>CM014735.1:15249411-16449411 GCA_004329165.1 Spatholobus suberectus
TTAATGCATATAGATTAAGAATATTTAATGAAAGTAAAATATTATTATATTTGGACTAAAATGTCCTTATTTAATACCTTGATTTTAATGTCTGCACTAGTGGAATATTAAATAAGGGTATATTGAGAAAAAAGCATTAATTAGACTTTGAAATTCTAAAACATCAATTGTTTTGGATAAAAAAAGAAGGCTAAAACATCTAAATATATGAGGAGTTAGTAACTTGTATGGAAATAAATTAAAATAATCTTCTATTTTTAGAAATTAAAAAATATTTAGACCATATTATTACTTTTGATGGATTAAGTTTTAAGTGAAACTAATATTTTAACTTGTGTATATAGGATAAATTATTATTTTTAATTAAAACCTAAATAAATAAATATTTTAAACATATAAATTAATATAATTAAAATTCATAATAAATAAATATCTTTAAATATATTATTCTTTTAGTTTATAATGAATAGTTTAAATTGTGATATATGGTTATTTTAATTATTGACAATTTCTTTTTAAAAAACTAAATTCAATTATATATAAAAATAAAAGGGATAGATTGAGAGAGATAGGTAGTTAAGAAGATCAAATATCTACACATAAAGACAAATGAAGGTGTTTGAGATGGTTGAGAATCATTTTTTGACAAGTTACAAAAATAGTGTATGAAACGTACATCCAAAATAAAGAAAGAATATTAAAAATGCCTAATAGAAAAAGGGGAAAAGTGAGATTCTCACTCTCTAAATTACATATTCTAATTTATAATATAAGAATATATTAAAATCAGTAACATGTGCAATAACACACACACACACAAAACTAAATATAAATGTCTCTAATCCAAAATGGTCGTATATATTTCTTGAAACTTATAGAAGTGACATTGGATGAAAATTTGTCACCAAAATTGACATGCTATTGGATAGATTTATTACAATATTAGGAAATTTTTCGTTTCTTTTTTAAAATTTAAATAAAATTAAAACATATATAGGAAAAAAATGATATTTTTATTAAATAGTGATTAAATCACGTATTTTAAAAATAAACATAATATAATATGTATTCATTGTTAATAATGAAGATTATATTTGGTTATATAAGAATAAATTAAAAATAAAATTCTTGAAATGATAAAAAAATTATGAAAAAAAATTGTTTGAATTTAGATATATCATCTCTATTTATTAATTTAATATGATGATGAAAAATCAAAATTTAAAAGTCAAGTTTAAACTAAGATTGACTAAATTTAAGTCATTCTATTTTGAGAGTAATAAAAAAATATAAAAAAGAAAAAAATATAAGATATAGTGTATTAAAATTCAAAATTAAATTAAAATTGTGACTGATTAAATTTGAATTTATATTAAAAATAATTCTTCAATTTAATATAATGTATCACAATTCAAATTTAGCTTGAAAATAACTAAATTTAAACAATAAGATTTAAGAGAAATGAAATATAATAAAAAATAAAAATGAGATGCTTAACGGATGAGAAGTTAATGAGAAGAAAACGTAAATTTAAAATTGCTCTCATTTAAAATTAAGATAAATTTATAATATATGCATGAATAAATGGCTAATGGCTTGCTTAGGACATGTTCAAGATGGTTATAAGTTTTTAGTTTTGTTTTTAAATGTAAAATTCAAAAGAAAACATGTTTGAATAATTTTTTTTGGTGTGCAATGGTCATATTGAATTAAAACCTATAATCTCATACATACTCAATCTCTCACCATTGAGCCGACCCAAATGGGTTACATGTTTGAATAATATGAAGTTACTTTTCAACTTAGTTTTAAAACACTTAAGCTCAATTTTTTTTTAAAAAAATTGATTTTAGGTTTTAAGTTGTAATAATGAAAACAATTAATTCCATCACTTGTTCCAAAAGACTGTTATACTATTGACCTCATTACCAAATTAGTTAAGGATTATTCTTATTGTTTTATTGCACCAACACTAGTCATTGTTGTTGTTGCTTAAACCTGATCCAATCAACTACTTTAATATCATCGTCATACTACCATCATTATCTATTACTATCACCATTGTCATTATTACTTTGTCATGAGTGTTACCATTGACACAATTACCATCAATACCTACTGCCACCACTTGTCAACCACCACTATTACTGTTATTTTCTCATTTTTCATTGTTAATATCATTGGCTACTTTTACAACCACCAGTCATCTACCATTGTTATTACTACCACTATTCTCATCATAACCGTTGTCATGGTCATTACGATTGTTGTTCATTTTATCACAATTACATTAATTGTCATCCTTCCCCAACATTATCATCATCACTATCACTAGTTAACCATTATTGTCACCAAATTGTTCAAATGAATATGTGGCAAGTGGTTTAGATTTAAAATTTGGTATTAAAATTTGAAAGTAAAAGGCAAAAAAATTGAAACTAGATTTCAAAATTGAAAACATGTTTTAGTTTTTAAAGTTTTCAAAATCTAAAACTAGCAACCACACTAAACAAGGTGCTTAATATGTTATTTTAAATTTTTAAACAACATTTTTAATTTCCAATCAATTAAATATTTTATATAATTTAGGTAAATTAACTCATCTCCTATTACATATGTTTGTGTTTAACCATGAATCAAGTGAATCAACTAACATAGGATTGTTCTAATTTAACGAGTGGTCTTTAGTTCAAGTCTTAGGTACACAGTCACATAAAATACTCAGAGGAAAAGCTTTATGTTTATAGTGGTCCTACTCGATTTGAGCAGAATTACTTTCAATGAAGGACACATGGAGCCTTTAGACTTTAGAGATTAAGAATATGTAGTAAAGATTGTTTAGCAATTAAAAAGGTCATTGGCATTCTCCATAGCTTTTGTCAACAAAGACTGGTGTTCTTTTTCAATCGAGGTCAATTTATCATTCAAAATGGTAAGACTATCAAGAAAAAGATTATAATGGGCTGAAGTTCAAAAATTGTAAAAAAGTGGAAGACCCTGAGGGTTTGTAGGATCAATCTAAAAAGAGTGCTACTTGTACTAGCTGAAACAATTTTGTCGAAGCCCCTACTAAAAGGGTTCGATTTCCTTTTGAACAATTTTAAAAAATGAGTTAAAATTTTGGTTTTGGCCTAAGATTACCTGACCCTTAACCCCCCGGAACCCATGAAGTCAAAATACATTGAAAATATTAAAGAATAAAGAAAAGTAGGAAAATGCTCAAGATGCTACAGGGTAGTTGGAATGTTCAAACTAAGCTTCATCCATTCAAATGAAGTTGAGAAGAAGCAATCTTCAATTGCAGAAGAACTTTAATTTGAAGATAAAAAAAAGGATATCAATGCTTGTAAAGAAATAGTAATAAACATACATATAAAAGTTAAACGTCTTCAACCATTCACAAATGTGGTCATTAGACTTATGTCCTTCTAGTAGATATTTAACTTTTAGTACAAGATGTGAAGTTAAAAATACTTTTGCCTTAAGGTTGTCTTGATCAAAAGGTTTAAATTCAATACATGTACCAAGCACTTGTTTATCTACCTAACTAATATTTCTCCAACAAATTGAAAGGAATGAAAAGATCATCTCTCTTCTTAACTTTCTCCTTCCCTATAGGTTCAAGTTCACACACAGGGGTCGAATCCAGAAAAGAAGTTAAAAGGGGAAAGTTAAGAATAGAATTAAAAGATGTTGAAGAATCAAATAATCAACAACAAAATTTGAAATTCAATATCATTTGGGTAGCAATTGCACCCTCTTCATTATGTTAAGAGGATACTACATTGGTTAACATATTTATTCCAACTTTTTCCAGTAATGAAGTTGGTTTTAAGCATTGTGGCCAGATTTAGGTCACAACAATAATGGTTTGCAAAAAACTCCAAAGAATTGTCATTACAATTTTTTTTTCAATTCTTCAAATATTTTGCCATTTGGTGAAAAAGAAAAACAAGAAGGTGAATACTTGTGAACAAAAATATAGGAGAAATTAAGGAGAACGTTAGAAGAATAAGACAATGGAACAAAAGCACGGTGGTCAAAAATTCCTTAAATTGGAGACAAGAAAGAGGAGTTGATGTGTGAAAAGAGAGGTAAGTAAAAGAGAGGTCAACCACCGTTTATAAGAAAAATATAAGGAGAAAATCTTCATTATAAGCAAACAAAAATGAGGTATTAAAGTAAAAATCATGTAAAATTTCAATTTTACCATGATTTTTGCACAAAAACTTTAAGGCGGGTTATATGATGATCACATGGATCAAGGAATTAAAAACCTAATATGAGATTACCATGTGTCAAGGAGAGCAAAAAGACACAGAGGTTAGTATATTCGAAAGAAACGAAAGGTGTGATAGGAATTTGAATTGCAAGCAATGTGGGAAGTCAAATAAAGAGTTAGTAGTCACGATTTGAGAAATCAAATTATAAGTTCGAATATAGTGAAAGCCATGTCGGTCAACAAAGTTAGAGTATCAACAAATTATATATAAAGATAACATTTATTTATGAAGGTATTATATGAACTTGAACAAAGCTACATCTCAGTCAAAGATACAATGAAGGTTATTTTGGCCTATGGACAATATTTTGCCAATCTAGTTACATAAAGAAGCTGAATGAGTAAAATAATATGGTACAAGGACATCCAGCTTTCAATATCTGGTTGCTAACCTCTACTATTTGACTTCATAATGTACTGAGATCGTGATTCCTCCCAAGGATAGACTTGAAGCTTTTTTTTTTTTTTTTGCTATGACAATGTTTCCTCAGAAAGTGCTCTAGAGGTCCTAACAATAGGATATTTGCTATACTTTCCCCCTCGTCCTCTATCAATAATGCCACAAACCTAATTGGGTTGAGGTTGAGGGCCTGATCAAAATGAAGCCTCATTAGGCCAAAGTAATGGTAGGAAAGGAGAATATAAAGGCTAAAACTTTAATCACTTTGACTATCCTATAAAAAGGCCTTACCTCATCCTACCTATATATTCGAACCGAGCAACGATTTTAAATATATCATTCCCGAAGATGAAAAAGAACATCGTTAGAAAAGATAAAGGGTTATAAAATTGTATAAACAATTAAAATGAGCAAGGTATCAAGATTAAACACTCAATTATCCTAATTACCTCATAGTACAAGGATAATCGAAATGATTAACCATGAAAAACACACTCTAGGTTGAAATGAGAAAGTGAGCTCCCTTTTTTATAGTCTTCACCAGGTAAAGAGCATTGCATAGGAAATAAAGAGCAATAAATGCATTGGAATAATGCCCAATTATCAGAAATAGTCAAGCGGTGACATTTAATGCACACAAAAAATAGCACAAGAAATAAACACATGCAAAAGATTAAAACCAATTTGAACAATTTTGAGTAAATAACTTGATGTGCATGCCTTGCAAGCATACCAAGCTTGGAGATACTGTTACAGACTGGGCTCAGGCCTAATCCGCATGACAACTTTTGTAGGCCAAAGTTACAAACGCTTACCAAAGTCAACGTTAGTAACAAGACAAGTTAACCTATACATGAAAGTGGCAAACTTTATTTCAACTACGAGTAAAGTTAACATATCGCTACACCAAAACAACATATAATACACCCATAAGAGGCAGGCCCTACTCCCATAAAGTCAACCCAGTTTTAACGCCTATGTATATGTCACTTAGTAGGTACACATTAATATATCTTGTCGCTCTGATATAATTATTATTAACTTGAGCATAGTATCTTTTGTAAGTGTCCCACTCAGTCACGAAGGTGTCTCAGTCATGCCAGAACCTTAGCCGACTTCAAACGAGTTAGCAATTCACCTCAAATTTATAGGCAGTTCATTGGCCAGATTGCTACCACATCTATTTCGTAGAGAACACTTCTAATGTAAACTGTAATTGGACAGTTTTATGGAGAATTAATCGGTTTTTACTAATCTAACAACTGTCGTTATTTGACCAATTTGTTGATTGAATCTTTTAACAATTTTGGAAAAGGTGGACATGCATTATTGTTGCGGTACGCAAGCCATGAAAGACCCATTAGTATTTTACTACCAGTTAAATAATAAGTGATTACACATCTGATTGCTATAATTGTGGACTGACATGTTTGTTCATTGTGTATGAAGCACAACGAAGCTGAAAGGGAAAGATTGGAACAATTAATATATCAGTATTTAAGTATAAGAACATAAGAACATTTTCTTGCAAGAATCTTTTTTTGAAGAATTAGTGAGGGCATCAACCTAACGAGAAGACCAGAATTAGCAATTGGTAAAATATCTTCAATTTCTTACTAATATTAATTGATTATATATTAATTAAAATGATTAAGCAAAGCAATATTGAAAGTTAATGTTTCTCTCAATGGCATGACCAAAATATTTATGCCACATTATGATTAGTTTTTAGGCATGACTTAACTAGATCTATCTTGTGCTTATCATCACTAACTTGGCCTTTGAAAAATTTGTAAGTTCTTTCATGAAAAAAAAATATTATAGAAAGGGATGATGAAACATGATAAAGCTATCAAATTGAGGCATACGTGATAGGAAAGACATAATAGTAAAAATAAATACAATAGACTGTTTAGTCCATTTGATACACTAATTTTAATTATATAGTGTTTCCTTTCCATATCTCAATTTTTTTTATTAGTTTCTGCCTTCATCAATAGCTTATTTGAAGATGAAGAATGGACACTTCAAATCTGTAGTTGAGCAGTTGTGCCTGTGTTGTATTACATTTATATTAAATATTTTATGGAGATTTCAAGTATTTTATTTACAGTTCATAATCATTTACATTTATTTTTCAATAATAAATAATATATGCACTAGTACAAAGATTTTTTTTTTTTTCAATATCATCAAATCACAACCATTATATATAATAGGTTTGTTGACTTTAATAATAACTATTTTAAAATCATATGAAAACGATTTCTAATTAATTAATAATGTAAAAACTTTTATTTATATTGACAGTACATATTTGTTAAGCTTAGGTTTTAATTATATAAATATGAAGGTCATAACAAGTAGGTAATAATAATTTTTTATTATACTTATAATGATTCATATTTACTTTTAAAATTTTAATTTTAACTTAATATTTCTTTTTATATTAATTAATATTATACATTTTAGTATAACTATGTATTGATAGTTGTATCATATTGTATATTATATATGAAGCTCCTACCCAATCTGTAGTTTTTTTTTTTTTTATCAAATTTTAAAACTATGAATTACATATTTTTTCTAAGAAAAATCTGGCATTTAGAGGTTAGTTAAGTAATTGTGATTAAATAAAATTGTTACAGTTTAGATTTATACTATAACTAGTATTTTAATTTGTATATTATATAGAATAAATATTTGTTTTTATATAATTGAAATTACAATAAATAATTTTTTAATATATAAGTTATATAGTAATTAAAATTCATCATAAATAAATATATTTAAATATATAAAATATTTTTTAGATTTACAATAAATAATTTTATTATAATATAAAATTATCTTTAACTATTGACAATTTATTTTTAAAAAATATTGAAATTTAATTTAGAGATAAAGATAAAAGATGGTATATTGAAAGTGATAAATGAAGTGGATCAAGAGTCAAAAAAGAGGAAATACATTGTGACCATTGACAAACTTTGACCTAACATACAAAATTGTGATTGTTCTTATATATTTGCTTAAGTTTCCTTTTTGGTTATCAAAAAATTCTTAAAGCAAATAAATTGATATTCGCTCCCAAGAACCAGCTTAGAAACAACAATATAATTGTACGCAAATCTTTTAGAAGCAACATTATATTATTAGTATTAAAATATATGTTTCCAAAAGTTATCAGAAGCAGGTTTCACAAAAAATAAAAGGTTGCAACTATGTTTCACAAAACTTGTATGTGTGTGAAAAATAGTGTTTTACCCCACAATATTTGTTCAAAAGTGAAATATCATATTGGTAGCTATAAAATGACAATATAAATGTAGAAATGTAAAAGTATTGGGAGGAAAGATACTGTATACTTGTTCACCCATAAATCACTTGGGCTATGTGTCGCAACCGGGGTCGCGACGCAACGGCGAAAAAGAGTTTTGAAAACAGGGAGTCGCCACCAATATTTATTAAGGACAAACATTGGAAAACCTAAAAGAAAATGGTCTACGAAATCAGATTTTGGGCTCGGGAGTCAATTACGTGTAGGAAGGTATTAGCATCCTACAACGTCCGTCATAAAGACGATTACCTCTAATTGATCAAGCAAATTATTAATGACTTTTAAAATATTTATCTCACCCTAAAAATAATTGCAAGAAGAATTTTATTATTATAAAAGAGATTTTTATTTTATCTTAAATTTTATTATTTTTTTTGAGATCGACAGGAGTGGGCCCCTGCTCCTACGTATCTCCCAGTGCAATGGAGAATCAGACTCACGTAGTTCTTTTGTAGAAAATGTTTGTGTGTTGGCATTTTTTTTTAATTATTTTTATTATTATTTAGGATTTCAAAACCGTCACGGTTTATATGTCCTAAAATATAAATTGACAGAAGTGTACACCCAAGCCAATTTACTGTTTTAATTTTGATTTTAGTATTTTTATTTTTATTATAATTAAATTTTAGTTTAATGTTTTATACTCAAGAGAAGAGTTTTTTAAGACATCAAACTGTACAGCTTGTGTCTCAAAATTTCAGGATTAAAAAGATGTCACATCTAATTAACCCATTTTCTATTTAAGGTTTTGTGATCAAATTAAATTGCAAGACTTGATTTTGTTGATTTTTATAAATAAATTAAAAAAAACATTTTTTTTCACTAAGAAAAGAGCTTTTAGACAACAAGTTGTACAACTTGCATCCTTAAACTCTAGGATTAAGAGAATGTCACATTCAAATAATCCTTATTCTATTAGAGATCTCTTTTTTTTTTTGTAATTTGGTTACTATTAAGTCATAAATAACTAATTTAGAAATATTATTATTATTATGATTATTAATGGATGATATTATAATTATTAGTATTATTATTTTATCATTGTTCATTTTCTCGTAAAATATATATATAACGAGTCTATGACACAAATTCTTATAATTTGTTTTATCTTTATTCGTTTTCCATTTTTATTATTTTAATATCAATATTCAAATAAATTAAACTTACACTATGTGTATCGAAACAACATTCACGGCCCAAAAATTTTGTAAACAAAGCAAAAAAAGGCTTTGGACCATAATAATTAAATCAAGCAAGTCCGATTGTGTAACCCGACGGAAACAAAAGTAAAAGAAAGAAACAAAATAAAGACCGCAGAGAACAAAAGTGCTTTGGAAGCCCTAAGTTCACAATGCAAAGTTGTTGTGCGCAGCTACTCTCCAACAGCGGCGCCCACTGTGGATCTTGACCAGGCGCACGCGCAAGGGGGGAAGCGGAGACGAGAAGGAGAGGAAGAACGATGCAATGGCGCTATCGTGGTCACGGTAGTGCGGGGCATCGATGCGGTGATGCGAGAAATGCGAGAGGGAGAACAGAGAAGGAGGCGAGGTGATTTCGCGATACGGTGGCCTTACGTGGAGGGGGCGCCCACGACAACAGAGGGAGGTGCGTTAGATCGGCGTTTCGAGAAGGTCAGGGCCGTGGCATCTTCGTCACAGGCAAGCGGAGGAGTGGCGGTTAGCGGGTGGCAACGCGGATCACACACCCGTGTGGTGGAGAGAGAAAGCGGAAGAGGAAGAAGAAAGAAAAGGGACGGGGGAGAGAAGAGCCGCCGCCGGAAATCGCCTCCGACGGCGGCAAACGGCGAGTTCACGGCGATGGGGGGGAAGGTTACTTTTCCTCCCTTCTTTGTTCTATTTTCAATTTTTGCTTATTTTAGTGGTATTGAAAAGATTGAGCTTGATGTTGCTGGGAACAAATTTGATTCACGGCATAAAATATGTGTATTGCTTGTACAGTGAACATTAAACGTTGTATTTTTATTTTGGTTGTTGTGTTTGTAACAATATTTGAAGCAAGTTTTAGATCAGTATCAGGAACACAAGCGTTCAAAATGCACGAAAGAATTAAAATAGAAAGAATTATGTTCAAGTGTATACCGGTTGTAGCTGTAATTGCTCTGTCTCTTCTCTGCTTTTGCCTCTTGTTTCCACGAACTTTTTCCTTCTTAGTGCACTTTCCCTTTTCACACTCAGTTTTCTGATTTTTTTTCAATTTTCGGAACCCCTTTCTTATCTGTTGCAAAGGTATTTATAGAGTGAAAAATGTGTTCTGGGGTTGCTTGAATTAATCCGAAAAATGGTTGATTGGAATGTAATTTGCAGCTGTAATTAAGGAAATTGGATGATAGAAGAAGAAAAAAAAGGACAATTTACAGAGCAGGGCATGGTGAGAAGCTTGCAGCAGAGGAAGGGGTGGGTAGTCGGTGTTGCAGGAGGAGCAGGCGGTGACTGCTTCGAAGAAGGAAACAGAAGAAAAATAAAATAAAATAAAAATAAAAAATAATAATAAAAAAAATAAGATAAAATAAAATAAAATAAAATAATGGAAAGGGCAAAGGGAAAAGAAAAAGAAAGGATATATAAATAAATAAATAAAATAAAATAAATAATTTTTTTTATTTTTTATTTTATTATAAAAGAAAGGCTTGATAGAAGCCAGCAAGAAAAATGGACTAGCAATAGCCCAGGTCTGGTAATAAAAGAACAAAGAAACAGATAAATTTTTGAATTAATTAAAATAAACATAAAAGAGGAGAAAATAACAGAAATTATAGTAAGAAATGAGATTTTTAATTGAGTGTTGCTATAAGCGAAACAAATAAATAAATAAAAGAATTGAGTTATTGAACCGGTATTAATTTAAAGCGTTTGGATTATATATACAGTAACAACATAAATAAAAGGAAACAGATATATAACAAGAATGGTGGACAAAATTAGGTGTTCACACTATGTTTAGTCCCTGTCTTAGTAGGATTTTTTTTCACTATAATCAACTTAGATTACACATGTATTCTTTCCCAAAGCCTTCTCAAGCTTCTCAACAACAATATGCTTTCACCAAACCTTTGTAGGCTCCATAACACACACCAACAACTATCCACCAAAAATTACTTACTCTATTACTTGGTGCCACACTTTAGCAACACTAATTCTCATTGATTAGAGTTGGGAGAAGCATAATCTACTTCAAGGACTCAAGATCTTTGACTCTGTGTTTTTTTACACTCAAAGTAGATTCAAGGTACAATACAAAGCTCACACACTCCTTAAGATAATACAAGTGAATAGAATAGATTCTAGAGTGTTTGACTAGGAAAGAACTCTCTTCAAAAGATGATTTTCTTTCTTTAGAAGCATTGATTTTACATATTTGATGCTTAAGTGTGTTACATTTATTTTCATTGATGAATTTCTACATCAAGTAACCTTTAGATAGAAGTTCAATCTTCAAATTAGTTGTTTATAGTCATTAGAAGGTTAATCAAACTTGTTCAATAACTGCTTGAGTTGTCACCTTTATTATAGCTTGACTGAAGTTTTGACTATTGCCTTTGAAATTTGTCTTTTGATGGTTTATTTTTTTTTTTTGAAAAATTCTTTCTTAGTGAATATAGTTCAAGGATGGTAGCTTGAGGAGTTTTAAAATTTTCTTCAATTAAAATTCTGACAATAATTAATATCTGTCAAGATTTTTACTTTTGAAATACTAAACTTCTACACAATGCTTGTATTATGTTTCTAGAGACTTGTAGTGGATCTTAACCAATCTTGCTTAATTATTTTTGCCTTATTTACATTAGTACAAGGCATGTGTGCCAAAACACAATTTTGAGTAATCTTCTTCGAACTGAACATCTTCTCTACTTCTTGAACATGGTTGAAAAGTGATATAATTTTTTTTAGGCTTAGATATGTTTTAAGTCCCTGCAAATATGACTCTGTTTTGTTTTAGTCCTTGAAAATTTTTTAGTTAGTTTTAGATCCTTGACATTTTCTAGTGTTCTTTTTTAGTCCTTATCATTAACTAAGGTTAATTTAGTATTGATATAGCTAACAAAATAAGAATATTAATTAAAATATTAAGGTAATAAAAATATTTAAAATTAAGATAATTAGATTATTTTTAGGTGCGTAATTAAATTAAGTAATATATTTATTATTTATATAGATAAGATAATTACATGTAATTACTTTTATAATTTATTTTTAATTTTTAATATATTATCAACAATGATTTTTATTGTTTTTAATATTGTTCTTACTTTTCAATCCACTAATTTATTTTTAACATTGTAATTTTTTTAAAATATAATTTACTTAGACGCTTATAATTTACTTTTAATATATTACTTTGATGTTATGTTTACATTTTAATTCATTAATTTTGACTGATTGTAATATAATTTATTTTTTTAATATATCACAAACAGTGATTTTGTCTCCAAACACAAAAGCAATATATTAAAAATAAATTATAAGTGTCTAAGTAAATTATGTTTTTTAAAAAAATGTACAATATTAAAAGTAAATTAATAAATCGAAAAGTAAGAATAACATTAAAAATAATAAAAATATTGTTCATAATATATTAAAATTAAACATAAATTATACAAATAAATTATATGTAATTACCATATTTATATAAAATAATAAATATATTACTTAATTGAATTACACTTCTACAAATAATCTAATTATCTTAGTTTAAAATATTCTTCATTACCGTAGTTATCTTAATTAATATTCTTTATTTTGTTAATCAAGTTGGTACTAAATTAACCTTAGTTAATGGTAAGGACTAACAAAGAACACTAAGAAAATGTTAAGGATCTAAAACTAACAAATTTTTTAGCAAGGAGTAAAACCAGGCACAATCACATTTGCAAAGACTTAAAACATATTTAAGTTTTTTTTTTTTAATAGAAATCACTACTCAATTACAATATTTAACTTATAGAGATAATTTAATAAATAAGTAATAAAATATTTAAATTAAGAAAAATTATGTTATCCATTGTTTGACTCTTATTCATCCCTAGATTTTGACATGGTGACTTAACTTCTATTTGTACTTTGACATTAAAAAAATAATTATTACACTTTTTAATAAAAAAAGTAATATAAATTTATGATTAATATTAATTTTGGCGTATTTTAATTATGGTCAATATTTTTAAATTAATTCTACAAAAAATAATTCTATGAATTTTTTTTTAAAAGGATACCTTAGCACAATAACTCTCTTTTTTTTCGGTAGACCTTATCACGATATCTTAATACAATATGCTGCAGTGATTCGTGATTGTGGGAAAAGTCAAAGTCTTTTATCGAAAAATTGCATACTAATAAAACATATGCACATTAATAATAAATGATAAAATTATTTTTAAAATTTTCAAATATTAAATTCATACTTTTTCATTAAAGAGTAAGGACAAATCCTTCTATTCCACTTTTTCTTCAAGGACAACCTCGTCCTATACTCTTATCTCATTCCATTACCATCCTTTTTCATAGGAAACCTCATCCTAACTCATTCCATTACCATCCCTTCTTCAGCATTGGATCCATATGTGTGTATGCTGCAAAATCCCGAATTGACCAAACCCACTATATCCATTGGCTCAGCACCAATGGCAAGATATGCTGGACCATCATTGTCCACGATGACTATTTAATCATGATTAACAAATCATTTGTCTCGCCACATGTAAAAAGGAGTCATCCAACGCGCGTCTATTACTCTGCTTATCTATTTATTAAAAAAAAAAGAGTAAAAAATATTAATAAATAATTAAAATACAAGAGTTTTAAAATAACACATATATAAAATATGTTTAAAATCAAATAAATAATTCAACTAATAAAGATATTATTAATTCACAATTTACTAGTTTATTCGTAATTAGATAGGAGTCAAACTATTAATATTAAATATATATTTGTAATATTTTATAATATATTAAATAATAAACTAATACAAAAATATAAGAAAATAATTTAAGTTAAATACAATTCTTAATTAATATAATACATGTCATATAAGATAAAATAATTTATAATAAAATATTTCGACATGACTTACACCCGGCCATATCGGTCTGAGTCTAATCAAAACTCAATCTCTATCTCAACCGCTCTACTACCTTGATATCAACATCCTACCTTGGACCATAGATGTGGCTAGCTTTTGGCCACATACCTCAAACTTGAACAACTCAAGCCTTCCTTTAACATAAACATGGGTTTTGCATGCAATCAGTGCTTAACATAATGTAAATCACTCACTAATCATTGGTCCTTGACAAGGCCTCCTTGACAATAGAGGCACAACTAAAGTAGAAAAATCACTTCCTAAGCCACCTCTTGGATGCCTTTATTTACACCAACACCCCCACATTCACGGGTATGTTTTCTCTATATACTTGCACCATTACTTTACTAGTTCTTAACTTGAGCATTAGAATCTTTATAGGTAGCTATCGCCTTGGCATTTTGTCTTGACAAAAGGATGGCAAATAGCCTCATCACCATCGTCTAACCTTAGTTAGGGCCACATTAGCAGTAGAGAGGAACACTAAATAATAACATTCCATGTATAAATCTCATACATGGGTTTTTATTTGGTTATTTAAAAAAAAATATTAGAATATTTTTTAAAATAAAATATTTTAAAAAATGATTCTAACTGATTTTTACTCTATTATGTCCAATTTTGATCGGTTTAATAAATTTTTAACTGTTCTTTTTCAATAATTTTCTAAATTGTTTAAACTAATAATCTAATCTACTTTTGATTAAATCAACCAAGTCTAGTCTAATTTTCAAAAGTATTAATAAGTGATAAGGGCCTCAATGATTTTTTGTCGTACTTGTCAACTAAAATAAGAAATTAAACCATTGCTCACAAACAATTGCCTAAACTTAACTATAACTCGATACTCGAGAAAATAGTGTTATTAAACTAGGCTCGAACTAGCCGATCCGATCGGAAACTAGTCACCTCACTGGTTCAAGCCTATCATTGGATCAGACGTGCACTTGAGCTAGGATAACTTGGTTTGACTTGGTCAGTTCTTAATGAAACTGGTGACTCGATCGAATTAGACGAGTTTTTTTTTTTTCCCAAAATGCTAACACTGAAATGATATTGCCATGACTAAGTCATGCCACAACAAAGCATGATGCGCTGAAGAGAGGAGATACATGGAGAAGAAGAAGAAGAAGAAGAAGAAAGAAAAAAAACGAGGAGAAAAAAGAAAAATAATCAATGATGTCGGTGGAACTTGACAGTGTTCTCTCGACTTCGTTTATGCAGTTTCGCTTTTGCTAGTTTGCCTGTTGCGTATATAGCTTTATTTGGGATTTAGACTTTGCTTGCTTCAGGTGTGTACATTGCCCAAGCTGGCAAACAACAGTAATTGTGCATTGCTCAATAAATACAAAGTGTGTTAGCAATAGTGTTTATGCACTGCCCAACAAAAAGGAAGTGTACTGTTTGCTCTACCTAAATATCCTAATATATTAGGTGGTGATAATATAAAAACATATTGTTTTTATTAATAAATATACTTTAAAAAACTATCTCCATGTTCACGTGCCAATACTTGGCATTTTCTTCAAATTTTGGACGGTCTACTTTAGAACCCAGGTTTTATGGCTTTTTAAAATTAAAATTACGATTTTTTCAAAGTATATATTGAATATTTGTATGCCAAATAAAACAGAAATACAAAATATGTAATATAAAAATTTATAAATTTAATATATATCGGTTCATGCGGTTCAACTAGTGACTCATTGATTCAACTAGTAACCCATCAACCTAGTACCCTCGATCGAGTCGATAACTGGTTCGATTCTGATAACATTGCGTGAAAACATAAGGGTCAACGATGTTTTTTGTTTCAAAAAAAATTTTGAATTTGCTTTTTAGCTCCAACTTTTAAAATCAATAGTTTTTATTCTTGTATTTTTGAAATACTCAAACTTTAATCCCTGATGTTAACTCTTAACTATTGACACTCTTAACGAAAATATACATTAGGAATGCATATATGTGGCCATCTTAGATGATATGGCAGCCACATGACATTTACATGTCAACCACATGACATTTTGTGTGACATGTTAGTTATATGACAATTTGTATGACATGGACGACACATACCAACCACATGGCAAGTGTTGCATGTATTATTTTGAGAATGGTTTTTGTTCCTAATTTATTTTCTACTTTAGTTTTAGTCCCATAAAATTACTAACTTTGGTTTAGTCTCTATATAATAACTAACTCTGATTTTAGTCCCCATAAATGACTAATTTTGATTTTAGTTCTTAATTCAATTTTTTTCTCTTTTTTTAGTCATTTTTCAAATCTCTAACATCCTTTTCATCTACTTTTGCTTTCACCTCACCGACAACATCACCTTCATCTACCCCAAATGTTTTGCATTCCACTTTCCCACTTTGGAATTAACATATTTAGGTGCTTCCTAGTTAGACTCTTTTGCACTCAGTTTTCAACCAACCTCCAAAGTAACAAGATAAAGCATTAAATATTGTTTGGGAATACCTTGCTTTAGTGTTGGGACTCCTTTAGTTCCTGAAAGGTGTCAAGAAGCATGCACCAGAGGTTACAAAAATTGAAGTGGATAATTTTTTTAAGAATGATACTCTCAAAATGATACACATAACACTTGTCACGTGATTGCCATGTAGATACCATATGTCATCCATGTTACAAAAATTGTCACTTGACTAACATGTCACACAAATGCTATGTGACATTGTAACTAACACATAAATAATATGTGATTAGCATGTCTTTTAAAGCATTCACATGTATAGTATTAATGTATACTTTTATTAAATATGTCAGCATTAACATAATGGAGGTAATGTTAGAAACTAAAATTTAAGTATTTTAAAAAATAGTCACGAAATCTAATAATTTTAAAAATCAGAAACAAAATTTAAAATTCAAATTTTTTTTTGTAGAAATTAAAAACACCCTTAACATATAAAAGAAAGAGGACATAATTCCGACGCTTCCCTCCATCACTAATTAAGAAGGAAGGTACGGGTTTAAAATTACTTGTTGTTATGTTTGTCTTTGATTTTTTTTTTTTTAACATGCTATTTGATTAAATTTATATTAATATATGCATTCAAGTATATTACACAAGTAACCAAAAAAAAATACAAAATATAATATAAAAAATGAAATCAGATAAAGAAAAATTGCGTTGGGTGTCTGCCTGCCAGACACACGCGTACCACCAAACTGGACCTAATTCTGTTAGCGTACAAAAGGAAGCAATGTATGAGAGAGGAAATTTGGTGTCCGAAAAATCTGAGCCCTTTATTCATGGGGTGCGTTCAGAAATCAAAAGTTGTTAACTGTCTCGGTCAACTTGGTCCCACGCATCACTCGGTTTGATCGTACACGTGTACGATAGCAATGCCATGTGTCTTAATTGCATTTTGGTGGGACCAAAAGAGCATGTTTCTTTTGTGGTCTGCGGAGTACCCGATATCTTTTTTTTTTTTTGTATTACCATTCATCAGGCACACTGACACAAAGGCCGCAAGCGCTTTGACTCTACCGTTGGATTTTTCATTTTTGGATTGAGCCACTAATGTGCATGTGCTATATGACCTAAGCCCTCTTTATTTCTCCTATTTGTATTTTAATATTTGTTAAAGAATACAATATAATTTTTTTATATAAAAAGTATTTTTAGTATGATATATTATAATTTTTAATATAATTTTATCAATTTTTAATGAAAATTTCTTTATTAATTATTTAATTAGAGACTTCAAGTTATTAATTGACAAAATCCTTTTAATTAAGAGTAATGTTATTCCTATTTTATATTTTTTAGAACAATTTCTATAATGAAAAGAGAGATAAAAAGGGAGAGAGAAATATAAGATAAGGTGGACGATATGCTAGGAAATAGAAACAAAATTATAAAAAAAAATACTTTAAACATGTAAAGTAAAAAAGCACTATTCTTTAATTAATATAATTTTTAATTTTGTTCTATCAGTTCAAGTATAAATTGATCATCATCCCCTTGAACTTGAAGATGTAGATCTTTTAAATGAGCGGGACTGAGCTTTGGCCTTTTGACGCTCATATTCTCGTTGCTAATATCTTGAATTCTTGATAGATTTAAAGTAACTTGTCTTAATTATCATTTTTTTTTCAGTGAATCTACAAAAGTTAATGATTAATTTTTGGAAATACTAAAATCTATTTAAAAGACCGATATGTATTAATTATCATGTTACTTATGAAATAAATTGATATTTATTAGTATTATTATGTTCTATTATTACAAATTTAGAATTTTGTTATCACCCGGTTTGCTCTAAATCATAAATTTTATTCTATGCTAATGCATACGTGTCAATATATCATATTATTATTATATTGGAAAAATTATATTAAAGGAAGTCAATCCAATACTAAATCGTTAGTTAGTAATATTATTGGAGTGATGTCTCTAATAACTTTTTATTATAAGTAAATTTTATTAATTTAATCATTACATTATCTATATGCAATCAAATAGTAATTATTTATTTATATTTTAAAAATAAAAATCATATTATATGTTAAAATAAAATGAAGTAACAAAATATATTAATTTTTTTAATTATATAAAATTTTATAAACTTAATTTATTTAGATAACTTTATATTTAAGGGTTCAATAGAAACCTAACTAAAACACCTATACAACTATGCAGATATCTTTGTCCAAAACAAAACTATAAGTTATTTATTAGGAGATGGGGCCTTGGTCCAAATTCCATATATTAGATAGTTACACATGGACAAATCACATCATCTATAATTATTTCAAATAATTAAAGCATGTGTAGTTTTATGACATGCAGTTATAGAATTTGGACTAGTGGACACTGGACGGAGATATCAACTTCATTTTGGCAAAACAAGCACCTTTGCTCACTTTGCCTAATGCTCGAGGCATTGTTAAAAAAACGTAAAGAAAAAAAAGAAAAGATATGTACCTAATATATTAACAGAATTGAATATAAATATTGAGGTTAGGTTGAATCGTGGCATAGAGACAAATATTTTTTACTACCAAAATTTTAAGATAATATTTAGAAGTTATAATGCGAATTATAACGAAGGGTGCAATACAATAGTGGGTACTTAGAACAACAAAACCAAGTAACTATCAGAGAAACTGGGAAAAAAAACCCAATTAGTATTTACAAAAAAACAAATTACCAAAATAATGTAGGAAAAAAATATTTTACCAAAATGGGTTATTTGGGGATGGGGGACGTGTAAAAGGCACTGGTGTCAATGGCGCTATAAAAGGTGCTGGTGTCACTTGTGCCACCCAATTATATATTAAAAAAAGGAAGGCGCTGGTTTGGTCAAACCAGCGCCACTTGTTCAATCAGTACAAGACATGATATTTTGTCTTTTTTGAAATAGGATTTGTGCAATAGGATTACTGAACAATGCGACATGTTTTGTCTGGTAGTAGAAGACGCTAATCAGACTGGTGCCTTTTGTACTGGTCAAAGGCGCTGGTCAGACTGATGTCTCCTGTCTTGCACCAGCGCCACATGATAATTTTGTGTCCGTAAAATGCGCACTCCGTATCCATGCATGCATGCAATATCAAATATGATTTGGTTATTATTCTGATTTTTATTCTTATTCTTATTCTGATTTTGAGATGACGTTTAATTATTATTTATCTAGGTAGATAAGTTTAAATAGACAAGAGTTGATATGCAGACGTGTGCTTCTCCAAAGTCTGATTATTTTTGCTCTTTTGCGTTTGTGTTTTTTTAAGCTTGTGTGCTCTTAATTTTTTTCTTTCATATGTCATTTGTTGCATCTTCTTTTGGTTTTTAAATATGACTTCTATTATTACTTTTATTTATTCAAATGGTAGAAAATTTAATGGTCCACAAGGCATGACTTTTGAAGGTGATAAAAGAATAATTCAAATTAAACCTGGTGTCACTTATGATGTGTTAACAAAAAGAGCACACAAGCTTATGTGAACATGCACGCAAAAATTTGATAGGCTTGCCATACTGCATGTAATCAACAATAAAAACATAAAAAATTGTTAACAATTATAAAATATATAACACTTAAAAAAAAACCCTGGTAATTAAATTAATAAATGTTATTTACTTAAATGAATTTAACTTAAATAGACACTACTCATTGAAAAAGAAGCTAATTAATTATTAAATTGAGAATATAAAAGTGGTTTAACATATACTTGGAGGGGCACTATGTATTATTTAACTTTTTAAATGATTAAAAATAAAAAAAATAGCATTAAGCATGACATTTCACATAACGTAATTAACTACAAGTTATTTAACTTTTAAATTATTTGAAAGAATTATAGTGTAATATTTCTTAACTAGGTTACTAATATGATAAATTATTTAAATCATAATTAGTAAATCATAAATTCACAACAATTTTTTTTAATTTCAAATTATGGTCTAAATTATAGCTAAACATTT
Source organism: Spatholobus suberectus (assembly GCA_004329165.1). Taxonomy (NCBI): domain Eukaryota; kingdom Viridiplantae; phylum Streptophyta; class Magnoliopsida; order Fabales; family Fabaceae; genus Spatholobus; species Spatholobus suberectus. Next base: position 15,269,987 of record CM014735.1, read on the forward strand.
ATATAAGTTTAAAACACACACACACACACACACACATATAAAATTAAAAACGTATATATATAAATTATTTTTAACCTTAAAAATGTAATACAACTATTTTTTCATCTGTGAAAAATTTTTATCTGATTATTATTTTTGGTTTAAACATAATTTTAAACAAAGAAAAAAGACATAATTTATTAATAAAATTTAAAACAATTGAACGCACCGCATTATACTAAAGACTAATCATTTGTAAATGAAATTCAATGGCTAAGGTGTTTTACTAGCCTCAACCTAATCTACAACCCTTGAAAAATCTCATCTTAAATTTCTAATCCACAAAACAGTAAACAAGTCTCAAATTAACACTTAACAGTCTTAAATCATTATCAATATGAAAAATATACATCTATATACACATCATAAATTAACCCATAACAATATAACAACTTAATGAAATTTTTAAGGAACAACACAATACTATATTAAAATTAAAAACGTAAATTTCATCAAGTCAGGCTTATCTCTATGATTTCACCAAGTCAGGCTTCCTCCTTTTTTGCTTCTCCTCAACCCTCTTTCTTCAAAACCAACGCTTCTTCTTCTTTCTTTCAACGCTTCAAAACTAAGTAGTGGATGGTTCTATAGAGCAATATGGAAAAAAGTCAGGCTTCCTCTTGCTGAACGGTTCATTCTCTTCTTTAATCTGCACACGGTGAAGCAAAACTTGAAGCAACCCGTGAATTGAACCAAGCAGAGAGGTGCCTACAAAAAAGTAGACGACGTGATAAGACACAAGTGGCGCCACTGCCACTGCCACCGGCACCTCCTGCGCTGTCAGCGATGGCAGGTGGCACTACTCAAAGCTACACCTTCTGTCCTTTGGGTGGCGTTGAGTAGACTGGCGCCTTCTGTGCATTGGGTGGCACTTATCAGACCAGCGCCTCCTGTACATGTTGACAGTTGGATGGTGCTAATGTTATCGGTGCCTTCTTTTTGCTATCTAGTGGAAATTTTGAACCAAGTATGGCGCCTCTGCTACAAGCACCTTCTTTTACGCAATTCCCGAAACAACCTACTTCTGTAAGATGTTTTTTTTCTGTAATATTTTGATAATTTGTTTTTTTTTTTAGTACTAATTTGGTCAAAAAGCCGACAAACTAGGTTCGCAAACCTTAACCTTAAGCTATATCACAAAAATTTAGAAAATGCATAAAATTTGAATACAATTTATTAAGTGTTCAACACCTATTTAAAGAGTCAAATATCCGGATGGAATTTAATTTTGACGATCAGCACGAGCAAAACATCAGTTATATATTTATAGGAATTTTGACGCTCAAGTCAATATTTGCAAAATGAGATTAAATATGGAAAATTGGAGAGAGTATACATAAGGTTGTTGGGGCCCATTTATATGGTTTGCTAATGGACTATATTAGCATATCTTACGTGATAAGGTGTGAGAGATACTTCTATGATGAATTTCATGATTTGCGCTGTCAATTGTTAACAAATTACGTATCAATTCTCATACTTCGTAGCTGTATAGACCCTGATAGTAAGACTCTTGATCCTTATGTGATGTTGGGTTTATGATCCTGTAATTGGACTGACTCGTAAGCCTATGTCCTTTAGACGAGCTCCAAAACATTAAGTATTTTTTATTTTGTTCTCAAATTATAATTAAAGTTTTATAATTAACTTAATAAAAGTTTGTATTAAAGATTAACATAAATTATTAAGATCAAATTTTAATTTTAACTAAAAAATAACACTAAAATTAAGGAGTTACATTTAAATTTTGTTAAAAAATTATTTCCATTACTCCAAGCTTTTCGCTAATAAAAGTGTGCCTCGTTCTCACTAAGTTCACCTTATGAAAAAAACACAAACGAACGCCATAGCACAAGGAGAAAAAAAGCTATACCACTATGCATTTTTTACATCCTTGCTGAATCCCTTCCAGCTAATAAGAATCCACGAATAATATCCACAGGAGGAACTTTGGAGGCATATAACTTTCAGGTTGCTTGCCATCGGTGTTTCTTAGCTCAACATCATAATAAACTAATAATAATTAAACTTGCTGGTGAAGAAGATACAAGATGCTAAGTTCACAACCCGAGCGAACAACATAAATCCTTTTCTCTTTAATCAACCTATGACTTTAAGCTAAGAAAATAACACCTTTGAAAAATAAAAGTATAAAGGAAAAAAAAAATATGATTGAGCACCGAAAAGAGTGATATTTATCATTTATGAGCGTGATGGGCTATCCACTTCCAAGACCCCATAGCTCTCTCTATAACAATTTACATGCCACAACTCACGGAATAACAATATAAAAAAGACCTTTGTCTGTCAAAAAATAATAATAATAAAAAAGACCTTTATATAATACTTTCATTTCATGTTTCACTTGATCCTTTTTTAATTTTATTTCGGGAACTAATTTGCTGTGCAACTCACGAATGTTACCATTTTTTTCGGTTAACATTTCTTTTTGTTATACAATGGTGACAATAAAGTTAGAACCTAAAACTTTGTGTCAACTACTCAAATCTTACTACTAGGCCGATCCTAGTAGGTTAATAAACATGTTTAATGAATGGTAAATTATCCCTGTTATTATAAAATTATAACAATGCTACATAAACTTACGTTACTCTACTATTAAATAATGCTGATTAACCATTTTAATTGCTCATATTTGGTCGCAAATCTCCGTCCTCGTCTATCTCACCATGTTCACATTTAACATAAGATTCCAAAAATTATTTACAATGGCATCAATTTTAATTTTTATAATCTGGGAATTATTTATTTATATTCATCCGTTTAGTAGATAAAGGAAAATTAAAAATGGTGTGGATCCAACAATGAGGACAAGTAAAAGAGAAGAAGAAGAGAGGAAGAGAAGGTAAAGTTGAGTGGCAAGTGTAGCATAGCATACAGATATATATGTTTTTTTTACCCATTTGGGGTGTTTGAGACAAAAGCAAGAACAAGAAGCACCAAACAACAAGCACAACTTGCTTCAACCGTACATGTCACCATCATCGTAACATTACATGTTGCGTTGTTGAGCAAAGAAGAAAGATGGGAAATTCATTCGAATGTTCAGCCTTCGGCGAGAGGCTGGTGTCGGCAGTGAGGGACGAGGACTTGGTGGAGGTGACGATGTTCTTGAACTACCACTCGTGTCTCACCAAATATTCAACCTTCGTTGGCCTCAATTCCCCTCTCCATTTCGGCCAAAGGCCACAACGAGGTCCTTAATTTCATTATCCATGTCTAATCTAAACCTTTTCATTAATTTATTCAATTTAGTTTGCACTTTATTTATTTATCTTTCTCTGTTGGGTTTCCATTAGATTGCGGCATTGTTGCTAAAGAATAAGGCTGATGTGAATTCCAGAAATTATTGTGGGTAGGTGAGTCTTTCTATATTTTTGATATTTATGTTTAGGGCTATATTTTCAATATTGGAGGATTTCGTTTTGTGTTTGGAAATTGGAATATACATTTTTCCATTTCGAGTAGGATTCTATTCCCTGAGGCAAGTTGCTGTCTGTAAGGAAGCATAGATAAAGTGTGCATTGTAATAAGCAATTAGATCGATGGATTTGGTGTCAATTCAATAGAAGCATGATAACATGCAACTTTACTAATTTGATAATATGGTTTACCTTGATCCTTGATTTGAAGACGACCTTGATGCAAGCTTATGGATATAGGCATTGGGATGTTGTACAGACACTTCTACTCTTCAAATGCAATGTGAGTCCTATTTTACTCTTCTTTTTACCCCTCTTTCTATCTAAACTTTTTCTAAGTTTCACCATAATTTTCTATTTACCATAGCACGGAGTAACATATTATAGGGCTGATTTGAGAAACTACTCGCTAAGTAGGACTTGATAACTTTGTTTGTGTGTATTTTCTTTCTTTTTTTTCTTACATGGTAAAAGTTGATTTCAAAAGTCATTGGATTGTAGTCTATTAAATAATAGGTTACGAGAGTTGATTATCTTAGTAGGAGGACAACTCTTCACTTTGCAGCTGTGCATGGGCATGTAAGATGTATTAGAATTGTTGTGGCTGACTTTGTACCAAGTGCTCCTTATTAAGCTATACATGCTTCCACAGATGTTGACAAGGGTGGTGGATCAAATGCGAAAGGAAAACATGAACAAAAGTACCTCTTTCCTTTTCACTATTTATTTCCAAAAACAAGATGCCATTGTAGTAAATTTCATATGTTATAATTTACAATTTGTTAATAGGGCCGAGTGACTGGTATGCTTTAATGTATGTAGTGTGCTTTTATTTAAATTTTCTTTGTATATTTCATCAACTACAGAGTATTTCAATTATTACTCACTTTAATTTTTCTTGAATATCTTACATATGCAAGTACATGCTTAGTTACTTCCTGCATGAATAAGTAAATCTTAGATAAAAAATTTAGTTGCAAAAGCTATGTATAATTTTATTGAGGAAATGATGACAATGAGATTTTGTTTGGTGTTCTTTACTATTAAAAGTGTTTTAAGGCTTGATTTTACTAGAGTTGTCATTTGTGTCTGTCCAAGTTTGTAAATAAGACTGCTGACGGTGGTAATATTGCCTTTCACATGGCTACATTAAATGGGTACTTTGATTGTGTACAATTGCTGCTTGATCTTAATGCAAATGTGTTTGCTGTGACATTTCATTATAGAACATCGATGGATTTAATAGGTTTGTCTTTGTTTAATATGCTAAACATCTCTAAGGTTGTTTTCCCCCTTCAACATAACTAATGTGATTTGATGTAGGGGATGGAAGTACTCCATTGCATTATGCTACTTGTGGAGGCAATTTAAAATGTTGTCAGGCAAGAATTGCTTTAGTTTTGATTGTGATATACCTTATAGTCCTTTCCTATGAAACTGGAAATAATGCTATTCTCTTTCAGATCCTTATTACATAAGGTGCTAGTTGGATGGCTTTAAATTGCAATGGGTAAGACATTGTAAATAGGTATTTTAGCACCAATTTTCACTTGCTTGATAACATATTAATACAAATTTGATTTTTTCCCCCCTAGGTGGCTTCCTCTTGATATTGTTAGGATGTGGGGGCGTCATTGGCTTGAACAATTGCTGGCACCCAACTCTAATACCATAATACCTACATTCCCTCATTCAAATTACTTGTCCTTGCCTCTTATAAGTGTGCTCAACATAGCTAGGTATTTTGCAATTCACTATTTCTGTTCTCCATGTCAATCCAATTGTTTTTCATGTGGAAATCTATTTAGATAATGAAAATAACAAACAACTAGGGGAAGATTTTTGTATATATTTTTGGCATATTATTTGGGACTATAATTAGCCCATTGAAAAAAAAAAGCTAAGTAATTTAGATAAGCTATGAAAGTAGGCGTGTATTACTCCTGTCACCCCTCATTTAGATAAAAAAAGAGGAGAAAAAATAAGCATACCTGAACTTGTGACCCATCAATATGGAACCTTAATTTACTCACAATGAAAAAATGAATTATATGTTACAAGAAACCTTTGTTAGACTTTGGTTCATTTGGTAGATAAAAAAAAATGGGATACCATACCTTCTAAATTTCCATGACTATTCCGAATGATGAATAGACATCTATATTTGCTCTTTGATTGGTTTCCTATCAAATGTCAATGCTCAACTCTGTAAATACCCATAAACTATATTCTAGATTTATCATTAAAAACGTTAAACAAGTGAAGACAGGTGTAATTGATGTTACTGGGAAAGGATTTACACTTTAAAAATTGCAAGGAAAAAAAACTAGGTAGATTTTGGTCTATAGTTACTGTAGGGAATTCTATGGAAATGGAAATTTAAGGGTTAATGGAAGTATTTAGAATAAAAGAACATTTGAGGGACTATATAATGTAAATGATATAGGAATTGAGTTAAATAAGCTGAGAAAATAAAACAGTTCTTATGAGAAGTTGCATATTACATTGGAACTGTGTAGGCGGTTATAGTTGGCAACTTGGCATTTGATGCACCATCTGTGTTGATAGATAATATAAAAATATTGGAAGTGGAGTGAAAATTAAAATGTCTATTGACATGAACTAATGTTTTGGAAGTAAATTTAGACCTTTCCGTTATTGAAACTACACAAATTTATTGATAAAATGATTAAAATCTACTACAACTATTGAAACTACTGTTTCAATAGTTTATTTATATTGAAACTATTGAAACTAATGAAACAAATTTATTTATAAATTACTGTCTGACCTAGCCTGACAGATTTGTTAATTTAGATGTTAGCTCAAGGATACTTTGTAGTTAAATATTAAGAATAGGGGAAGATGCATTCCTATGTTGAAAAATGGTGCTAAATTGATTTGAAATAACTGCAGAGAGTATAGATTGCAATCATCTACAACCTTCTTTGATGAGATTGACTTTTGTGCTGTATGCTTGGAGAGGCCATGTTTAGTGGCTGTAGAAGGTACTAGATTCTTTATCTTTTGAATATTTGTTTGTTTGTAATGAACTTATAAATATGTAATGAACTGCATCGATTAAAAATGGACCCAGATCCTAATTCCTTAAGCAGTGATTATGTAAGGAGTAAAGACTACTTTCTAGAACCTAAAAAATACAGTCAGAAATGTCATTCTATAAGAGCATAATAAGCTACCATACTTTTGTGATATCATTAGATTCTAGTATTAGAAATTGAAAAATGTATTCAGCTTTGTAGCTTAAGTGGTATCATTAGATTATACATGCAGGATGTGGGCATAAGCTTCGTGTAAGATGTGCACTCTATCTTTGCTCAACAAACCATGTTTCATCTAAAATGCTTGGCCTTCTTGGCTCTATACCTTGCCTCCTTTATAGACATGGAATTGTCTCTTTTGTTAAATTACCAGGTTCCAAGCAAAAGAAAATAAATTACATATATCTCTTGGCCTGTGTACCCCATGCATGCTACATCCACGTGAGCTAGATCAGCCATCCTTTTCTCATACACCAAAGATTGGAAGAAATCATGTAGCTTCTGTTCCTTTGGAGATACTTTGTCCATCACTTGTAGTCCATTTCCATCTATGACAATTCCGCTATGTACTTGCAATGATGGTCCATGTCCATCATTTGAACCCTGAGAAGTAGAAACACAAGATGAATCACCTCATCACTCTCAAGCATCAACAATGGATCAGGATCAAATTGAAGGGCCATGTCTGGATAAAACAACTTGCTCTAGCATGTTTGGGGTAGAATAAGTTACAACAGGGAGCACCAATGCAATTCAGAAATAAATGCTTGACTCCTTCGCGCTTGTATGATCTATTTGTGTTATGGATACTAGGTACACTTCAAATCAACAGAGCAGTCCATGGTTGTCTTATTAACTAGCCTCAAATTAGTGGAACTCAGGATATCCCTAGAAGAGAAAAAAACTGTTCTGTAATCTGCTTAGCTGCACAAGCCGTATGTTAGGTGATAGATACAATTCTGGCATTTCAGCAATACAACCACCTTCTGGATATGTCCTTTTGTGATATTTAGGGAGCGTGTGAAATTAGCTTCGATTTCTTGTGATTGTTATTGTGATTTATTGTAATGGATTTCATTTTATCAAAGAAAAAGTGTCTTTTAAGAGGAAAAGAATATGGCATGCTTTTTTTATAGCATGTATCACATTAGGAGCATCTGTATATTATGCTTGTCATGAATTTTATAGGTTCATAAAGCACAAATTTGGGGACTGAAACTTGATGTTGCAATTATAATAAATACCTATTTTTGTGGACTTGAGGGTTTCTCTCCTCAACATTAACATTGCGCTGCTGAAATGCTACTTTAAGAAAGTATGCTTATTTAGCCTTGCATGTAATCTATTTGTTCTTGCCATATTTGTTTCTAGAAAGGGCACCTTTATGATGATTATTAATAGTAATAACGGATTTAGCAATTTTAAGGTGTGCGGTAATATTTATATACATAAATTTGCAAGGGCAATTCTCATTATGAATTGATTTTTTTTACTGCATTTCAAATTATGAAGATAATTTATAATTATACACATAAATTATATTCAAAAAAGTTAGTAGTTAATACACACCATTCATTGTATACCTCAGTACTTGAAATACAATAGAAAACCATGCATAGAAACTAATTATACAAAAACTTAAAAACTTAGTTAAGATACATAATAAATTAGAAAGGAAATGTTAAAATTATATATTCTATTATCATTACTAATCATAAGATATCTTCACAACTTCACTTTCTTAAGTTAAAACTAGAACGATATAGTAATAGAGCGCTGGGTGGAGAGTCCATATGAGTTCAGATGGTTGTCTGGCTTGGAAGCATTCTTTTGATGGGCACTTCACTATTGGCGTCTGGATATAAGTCCATATGTTGTCCAAGTTTCAATCATAGAATGAACATTTGTAACTTAATTTGCATTAAGGTGGCCTTGAAAAAATCAAAGTGTTGCTTTGGAAAGTTTCGTGTAATGAATTATTGACCAATAAAGAACGAGTCAGGAGGCACCTGTCAAATTCTCATATCTCCTTTATTCAATTTTCTTTATGTGAAAAATATACACTAAATTTTAAAAATTGTCTTTAATTAAATTAGTTAAAACTAAGTTAAAGAACCTTTTGCAAAAAATAATTCACAACATATGTGCAAAGTTCAGGTAAAATAATTTTTTTGTAACTGGGTTTTTTTCTTTTTCTTTTTTTGCTATGTTTGGATTAAAGTTGCAAAAGTACTATTGTAAATTCTAATGTAAATTTACGAATTCTAATGCACAAATGAAGAAGGACATTACTTTGAAAGTAAAAATACTTTTGAGTTTTTCCACTTGAAATCCAAACATGAACTTTTTCAGTAACTGAGTTTGTAAAATAACGTGAAGTTAGAGGGGAGAATTGATTTGAGAAATGCTTGTTTATTACATTGGTTTGCTATGTATATATAGAGTGATTTACAAGATTCAAGATTTAAAACTAACAGATCTACATCTGTTATTCTATACATAAATCAGGAAACTACAAAATTCAAAAGCTAACAACCATTTAAAAATCAAAATTTAAACATTAATAGATCTAAAATCTGTTAACCTGTACAAAAAAATAGGAAATTACAAAATTCAAAGGCTATCAACTTTATCATCTAAAATCTAAAATTTGCTAACAATTAAATTTTAAAACTTAGATTCCTTGATATGCGTCCAACATTCCCCTTCAAATTGGAGTTGGGATGGAAATGTCCACAACACCCAACTTGCAAAGTAATTGTTGATAAGCATCACCTCCAAGTGGTTTGGTAAAAATGTTCACTAATTGGTCACAAAAATGTAGATAGGAAGGAGCAATAAAACCAGCTTGTATTTTTTCATGGACAAAATGACAATCAATTTCAATATGCTTGGTGCGTTTATGAAACACTAGATTTTCAACGATGTGAATAGCAACATGTTTGTCATAAAGAATTGGTATTGGTTGTGGATGATTAAAACTGAGGTCAGAAAAGAGAGATTTTAACCACCGCAACTCAAAAGTAAGGGCTGCAAGGGAACGATATTCTGCTTCAGCAATAAAATAACCAATAGTAGATCGATAAGTAGCAAGACAACCAGCCCAATCTGAGTCAGCATATCCAACTAAATTAATAGGACTAAATGTAGAAAGAAATAAACCTTTACCTACAACTTTAAGATAATGAAGGACACATGTGGCTACATCAAGATGGGAGGAACATGGAGATTGCATGAATTGACTAAGAGTATTTACAACATATTGAATATCAAGTTGTTTACCATTAGATATAAGAGGCGTCCAACAAGTCGACGATAAAGTGTGGGTCAAGAAGAGGATTACCATCATCTGGTTGTAAACATAGATGTTGCTCCATAGGAATATTTGATGGTCGACAACCAGTCATATTAGCATCATATATTATGTCAAGGATATATGTTTGTTGACATAAAAATATTCCTTTGTTAAAGCGAGAGACTTTAATACCTAAGAAATATTGAAGATTTCCAAGATTTTTGATTGAGAATGATTGAGCGAGGAATAGTTTGATATCAAAAGTGGCATCATCATCGTTGCCAGTGATGATTATATCATCGACATAAACAAGAACAAAAATAGATGTTATCACAAATATAAGTAAATAGACTATAATCAGAAAATGATCAATAAAACCTCTTTTAATGAGAGCGATTGAAAATTTAAAGAACTATTGACGAGAAGCATGTTTAAGGCCATAAATTGATTTATGTAGTTTGCATACACGAGACTCCTCCTTACGAGAAAATCCAGGTCAAAGTTTTGTATATATTTCTTCATTGAGATCACCTTGGAGAAAAGCATTATTGACATCAAGTTGGTGCAATGACCCTTTTTTAATGGTAGTAATGGAAAGGAGAAGTTGAATAGTGACCTATTTGGCCACAAGTGCAAAAGTATCATGATAATCTATACCTTCAACTTGAGTATAGCCTTTTGCGACTAAAAGAGCCTTATGTCTCTTAATAGAACCATTAGATCGATATTTAATATTGTTGACTCATTTACAACCAATTGGGGATTTGCCTTCAAGAAGGGAGCACAAAGACCAAGTGTTGTTTGATTCAAAGGCTTGAATTTCTTTGGCCACAGCATCACGCCATTCAATTGATTTCATGGCTTTAGAACATGATTTCGGTTCTTAATTTTCAATGATATTAGTGAGAAAGGTTCGATGAGAATTACTTAGATTGGATAAGGAAAAATGATTGGTCAATGGAAAATTAGTCGAGGATACATCATGATTACAAATATAATATGTGAGACGACTTGGTGGACAACAGAGTTGCTAAGATGACTAGTAGATGTAGGATTCGTCTCTATAGAGGGACTATCATTGGGTAAGGTGTTATGCTGAGAATCACATATGGGAGTAGGCATAATTGTGCCATTTGAATTATCAATTCAGATAAGGTGAAATCGAATTATTGATAGGGAGAGTATAGTCAAAAGATTCATCATCATTAATTGGAGTGTTAATGCTAATTGCATTTTTAAAGGGTGAGGATGAAAGATCTTGATATGAGAAAACAGTTTCATGGAATACAACATCACAAGAAACATAGATTTGATTAGTTTGAAAATCATATATGCGATACTCTTTTTGTCTAAAGGGATAACCAACAAATATACCTGGTTTAGATCACTCATCAAATTTATTTTGAATATATATATTTTTAGAAAAACATAAACACCAAAAGCGTAAAGCAATGAATAAGATGGAAGGGTTCTAAGTAAAACTTGATGAGGTGATTTATATTGAAGAATTAGAGTAAGGAGTTTGTTTATAAGATATGTAGCAGTGAGAATACATTCTCCCCAGAAGGAAAGAGGCAAATTTGCTTGAAATGAAGAGCTCTTGCAACAATAAGAAGATGTCGGTGCTTGTGTTCTACAATGCCATTTTGTTGGGGAGTCGCAACGCAACTACGTTGATGAATAATTCCATGATCATGAAACCATTTTTGCATATGTCTGCAGAGAAATTCAAAACCATTATCAGAACAAATGGTTTGAAGTTGTGGGAGGAAAATGTCCCCATTAACATAATTAATTTGAGCAATTTTTGTATTAAATTGACGATTATTTTGATTGAATAACTGAATTATCGTATTGTAAGTTTTAGATTTGTGCTTCATTAAATAGATCCAAGTACATCTTGAATAATCATTGATAATAGTTAAAAAATAGCGCGATCCACTTTTAAACGGTATAGAGAATGAACCCCAAATATCAACGTGAATTAATTCAAAACAATGAGTAGAACGAGATGCACTTTGAGAAAAAGGGAGATGTGGCTGTTTAGCACGTGGACATATATCACAAACAAATTCTTTATTTGCGCTAATAATTGGAGAAGTTTTAACAATGAAATCAAAACAAGACTTAGATGGATGACCTAGGTGTGAATGCCACAGATCAAATTTATTACAATGCTTGAAACTAAAACAAGACCTAGATTTTATTAGAAACTAAATTTGCATTGAGATAAAAGAGTCCATTTTGAGCACTACCCCAACCAATAGTCTTCTTCATTGTTCAGTCCTTAAATAGACATTCCAAAGAAGAGAAAATTGCATCACAATTAGTTGAATTTGTTAGTTGTGAAATAGATAATAAATTAAATTTAAATGATGGAATGTGAAAAACATTTGTGAGTGTAAGTGATGTTGAACAATGAACAGTTCCTATGTGTATCACAGACGCTTAAGACCTATCAGGTAATTGAATAGATATATGTTTATGAACAATAGAATATGAAAAAAAGAATGAGAGAGATGCACACATATATGATTAGAAGCACTTGGGTTAATAATCCAAGAAGGTAAACAAGCAAAAGTTGTACCTACCAAATTAACTGATGGTGTATCATGTTCTTGTTTGGCTAAAAGTGTCAAGCGAAAACTGATTAGCAAGATTAGTAGAAGTAGATGGCGATGGCCCTTACTTCCTCACTGGCTTATTTGGAAAGCCATGTATATGGTAGCAAGTAGCACGGGTATGACCATGCTTATTGCAATGTTCACAGTGAGGATGTTGACATTTTCTAGGAGGCTAAGATGATAGCTTAGAAGCCTGAAGCGCTACTGAGTCAACAGTATGAGTTGATTAAAAATTGATCTCTTATTCTTTTTCTTCTTTTGTAGACCATATTATAGATACACTAAATTGAAGGAAATGGTTCCATCAAGAGAATTTGACTACGAATAATAGAAAAACGATCATAAAGTCCTTGAAGGAACTCCATGGCACGATCTTGATTTTGTTGATCAATAATGCTTTTAGCATTGCCACAAATGCATGGAGATTGGAGAGATGGAAGCGATGGAACTGAGTTCATCTCATAAAGATTTTAGTTGAGTGAAATATAAAGAAACAGACATGCCTTCTTGCTTAAGAGCAGAGATTGATTGTTTCAATTAATAGATCTTAGGAGCATTTGATTGAGAGAAACGATCTTTTAAATTTGTTCAAATTTGAGCTACAGTTTTACCATACAAAACACTTGGACGGATCTCAGGAGAAACAAAATTAACAATCCAACTGGCTACCAAATCATTGCATCATTGCCAATTAGGAATTTCATTATTCTTCTTCAAAATTAGGAGCAATCCGTCAACGAATCCAAGTTTGTTTTTCGCACAAAGTGCCATTGTCACAACATGACTCCATGAACCATAATTATCCCCTATAAGCAAAGGTGAAACTAGAATAATTGAAGGGCTATATGAATGATGAATGAGAAAGAGATCTGTATTGATAGGTGGGGGGTTATTAGAAGAAGGAGGTGTGCTAGCCATGAAAACTGGAATTCACTGATACCATGTAAAATAACATGAAGCTAGAGGGAAGAATTGATTTAAGAATTGCTTGTTTATTTCATTGGTTTGCTATGTATATATAGACTGATTTACAAGATTCAAAATTTAAAACTAACAAATCTAAATATGCTATCCTATACATAAATCAGAAAACTACAAAATTCAAAAACTAACAAGTTTTTTTATCGAAAATCTAAAATTTGCTAACAATTAAATTTTAAAACTCAGACTCCTTGATATGCATCCAATAGAGATCTATATATGTGTATATGAGTTTTTCTTTTCTTTTCTTTTGGTAGTTTTGCAGTATATTAGTTTGAAACTTTGTAATGGATGAGAGGAAAGAAAATAAGAAAAAAAAAAAGGTTTAGAAACTTGAATTGAAGATCATGTTTGAAAAGAAAATTTTTAAATTTTATTTTTTAAAGTTAAAATTTTATTTTTTATTTTTTTATTTTCTCTCTAACCGAACTAAACCTTCTTTTTTTTAATTTTAAATATTTCTCTTTGTTATTTTCTTCCTCTACTTCCCAATATAAAGTGGGTATTTGTTTTAGATTTTAATGACCGTGAATGCGAGAAATTTGGTGCCGGGTGTAGCAAGGCACTATAAGGCAAAATGAAATGCACTTGAGTAATTCTAAATTCTCTTTCGGTGTAATGTAAGGCATGCACGTTTTGTATGATAAGAGATTTATAGAGAGATTTGTGGGAATATATAACCTTATTCTATACATTTCATCTTTCTCTCGTCATGAGTTCACAATCATCAAAAGTCAAAATAAACAAATTGGAAAACATCCTAACAAAGATTAGCTAGTATCAGTGTTTTGAAAAATTTGGACTGGACGGCCTGGCCGGAAAAACAATCCAATATCCGGTCCAACTAAATTACAAAATCAACCTTAAGAAAAATTGTTCAAAAAACCCCCCCAAAAAAATTTGGCCAAAATGAGTAAAAAATTGGTTTATAGTGGGTCATTGAAAAATGCCTGATATAATGTTGTTTTTAATTTTTTCTTAAAAAAATAAAAAATTAACAGATATTTATTATTTTATTTTTATTCTAAATGTGAACTTGTTATTGTAAATTAATATTATTGTATATTATTGAACTTAGACCTAAATGTTATGAAATGTTTGATTCAAACTTTTGTATGTACTTTAAATATTCAGAACCTATAAAATAATGTTTTATTTTTAACTTTTTAGTATTATAAAGTTATAATATTATATTTTTTTAATATTTTTTTATCTATTTTTTAATTATTATTATTATTATTTTATTAATTAATAACTTTCCAATTTAAAAATATTGATTAATACTCGGGTGTGGCGACACCTTGTGCTCTTCCAAAAGATGAATAGAAGCCTTCACAATTTTAGTAAATCACAGTTGAGATAAAGCCCTACATTTAATACTCATATATTATACTTTTAACAGAATTATCTGTTATTCCAAAAGAAGAATAAAAGCCTGGTAAGCAATGTCAGTGAGAAACCGAAATAAATATCTCCACTCCACAGCAGGTGAAATGAAGAGCAGGGGTAATGGACTGATGATGTTCCATAACTCCAAGACATTGGTGTGCTATTGCCCATGTGGACCAACAATTTCGACAGTTTTGACAACATTGTCTGGCCCAACTGATGGTGAAAATATTCCTATAACGCAATTTAGAAGCCCAAGAGTATTATCGAGCCCAATTCAGTAAGGCAGTACAAACTTTAGATTTGCCCAATTTTTATTTTCTCTTTTTCCATTGGGGATGTCAGCTGGAACTGTCAAAAGTGTATTATTAATATGTATAATCAAACACGTCATAAGCTGCCTTCTGTTTATTAAAAAATTAATTCAAAATGCCTTTATCCATATGACTATAGTCAACCAATATTAAGTTGGTCTCATGTTGTAAGTAAGGTTTCAAATTTAAATTTCCTCAACCGCCGCTCATATACGTATTAATTTTGAAAATCATCTCTAGCTAACTATGCTTCCCTGTTAAAGAATTGACTCTGTTAGGTAATTATTAACTTCACTTACATCTTTCAATGAGCGATCAAAATTGCTTTGCGACCATTGCGATTGCTCACTTTTTCTTTGAAGAATTTCTTTCTGGTCAAAGGGCAGGATAACAATCCCCCCTTTTTTCTTTTCACTATTCGTCTCATCCAGATTTTAAGCCCAAGACGAACAAAGACAAGGTACTTAGGATTCTTTTATATAATTATGAAAAAAGTTAAGGAGGTATCGGAAAAAATATTTATTTTTTAATTATAAAAATGTTACCTTATTTTTATTTTTATTTTGTTTCATATTTTTAAAAGTTTACATGAAAAACAGTAAAATAATAAAAATTTAATTTTATTATTTTTATTTAATTTTTTAAAGTAAAAAAATAACATGAAAACATAATGACATCCTTATCATTAAAAGTAAAACTAAAAACAAAAAAATCTTAAACCAAAAAATCTATAAATGTTTCATTCATTAACAAAATTATTTGTATTACATTATTATAATTATAATTAAATATAATGACATTCTTGTCATGTTATTCAGTCCTATTTTTTATTGTTTTACCTTTCACACATTATCTACAATTATGATTGTACTGTACAATATTATATTAATATTAAACGATTATGATTTTTACTTTGTTTCAAATTATCTTCTTTATTTCATATTACTTGTCTCTTAGTACATTTTTTCAAAAAAAAAAAAGAAAATTTAGAAAATATTAATTATTTTTAGTAATATTCTTATTTATTGATATTTTATCTAATACTTAAATAAATAATAATTATATGTTAACTCTTTTAATAAGAATATTTTTATCAAAGAAAACTGTTTTATCTAAATGCTTAAATTAGTTACAATTAAATTTTAATTCTTTAAAAATATTTTATCATAATAATTTCTGTTAGGGTTAAATATGTTTTTGATCCTTAAAAAATATAACAGAATTTGTTTTAGTCTTTAGAAAAAAAAATTCTTGAATAAAGTTTCTCAAATATTAAAAATATCATAATTAGATCCATGTACTAAACTTTGTTTAACTTTTCTATTAAATAATGGTCATATCAATTTCCAAGTAAAATATTTTATTATCTGAAATGTCCAGTGATAATTTTTAATAAAAAATTGTGTAATTACTTTTGCTTTAGGATTAAAAAAAAATTTGTGATTTAAGATTAAATATATAATAATTTTATTTAAAAAATATGTTACCAATCTAACTTGGACATAACAGTTGACATGGACTGCCAAATCAGCAAATTAATGATGACTATGATGCTGATGTGGTCATCATTTAACAAAAAAGTTAAACAGAGCTTAGCACAGGATCTAATTATGATATTTTTAATATTTGAAGGACTTTATTCAAGAAAGAAAAATTGGGGGACTAAAACCAATTTTGTCATATTTTTGGAAGACCAAAAACATATTTAATTCTTTATGTTATTAATATTTTTTTGAGAAGTATACATTGTTATAAAAAATAAATAATATAAGGAAGAAGAGGTAATTTTCTAAGGAAAAATATAAAAAAATGTTTCGTGTATTTTATTGATACAATTCAAAATCGACAGCAAACAAAACGACTAAATATTATTAATTTTTAATGTAAACAAACATCTGTCATTTGATGAAAGAAAATTTAGAAGAGATATATTGGGTTTTTTTTGGAAGAAAAAGAAGAAGAAGATATATTGTTATATATTTAAAATTTTCAATATTTGGTGGTAAATGAAGAAAGCTTTTAAAGCTACAATAAATAATAATAAGAAGAAGAAGATTGATTTACTTGGGAGTCAAATGATGAAATGATGATTATATTGTAGGTTGATGATTGATAATAGTTCCGAGAGCGATAGCCAAAATAATTGTAGTGGTGGACGTGGTGCATATATGAGCGGTAGTTCAATTACCAGTTTACAACGGAGCAAGTTAATGATGACAAAGTATAGACATATCATAACAAATGCCGAGTGCGGTGGCATTAAATTTTCGACAGTAGTGCGGCGTAGCTTCTAGTTAGGGCGGCTGTAAAAGTGTCGTGGTCGAAATTGTTATAATTGGGGAGAGGAAGGTTATCGACATATTTAATATAGTAATATTTTTATTATTAGATAAAATTAATGTAAATTTTATTAAATTAAACATTTTAAAAACAATTTAATTATTAAATCTTAAAAATAGTATTTTAATATTTATTAATTCAATTAAAATTAAATGAATGATAATTAAATATATATTTTGATATTAAATAATATACTTATGTAATAAGTAATAGAAAGTCATAAGAAATCAAGTTAAGAGAAATGCTAGGAACACATAAATATGTATATTTTTATAGTTTTTGCAATATTGGGTCTTCATATTTTTGGTAAAAAAATATTTTTAATTGAATTAAAAAATAGTAAGGGAATTAAAATTTGTAAAAATGCAATTCCTTTGAATTTATTTTTCATCATAAATTTTAACCAATTTTGAATTGATTTGCCAATATTTTGATCAAGTCAATCAATCTAGTTGACTTTTTTAATAAATACTCTCTCTGATCCTTAATACAAAACACTATTTAGAACATATTGATGGTCATTTTTATAAGGAGTTTTATAATTCCTATGAAGTATTTAATTTTTTTTTCCATTATTTGTTTTTATTAAAAATTTTGAGTATCTATGCCTTTATTTGATAGTGGTACATAATGCATTTAGACGTTAATGTCTTCATGTCACCCATAACAAATTAATGATGATTAACAAAGATAAAATTGGTACGTTGTAATATTTTTTAAAAAACCAATAAAACTAACTAATTTAACTATTTTTATTGGTCTATATAATTTTATTACAAGTATCTTATATTAAGGACTAAATGGAGTACTAAATAATTTAAGTTTATTCTCCATTAATAAAATCTACATAAAACATCACATTGCTATAAAAAAATGTTTAAAATATAAAAAAAATATTTTTATAATTTATTTAGTAGGATACTACTTAAACCTTAACTTTACTAATTGTTTATCCCTTGCTAAAATGGAATTAAAAAAAAATGATCTGACATAAATATGCTTATAAAAAGTCACAAGTGTTATGCCTGCAGAAAAAACTTCAACTGTTCAACTTATTATTCAAGGACCGTTTAATTGAATTCGACTCTAGCACATTATATAATGAGAGTGTAAAAAGTTTTACATTGTTATTCAATCAAACATTATTATATATGGTAAGTTTATTAACTTCTTACAAAAATTATTTTAAAAGTCATACCTAATATAATTTCTGATTAGTTAATAGTATAAAAATCCTTTATACTGTCAATGCATAAAAATTAAACTCTTAAATAATTGAGTTTAATAATTATGCACTGTCAATGTAAAAACTTTTACACTGTCAACCAATCAGAAGTTACCGTTATTATGACTTTTAAGTAATTATTATAAAGGTCAACAAACTTATCATACATAGTAGTTTGTGATTAGATGACAGTATAAAATTATTTTACACTGTTAGTACATAACTTATTTTCTGTAAATAATTACGTATGAGCATATGTGTGGATTAAATTTTGTGTAGCGATCATTCACTAATTATTTTTTAAATATCCATTTATACATATTAAAATATTTGCATATATTATTTTTACTAAAAAATATTATAGAGATCATATATATATTAAAATATTTTTTATAATTTAAATTTTGTTTATATATATATGTCAGATTAATACTAGCAACTCCTTTAAAATGTAAAATATATTATGTATGTATATCATTGTTATAAAATTTTAAATTTATATTTTTTTTAGTGGATAAGCTAGTTGAAAATTGAAAAAACTAGTGAAAAGCTAATAACTTTGTTGATTGAAATGAAAGTTTTAATAAAATTAAAGTTAATTGTTAAACTTAATGATAAATGTAAAATGATAGAGAATTGTATAACTAATTACTTGGTTAGAACTTGAAATTTGATAATTATATATTTTCAAATAACTATAATTTTAATATTTAATATATTTTAAATCTGTGTCATCTTATAAAATAGGATAATAATTTTATTAGAAAATATTATTACTTTAACGATTTTATTTTATAAAAAAAATTGATGATTTTGTTTAATTCTTTTTAAGATGTCAGTAGTATATTATTCTTAAAAGTAATGTTGTGACATTTATTTATTTTTATGAAATGTTTATTTTCTTAAAAGAGCACATTAACATATAATTAAATAAATTTTTATTTATTTAAAATTAAGAAATCTTTATTTTTTAATTTTTGTCTAAATAAATTTTAAAATAACATTTCTTTGAAAAAATAATTTTTATTTATTTATAATTTAAAATTTTTATCAGTAAAAATAATATTCTTTAAAAATAAAATAAACAATACAATAATTAAAACAAATTACATAATATTAAAATAATAATAAAAAAGTAGTTTAACGGTAACAACTGATGATGTGGCAGGACGAAGAACCAAGCTTACATTGAAATAGCAATGTAGGAAGTATCAAACGTGAGAATGAAAGGTTTCTAAAATTAAATAAATAAACGAGCGATTATGAAAAAAAAATTAATTGGATGAAAATGTAAAAGAAAATTTCAAATATGCCTGTTTTATTTAATCAAACTTTTAAACTAATAAAATAAGTTTATATATATATATATATATATATATATATATACTCTAACATAATATTCCACCATAGACTCAATACATTTGATTATATTTGAACAATGAGCAAATTTGAAGGGTGGCCTGCTGACAACTTTATAAGCACATGTCCACTTGTAATGTTATACCGATTCATCATACCCGAATGTACCCGTAAGGGGTCTCGAAAGTCACAGTGGCAATTGATTTCGGATTCCAAAAAATGGTTGCAATTGATTTCGGATTACAAGAAATAGTTTCGGGTAGAAAAACAGATGGAAATGATAAAGATTCCAATTCAACTGCTAAAACATAAGGGCCCCTACACATTACTGCACAGAGCCAGCGCATGATCTTATTTACGACACGTACTTGAATCTAACCTTTTTAGTCCACTGCTTCAGCCAATTCTCATCGTTGCCACTAGAGTGCTCAGTACCTAACTATCTTACACATTATTATCAATGGTGAAGAGCCTCCACTTCAAGACAAACGGAACCCAAAAAAACAAAAACAAGCTAAGCAATTGTACATAAGAAGAAGTGATAGCGACACCACCTTAATTACAACTCACAGGTTCAAACACATCAATCAACTGTGAACAAAAGAAAAAATAGAATAAGAATCTCCCTTTCTTTCTCACTCTCTTGGCAATAAAGCAGATAGAGAAGCAGTCATAATCAGAGACTTAATTTGGCCTCACTTGGCTTTGGTCACGCAATGTCATATCACAATCTTTCTCAATTTTCCATTTTTGGGATAATTTTTTCTTGCACTTGCAAAATCCTCAGTGATCAAACTGAGGAATATTTTTCCCAGTTTTGAGACTCAATTAGCGTACACGCATCCATGAATGCCATGACTCTCTCAATCCCCACAAGATCCTAATTATAACGCTGCACCAAACATACTCTACCCCATTTTTGAGAATGCCTTTATTTTGGTTATTCAATGCTTTAACCACACAAGCTGACGAATGCAAATGCAATTCACTGTGTGTGCACAAGCTGACGAATGCAAATGCAATTCAATGTAAGTTGTAAGTGGTTGGTGTTTATGTTTTGGCCTTTGCGGGGGCCTGGCTGGCTTGCCCTGCATGCCTTTCTTTCTTGCCTTGCCAGTGTTATGATTTCTTTTCCCTAGAAAATTACCCACTAATGGGAATTCACTTTTGGCCATGCACTAATGGTAATTAAGGACGGGTGTTCTAAACAACGACCACAGAAAGTGCTCGTGAAATTTCAAAATATTGTTTGTTATTTTGAGTGCGGGTCCTTGTACTATCAAATGACTCAATTATGAATTAGTGTGGATAGGTCACGGGCAAGTTACTTACACTCATATATATCCTCTATGTCTATTGTTATAAAAAAAATGCAGCCAAATTATGAAAAAGTGACTAAGGTTCCATATATAGGTAGATCATAATGAAAACAATGCTTTCACCCCAAAACAGGGGATGAATAAGAACAAGCAAAAATCCATTTATAATTTGCCAAAGGTAAGTGAAAAATTAACTAGTACATGATAATTTCAATTAAGTTTATGTAGTTTAATTCTCAAATTAAGTTTCTGTAACCACTGAGCACGTGGATCAATTAACACGGAATTATTTAAGTTTAACCAATAGATAGTCTCAAATTTGAGTTCTATGATAGTTGTTAAAGTCTTTTAAATAAGTTAATAAACCTATACGTACCATTAATTAGAATAATGATTTTAAGTCTTTATGTAAGTTAATAAACACAAACCTTTAAGTTTATTGATAAGTATAGTATTAAATTATTATAATAAAAATTTCATTAAATAATAATGATAACATTATTGTCATTATTATTACAATTTTTTGTATTTACTTAAAGAAGATAGTCTTTTATGCCTAATAGACATTTTTAATAGTGTAAAACTTAACATTTTAAAGTAAATAAGTTTTTGAAAAAAAAATATTAACCTAAGTTATGAATAAATAATATATACATTAAAAGTGTAAAACTACTTTATGCTTTCATTCAATAAAAAATGTCTGTGTATAATAATTGTTTGATAGAGTAAAAAATTTTACGTTTACAATAAATACCAATTAAACTCCTAGCTTATTTAATAAAAGACTTAATTTAATTTTGACTTAATGTAAATTTAGTCGCAAGGTCTTGGCGAATAATTTGATGTATTGTCGTCCTTACACTTCCTGACAACAATTATTAATGTGAGCACGAAGATATTAACTATACGTACCATGAGGTGGACAAAATTGTTGATAAAAGTTGAGATTGCCATATTATCCATTGCAACTTTCTTTACTGGTACGAACAGCTTCGTACGAAAAAATAATGAATTAAACGTGGTTTATCTTATTTGACAAACAATAATTTAAAAAATGGGAACAAGTTGGATAATTGATGAAAATCAAGTTAGCTACTTAATTACATAACATTTTCGTAAATTAAATTTCATTCATGCTATTTGAAATTTTCCAATAAGTGCGGTTACGATCAAAATATTTTTTGACGAAAAAAAAATAATCTTCTTTGTTAAATAGTAATACAATTGCAACAATAGAAAAAAAATTATATAATATATTATATGAATAAAAATAAATTACATTCTTCTCTCTTAAATTATGTTTTTTCTCTAAAAAATTATACTATATTTTATTTCAATATAAATAACCATTTTGAGTAAGTTTTTCCTCTGTCTATGATTATTTACATTATTGAAAATTAATTTTAAACCTTTATCATAAATTTTAGTAAAGAACGAAAACTAACGGTAAGAAATTAAGATTTCATTTCATTTTTAATATCCAAAAATTAATAATATGATAATTAATATTAGCTATACTAAAGATACTAAGTTGCAAAAAAGAAAAAAAAAGATTTGTGAGAAATTTGTTCATAATTACTTACTATTGGATTATATTAAAATAAATTAAAATATAATACATTTTCATATCTTGAAAGGGAACAAAATAATTTTTCAAAACTAAGGTGAGGATAATTTGAGCATTTTCGCTCTAATAGGATAATGGTAATATAAGTATATATGAAAGTTGAGTACATGTTGTATGAAAATGGCGAAATTTTATGCTATTTTCTAACTACAAGAATGACGGCAATAATATTTATTATAAGCACATTATAATTTATATATCCTAAAGACCTTAATCAAAATGGCATATCAGGATGACTGAAACAAGAATGCCAGAGAGCAGACTCACATGCACCAGTAAATTGAATGTGGCAAAAAGACAACACCAAAATTGAGGTCTAGAAAATAGTAAAGCTGATCTAGATGAGAATCGTACGTAATAGTCGTTTATGAGTCTTTATGTTAAAAGATCAAGAAAGACAACCTACACTTTAAGATTCTTTATAATGCGAGGGGCAATCAAAGCTTTGTTTTAGAGAAACTTGTGGGAGATTGAAGACAAGGGTGATCAATGTGTCATGTGACTAATGGGCAGAAACTGGAAGCTCCCTGTCAAAACCAAATCAATGCAGTGATAGTGACAACCATGAAGAACATACCTGAAATGATGCTACTCTACATTAACCTTGTTTATAATTACGTGGTATATATAAGTGCAATCTGGTGCAGAAGGGTTATATTGAAGGCAAAGCTGGCATGGAATGGAAGACAAGGAAAAGAGATAAAAAAGAAGTGAATTGAGATGGTGATGGATCAACGAAGCCAGGTTGGGAAGATTTTGCATTGGTGATAGGAATGTTGCAAGCTTGATTAGTACAAAAGAAACTATTTGGGGTCTGATTATATTGGATTGAAAGTGATAGTTAATGTAAATGTTTCTACCTCGTCTGAGTTGCCACAATCAGGACCACCTCTAACTGAGGTTGTTACTATTGTTATAAGGTTTGGACCATGTTTGTCGCTGCTCCAAACATTGAAACTGAGAGTTGTTAAAAATTGGAGCACTAGGCATGGTGTATATTTTCCCTCAGGTGTATAAGCTCCCATAAATAATGCAAAATATTCAAACCAAAATTGCGTATGTAATTAATTAATTTACAATGCTACAGCTGAAGAATCTTTCAAATACACGAGATTTTCAGCTGGACAAATATTCAAACCTTAATTGAAAATATTCTTTATCCAAAATAATTAAATAAATAAATAATGACAGTGGCAACAAGGTAAGTGGTTGCTTTGTGTATTCCGTTGGCTCACAAAAGTTAAGGGTGAGTCGGGGAAAAGGGTTGAAGCAACATTGCTTTATGCAGCAGCAGATGTAGCAGCCGATATTTTAGGTACAGGGACCACAGAGGCATGGGATGGGGCTGCACATGATATTCTTGATATGGTACGGTTTGGCAATGAGTAAAGTGTAGATTTGGTGTTCAACCCTCAACCTTTTTCGTATTTTTTGCCTCTGAAATCTGCTCCACACACGACAAAATATGGGTACATACCCAAAGGACGTTATTAGTCACGGTAACCATTAATAATAGGCAGAATCGGTACAAGTATTAAAAGTAGAAAATTTAAAATAAATTCACCACCTTACAGTCAACTAGTCTTTTAGGCTTCGTTTGGTAACAGAAAAGTAAGAAAGAAGAGAGTGGAAGAACGTTGAAGGGAGCAAAAGTCGGCTGTTTGGTAGTAAAGAAATGTGTAGAAATTTTTTTAAAAATGTGTGGGACCCACCAATTTATTTTTTTTCCACAAAACAAAAAAGAAATGGATAGAAACGGTGTGATACTTCTTACCAAATTGATTTTAGTTGTTAATTAAATCGATTTTGGTTATTACCCTTTCCTCTTTTATTATTGTAAATCGATTTTAGGAATCCTTTTTTGTACATA
Source organism: Spatholobus suberectus (assembly GCA_004329165.1). Taxonomy (NCBI): domain Eukaryota; kingdom Viridiplantae; phylum Streptophyta; class Magnoliopsida; order Fabales; family Fabaceae; genus Spatholobus; species Spatholobus suberectus. The sequence goes on from CM014735.1 coordinate 15,294,874, forward strand.
AAAATTGATTTGTGATACACTATAATTGATTTTTTACACAAAAATCGATTTTGCTAATGCAAATCGATTTCTAGCATGTTTGGTTCAACAACAAGGGTAATTGACGTGCGTCCACTCTAAAGTTGCTAGGTCTTGCTTCTACGTTCATTTTCAATTTTGACGTGGTTTTTTAAGCTGAACATACGTAAAAAATGTCATACCAAACATGTTATTCATGTATATGGAAATCGGTTATGCTTTTGTTATATAATAATAATAAATATTAAAAATAAAAATAAATATTATTAATAATAACAAAAATAATATTAATAATAAAAAATAATAATAATAATAATAATTAAAAATAAATGATGCAAAGGAACCAACAAAATTGATTTTGTTGGTTAAAGAAATCGATTTGAACACAATGAAAGCTTCATATCGATAACAACCACACACAACAAATCGATTTTGTTGTTGTACAAAATCGATTTGGATATAATGAAAGCCTCACATTTGTAACAATCACACATAACAAATCGATTTTGTTGTTGTACAAAATCGATTTTGTTGTTTTATTATTTTATTTTTTATTTTTCTCTTTCCTATTTTTCTTTTATTTCTACTCTATTTCTCTTCAACCAAACAATCTTAATTTCACTCTATTTCTCACCTATTTCTCTTCTCTTCTTTTCTCACCTCTTCCCTTCTTTTCTCTTTGTTTCTTTTCTCTCTACCAAACACACCCTTAGTTCAATCAACATCATTTGATGTTATTATAAATTATTTATCGATTTGAGATTGTTTTGAAAGATAATATCAAAGTGGGGTGGTCAATGCTAAAAACTCTAATCAAACTAGCGTTTTCGATGTCATGTCAATTATTTTATTTTATTTTTTAATTTAACGTCGAAAATGACATGTTTCTGCCATGTGGGATACCTCAGTGGTAGTAGCATTTTAAGTGGATACATGTATAATACGCTATTAGTAATAGCGTTTTTACTTTTATTATTTGTTTTAAATGGACAAAAGCTGTATTGACTGTATGTGACAACACACAAAGCTAATACTAATAGATTTTTTACTATTATTATTTTTTAATTATGATTAGAGTATTTAACTTTTTATAATAATTACTAAAAAAATTATATATATAACAAATAAATTCAATTATTTAATAATATATAAAAAAATTAACACTAACAAAATATTCAAATTAAACTTTAATAAACATTCAACTTTCACACAATTAGAAATTCAAACTCTTTCTCTCTCTCTTTACTCATTGTAATACACAGCGATTAGTGACTAACTCATATAAAACACTAATATATATAACTGTAAGAAAAGAAGTGTGGTCTTCATATGTATGAGATGAAGTAGTGTTCGACATGTATTTCTAGGCATGCAAATTTTATTTTTTTAAAATTAGAAGTGAAAACGCTATTAGTATTAGTGTTTTCGTATGTTGTCACTTCTAGTCAGTTGAGCTTTTTAAAAAAAATCAAAAGTGAAAATGTTATTAGTATTAGCCTTTTGTGTGTTATCACATCTAGGCACAGAAGCTTTTGTCTATTTTAAAAAAATAATAAAAGTGAAAACGCTATTACCAATAGCGTATTGTACATGTGTTCATAGAAAAATGAAAACACTACTGTCATTAGGATATCCCACATGGCAGACACATGTCATTTTTGACATTAAATTAAAAAAATAAAAACAAAAAAGTTGACGTGACACCAAATACGCTAGTTTGACTTGATTTTTCTAGCATTGATCACCTCACTTTGGTATTCTGTTTCAAAATAACCCAAAATCAGTAAATAGTTTATAAAAGTGACCCAATTTGATCAATCAACTGTTAATTTGATTCTATTTCGGGTTATCCATTTTTTCCCCCTTCTCTATTGCTTACATCTCCTATGCCTCAAAAACAAAAGTTCACTTCTAGTGAGCAATATTCGTATTCAAATGGATAAAATTGTGTCTTACCATAATTTCTTCATTGATTTTTTCATATAAATTGTTAGTTCGAAAAGAATCAAATAATAAAATATAAATAGGCTTGATTATTATTTTTTTTTAAAAGGACTAATTATAACACAAAATTAATCACAATTTCTTAATGAAAAAGGGTGTAGAAAATAGTTGAATATTCATCAGCAGATATGGTGTCATGAATTATTGTCCATAAAAAAAATCGTACAAAACAATTTCTGTGATGTTTCTTATTTACCAGTCACAAATGCTTTATGAGTATTGACTTTCTTTTAGCAATCGACCAAAACAATTAGCCTGCATTTATCAATCACGTATTTAATAGTTAAGTTAATATCGTATTAAAATCAAAACAAAAAAAATATATCAATTAAGTTAAGATATTTCTCAACTATTTTATGCATGGTTCTTCTTACCTTGTAGGCTGTTTTTACAATTTTGGGTCTAGGTTTAACTCAACTATACAAAACTGGTTTGTGAGGTGAAAGTTGTTCTTTACTTATGTATACTACTTTGACCTTATTACTAGTCAATGTAAAATCTTCAACACACCTCCCTCAAGTCGAGGATTGGACATCTCAAGCCTGAAGTTTGCAAGACTGAACATATATAGGTGGTTCGATAATGACTGGATAGTAGTAACCTGCTAGGCCCAATAACATTTGCTAGAATAGGCTTTGATACCATTTTAAAATTTGAGTTTGGACTTAACTCAACCCCACAAAATCATCTTATTAGGTAAAGGTTGTCCCCCACTTATATATACTACTTTGGTTTTACCATTAATCGATGTGGAATCTCTAATAGTTGAAGCATTGCCTTGCCTCTCTTTCTTTGCCAATAAAGAGAGAAAAAGAAAGTTTAATTTTGATATATAATTGTTATAACTATTAATTAATTAAAAATAACCCTAATATATGACAACTAATATATTTATTATATATTGAAACGATGATCCTATAATTGAACACATGTTAACTTTTCATCATTTTTATTTTCCGTTCATCTTCTCATACTTTTTCATTGATTTTTCTCACTTTTTAGTTGATGTTGAGGTTATAATATTATTATTGTTGTTATTGTTGTTGTATACCAATCTTTTCTGACCTACAATTCGTCGGCAACACATTCCAACCAGACACAGTAACACATGTACTATATCAATTTTTTTAGAATTCAATAGTTATGAATTTTATAAATGGATTTAATATATATCAACTTCTTATTTATAAGTTATTTTGGTACAAGTATAAAGATCAACGCGACCATGCGAGTGTACAAGTCGACCTACTAGTTATTACAAAAGTTAATAATTTTCAATTATCCGTATGTTTAGTCTCACAATTAAGATGCGGTCTTTTATGTTGATTGTTAATTTTTCCCTTTATAATGGGTTTTCAAGCACGCACTATATAGTAATTTATGATTGAATGATAGTGTAAAAAATTTTACACTATATATTCTAATTATGTGTGTGTGTGTGTGTATTATATATATATATAACTTGAATGATAATAATTTACCAATCAGTTAAATGGTAATAATTTTATTATTTTTATATTTATCGTGGAATATTTTTTAGAGTGTAAGGTTTGAATTTGATTTTTCTTTTCACAATAGCTAACGGTTATGAATTTTTCATAGAATAAATTTTAATTGAAATAGAATTTATACTTTTTTATATAAAAGTATTAAATTAGTAAAAAAAATAAATTAACATAATTACAAATGACATAAATAATATAAGTTTAAGTTTTATTTTTTAAACAAATCAAACTTAAAATTTTTAATATGATTAATTTAAATAAATAAGTTAGGTTTGTTTAATTTATTTTATTATATAATTTAAGCCTAAACTTCATGTTTAGTTTACTTTAAGAATAAGTTAAGTGTCAAGTTAGGCTCAACCGTTTACATCCATATATATAATTTATTTCATTTTTTTATGAAATAAATTATAAAAGCTTGTCAAAAGAGCAAGCGGTACTCACAAGGGTTAAATACCCTCCACACGGGCCCTCCTAGGACATCCTAAAGCAACATTTATCCCGGAAAAATTAATTAATTAAAACAGAGTCTATTGTCAAATACTGTGACTAAATCATAACATAAAATAATTTACTTTTATATAATAAATTTATAGTATAGTTTTATAGAGTGACTTTATTTATTGTTTTATTTCTTTTAAAGAATAACACATGTAATTGTTAATTTATTAACTTTTTAATTTAAATTTGATTTTTTAAATTAATTATTCAATTTAAAATATTTAATAGTTTTTCCTTTTGACATATATTCTAAATATTTCACATGAAGTAATTATACATATTTTGATTTAAAAGTATTTTTAATTTATATTTTGAAAATTTTTAATTAAACTTAAAAATACCTATATATATACAAAACAGATACTCGATAGATCTGTGGAAAATAAGTATGAAGAATTCAATCTACTAAAGTTTGTAAACTTTCTAAACCACCTCTTCCAAGTGGCCTTGGGTATCTCTTCTGAAGATTTTCACAGCATCAACTTGGCCTATTTCTACTATAAAACAAATGATAAAGAAATTATTTACAACAGTAAAATTTCAAAGATAATTGAAAACATACGAGGGCAATAATAATACATCAGCATTGCTTATTATATCGTGATCATTGTCTAATTGAAAGGGCTACGACGGGTCAATATTCGATGGCTAGGTAGATTAATAGTGAGTAATAGTGAGCAAAGAAGTGAAGACTGTGCAATATGCATGAAAGGACAATGTTTGGGAGCGGAAGATGGTGAGTAAAAAGAGGGGTTATGCAACTACACCCAAAAAAAGGCATTAATGAAATTTTCATACGAATTTTGTAACTAACAATTGTATATTTGTAATTAATATATTTAATAATAATAAATTATAAAAATGATGAAATTTTGTAAACTAATTTTATAATTGACAAATGTAAATACTTTTCTCTAACATGCATTCGTCCATTTCGATATAAGTCAATTATATAAGAGTGAAATATTAAATTATTCTTTAAAATAACGAGTATTAATTAATTTAATTTCTAAAAATATAAAAATAATTATTTAGTTTTTGAAATTTATTAAATATTTATCATTCCAATCCCTATTTCTGTAATTTTACACCAATTATTAATTTCAAGTAATAAAATGGTATTTTTATAATTACAAAAACTAAATTAAATGATATCCATAATTTCAGATAATAATTTCATGTACTAGTCAGTTATGTAATTGCAGAAAACTGTTTATCCAAATCTTGTCCGAAAGGAGGAACGGTGATGTCATGACTAATTACAGACTTACGTAAATCCCAAGCCATGTTGGAATCCCTCACGTAATCATATCGTATGATTGCTCCAATATTAAAGAATATATAATCATCTAAAGTTGATCAAACAGTGAAATTTTTAAAAATTTAAAAAAATATTTTTTCTTTGCATCCCATTTTTTTTAATCCTACCCCTACGCACTTTCTTTACGGGTGTACCCACTACACACTTCTTAGATAGTAAAGATAGTAAAAATATTAAATATAAGAGATAGAGAAATTAAATTTATATTTTTAAATAAACAAACAGGCTCAATTAGTGAAATTCAAATTACTGAAAATAATTTTATATTTTGAAAATAAAATATAACAGTAACATACATAACAAAGTATATGCTAAATACTGATTGCTTTTTTATTTTATAAGTAGTAAGGAGAAGAAAAAAAGACAAATTTAAATGTAATACTTTAAGTGATTTTTATATAAAGACAAATTTAAATGCAATTTCTTAACTAACATGGCTTTATAACTTTGGTTTAGGAAAAAAAAAAGACAAATTTAAATACAACTTCTTAAATATTTTTGATATAATTCTACAGTTAAAATTAGAGTTTCATCTTAGTAATAAGTAATTACTTATTTTTAATGTTGAGAGTCATATGCGTGTTCAGTGAAGCACAAATTGTAGTGCAAGACCCGTTTATTTAAGCTTCTAAACATGATTTTAAGATTGTGTAGAAAATTATTTATATTTTTTTTAAGATTTTAAATAAACAAAAGTTTTTTATTTTGTTATAATTATAAAAAGTGCTTCTTATTTTAAAAGCTAGTTATAGTTTTAGTTGTTTTAGAAGCTAATCAAAGTAGCATCATAAAATAATTAAGAATCCTACTTTTTCCAAAAATTTAAACAAATATGCTAAAAAGTTTAAAAATATTTTTTTTTTCAAAACCAAAGTGTTTATCTTCATGAAAAAAAAACAATACAGCTAGAAACATAAAAAAAACCCTTAAAACATTTAACTTAAGTTTTATCCTTAAAAAAATATCACTTTTTAAAAAACCCCTTATAAGTGATTATTTTTTAAAAATAATCAACCAAACACATATTAAGAAAAAAGAATAACAACATATATACTAAATTAAGGCTAAATCGAGGTTTATTTAAGATCTTAGACAAAAAATTACATTAGGACCTTTTCTTTTGATTTCCTATAGATATTTTTTTATAGAAGGCGTGCAATGTTATTTGAGTTGACATTAAATATAGGTAATTTCATATCTTTTTAAAAATTATTTAAATTTATTTTTCTTGCATGATCATTGCATGACTTCTAAGAAGCTGTATATTTATGGTTTAATTTTTATAAAATTTTTTGTTACTCACTAATATATTTGTCGTAGGTTTAATTTTTCTACTCCCTAATAGCGCATTTACAATGCTTGAAGGTTTAACTTTTATAAACTTAGCTTAAATAATTGTTTAGTCCTTCATTTTGGACATTTTATTTTTTGGTTGTTTTTGTTTTGATTTTCTTAATTTTTTGTCCCTATAGTTTTTTTGGTTCTATTTTGGTCCCTATAAAATTTTTCTTTTTAGATTTTAGTCCTTGTCATTGTTCAATGAATAGAACTTATGTTAGATTAACGGACAAAACCTAATGACAAGGACTCTAATGAAACAAAAAATACAATAAGGATGAAATTAAAATATTAAAAAAAGACGAAAACCAACACACCTCTATATTAGATGGACTAAAAAATTATTTAAGCATTTGAAAAACATTTAATTTGATTATATTGAGTTGGGTATTGAGTTCAAAAAAATGAATGAGTTGTATAGTTTTTTTCATCTTTTTTGTTTTCTTTATAAGTCATATTACATAACGTGATTCAATTTGTTTCTTATAGCGTGTGTGGATGTGCGTTATTTCAAAGTAAACATCAAAATCCAGGAAAAAAAAACATAAAAGCAAGTAATACTTGCTTCACAATGACATGCGTCAATTCCTATTTAACGCAGAAACAAACACGCAGTTAACAGTGTTGATTTGTTTCAGGTTGTAGAACCAAAAATAAATAAAATCTGACTCAACCAAACCTGATTTTTATATCAATCTAGGTAGCTCTTTCCCAAACTTGGCCCAACCCTTACTCATGAACAACCTTAGATAAAATATTAATGATAAAAGAGGTCAAATGTTGTAATAAAATTATTTATATATTTTCATATTATAACTAAGCTCTCACCAGGGTTCATTTGTAATCATTTTCTCAAATGTTAATAAGTGGCCAAAGTTAAATGTATTTTAGGTAAGTGATATTAGTCACAAAATCAATAGTTAAATCCAATTTACTGTTGTAATTTGATTCTATGTCATTGTAATTTGATTAACTACATGTTTAAAATTTTGATTTTTAAAATAATCATTTGAAAAATCATCAAAAAAAATTAAAAGAGTAATTGTTTTAAGATTAAATTAATCTAAATACCCTGAGACTTTATAAATTTAAATTTGTGAAGTAGTAATTCTCTTTTTTAAACTTTCACCTTCAATCCAGAAAGAAGCCTTAAATAAAGGGCGAAAATGGAAGAGCGAAAGGGTAGCAATATAGAGTTGTAGGGTTCCAAAATATTCCTAATCTCGGCATGCTTTCGGGGAAGAGACAGTTCAGCCTGAGACAAACACTATTTGGTTTAATGCCCCAATCCCTCTCATATCATGGGTCACTCACCCACGTCCCTTCAAATCACTTGCCCCATAACAAAAGTCAATTGGTTCATAATGACGAAAACAACCTCACACCACACCACCCCTAGTCCTAGAGTCCCAAACCCAAAAAACAATTGCACTAGTGCTAGTGATGCTTTAAAAGCAGCCCAAATCCCAACCCTAATCACTATCCAGGGTTTTTATGTCAGTTCACTAATTAGCAAGCACTTTCTACGTACTACTACTTTATATCATATCACCCTTTATTTTAACTTCCGTGAATAATTTGTGTAATAATTGATGGTAATAACTTTGATTCGGAATATTTATTATTCAATTTTAAAATTTCTTAATATTTTATAAAATAAAAAAATATATTTAAAGTTTTAAAATATAAAAATCATTCATTACTTACCATAAAAAATAAGTAGAAAAATTAATAGGAAGATTTAGAAATTTTCATCTTTAAATATATACATGCATTTAAAATATTTTTATAAAAGTATTTTATATCTAAATTTTTAAAATAGTTATATTTTTTAAAATTCAAAAAACCTATTATTAAAATAAAACTTTTTTTGTTAATTTATTCGTTTGATGATATGTACGGAAGGAAAAGAAAGAGAGATATATCTAGTGAGAATGTTAATTTTATATATAAATGAGAAAATTAAATTCAGGTCATTTAATTATACATAGATGGTCAAAATTTAAAGTCATATAATCACTTTAAAAAGTTACGTGACTTTTAAAAATACTCACATGACTTGTGTATTTTAATCATAATCATTTATAACAAAATCTAATGAGTAGTATTTATTTTTATCGTTCTCATATAAAAAAAACTCACTAAATACATTACCTATAACTATAATAAAGGAAATATCCCCTTTTAGTCTCCTTTTTTATTAGACTACTTTACCCTTTAATTATTCTTTAAATTATCCATTACTTTACCCTTAACTACTTTCTAAATTATCCACTATTTTTTCTTCTAATTACTTTTTAAATTATCTACTACACCCTCTATTCCTCTTTTATTTTATTTTTATTTTAAAAAATGTAGAGGTCGTGTCTCTCTTTCCCTTAATATAGATAAGGATGTACCAAATGGGAATTATTCTTATTGTGAAAAATGAGACCTATAAATATATCTAATTAGATCATATTTGAATGGTAAGTATTAAAAGAAAAATGTACATAACTTTATTAAGTGTTCATATGACTACTAAATAACTTTTAATTTGTTCATACATATACAGTTGTAACTCCTAGATTTATAATTCTCATTTCTTGCAATAAACTCTAACACCAATGGTTGGATTGATGAGATTCAATATCTACAAAAATGTATTAAATAGAATAAATTAACCATGAATTACTCGGGGGTAAGTTGATCTCTCCTCATATACATGGGGAGGGATCAACTTACTCTGCGAGCAAGTTTTTTATATTTACTCTCTTTAATAATGTTTTATAAAATGTAAAATTTCCAAATTCAACTATTGAATCATGTGATAACATCTTAATGATTATGCATGTACAATTTTAGATAAATCGAATATTCATAGGTCGGTAATTTTATTGTCAACATTTACTTATATTACAAAAATATATATCGTATATTAAAATAAAGTTGATTGATGAAATATTAATTAATTTTTAAATTATATGAAATTTTGTATATTTGATTTACTTAATGTAAAGTTTAGCACCAATAGTTGTATTAATGAAGTTCAATATCTACAAAAAGTTATTTAATGGGGTAAATTAAACAAGACTTACCCTTGAAGTAAGTTGATTTCTCTTTTGGAGAAATTTTTTTTTTTTTAACATTTATTCACTTTAATAATGTTTTTAAAAAAAAATGCAAAATTTACAAATCCAAGCATTGAATCATGTGATAACATCTTGATAATTATGCATGTAAAATTTTAGATAAATTAAAACAGATATTTAATTTTATAGTCAACATTTATTTATATTTTAAAAAACATATTGTATGTGAAAATAACGTTAATTGATGAAATATCAAATAATTTATAAAGTATATAAAATTTTGTATACTTGATGTACTTAATGTAAACTCTAACCCCGATGGTTTAAATTAATGAAATTCAATGTGTATAATTTTTTTTTATTCAATAGAATAAATTAAATAGCCTTATTCTTGAAATAAATTGATATCTCTCCCTATATATACTGCGAAACTACCAATCATTTTACCTTTAACATTGTCGCGTGTCATAATTTAAACGATCTAACTGTATAATAAAACCGAGTAGTTAGAATGAATTAAAACTAGTACAGTAGGAAACTTCTACCCCAACTTCATTTATTAGATAAGATGAGATGCACATAATATTGGACTAATGATATATACTCTCACAAAATTTTTCGATAGAATTTGAATATAATTTATCAACATCTGAGAGTAGTTATAAAAAAATAAAAAACAAATTATTTATCTATTTGACAATTAACAAATGAGTTTAATGATTATGCACTGTCGGTCTAAAAAGTTTTACATTGTCAATCAATTACAAATCACTGTTATTATGACTTTTAAAATAATTATTGTAAAAGTCAACAAATTTACCATACATGATAGTTTGTAATTAGATGACAATGTAAAACAGTTTTACACTGTCAGTGCATAACTTATTTTTTCTTAACAAATAATGACTCATTTTAACAAAATAAGATGAAAAAATTCTAAGCACTTTCCATAAATATTCAATTCAAAATAATTAAAAATATTATTGCATATTGTTTTGTGTGGAAATTATTATACCATTGCGTAAAACCCAAAAAGAAAAAAAAATCATTTAGGAACCATAGTTTCTTACAACAACTAAAACAAATACTTTATTCTAAGATATTTTTATTGTAGCATTTTAGATTTACAATGTTTAAAAATATTTGGTAATAAAAATGTATTGTTTGTAATATTTAATAATAAAAAATATTTATAATATTTAGCAACCCACTAGAGTTGGCTTAATAATAAAAGATTTGAATAGTTTATGTGATGTTTTAAGTTTAAATTTCATTGTTGTCAATGTACATAAAAAAATTCTAGTCGAATAAATCATAGGTTAATTAATAATTAATCCTTACAATAAAAATGCGAGATGATTTTGGTATATCAATTCTTAGTTTAAATTTAAGCCTTTTTCTTTTATATATGGAATGATCTTTATGTATATACCTTTTCACTTATTTTTATTCTTTTGTATCATATGTATCTTACAATATTTTACATTAAATTGAATTATTTTTTCTCATTTAATTTATTATTTAATCAAATGAAATATTTTTAAGTTTGTTAATCATTTTATATTTTTAATCAATACTTAAAACTTTTAATTAATATTAAGTGTAATAAAATATATTTAAACTATTGTTAAAATAACATTCCATTAAATAAAGGAAACATGTTTTAATTTTTCAAAAAAGCTAAAAGTATTAAATATGTGTTTTTTAAATTTTTATATACATTTTTATTATCAGTAGAATAATCTTTCCTAAGGCATTTTTATTTTTATATTTTACATATATTAACATATATTTATACAATATAAGGTATACTTAGTACTTTATATATCAGTATTATAAATATAAAGAAAACAATAAATAATTTCATAATTTAAAATCTATAATTAATTTAACCACCAGTAACTATCAACTAACCATATACTATTCATATTCAATTACCAGTGCGATCACACCCACTGTGTAAATTTAATGTACGTAAGGGAAATATTATAATATTAATGTGCATGTGTTATCTGCAAAATGCAATAATAAAAAAAATCTATCGTATAAGGAAAATTATATGAGCAAAAAGCGAGTCACTACTTTATTCTTTGTAATAATGTTCGCTTAAATTAATCTTTAAAATTAATAAAATAACAAAATGATCCTTAAAATTGTACATTATTAATTAATTTAGTCCTAAAATTGTAATAAAATGTCAAATTAGTCCCTAAAATAAATAAAATGACAAAATGGTCCTTAAAATTTTAATTATCAATCAATTTAGTTCTTCAAATTATAATAATTGATCAAATTGATCCCTAAAATAAAAAAATTGATTGCACACTTTCAAAATTTTGCAAATTATGTCCCTAATTTTTTTTTCTTCCCTCAAAGTGTTAGAAGTAAGATTTGAACCTTGATCCCTTCCTTCTCCACTATCAACAAAGCCACTAAATCATTAAGTTTGTTTAGTTTATATATAAAAAATTGATTATATTGCACTTTTGCTCACCTAAGTGTATGTTTATATTTCCATAAAAAAATTAAAACTTAAGTTGATAAATTTATTTACGTATAAATATATTTTTAGTCCCTCAAATTTGGGATAAATTTGTTTTTGATTTTCTAAATTTAAAATTATTCTTTTTAGTCCTGTAATTTGAAAAAAGGCATGTTTTAATCCCTCTACCCAAAAGTTGTTAGTGAATCTATCACATAAAACCTATCTACTAATGTCCCTATTAGTGAAAATATTACACCAAACTCTGTTGATGCTGCACAACTGACTCAATCTGCTTTTGCCAATGATACTGTAGGTGGTTTTGAGGGATTAAAACATACTTTTTTCAAATTATAGGGACTAAAAAGAATAATTTTAAATTTGGGGACCAAAAACAAACTTATCTCAAATTTGGGGGACTAAAAACATATTTAAGTCATTTATTTATTATATATTTTTATTTTAATTATACAAATTTATTTATTCAATTATGTAAAATTATTTATTATTTATAAATTATTTATACACCTTCCACTCTTTTATTTGTAGGGTCGTTATTCAAAAATAAAATTATTTAATAAATAAATTTATAAGATTTTGTATAATTTAACTAATAAATAATTTGTATAAGCACACACTTAGGAAACCAGAAGAGTATTTAACAAATATAGCAGTAATATATATAATACATCTTTATATATAAATTAAATAAGTCAAACGACTTAATGACTTTGATGGTTGTGAAGAAAGGGTCAAGGGTTATATTTATATTTTCTAAAGACTTCTACCATCTTCTAACATGTCTACCATTTTCGAAAGACTTAAAATTGCACTTTAGGGGCAAAATACCCAAAATTATATAAGTTTAGGGTCAAAATGTGGAAAAATTAATTTAGGGGCAAATTTTGCAAAATTTTAAAAGTTAATAGACAAAAAATGTAATTAAGTTTTTTAACTTTAGAGACTATTTTGACCTATCATTACAATTTTAAGGACTAAATTGATTGATAATTTATAATTTCAGGGACTATTTTGCTATTTTATTTATTTCAAGGACTAATTTAATTGTCTATTATAATTTTAGGAATTGAATTGATTAACGTATAATTTTAGAGACTATTTTACTATTTTATTAATTTTAAGGACCAATTTAACTAATTATTACAATTTCACACACTAAATTAATTATTCACTAAAAAAAAGACCTTATGGAAACCGGAAAGTACATGCAAAACATGGATAAGAAATTATTGTGTGATATTTTTGGTAAAATTATTAAATTATATATTAATGTGACATGATTTTCTTGAAATATTTTAGAATTTAATGGTCATATACTGTCAATGTAAAAAGTTTTACATTGTCAACCAATCAAAAATTACTGTTAATATGACTTTTAAAATATTTATTATAAAAGTTAACAAACTTACAATAAATGGTGGTTAAAAAAAATATTTAAAATATTTCTCAATATTTTATTGAAATACCACAATGAAACGAGGGGGGAGCGGGGACGTACAGGTGGAATGAAAATGCGAAAAACAAAAAAACTATTAAACTGGTAAATAATTTTTTTTCCCAAAATATTTGACACAATGTTGATAAATTAATTCATTTCTAATTTTTACCTTCCACTTTTATGATGTATTAATTAAAATCAGTTACCCAAAAGTTGGGGAGAAAAAAACAAAAAGAATGTGCGGCTGGCATGTAAATACGGAAAGCAAAAAAAAAAAAACTGGTAAATAATTTTTTTTTTTTTTCCAAAGATGGTTTGCACATGGTTGGTGAAATAATTCCTTTATAACTTAAGCCTTTTCAGTTTTATGATATTACTTAAAACTAGATATCCTAAGAAAAGTAGTGCTAACTATATACATCTCTCAATTTTACATATTTGTTTAAATTTGTCAAAATTAACTATGCATACATCTTTTTATAATTTTTAGACATTTTTAAAATATAAATTTTTATCTCTTTTAAATATAACTTAAATGTAAAAGTACCCGTGAAATATACAAACTACTTGCTAATTACATTATATTGTTATATTTATATATTTTTTTCTTATGTATTGATTTACAATTAAATACCTTGTCGAATATCACCTTTATATTTTAACAATGACAAGATTTAAAACATTCAATATACACAAAAAAGATTCATGAATATTATTATGTTAATTACACTACTTTATGGAAAATTAACAAATTAAAGGAAGTAATAAAAAAAAGTGATAAAAAGAGAGAAAAAAGAAATTAAAGGAAATTGACTGACATGCCATGCAAAGGTGGAAACAAACAAAAAGAGTGCGTATTGCGTAACCCTTTGATGCCAAAGCAATGAAGATAAAAGAAAGTGTACTATAATTTAAAGAAAAGTTCGAATCTTTTTGGACTTTCTATAACGAATGTAACTATAGCCGTGCAATGTGCAAATCCCACAAGCCTGGCCTATCCTACAACTATTTTAATCACTCAATAAATTTGTTTATTATCAAAACAAAGTTAATAGCATAAGAAATCGAAGATAGAAGAGACAAACTTCCCTAATTCAATGAAAAGAAGATGGACAAAACCCATGTTTTCTGAAGGAGCTCAGCCAATAGGGTCCGTTAGATCGTAAATTATAATCTACGAAAGGAAGGTACAGTTAATAACTGTTTAAGGAGTTTTGGGCAGCAATGATTAATTCTTAAAAATAATAAAAAAGAGATTAAAAAAAAATATGTTGATTCAGTTTGATATTGTAACTGTTTAAAGATAAAAACAAAACTCATGAATGATATTTGTATGAAAGATTCATTTGAACTTCGATTCCTAAATCCAATGCAGTACTAAAGAAACAAGTTAAATGCATGATATATCACAAATAATTAAAAGTTTATAAAATTAATTTTTAACTGTTGAATATGTTTGAGATATATATCTAAATTAGAATTTAAAGACTATATACTGTAAATGTAAAATTTTTTATATTATCAACTAATTAGAAACTATTGTTAATATGATTTTTAAGATAATTATTATAAAAGCCCACAAATTTATCATACATGATATAGTTTGTTATTAGATGACAGTATAAAACTGTTTTACACTGTCAATGTATGACCTATTTTTTCTTTAAATTAAGCTGGCCCACATAATTTATATGGAATGTCTTTTTTTATTATTAAAAAGTGCAAAAATTAATTTTATAACTTTAAAATAAATATTAATTAAATTTTTATTCATAAATGTCATTTATTCTTTAAAAATGCATTAATAAAATCATAAAAGAATAATCTTGCCTTGACTCTATCATTTAGATTTTAATTTTTCCATTAGGTAATAACTACCATACATTTTAATATTGTATTTCTAATGCTTCTTAATTATTATCTACCATATTTATTATCTTTTTATTTTTTTTAAATACATTTTAAAATTTATCTCTTTCTTTCTTTTCAACACATTACTTATTACATTTAATATTTTCCTTTTTCTCTCTTCCTATTATTTTTCTTTGTCAAAATATACACACTTTAAAAAAGAAAAAAAGTATTTTCCTAAAATTTATTTAATCTGACATTTTACTTCAACAATCAACAATCAACAATCGATAATTACATGTATGTGCATAGTTAGTAAAAGTCAAAAATATTTTTATTCTCAAAATAACAACTTTTTTCTTTTTATTTTATGCATTAAATTCACAATTATACATCAAAATTTACAAAAAAAATACTTTTTTAACTTGAACCCAAACATTCAATGCATGTGTGTGGGGTGTAATATTTGACCGTGCTAGGACGTTATCTGTGAAAGCAAGTAGTATTTGGCGTTAGGGAAGGTACGAGTCACGTGCGATGCGTGCTTGCATTCTGACAAATGATCTCTTTTGGCATTGCCACTGTACTCTACTTCTTCTCTCTCATACCAAATCCTTCACTTCGTAACAATGCCTCGCTTTCGTGCTCCATCTTCTGCTACTCATTATCTTCAACCCTCTCCAACGCCATTTGCATGCTCCAAATTCCCCTAAACAAACCAAACCCCTCTCCTCTTCTTCTTACCTCTGTGTCTGTCTTCTTCCATGGCTCTACCTCTACCCCTCAACCTCGTGCTCTCGTGCTTTGCGGTGTTTCACTTTTGTGTGCCATTGCAGACCAAAGCCCCGAGAAGCTTTCCCTCCTTTCTTTCAAAGAGGGTCTCCAAAACCCTCACTTGCTCCCCTCGTGGCAACCCGCCACCCCGCACTGCGGCTGGGTCGGCGTCACGTGTCAACTCGGCCGAGTCACCTCGCTCTCTCTTCCCAACCGCAACCTCAGAGGAACGCTCTCTCCGTCGCTCTTCTCTCTCTCTTCGCTCTCCCTCCTCAACCTCCGCGACAACCAGCTCTCCGGCGAGATCGCCGCCGAGCTCGGCGGGCTGCGCCAGCTCGAGACTCTCCGTCTCGGCTCCAACTCGCTCGCCGGAAAAATCCCGCCGGAGGTGGGGCTCCTGACGAAACTCCGCACCCTCGACCTCTCCGGCAACGGGCTCGGCGGAGAACTGCCGGAGAGCGTCGGAAACTTGACCCGGCTTGAGTTTCTCGACCTGAGCAATAACCTTCTCTCAGGTTCTCTTCCGGTGACTCTGTTCGCCGGAGCGAGGTCCTTGATTTCCGTCGATATCACGAACAACTCGTTTTCCGGCGCGCTTCCGCCGGAAATCGGGAACTGGAGGAATATCACTGCCCTTTACGTGGGGGTTAACAAGTTGTCTGGGACTTTGCCGAGGGAAATTGGGTTGCTCTCAAAACTTGAAATTTTCTGCTCCCCTTCCTGTTTCATCGAGGGTCCTTTGCCTGAAGAAATGGCGAAGCTGAAATCGTTGACCAAGCTTGACCTTTCTAACAACCCCTTGAGGTGTTCGATTCCGAGGTTCATTGGGGAGTTGGAGAGTTTGAGAATGTTGGACCTTGTGTTTGCCCAGCTTAATGGGTCAGTGCCAGCCGAGCTTGGGAACTGTAAGAATCTGATGTCTGTGATGCTTTCTTTCAATTCACTTTCTGGGTCACTGCCTGAGGAGCTTTCTGAGCTTCCCATAATAACCTTTTCTGCTGAGAAGAATCTGCTTCATGGGCCTTTGCCTTCTTGGCTGGGGAAGTGGAGTGATGTTGATTCTCTTTTGCTTTCTGCTAACCGTTTTTATGGGGTGATTCCTCCTCAGCTTGGGAATTGTTCTGTGATGGAGCACATCAGTTTGAGCAGTAATTTGCTGACAGGTCCCATTCCTGAGGAGCTTTGTAATGCTGCCTCACTTTCGGAGGTTGAGCTTGATGGCAATTTCCTTTCTGGTACTATTGAGAAAGTGTTTGTTAAGTGTAAGAACCTTACTCAGTTGGTTTTAATGAATAATCAGATTGCTGGTTCTATACCTGAGTATCTTTCTGAGCTTCCCTTGATGGTGTTGGACCTTGATTCTAACAATTTTAGTGGGAAAATACCTTCTGGTCTGTGGAATTCATCCAATCTGATGGAATTCTCTGCTGCTAATAACCGTTTGGAGGGTTCTCTACCTGTGGAGATTGGGAATGCGGTTGTTCTGGAGAGACTTGTTCTTAGCAATAACCGTCTGACAGGTACTATACCTAAGGAAATTGGAAGTCTCTCAAGTCTTTCAGTTCTTCATTTGAATGGGAATATGCTTGAGGGGAATATTCCAACTGAGCTTGGTGATTGCAGTTCCCTTACTACACTGGAGCTTGGAAACAATCAGCTGAACGGGTCTATTCCTGAGAAACTGGTGGAACTGAGCCTATTGCAGTGCCTGGTTCTTTCTCACAATAATCTGTCTGGGTCTATTCCTGCCAACAAGTCTTCATATTTTCAACAATGTAGCATCCCTGATTTGAGCTTTGTTCAGCACCATGGTGTGTTTGATCTTTCTCACAATAGATTGTCTGGCCCCATACCTGATGAACTTGGGAGCTGTGTAGTCGTTGTGGATCTCTTACTCAGCAACAACATGCTTTCTGGGAGCATTCCTAGATCGCTCTCACGCTTGACGAATCTTACAACCTTGGATTTGTCTGGCAACTTGTTGTCAGGTTCCCTTCCTCCAGAGCTTGGAGGTGCCCTCAAACTCCAGGGTTTGTATCTGGGACAGAATCACCTATCAGGTACCATCCCTGAAAGCTTTGGGAAGTTGAGTAGTTTGGTGAAGCTGAATTTGACAGGAAATAAGTTGTCTGGTCCAATTCCGGTTAGTTTTGGGAACATGAAGGGGTTGACTCACTTGGACTTGAGCTTTAATGAGCTCAGTGGTGAGCTTCCATCCTCTCTTTCAGGAGTGCAAAGCCTTGTTGGGCTTTACGTGCAGAGTAACAGGCTTTCAGGCCAAGTAGAGGACCTCTTCTCAAACTCCATGACATGGAGGATTGAGACAGTGAATTTAAGTGACAATTGCTTCAATGGGAACTTGCCGCAGTCTTTAGGAAATCTATCTTACTTGACAAATTTGGATCTTCATGGAAATATGTTGACTGGAGAGATTCCCGTAGACCTTGGGGATCTAATGCAACTGGAGTATTTTGATGTTTCACGTAATCAGCTATGTGGAAGGATTCCAGACAAGTTATGCAGCCTGGTTAATCTGAATCACCTAGATTTGTCTCAAAACAGGTTGGATGGGCTGATACCGAGAAATGGTATTTGCCGGAACCTATCCAGAGTTAGATTTGCAGGGAACAAAAACCTTTGTGGCCAGATGTTGGGTATAAATTGTCAGGCTAATAGCATTAGCAGATCAGCATTGTATAATGCATGGCAGCTTGCTGGAATTGCTGTTACAATCACATTACTAACTCTAAGCATTGTTTTTGTTCTACATAGATGGATTACCAGGAAGCAACATGATCCTGAGGAGCTTGAGGAGCGCAAACTAAACAGT
Organism: Spatholobus suberectus; assembly: GCA_004329165.1. NCBI lineage: Eukaryota > Viridiplantae > Streptophyta > Magnoliopsida > Fabales > Fabaceae > Spatholobus > Spatholobus suberectus. The sequence continues at coordinate 15,314,028 of CM014735.1, forward strand.
TATGTTGATCACAATCTTTATTTCTTGAGCAGTAGCAGATCAAAGGAACCTTTGAGTATCAATGTTGCAATGTTTGAACAGCCTCTTCTGAAATTAACTTTGGTGGATATCCTTGGAGCCACTGACAACTTCAGCAAGACAAATATAATTGGAGATGGAGGTTTTGGAACAGTGTACAAGGCCACTTTACCTAATGGAAAAACAGTTGCTGTGAAGAAACTTAGCGAGGCTAAAACGCAGGGTCATCGTGAGTTCATGGCGGAAATGGAAACCTTGGGCAAGGTGAAGCATCAAAATCTTGTTGCATTGCTTGGATATTGCTCAATGGGCGAGGAGAAAGTCCTTGTTTACGAATATATGGTAAATGGGAGTTTAGACCTTTGGTTGAGAAATAAAACTGGGGCCCTTGAAATCCTTGACTGGAACAAACGTTACAAAATTGCAACTGGCGCAGCTCGAGGATTAGCTTTCCTTCATCATGGTTTCATACCTCACATCATTCACAGGGATGTTAAAGCTAGCAACATCTTACTCAATGAAGATTTTGAGCCAAAGGTTGCAGACTTTGGACTGGCAAGGCTGATCAGTGCCTGTGAGACTCATATCACCACTGATATTGCCGGAACATTTGGTTACATTCCACCAGAGTATGGCCAGAGTGGGAGATCCACAACAAGAGGAGATGTATACAGTTTTGGTGTCATTTTGCTTGAACTGGTGACTGGGAAAGAGCCAACAGGACCAGATTTTAAAGAGATTGAAGGTGGAAACTTGGTTGGATGGGTTAGTCAGAAGACCAAGAAGGGGCAGGCTGCTGATGTTCTTGATCCAACCGTTCTTGATGCTGACTCAAAGCAGGTGATGCTACAAATACTGCAAATTGCCTGTGTGTGCCTCTCTGATAATCCTGCAAACAGGCCTACCATGCTTCAAGTGCACAAATTGTTGATGGGAATGAAGGGAGAGAGTAGTTGAATATGGTATTTAGTATTTACAATAACAATTAACTGCAAACTTTTCTAACAGAAGCTCGAGTTGAGTAATCTAATCGTATTTGTATGTAGACTATGGTTTATCAATATATATAAAAGCTCTTGTTTTCCAAATGATTTCATGTCTTGACAGAGATGTTGGCTGAACTAATGCATACAAGTTATATTTTCACTATGCCAAATATACTTGTGATGATGGCATTGTCTACAAACAGTAGACTCGATCCGTACTCAAGGATTGCTTGCTTTGAAGAAAAATGCTCGTACGCTAAAGTAAATTGTCCAAACAAAGCACTAAGCCACCTATCTCACGGCCTTATATTTAGTAGTAGTATTTTCAGCATATCCATACCCACGAATAAAGACTCGAGTTCCATGAGAGTGAGGGGAATATGAAAACGGAAATTTGTCTACTTTTCCTAGTCACCATTTTTTTTAAAAAAAAATGTTACAGTTTGAAGGATCAACTATAAATTTATAACTATACAACAAAATGTGCGTGAACATCTTTAGATGAGTGTAAATTATAATGATGTATACATAGTCAATTAAAAGCTACTCCTTTCGATCTCGAATATAAGCAAAAAAATTTCTTATATATTGGTTTTAAATATAAGTAAATTTTAACTATTTTTACCTTATTCAATGAGATCATTCCTAAAAAACTCTTCATTTAATTGAGATTTTATTTTCAATGATTCTTTTTTATTCTTGATTTCAAGTTACAATGAAGGGCAGTTTAGAAAAAAAAGTTATTTTTTCAATGAGATTAGTAAAATTAAATAATGTTAACTAATTTTCTTAATTAGCGTAAGGTTTGTTTTTTTTACTTATATTTGAGACCAGAGGAAGTATCATGATACCAATATTTCTAAACCCCTTTCCAGAGAGTTTTGCTAGAGAACCCTGGAGCTGTGGTTAAAGAAAAACCCGGATATTGGGTCCAGGCCCCGTGGGGCAACTAAAAAGGGGTTCGCACCATTGTACATGACCTCGAGATGAATTCTTCTGAACTTTTCAGCTTCATTTTTCACATTTTTTCTTCGTTACAATTCTTAACATTGATTTGGATTTTACAATATATGCCGATACTAATTTACATAAAAAAGGAAATAATTTTTCATAATTCACCCCTTTTGTAATAAATTTAAGTCCTCTGTCTTAAAAATGAAATAACATTAGTACATATTTTCTTTCTAATACAGCTATGCATTTTGCTCATTTTGTGATATATATCATTTAAGTTTTATATCAAAATAAAATCAATATTTTGTTCTTTAAGTAGTTTTTCAATTAAGGAAATTTTAAAATTTATTAATTTTTAATCAATACTTAAAATTTTTTCAATGAATATTAAGCATACTGAGATTTTTCAAACCATTATAAATTAATATTTTATTAATTAATCTAATTTTTATGATTTTTTGAAAATTAAAAAGTTTTTAATGTATGCATTGTATATTAATTCATATTTCATTACCTATAAAATAATTTATTAACAATTAAACTAGTCTTTTCTTAAAATAAAATAAAATTATTCACATTTATAAATGCACGTGTAATGCATAGAATGCGTCTTAGTTAACTAAAATACATATATTAGAATACGTGTTAGTTAACTAAAATACATATAATGTATAATATGTAAGGATAAAACTGAGATCAAATTATCAAATTTCTTACAACCTTATATCAAGTTTTCAAATGAAATGATGATACACTAACGTGCTTTATAACATTAAATAGATTCTGTGTGTTTAGTTTCAGGATTTATGTGCTGGAAGTGTGTTGAATGAGAAACATCTATTTGTTGCTTTTACGTTTTTTTCATTTTATGACGTGAATTTATCTGTTAAACGTATTATCTAACACAGTTCCGTATGATCTTGCATTCAAATGAAAAGTTCAATGTATGTTTTCAATTTTTTATTTTCAAATTTAAATTCAATTCAGTTGGGTCATGGGCTCGATGGAAACTTGTTTAGATAAAGCGGGTGGTTATAAGTTTTTAATTTTTTTATTTTTAAGGTTTAATTATGTTTTTAGTCCCCTAAATTTGAGAAATGTATTTTTTTAGTTCTCCAAATTAAAAATTTATCTTTTTATTCTCTCAAATTTTGAAAATTCTTGTTTTGGTCCTTTTATCCAAACGCAATTAGTGAATCTGTCACACAAAATCTACTCAGTAATGTTCCTATCAGTGAAAACATCACACCGAACTCAACTAATACTGCACAGCTGATTCAATCTGTTCTATAAATGATATAGTAGATGGTCCTAAATGACTAAAACAATAATTTTCAAATTAATTTTTAATTTGGGGGACTAAAAAGATTAATTTTTAATTTAGGGGACTAAAAAAATACATTTTTTAAATTTGGGGGACTAAAAACATAATTAAGCCTATTTTTAAATTTAAATTTGAAAACAAAACTTGCTTAGATAAAAAGGGGTTGAAATGATTTTTAAATGAATTTCAAACCTATTTTAACTAACCTTTGGAAACAGAAAAAAAAAAAACTTTTCCAATTCTAGTTTTAAGTTTTCAAAAGTTGTCCCTTTTCATACTTTTCACCACCCTTCTCCACTTTTTGCTTAATCTTCTCTCCATCACATTCAATCTTTGCTAGAGGTGACAAAATGGGTCGAGTCAATTGACCTAAACTCGTCTGCTAAAATATAGGATTTAGGATTTAAATTTTGAGCACAAATTAAATGTGGACCGTTTTAGTGGGCTTAGCCCATGAAAGCCATACAAATCAGGGCTTTTCACTGGGCTTGAGCCGCATAATAAAAGCTTCACTCGATCTGGTATAGCCAATAATCGGCATTGAGCTTACAATCGACCCGATGCAACCCCTAATCTAGGTTTAGCCTGCAAAAAGTTTGTACAAATCAAGCTTGAGCATCATTTAAGAAACCTTAATTGAATGTGAGTTTTTGCCTTGACCAGCTATAGCCTACAACATCGATCAAGTCCATGACCTGTTTGAATTGAACTCGTTTAATGAAATGTTGGGCTTATTTTAAATTTTGAGCATGAATTAAATATAGGCCTTTTTTTTTCCTGATATGGGACTTAACCTTATGCCAAATAGGCATTGATTGGGCTTGGACCAGCAAAAGACTCGACTTGCATATAGCCCACGCCTAACTTGCATAAACTCACCCAATGAAATGTATGCTTTGACTTTAAATTTTGAGCACAAATTAAATCTGAATCTTTTTAACCCGACCCGATCATGGCTTGATATGGACTTAACTCACAAAAATCCATTAAAACTTTTTTTTTTCTTTTTTACTTTGTTCTATTGTCACTTCAAATTCTCTCATCATAATCTCATGTGAATAGCCTCACATATTTTTTGTAAACTTTTTAAAAGAATATTACAAAATTGATAACAAATTTTTAAGAATAAAAAATAACTAAAACTAAAAACTAGTTTTAGTTTTTAAAAATTTAAAATCACCCTAAACAAAACCTAAAAAAGAAATATTAGTTTTAAAATTAAACAATTTTTATTAACCATTTTTTTGTTTTTTAAAAACATAAAATAATTTTCAAAAATAGAAAACAAACATGTTAAATATCTCTAAAGAACTCAGAAACACAATTTCTAACATATTTTTTAATACACTATTGAATAATTCTAAATTCTCCCACCATTTCTCCTATTTTTTTGTATAGTAAGTATTAAACGTAATTTATATTTTCATTACTCTACACTATTTGTTATTGGCTACTACCTTCGTCTTGTATTATATATTTCTTTAAATCTTTTAGTTTGTCTCAAAGTATTTATTATTTTAAAGAGTTTAATGGTTATGTACTGCCAGTGTAAAAAGTTTTACATTGTCATTCAATTAGAAATCATAATTAATATGACTTTTAAAGTATTTATTATAAAAGTCAACAAACTTACAATAAATGGTGGTTTGTGATTGGATGACAGTGTAAAACTACTTTACATTGCCAGTGCATAACCATTAAACCCTATTTTAAATGTTCAACAAAACATTAATTATTTTTTCAATAATACTCTCAATTATTAATATTTCACCTCAAGACTTAAATGGATTCACAACTATATTCTAACTCTTTTAATAAGGATATTTTTGTCAAAGATAGTTATTTTATCATAATAATTTGTGTTAATAATAACTTTCTTAAAAAGTGTACTTAAAAGACATATAATATGATAAACGGGACGTAAAATTTGTTGAAAATTATGAAATCATGAATAAAACTTATTAAATAGCAAACAAAACTTACATAATTTTTTAATTTTTAATAAATTTAAATCAAGAATACTATATCAGAAAATATATTAATAGTATTTATCGTATTTGCATAGCAAATAGATAAATTTTTTGTGAGCTCTACATGAAAAATTCTCTCTCATTCCTTATTTTTGTGTTGTATCAAATGAGTGAAATAAATATTTTCTACCCTATTTCATCGTCTTTATTTGTTTTTACCTTATTTTTACCAAAACATAGAGCTAACTTTTTTTTTTAAATGATGACAAATGAGGAATTGTGGTGTAAATTTGTTCAACATGTAATAATAATGAAAAATATCTAACACAAATTTGATTATATTGATCATTACACATACAGAGAACAGAGCTTGGCCTTTTAATGCAGCAAGAGTTACATTGGATATTAGCCTAAACTCAAATTAATAAGTTCGTGCATTACGCATTGATTATTTTTAAAGTTGTCTGAAAATTAAATGCTGATTTAGGGAATGATTAGAGAAAAATATAAAATAATTTTCCTGCAAAATATTAAATAATATCATGAAATGGATTAAGGAAGATTTTTTTATTTTTTTTTATGTTCAACAATGATAATAAAGTTTAAACTTAAAATATGAAGCAAAACACCCAAACCCCATATCACTAGGCGAATTCTAATGAATTAGATTAAGAAAAATTGAGAAAAACAAAAGTATCAACTTACACAATCTACCCATACAAATAGTAATAAAACGTACAATTCAATTTATACTAAAACATTCTAGAAATTAGATTATATATTATTTTTAGAAGTATTCTATATAAAAATTAATCTTATTTGAAATATAATTAAATATCAAATATGAATACTTCTTTTAGTGAAGATTCAAATCAATAATCAATTATGAAGGATTAACCCTTTCATTAAACCCTATTAGCCCTAGTATAAAATATGATCATTATGGACAACAAAGTTTTTTATCTAAATATTTAAAGCATACTGCATATTAGGGCTTGAATTCGAAACTATTGATTAAGCTAAAACAACCCAGAGGTGATGTGACTTTGCAAGTACTATTTTTTTACTTAAAAAAATTACCAATGTTGAATGCAATGGATATGTAAAAGTGTTTTTTTTTTTAATTTTTAAAATACTAACAACACATTTTCTAATATATTCTTTTATATTATTATTTTATTATTAGTTGAAATTTATTAAAAAGAAAAAAAAAATTATACGTCTCACTTTTTATTAATGAGCTTCAATGTTTTGTTCATAATTTTATTAAATTTTAATCAATAATATATAGTGAGTTAAAAAGTGGATTGTTAACAATTTTTATTTTTTATCCATGCATACATACGAACTATTACTAGGGTAAAATCATCTCCAAAGGATGGTTCTTAATTGTGTTCATAAAGTAAGAACCGTTCTTAGGCAGCTCTACCGTTGGAGAGACTTGACCTAGCAGTTAGCTGGAGAACTGTTTCATATACGAGAACCCATTTCTTAACATTAAAAAGTCATTTTTCTGTCAGAAGCAACAGCAAAAAAATGGGAGAAAGTAACAGCCAAGGAAACCCCAAAGAAGAACAATAAAAAATAATGAACAACAAAAAGCTGAACATTCCAAAAAAAATGAACCGAGATACCCTGAAATGAACCTAGAACCAACCCAACAAGCCAAAGATCGCTGCTCTCCCACACTCCTTTGCCTGTCTCCGCCTCAGGCGGCCAGAAATTGGCACGCCTTGTCACTGCACCGCGGTGCTGTTTTCGCGACGCACACACGCCGCGGATTGCACCTCCGACCACCTTCCATGATGACTCGTCAGACCTCAAACTGTTGGAGTTGAATGAGAAACGGGAACTAAGTGGGTTTAGGGGAGGGTGACGAATGGGAATAGAGGAATGGAACAAAGTGGGTTGTGGGAGAGTGAGAAACGAGGTAGTTGAAGTGGAAGTGGAAGTGGAGGGGAGAGTGAGAAATGAAAATAAATAGGGTTTGAGGGAGGATAAAGCTGGAAAAAGAGAGGGGGCGTGAAAAATACTTCTAGAATCTAAATGAAAAAAGGAAAGTGAAAATGAAAAAAAAAAAAAAAATTGTCCAAGAGAGAGTTGAAGATTTGAGAATGAAAGGGAAATTATTAATAAAATTGAAAGAAGCAAAATATAACTGTTTTGCTATATTTGCTAAATTTAAAATAAAATAAATATTAATTGAATATATTTTATAAATGAAATAAGCAAAATATTGTGATGAATGAAATAGAATAGAACATTGATTTCCAGAAAAAAGGTTTTTGTGATAAATAAATTAATTCCCCTCTATTTTTTTTTCTATTTTTTACATATTTATTATTTAAAATATTTTCTTTTATTTCTAGTTGCCCTTTTTTTTAACAAATGAATTAAAATTTTAGGTTGAAATAAAAATAAATGTAAATAAAAGTGTAAAGATGTATGGTAAATTATTATACTCATTTTAAGTTCTTATGAGTTGTTATCATCAAAAGAAAATCTTTTTAGAATTCTTAAATTTGACGTGTCACTGTAGAGTTCACTTAAAGTAATTAACTTATAAACTCTATACTAAGGGTCCGTTTGTTTTGTTAAATTTCATAGGACTGGATTGTACAAAAGCATTTGTCCTATGTTTGTTTAAAATAATAGTCAAAGGACAACGCAAGATAAGGGGAATAAGATTGGACAAAAGTCTAAAACTTTGTTACTCAACAAACCATGGGATAACTTTTTTTTTTTTCAAATACAAAATATTCAAAAGACAAAAATACTCCATCATTGTCGTGACCATCGCCACCATCGTTGTGGCTACCTTCACCACCACTACCACCATCATCGCTGCCACTACCACTATTGCTGTCACCACCATTGTTGTTATCGCCACCACTGCTGTTGTTGCCTCTGCCACCACTGTTTTCATCACTGTTATCATCATCACCACCGCCATTGTCATCGTTGCTGCCATTGCCACCGTTGCTGCCACCACCACCATCGTCCCTTGCAACACCCCCACCGCCACTGTAGCTACCACTCTTGTCGCCACCACCATCGTCGTCGTATTAAGATAATTAATATAACTTATATTAAGATAATTAATATTAAAAAGGGTATTGTAGTAAATCTCACACTATTTTGCTTGTGCTGTCCATTGTCCACCAAACAATGTACGGGATAAAAGGTTGTCCTGCAACTTAAGTATTTGTCATGTACTTTACCTTAGTGCATATCAAACAGACCCGTAGTTGTTCATTGGTTCACAATTTTTTTTTATTAATGAAAGTGGCAGACGAGAATGCACCCCGATACTAAGTTTGTATTGAATTCTTAACCATTTGTGCCAATCCGATATTAAGATTACTTGAAATACAAATTAAAGAATTACTAACAAGTGTAAAAAAATACATTTATATCATTTTTTCAATAAAACCGTTTGTAAACAATGCCAATTTTGTTTTGAATATAAGAAAGTGAATTCTATCAATTTAATTATTAAATCGTGTGATATTATCTAGATGATTAGGTATATTAATTTTTAGATAATTAATATATTCATAAATATGTAATGTAATATTAGATATTTAATTATATTTTAAATAGAATATCATACATTAAGGTAAAATGGGAAAACAAATTTTTATAAATTTATTATAATTTTTACAATTTTAAAATTAACTTTACATTAATAAAATTTATTCTTTTATAAAAAAAATTATTGAAAATGCGCCTTCACAAATTTTAACAATTAATATTTGTTGATTTTACTTGATAAAAATATGCAATTTCATAATTTATTATTAGTATAGCTATATTTTATATGTTAAAATTTATTTGATTTTATCCCCCGCCCCCAAATATTAAGTATTTAATTAGAATATACTAATAGTATAGAAGTTTTTTATAGTGCCATCTATGATAAGATTGTTGACTTTTGTAATAATTAAGTTCTATTGGGGGTGATTTCTAATTAGTTAACTGTGTAAAAAACTTTACACTAATAGTATTTAAAAATTAAACTCTTAAAATTAATATCTATATGTTGAAATTTAAAAAGTAAATAGTTATAAGATAATTGGGATTTGTCCATCTTTGGTTCCAGGATATTTTAAACTTTTTAATTTTATTGATAAAAATATTTTAGTGATGAATTGAGCAATGATTTTTTTATTTTTACAAATATTTATATTTAAGGATGTTAAAAATTTTTATTTTCAAAAGAATACAATTTTTTTTTATCAACAAAATAATATTTAAGTAATAATTTTTGTCTTAGTTTTCATTTTTACCTTACTTTTTTCTCTATAAATTTTAAAATTAAATTAAGATCTATTTTGGCATTGAAATCATATGGAGGAAGAGCCTACATATCCCTATTGATAAGGAACCATGTGGAGAGCCTAATGTTTAGGAAACTCCAGTAGATGGTGTCGCTCAAGGGGCGCTACTAATGGCGAAGTGGAACAACTTATTTCCTTTTATGTATATCCCCTCCATCGTTGTTGAATAGGAGACTAATATTGCAGTTGCACAGCCTGAGAGAGAGGAAGTGATTGTGTTCTTGACCGACAACAAGGACGTGCACCGCAACTAGTAAGCCTTTAAGGAAGCTAATGTTGTGGAGACTAGGTATAAATGATCCCATTAATTGTGATTCTTGATCCAATGATCTAAGTGCCTCAGCATATCCCATGTATTGGATTTAAGGAAGAAAAAAAATACCAAGATGTCTTTGGACCTTAGGCCTAAGTGAAGGAATTAATGTATTTTAGTAATTAAAAAGTTATCGAATCGGTTGAACTGTTGGAGTTGAACGTGGTATACTCACTTGTGGCCCAATTAAGAGAAAGTGAATAACATCGTAACGAAAACGAATGGTTTTGGCTGCAAATCTCCAAAACATGGAATGGGTTAAGCACGGTGCAATTTCTATGGCCCAATGGAATGAAGGAAGAGAAAAAAAAATTTAAAAATACACACGCATTAAGGGTGTATCAAGTGAGACATCGTGGTTACTATAAAAAATGAAAATTATAAATATGGATCATACATAAATAATCAAAATTAAAAGTTAGTTAATAGTCACATAACCATTTAAACAAGTCATTTGCATTTATCTTTTAAACTTGACTATTAAAATATGATCCAATAGTCTATATTTATTGTTTTTATTTCTTACAATAATAAGAATCTCATTTGATACACTCTATGTATTATATAATAAATAAAATATTTCAATATTAAATATGATATAACAAGATTGAGAGTTGAGTTGCTGGATAAAAATTAATTTCTATGATTCAAAAGATTAGTATAAAAAAATTTATAATTCATAAAACCTAAAACTTTTCGATCCTAAAATTGGACCTCCACTTCAATGATACAAAGTCAAATTATTCCAGATTTCTACCATATAATTTACTACACAAAATACTTAAATACCTAAAATTAATCTTCAAAATGAATTAAAATTTCTATCTTGAGTTCATGATATTCTAAATTTTAGAAAATAAAATCTGGACATTACAACATCTCTCTCCCCTAAAAATGATAGTTCTCGAAATTGCATAATTTTAAATATTATAAAAATAACTTATTTTATTTTATCAATTTTTCGATATACCAACAAAGTCTCACATCGCTTAGAAATCAAGACTAAGGGTAATTTATAAACATCTTCCTTCCTTAATTTACAGAAACGCCTTTTAAAGATAAGATCATGAGGTCCACATAAGCGTCAAAGCAAACAATACTTCGAATGCGATGACCTTAAACTTAAGTCCTTAATAAATTTAAAAAATTACTATTGTTTGTTTTTCTATTTAAAATGACATGGAATGCCAATCCAATAAAACTAGTCTTTAAAGTTTGAGCTCCTCGAAATGTAGGAGGAGGGTACACAAACGCACTCTACATAAGTTTGTTTTCCCATTCAGTGGTTTATTTTTAAAACAACTCACCACAATAACTCCAACTCACTAATGCTTACTAAGTAAACAAGCATAACCCACGCCAGGGGCGACCATTCAAAACTAACGTTAGGATTTAGGAATCTTTTTTCTCACTTCATTTTAGAAGCGTGTATTCATATATTCATAACCACAGGCAGGGCTAGCCCAACGTTGAATGAAACCTAAAGCAAACTTTGAATTTTTTTTTTTTACTTTAAGTGAGAGAGCTATATATTAGACATTTTTGTCAATATATGTGACTTTTTTGTCAATAAATGTGACCTTTTTGCTTTATAAAAAATAATAGCAAATAAGTTGTTGTTGATGTGTCTAAATCTTGAGCTTTAGTAACTTTGGGCAATTATATATGCCAATTAAATACAAAGAGATCCTTTCCATAACCACACCTAAGAGTTGTGACACCATGATTTATATAGTTAGTATAAAATCTGTGCCATACTCATATGCTTACCTGGGTTATTATTGTTGATTTTATTTGGAATCAATCAAAGAATTAAAGTCCTCTTGATACATCAACGATATGCTTGGAAATAAGATCATTTAAATCCTTAATTTTTATTTTCATTTATAATGTACTGCATGTATTGAGAAGAAGGAAACATGTATACAATGAGTTTCCTTGATTTTTTTTGTTCACTCTAGGGCTGAAAATTTCCTTAGTTGATATTTATTGAGATTAGAATTTAGAACACTTTTTCCTTAAATATTCTCTTCTATTTTGTATTTTTCTTTTCTTCTCATCGCCCTTTAAATTCCATCTTTTCCTTTTGAGAGGTGGTCTTGTCCTCCGTCATATAATCTTGATTCTTTCGCATTCTCTTATTATCAATGGAAAACATATATTTTTTGGAGAGTTAAAATTTGAACAGTATAGAGAAACATTCTAAGTTTATGAACTGTTTGCTAGATGCGTGATGAGTGGGAAAAGAATATATTAACTAGGATAACTATCAATTCTGGTTAATTTTTCCCATGTCATATATATTATATATTATAATAAAAACTAGTTAAGATCATAACAGTATTCCTACCCATTTTTTTATTAAAATAATTACAATTATAAATTATAAATATAGTAAATAAAAAAGATACGTTTTATATGCTTTGAAATGTTTTGCATCTTATTTATGTGACGTCCAATTCCAGTTACTCACTACACGTTCCTTCAACTTTTCCTCACGTGTTTTATTCATCCTTTAGCTTTTGTAATGTTCAACAAAATAAGGTTGGCACAACCGAGCTTAATAAATAAGGCGAGCGCTAACCCATCACACATCTATGCATGTTAGGAATTAACCTCTCACAAGTCAAGTACAAATTGTTGAGTCCAAACCTTTTGTGTTTTAACTATGACAAACTTTCTGAATTCAAATCATAAGTCATTTGAGTTAAAGTCTACTAATGAGTTTGCTTAAGTGTGTTCAGAAAGTTGAAAGACTTTAGAAAGCCTTGAAAAGATTCAGATGTCCTTAGCTGAATACTGAGATGAACTCAGTAAGCTCACTAAATGAAGAGAAAGTCTCAGCCACATGAATAAATCAATGCTAAAAAACAAGGAGAACATTTTTCTTGATGGAACAATTATGAGCTATCATGAGGAAGCAACATGTGTAGAATAATTTACATGATAGAAGAACCATTTTCTACTCAAGAGACATTTCAGAATGGAACTTCATAATGATATGAAGAACTACTAAGGAATTTGACATAAAGTACTGCAAAATTGCAACACATTCAAAATGGAATTGTATCAACAAAAGGGAGTATTTTGAAAGTCGTATCTTGAGCTCTAAAAATGATTTTGATTAGATCTTGGTGGCTATGAAAAGTTTGAAGAAGGATCTACATCCTTCATGAAGAAGTCGTGAGCTTATATGACTTAGATGAAGGACAAAAGTGGACATGAAATTGCAGACGCTGTTTTGTGCTGCAACATTAACATAATGCAGTAATTTAAGCATAACTTGAGCTTTGGAAGTGCGATTAAGGAGTTCTTGGTGGCTATGGAAAGCTTGAAGAAAGATCTACATCTTCATGAAGAAGTCGAGAGATAATATAGCCTAGATCAAGGAAAAAAATGGACTTGAAGGTGAAAACGTTGTTCTATCATGACAACCTAACCACAACTGCAATATTTTAAGGATATGTTGAGCTATAGAGGTTCAAATAACATGATTTCAGTGCCTATATTTCAAGAACAGAATTAGCTACAAGTTTTATGAAGGCATTGAAGACTAGCTCGGCCATTCAAAGGGTCATAAATTCAAATAAAGTTGCAGATCCAACAATCTACATATTAGAATAATGGAATACAAGTTTGTCAAAGTTTACCATCGAAGTATTTTGACAAGAACCACCGAGTGCTTTCCATCTAGGGGTGTAAATGAACCGAGTCGAGCCAAGCACTTGAGGTTTAGGCTTGGCTTGTGAAAAAAATGAATGGCTCAAGCTTGGTTCATTTATTTAAACGAGCCTAACTGAAAGCTTGAGCTTGGCTTATTAAAAAAAAAAAATAAAGCTTGAGCTTGGCTTGTTTAGCTCATTTATAATTTAGTTATTTTTACTTTTATGAATTTTCTTAACCTATTTTTTAACTTTATCAATTTAGTATTTAATAAATATTTTAACACTAGATGATAACATACATATAGAAATATGTGCTTAACATGCGGTATGTGGAATTTAATTTCAAACATTTTAGACTATTATATTTTCATAATCTAGTAAATAAAAAAAAATTTATAACTTCTTCACTACTACAAAAAAAAAACTTTAACATTAATTTTAACACTCTTCACAAAGTTCTACATATTCCCAAAATGAATATATAGATAACAAAAGTTAGTAACATTTTCATCATCAATTTAAATAAACCAGTTGTTAATGTCGAGCTTGTAAAGCTTGAGCTTGCCTCATTTAAATAGCTAAGCTCAATCTCAAGCTTGAGTTTATGTATTAATTAAACAAACAAGCTTGATCAAGTAATTAACGAGTCGAGCACAAATAGTTCATGAATAGCTTAACTCATTTACACCCATATTATAAGAAAACCCTTTCAAAGTAGATTATAAAATGAAAATGACTGCATCTGAAAGCTTCATGAAAATGTTATCGAAATGAGTTCATTAGAATACTTGATTAGAAAGGTTGCTCAGAAGCTTTTGAATTAAGTGTTGTGATAGCTGTAAAGTAAAAAGTAAACTGACAACTTCTCTATACAACACGAAAAGTTGCTACAGTTGTACCATAAAGCTAGAAAAGTCCTCCAATTGTCCTTCAACGGCTAGTTTAGCTTGTGGAGTCTATATAAGGAAAAATTACCGCTACAAAACGTGAAGAAAAGAGCATATACACTGTAGAAGTATAATCTAACTCTTATCCCCACTCCAGATGCCTTCTGAACGTTAGAAAGGTTGTAAAAAGAGTGTGTCGAGCTTAGTGCTTCAAGGATATTCACCTAATAGGTGTTATTAAGAGGTAGCATAACGTCCAACACTATCTCCTATATGTATAAGTTGTATTTATCCCAAACTAACTAGGTGGAGTTAGGTTTAGTTAAGAGAGAGATGTTGCATGGAGCTTATGGAGGCTAGACAGTTTAGACTACTCTCTGAATGTGGCCTGCAGAGGCTGGGATAAAGAATACTAGTTGTCTTCCTCCCAAGAACAAGTGTTGTTCTATGGTTGAGGTTAACCTGGAGAAGTGTATAATACTTGTTGTTTTTCCTCCCAAGAACAAATGGTGTTTTGTGGTTAAGGGTAACTTGAAGAGGTTTAGAATACTTGCTTTAAATTGTCTCTCCCAAGACCAAGTGTGAGGTGTCATGGATGAGATGTTTTATTGGTGATGAGCTTTCCTCCCAAGAACTAGTGTAGTTTTGTGGTTGAGAAGAACCTGCAAAGATTTAGAATACCGAGTTACTATTGTAGGGTGAAGAGGCATTAAAGAATACTTGTATGTTGACTGTGATAGTGGAGAAATCCCACCTTGTGTGTGGGGACTGGATGTAGCCTAAGGATTGTTTAGGTGAACCAAGATAAATTTATATGTAATATCTTCTTTCCCTTTCTATTTAAATTTAGCAATATAACTGCCATGCATCTTATTATTGCATCAGAGCATTATGAACATTAGAATGCAAATTTGTAACAATCTTAAACAAGCTTAACTTGATTTTAACCTTCCATATTTGAACTACCCAAACTCTATAATTATCAAATCTATTTTAAATTAGTTCAAATATTTTACACTAAGAAGTAAAGAAGCTTTAAAAAACATAAGATTTGATTTGAGAATCAAACTTGTTAAAAAGCACTCTGAACAACAACTTTCTCAATGCAGATTTCTACACACTACCTTTCTGAGTGCTGAATCTTCTTAACATGAAAAATGTTTTTCTGCATAACAATATTCTAAGTTGTACTTATGTTTAAATATTGAATCTTCTGAATATAAGCATAATAAACATTGACACTAGGTTCTTAGAATCATATTAAATCATCCTAGAATAATTGTAGTGACTAACCACTTAGAAAGCTAAACCTTCTAAGTGCTTGGACCTTTATGTCAAGACCTTTTGAGCACCAAGGTTGTCTTGAGTAAAATCTCAGAAAGGTCAAAGTTTCAGAAAGAGTTTGCAAAGTCATAATTCAACCCTACTTTCTTGTGACATTTTGATCCACTTCACAAACAGTAAATATTATTCTTTGGACTGAAGATATACATCTTGACATATTATGACCACTTATTTATCTCATAAGGAAAATCACCTGAATATCTGTGACATATCTGTTAGACCGTAAATCATGGATCTGAATCATATACTGGTAGAGTCAGTAATAACCATATCTCCTTAAAAAGGGGAAACAATCAATCTGTAATCTGGTAACAATATCTACAATTAATGTCGATATTCTCTATATAACGGGGCACATTGGACAAGTAAATCTAATTCCATTCTTATTCTTAAACCTTCAAATTCTCTTCTGACTTGGGCGTCAGAGTGTTTTTGTAGGTATCACCCCTCGTCGTGCCAAGGAGGACGATTATAGATACCACCATATCTTGATGGAGGGTACTATGGATTTTTGCAGATACAAATTCTATACTTGGTTACTCACCACACATTTTATTCATCATTCAGCTTCTACGTCTAATTGAGAATGATGAAATAGGCACCACTATCATCTCCATGGATTCCTCAATCTCTCCTTTGATTGACTGATATATCTTTTCCTTTGTCGTTTTAAAACATTGTGGTTTATGTTGATTTGTTTCCCCCAAAAAACCTTAATCCAATTTACCAATGTATTTCCTTTATCGATTGCCTTACAAAACAATTTTGATGTTATGTGAACGTAAATAGAAAAAGAATGTTCGTTAGTTAGTAAAGTACTGTTAGTTAAGATTTTATAGTTGTTAGGTAGCTTCCTATAAATAAAGCATAGTTGTTGTATTGTAGACAAGATTGGAATAATAAGAGTAGAAGGACGATGCAAGGTTCTCTTAACTCTATTTCTCTCATCTTTCTGTCTATTCTATTTTATTCTTTTCTTCCATTTGCCCTTCTTTCTTTCTTTTTCCTTCCTAAATCCTATATTAGTTGATTGCGTCCATCGTTAAGTGCATATTGCTAATAGGATGTGATTTGCTCTGTCAAGTGTCTGCAGCAATCTAACCATAATAAACATTGTAAGTGTGTGTTTAATTTAATGGTGGGAAGTATCAGAATTGATTTTGTCTCTTATCAAATGTCATTTTAGTAAAGACACAATTTTTATTTTAGGTAAAATTGATTTTGCATCTAAACCTTAGTTTGACTAGAAGTGATAATGAGTAACTTTTGTATCAGATTGAAAAGTTTTATGCTAAGTTTTACATCAAACTTGCTTTCAGGAGGTAAATTACTTTACTTCATAATCAATTTTAAAAATGCTAACCCAAAATATTAGGAGGTAAGTGCTTACCCATAAGTTATTTTTTATTATATTTTGAAAAACTTTAGTCCATGTATTGTCATATTCTTTATGGAACTAAAACATTAGTGCTCTAGTTCTACCATTAGTAACCATTTATTTTTGTAATTCTTTCTTCCGTGAAGTTATAAACTTCTTTCATATTTATAAAAGAATACTGAAACTTGGTTCAATGTAAAAATACATAAAATTTTATTCTTCTTTTTGTTTTCTTTTTTTGCCATTAGTTTCTTCTTCCATTAAAGTTGTTGTTACCATCTTTAACCTAGACCTTATGTTTTCTTCAATTTTTTATCACTAATAACCAAAATGCTTTTAGGAATCGCAAAGGACAAGAAAAATGCGTCTTTTTCCCTGGTAAGAGTGGAGTATTGAAGCTTGTTTCAAACCAAAGGTAACCCAAATGTTGGCTATATTTATTTGTTTCTTTACTCTTAAAATTATATTGATTTGATCTTCTTCTACTAGATTATATATGTGTGTATGTGTAATCCTAATTGGAAACATCTCAAGGTACAATGTACTCATTTCTTAATAAGCAACCATCTTTTGGTGTATACAAAAATGTTATAAGATTCTTGTCGAAGTCCACAAAAGTCTTACCTTCTAGTAAGTGATTGATTATTTTATTCACAACAAGTAAAATATCAGTTGAGTTCTTTATTTGTAATCTAGCAACAATGTCTTGGTTGCTTATTCCTTGTCATATGCAACTTCAGGAAAACACTAATTTGATCTCATAATCATGTTGTTAGAATGATACGATGGCTTTGAACTCGTTAAAAATTAAAAATAACAAAAATCACATTTACAAAAAAGAAAAGGGTTAAAGGATAGATGTTTTTAAACTAAAAATTAAAATTAAAAAAAATGAAAGGAAGATGTTGGAAAATAGAATACTAAAGGAAGTAGACCATTTATTTAATAGTGAAATATTTATTTAAACTTGATTCATGTACTTTAAGGTTCATAGCATTTATTCTATGTATGTATGTTGCACTTAATACCTTATAGTATCTAAAAGTTATATTGTTTCAAAATATATCCTTTGTACCAAGAGGTGCATTATACATGTATAAATACCCATTTATAAAAATTGTGATAATTAAATCTAAAATGAAGAAATTTTATTCAAATTTAAATAACTCATACTGAAGTTAGGATTTTATGTGTAAAACTAAACAAAAAAATAAATTCAATTCATGTATCTTCATTTTATGGTACATGATAATAAAACAAAGTTACATGAATTGATTTTTTTTTTTGGTTAAGGGTTTTATACATAAAATCCTAACTATAATATGCATAATTTTAATTTGAATAAAGTTTCTTTATCTTAGATTTAATTGTCAGAATATTTATAGATGGGTATTTATAGATGCTTAAGATATCTCGTAGTATTTTGGACATACTTTTGAAACAATACAACTCTTAACAATTATAAGGTATAAATGTAAGTTAACATAGAGGAAAAATATTACGAACCTTAAAGTACATTAATAAAGTTTAAATAAATATTTCATTATTAAGTAAATGCTCTACTATTATTAATATTTCATTTTTTAACATTTCCCTCGTAATTTATTCTTTTAATTTTAATTTTTAGTTTAAAAATAAATTTCCTTTAACTTTTTTTTAATGCGCTCCTTTTTGTTTTTCATTTTTAATGATTTTAGAACCATTATAACATTCTAACAACACTATTGTGAGATCAATATTAGGGTTTTCTTGATGTTGCATAGGAAAAAGAATAAGAAACCAAGACTTTGTTGCTTGGTTACAAATGAAGAGCTCAACTGGTATCTTGCTTGTTGTGTGAAAAATAATCAATTTCTTACAAAAAGCTAAGACTTTTGTTGACTTTGACAAAAATCTCATAACATCTTTAGACACACCAGAGAATGGTTGCTTATTGAGAAATAGGTACAACTTAACTTTTTTGTTGTACCTTTGGGATGTCTCCTATTAGGATTACACACACACACACACACACACACAAAGGTTGGCTACACTTATTTGTTCTTTTAGTCTTAAAGTTCTATTAATTTGATATTCTTTTCCTAGTATATATGTATGTGTGTGGGTGTGTGTAATCCTAATTGAAAACATCACAAAGATACAATAAAAAAGTTAAATTGTACCTATTTTTTAGTAAGCAACCATCCTTTGGTGTATCTAAAAGAATTATAAGATTCTTGTCAAAGTCAACAAAAGTCTTAGCTTCTAGTAAGTGATTGATTATTTTCTTCACAATAAGTAAAATAACATTTGAGTTCTTTATTTGTAAACTAGCAACAATGTCTTGGTTGCCTATTCCTTCTCTTGTAGAACTTAAAGAAAATGCTAGTGTCGATCTCATAACCGTGTTGTTAGAAAGTTACAATGGCTTTGAACTCATTAAATATTAAAAATTAAAAATTGCATTTAGAAAGATAAAAGTTAAATTAAAAGAATGGAAGAAAGATATTGGAAAATGGAATAATAATGGCAGTAGAGCATTTATTTAATAGTGAAATATTTAGTTGAACTTGATTCATATACTTTAAGCTTCATAGCATTTATTCTATGTATATATGTTGTACTTAATACCTTATAGTTTTAAGAGTTATATTGTTTCAAAATATAGCCTTTGTACCAAGAGGTACATTATACATGTATAAATACCCATCTATAAATATTGTGATAATTAAATCTAAAATGAAGAAATTTTATTCAAACTTAAATAACTCATACTGAAGTTAGGATTTTATACGTAAAACTAAACAAAAAAATAAAATCAATTCATGTATCTTCATTTTATGGTCCATGATAATAAAATAGAGTTCTATGAATTTATTTATTTTTTTGGGTTAAGGGTTTCATACATAAAATCCTAACTTTAATATGCATAATTTTAATTTGAATAAAGTTTCTTCATCTTAGATTTAATTGTCAGAATATTTATAGATGGGTATTTATAGATGCTTAAGATACCTCATAGTATATTGGACATACTTTTGAAACAATACAACCCTTAAAAATTATAAGGTATTAAATGCATGATATACACAGAGGAAAAATATTATGAACCTTAAAGTACATTAATCAATTTAAATAAATATTTCATTATTAAGTAAATGCTCTACTATCATTAATATTTCATTTTTAAATATTTCCCTCATAATTTATTCTTTTAATTTTAATTTTCAATTTAAAAATATATTTCTTTTAACTTTTTTTTTAATTTGCTCCTTTCTGTTTTTCATTTTTATTGATTTTAGATCCATTATAACATTCTAACAACACAATTATGAGATCAATATTAGGGTTTTCTTGATGTTGCACAGGAAAAAGAATAAGAAACCAAGACTTTGTTGCTTGGTTACAAATGAAGAGCTCAACTGGTATCTTGCTTGTTGTGTGAAAAATAATCAATTTCTTACAAAAAGCTAAGAATTTTGTTGACTTTGGCAAAAATCTCATAACATCTTTAGATACACTAGAGGATGGTTGCTTATTGAGAAATGGGTACAACTTAACTTTTTTGTTGTACCTTTATATACACACACACACACACAAAGGTTGGCTACATTTATTTGTTCTTTTAGTCTTAAAGTTCTATTAATTTGATTTTCTTTTCCTAGATTATATATGTATTCTATGTATGTATGTTGCACTTAATACCTTATAGTTTCTAAGAGTTATTTTATTGTTTCAAAGTAAATCCATTGTACCAAGACGTGCACGATGCATAGATAAATATCGTGATAATTAAATCTAAAATAAAGAAATTTTATTCAAATTTAAATAACGCATACTAAAGTTAGGATTTTATGTGCAAAACTCTAAACAAAAAAAAATTCATGTATCTTCGTTTTATGGTACATGATCATACAATGGAGTTACATGAATTGTTTTTTTTTTCTTAAGGTTTCATACATAAATCCTAACTTTAATATACACAATTTTAATTTGAATAAAGTTTCTTCAACTTAGATGTAATATTCAGAACATTTATAGATGGGTATTTATAAATGCCTAAGATACCTCTTAGTATATTGGACATACTTTTGAAACAATACAACTCTAAGAAATTATAAGGTATTAAATGCAAGATATATACATAGGAAAAATATTATGAACCTTAAAGTACATTAATCAAGTTTAAATAAATATTTCACAATTAAGTAAATGCTCTACTATCATTAATATTTCATTTTTAAACATTTCCCTCATAGTTCATTCTTTTAATTTTAATTTTCAGTTTAAAAATATATTTCTTTAACTTTTTTGTAAATGCGTTCCTTTTTGTTTTTAATTTCTAATGATTTTAGATCCATTTTAACATTCTAACAACACTATTATAAGATCAATATTAGGGTTTTCTTGATGTTGCATAGGAAAAAGAATAAGAAACCAAGACTTTGTTGCTTGGTTACAAATGAAGAGCTTAATTGGTATCTTGCTTGTTGTGTAAAAAATGATCAATCTCTTACAAAAAACTAAGACTTTTGTTGACTTTGATAAAAATTCTATAACATCTTTAAATGTATCAGAGGATGGTTGCTTACTTATAAATGGGTACAACTTTTTTGTTGTACCTTTGGGGTGTCTCCTATTAGGGTTACACAGACACACACACACAAAGGTTGGCTATATTTATTTGTTTTTTTACTCTTAAAATTCTATTAATTTGATCTTCTTTTTCTAGATTATATATATGTGTGTGTGGGTGTTTGTAATCCTAATTTAAAACATTTCAAAGGTATAATAAAAAAGTTAAATTGTAATTTCTTAGTAAGCAATCATCCTTTGGTGTGTTTAAAAATATTATAAGATTGTTGTCAAAGTCAACAAAAGTCTTAGCTTCCCGAAAGTGATTGAATATTTTCTTCACAACAAGTAAAATACTAGTTGAGTTCTTTATTTGTAATCTAGCAACAATGTCTTGGTTGCCTACTCCTTATCTTGTGCAACTTAAAGAAAATACTAATGTTGATCTCATAATCATGTTGTTAGAATGTTACAATGGCCTTGAACTCATTAAAAATAAAAAATAAAAAAGTTGCATTTACAAAAATAAAAGTTAAAGGATAGGTATTTTTAAACTAAAAATTAAAATTAAAAAGAATGTAAGGAAGATATTAGAAAATGGAATATTAATGGTAGCAAAGCATTTATGTAATAGTGAAATATTTATTTGAACTTTATTCATGTACTTTAAGGTTCATTACTTTGTTCAAATATCTACAACTAGACGGTGTGCTTTTGAAAAAAGTGCTTTCCGCTCTGTTGAAATTTCAATCCAGACAAGATCCAGCATGTGGGGTTTTATATTATAGTAGTCTTCTACTAAAGCTTTCGCTAGAACAAGAAAGTTCCACCTACTTCTACATGCTTTTTTGAATTGGAAATGAGTAAAATCAATAGTATGTTCTTGTTTCCGTTGGAATATTCTACATTATTATTATTTGAGTAAAATCTTGTCTAGTTTCTCTTCAAATCATGATTTTAGATCATTGGTAAAGAGTTTGAGTAGTTTGTATGAAATTTTAGATTTTAATTTTATTGTTGTCATTTAAGGATGGATTCAAAAACCTATTAAAGGAGAGGTCAGAAAAAAAATATTAAATAAAAAATAAAAGTATAATGATTAAATAGATTATATTATTTATTTAAGTTGTGAATATCCATTTTTTAAGCTTATTTTTTATCATTTTTATAGTTAAAAATAATCTTTTAATTATAATAATTAAAACATGAAGAATTAATTTCAAAATATAACATATATAATTCTTAAAGAGTGAAGGGAGAGAGGAGGCTGAAGCCTCCCTTGCATCCGTCTCTGTTGCCATTGCACTTGAAAAAAAATTAAACTTAAAAAATTAATGATAGACAAATAAATTTTGGAAAAAAGAAGAAGCATAACCTAAAAGAACAAAAGGCAAAAACAAGTAACTCATAAACCTAAAATAACTTAATTTTTAATTAAAATTAAAAGTATTATCCTAAGACTAACTTTAATTAAAATATAACATTAAAAATAGATTAAAACAAAATATGATATAGCATTATTATTATTTTTTCTTGGAAGGTAAATCTACAGTCCAAGTCCAATATATGCTCCTATGTCCTAACATAACAAAGATAAAAGAGAAACATCAAAGGAAATGGACAAGAAAGTAACGTTTTCTTCTAAGAAACTTCTGCGTAAGAAGTCCCAAACGGTACTTGGATCTTATTGATAATCAATTTCAGAATATATGGTAAATGATTATAAACAAAGAAATATAAAGACCTCACCTCGTATGGCCCAAACCATTCCGTGTAAATTTTTTTTATTTAGCTGGAAAAAAAAAAATAATATGATATAAAATTAATTAATTTTTTTCTTGCAAGGCAAATCTACACTAAGAGTCCAATATATGCCCCGAACTAGACATCAACGGAAATAGACGAGAAAGTATCGTTTTCTTCTGAGAAACTTCTGCGAGAAAAGTCCCAAACGGTTAACGACGCTCATGGCGCACATTTGACACGTGCGTCTCCGTGCTTACGGACTCTGGTCTGATTCTCTACGACGCCCCTAACTTAACCTAACATGTTACCTAACTCTAACAACGTCGTGCGTCAATTACACAATCGCTGATTTGATACATGACACTGATTCAGCCACGGCGTTTTTCTATTTTCGCCATGTCTCGTGAAATCTAACGGTTCAGATTTCACGTCCGCATGGAACGGCTGATGCAGACTCAAAACCGTATCATACTCCGCTCCTCGTCCTTCCTCCCTCGCTCGCTTCGTACCAATCGCCACCCCAAACAGCTTCGGATTCATCTCCTCCACCGCATCCTCGCCGGAGCACCGCTTCGCCGGCATCAAACGAAGCGTCTTCGCCACCACGGAACCACCGTCAGCTTGAGCGTTTGCGTAATTCGACATGAGAGTAAATATATTGTTACAGAGCGACCTCATCTCCTCCAATTCCTTCGTCAACAGAATGTTCTCCTTTCTCAGCCTCTCGTTCTCGTCCAACAGCTCTGCCGGCGCTCTCGACGGCGACGAGTTCGACGAAATCACCTGCTCCTCCGCTGAGTTCGACGGCGACACGAACGGCTTCGCCGTCGGAATCGCAGACAGCGGCCGCGGCGACGGAACCGCCACGGTCG
Source organism: Spatholobus suberectus (assembly GCA_004329165.1). Classification (NCBI taxonomy): domain Eukaryota; kingdom Viridiplantae; phylum Streptophyta; class Magnoliopsida; order Fabales; family Fabaceae; genus Spatholobus; species Spatholobus suberectus. The sequence goes on from CM014735.1 coordinate 15,338,379, forward strand.
CAGTTTCTCCCGCCGGCGGCGATGCCGATAGAATCTTCCGCCGCTGAATTTCGCAGAGGAGCCGTTTCTTGCCTCTTCGGAAGCACTCGTTCGAAAATTCCCACCGATCGGGTACAACTTTTCTGAATCCCTACAAATCAAGCAAAAATTAACGGAAATTAAAAAAAGGAAAAGGAAAAGGAAAAACTGAAAGAAATTGATAGAGAAAATTAGATTACATAAGTGTTGAGTTGGCGGACAAAGCTGGAGAAGTTGTTGTGCTTGAAATATTTAGGAAGCAAATCCCTAGCGAAAACGGTAGTATTCCACACGATGAAGGATGATCCAGTGTCGTTCCACGAAATCACATCGTCGATGGTGTGATCCTCGACGAGCTGGTAGGTCTTGGTGAGAAACGGCGTCGGAATGGATCTCTGAGAGTCGCCGCCCGTGGAGTCGCCGTTGTTTTCCACCGGCGGAGCCATGGAATGGAAATGGCGCACGAATATATTTTTTTTCTTCTATGGTGATAGTTCTAGAAGGTTCACGTGAAACGGATACATAAGAGAATGAAATGGGAGAGCACGGAGCGAGAGGTGGAAAAGGAATTGAAAGAAAAGAAAAGAAGAGGCTCTACTACGTTACCTCTTTTTTCTCGCGAAACTTCCTTCCCATGTGGGGTGGGTTTATCACATGTGATTGGTAACTTACGTTAATGAAGAAACTTCTACATTTCCTACTTTAAAAAAACTAAAGACAAAATAAAGCGGGGAATGATTAAAAGTTGTCTGCATGTGTATTTCGAAACTGGAAAGCATGAAAATTGAAAAATATCTGCTATCTACTGCATATGAAAAGATTCCCGACAAAGGCATATTAGTTTTATAAATAATATATATATATGTTGCTAATTTTGCGTTTAAGAAAAAATTAAAAAAAAAATTATCAAAAAATTAAAAAATAAAATATATATATGTATATGTGTGTGTGTGTGTGTTGTATTTTTAAGGATATAAAGGCTTTCAGTCTAACATGGTATCAAAGCCTCTTATTTTTCAAAGAGAAGGTAAATATGATAGTGATATTATATGAGGTGAGTAAGAGAGAACTAGACACAATAATGAAACCAAATACACTAGGAAACTCTACCTAGCCTATAATGCTTACTTCTTCTCTTTTACTCCTAAAAAGCTGTTCCCAAACCATATCCTCTAAAATAGAAAACTTGATAGAATATTCCTATGTTCCAGAAGATGCCCAGATTGCTAAAACTGTATCCCCTATATTGAGCCCTTGTAACATCTTCAAAAGACAAAGATATGCTCTTAAATCTATCACTCATCTTATTTCCACAAGATGACCCTCTGTCAAGGAATATGTCCAATCCTCAAAGATGAAGCAATGTGCTCTTCAAGCCACTCCTAAAGAATAATATATAGATCTTGAAATTCCTCAAGGTCTAATCAATCAATTGCAACATGAAGGATAGACTGCTCTCCACTTTGGAGCAGTCAGACTTACCCTTTCATTTCATGGAAGGAAAGGTCTCCCTGTTATTGCAAGAATCGCTTTGTTGGACTCTAGTTACATCCAATATGAACAAGCTGTGATTGACACTATTCTGACTACTCTTCATACTGAAAGTGTAGTTCTTACCATTTTTCCCAACTACAATGTTAGTCTGAAAGACAGAACTCTATCTAGAAGACTAAAGGTGCAAGTCCAACTTACAAGAGTTGAGCAAGTCCCTAAAGCTCTTTCAGCAACTCTCCACTACTAGATCATATACAAACTACAAGATCATGGTATTGATCTTCCACTTCCAAATAGCAACATAGATGCTCTGTTCATTGTTGCTAACAATCCAAAAGAAACTCCTTCTATTGTTCAAATCCCTAGAAGGATAACTCGTGAAGAACTAACAAAAAGAATTCCATTAGAATGGATAACTGATTACAAAAAGATCCACAAAGCTCAGAAGCCCATCCAGACATCTGAACCCTTCTTTAGACGATCAGTTGATGGAACTATTAAAATCATATTCAAAAAATCTGATGAAGCTTCTACCAGTGGCACCACTCCACAGATCTTTCAATCATTATCCATAACTCCAGTCTTCAAAGAAGATTCAAGGATGCCTGGTTATAGCATTAAACTTGATGGATCACCCATTTATACAGATCAAATTTAAGGTCATTTTATTTGGGATGTTGATCAAGCATGTGTGATCCCAAGTGTAATTGTTGGAGACATTCAGGAGATACCAGTGATGAGGAAGAAAAAAAGGATGAAAGGCCAAAAAGGAAATGCTAACCTCCTCCTCAACCAAGGAGAAGATCTGACCCTGATAATGGCTCATAGGTTGGAATTAAAAGCCAGAAGAAAGAACCTCTATGGATATACAAAAGAGGTTTAGAGATATTGAGAGAAGAAGGATTACTTCCTTATGACGACCCACCAAATGATCCTTCCATTGTTACTTGGTCACCAAAAGATGTTCTTGCCATTTGTAGGCTTGTCGAGTTACCATCTTCTCAACCCATACCATGCATGATGTTTTTACCTGCAAATGATCATGATTTTCCTTCCTTGGTAAGACAGACAGACTCCATAACAAGAGTCACCACTAAGCCCAACTTCTAGTCAAATGAAGTACTCCTAGATGGAAAGTTCAAAGTTTTGAGTCAAGCTAAAGAAGTTTTAAATTGGTAAACAACAAATGCACTAGCATAGAATTCGCTTTTGAGAAGACTTAATGCTAAGATGGACAAGATTACTCATCACCTGAAAGATTCTGATGATATATTGCAATATCTGTCAAAAAAGATGAGAAAATACTACAAAAGAATCCAGGATGATATTTTCCATCTTGAAGATTAGTTCAAAAATATGAAGTTTGGAGCTGAGTCAATTGCAAAAGAAAGAAAAATCAGGAATTTGAAAGTATAGATCCAAGATCTGGACAATTATATTGAGTCCCAAATAAAGGCTCAATCGATAAGAGAAATTGAAGAATTTCCATTCCTGAATGCTCTCCTTTTTTCGATATACCAAACTCCTTTCCAAAAACCACCTTAATATTTTACCAATCCTACCTTACCACTCAGAACTTTTCCCACTTCTTTTAGGCAAAAATTCAGAACTGACAATCCTTCCACCTCTAGACCAAAATCTCCCAGAGCTAGAATGAGTATTACCTCTTCTGATTTAGAAACCTTTGAAAAAACTAGAAATAAAACCCAAAAATTATCTCCAAACAATATGGAGATAAAAGACCAATTAAGCCTTAACCAAAATTACCTCAGAATTTGTTGAAACAGAATCTGATTCAAAAACCTTTGAAAAAACCAGAAACAAAACCCAAAAATTATCTCTAAATTACCTTAGAATTTACTGAAACAGAATCTGACTCAACCAGTGATGAATCTAAATCCTCACAAAATCCTAACCTTCAATTAGAACAGAATGATTCCAAATTAGAATCTTCTAATGATAATCATTATGTTGACATTACTGGCATGATGATGGCTAACACTGTTGGAATTGAAAATGAGACTTTCTATGATTCTCCTGACTCAAAACCGGAAGTCACTTTAAGACTAAATCAAAATAGAAGACCTTCAGGTGGACCTTGGTTCACTCTTGATGATATTCCTCCTAGCCAATGGAGGAAAAGCCTTCTTGAATTTGGTGCCTGAATTGATACAAGAATGATTGGCACTCTTAAAGAATGGTACCACAACTTGGGTACTATCAAACAAGATCAAATGCACTAATTAAGTACAACTGTTGAAGTACTTGGAGTACTGCACCAAGAATTTATTGGGGAATTTGATAAGATTGATAAATAGTTCAAACAAGAATTCTTTGAGATGAAATGTTGTTCTCTTAAGATGAAAGATCTGGATAGACATTTCCAAAGAATGACTTAGAGATTTTATCTCTTGAATGGATACAATGATCCAAGCCTTAAGAACACATATGTTGCTTCATTGCCAAAAGAAATTCAACCTGAGCTCCATAGAGCAGCACAAGCAATCAATAGAGATTTTACAACTCTCACGCTAGGACAGATTCATCAGATGACTCAAGAAGCTATGGACAAGCTATGTAGATAGAATAAATTCATGACAGACATTATCAATCAGAAGGCCAAATACTCCAGAGCATGCAGAAAGCCTTATCTAGAAATTAAATGCAAAGAAAAAGACTGTGTTTGTTCCTCCAAAAAGAAAAAGGCTAGAAATTCAACAAAAAAGGAAAGAAGAATAATTTCAGGTTCTTCAAAAAGAAGAAATATAGAGGAAAAAAGAAAGGACAGAGATGCTTCATCTGCAAAAAGAAAGGCAATTATGCTAAGAACTGTCCAAACAAGTCTGGCAAAGCTATCAAGATGATTAATACTCTGAATTTGAGTAATGAAGATGATGTTGAATCTCTTTATTTAGAACAGAGTTCTGGAGATGAAAATACAGCTTTTGCACTTCAAGATTCATCTAGTGAAACTGATGATACACAACCAGCCTTAATTCAAATATTTTCATTATTGGATGCTCAAGACATCAATCCTGCTATCCCACAACCTTGTGTTGACATCCATATACTACCCTCCAAGTATGAAAAGTCCATCAAAGCAATTGCTTATATGGATACTGGTGCTAAAAAATGCACGATGGATCCTAGCATTTTACCTACTAATTTGTGGAAAAAAGAAGTTGCTTACTTTGTTGTAGCAAATGGAAAAATATTTAAAACTGAGATGGTCACAAAACTTCTTATTGGAATCAAATTCTTTCCAAATTGTGTCATTTGGACTAGAATAATTGGAAGCAAATTGCTTAATAAAGACGTCCTCATTGGCACGGATATTTACTCAGTAGTTGACAAACTCCAAATTCTTCCTAAAGGAATCAAGTTCAAAAGATAGTTCAAACCTTATTCAGAAACACTAAGGTTATTCTCTCTCTTAGAAGCACATCCTGAATATGAAGAAATTAAGAAAAAGCTCAGCACACTCTGTGCTAACAGTCATGAAGATTTTTCTCATCCACATCCTTTGTGGAAAACTGAGAAGTTTTTTATCCAACTCCTGTTTAAGATGAATGAAGATATCAACCCTACAAAGGCTACTCACCTAGGAATGAATACTTCAAATCTATTGTTAGCCAAGTAAGAATGAATTGAACTCCTGAGACAAGGACTCATAGAGCCTACCAAATCAGATTGAGCTTGTCAAACATTTTATGTGGAAAAAAAAATATGAAAAACTCAGAGGCAAAAAGAGACTGATGATAAATTATCAACCTCTCAATCATTTCCTCAAAGATGATAAGTTTCCCATACCAAAAGCCTCCTCCATTCTTATCCTAATCAAGAATGCACATGTCTTCTCAAAATTTGATTTGAAATCAGGATTCTGGCAACTAGATATTGATCTTGCTAATCGATACAAAACAACTTTCTATATTCCAAATGCCCAATATCAATGGAAAGTTCTTCCTTTTGGTCTCAAAGTTGCTCCATCCTTATTCCAAAAAGCCATGACTTGTATTTTTAAGCTAATGCTTGACAGTATATTCATCTATATAGACAATATATTGTTATTTTCCAAAGATCATATCTCTCATAAAGAACTCCTAAACAAGTTTTTCATATTGGCACAAGAGCATGGAATCATGCTTTCTGAAAGGAAGATACATTTAGCCCAGGTAGAAATTGATTTTCTTGGGATGCATTTTACTCAAGGGTCTTACCAACCTTAGCCTTACATAGCTGAAGAATTGCTCAACTTTCCAAATGAAAATTTGATTGTTAAACAAATCCAGCAATTTCTCGAAATCTTAAACTATATCTGAGACTTCATACCACAGGCTGCAAAATACACCATCTAGCTCTCTAGATTGCTGAAGAAAAATCCCCACCTTGGGGACCAAAACAAACAAAGGCAGTCCAAGAATGAAAAGGATATCTCAAAATCCTTCTGCCTTAAAAATCCCTGACAAAAGGAAAAGAATTTTGCAAACAAATGCAAGTGATTATTTTTGGGGTGCAGTGCTTACTGAAGAAATTGATTGTAAAAGGTACTATTGCGGTCATGCCAACAGACAATTCAAAGAAGTTGAAAAGCATTATCACACCACATTCAAGGAAGCATTCGCTGTCAAAAATGGAATCAAAAATTTGATTTCCATCTTCGAGGATACACTTTTGAAGTCCAGATGGATAATTCCTCATTTCCAAAAATACTTGAATTCAAAAATAAGATGCCACCTGACCCTCAAGTCTTGAGATTAAAAGATTGGTTTTCAAGATATGACTTCACCGTCAAACATATAAAAGGAAACCATAATATTATCCCTGATTTTCTTTCGAGACCTTCAAAACCTGTTCAAGTCATTACCAGCCTAAATAGTTTCCCACTTATTTTCATGGCAAAAACTTTACCCAACAAAGCCAAAATTGTCAGAATTCTCCCTTTAGGATTAGATAAATCCTCCTCTCTTGAGGAAATTCACAAATTTTCCATAACCCACTATTTTTACTATCTTCATAAGACAATGATAGGAAAACATGTTACACCAAGTGTTTTCAATCCTGATACTCCTTATTTAGGAATCAATGAGCTATTTTGTGCATCAGGATTTGATATCTGTGAAGATACTTTCTAGAGTATGTGGTATATTATTGTTCATCATTCAATTCCCATTGCATTGAAAGGTTTAACCACTTACAACATTCTCACTGATCTAGAGAAACAAGATTATTATTTGTGGACCTTATTGGAACGGTTTTCTCCATTAAACTGGTGGAGAACTAAGTTAAGAAAAATCTTGGGTTTGTAGAATTCAAGGGTAAATCAGATGATGTGATAGCCAAGATGAGAACAATTGCCATCATCCATCGTCCTTATTTCTAGCATTCCAATGGAACCATATGGTCCAAAAAGGAAGCTTGCATCTGGGATACTTTTGATATCTATCCTATGGATTTAGGCTACAAGATTCAATTGACTCAACATATGCAAGAAATCAATGGATACACTATTCCTCCAATTGATCCATTCTAGCCAAGTTCATCCCATCAACCAAATATGACAAATCTAACAGTAGACACAGAGATGACACTTGTAAAAGAGGAACCTCCTCCGTATTGTAAAGAGGAACCTCCTCCATACTTTGAAGATTCTCAAGATCCTAATGCAGAGATTATGGATGCAATAATGTATGAAAAAGAAAAGTAAGCTCAAAATGATCGGCCATGGTGGTTCACTCTGTATGGTAGTGTCATGTCTAAAGAATGGCAACAACTCAATCTGATAGCTAGCCAAAATTCACGGGATTAATAAAACCATGCTGAAGTTAAGATTACTTTAAGACTTTTATGTCTTATCTCTGACGAGATTAAATAAAGTTGCTTTAATATCTGTACTATAAAGCAAATGTGTTCAAAAAAAGATCTCGCGTGCTTGTAAACATTATTACTGTAGCTTGTCGTATTAAGCAATCTTATCTTATCAGATAAGGATCTGCTTTTGTAATAGTAATAGATAATCATGGCATAGGTGATGTAAGCCATGATGTTTATACATTATCTGGCCTTCCCTTCCTTCTATAAAGAGAGGGAAATGCCTTAGTTGTAATCATCGAATATCTACCCCTGTAATAAAATCTGTGTTCATAACAATGAGTTCTCTCTAAGTTTCTCTCTTCTCTTTGAAAGCCTAGTATAATGTTTCTATCATAGTTTCCTCTCCTGAGAAGCAAGTATGCTTTACACTTGCCCTTCCAAGGGATCCCGTGTATCAAAAAACTTCTGACAGTTGATCCATGCATCTATGCACAATCCTTTTATCTTTGAGAATACAGTTGGTGCTGATCATAAGATTAAGTCTTATAGCTATGAAATGCTTGAGAAAGACTCTAGAATATGATGGCTTATGTTGTATTCTTAAGGGTATAAAGGCTCTCGGCCTGACATGGTGTCAAAGCCTCTTATTTTTCAAAAGAGATGGTAAATATGATAGTGATATTATATAAGGTGAGTAAGAGAGAACCAGACACAACCATGGAACCAAATACACCAGGAAACTCTACCTAGCCTATAATGCTTACTTCTTCCCTTTTACTCCCAAAAAGTTGTTCCCAAACCATATCCTCTAAAAATAGAAAACCTGATAGAATATTCCTATGTTCCAAAAGATGCCTAGATTGTTGAAACCATATCCCCTATACTGAGCCCTTATAACATCTTCAAAAGACAAAGATATGCTCTCAAATCTATCACTCGTCTTAAAAGAAGTTCCTAACCAACATTCAAGAAGTTTTATAGAAGCAGAATTTCCAGTAGCAACAAAATGGGCATGAGCTAATTGTTAAGGCCAACTACTTAATCCGAAAAAGATGGAAGAAAGTTCTACGTATAAGCTTTAACTTGGTATCATTAATTTCAAATTTCAAGCAAGTATTTGGACTGTACTCTTGGGGAACGCTAACAATAATCTTTTAAACATTTTTTATTAACACCCTCTTAACTATTAGCTAAAATTTATTAGAAATCACAAATTTTAATACGTCATACTTTTAATAAATTTATTAGGAGTGAGATCCACCAAAATTTGTGATTTTCAATAAATTTCAACCAATAGTTAAAAGAGTATTAAAAAGAAAATGTTTGAAAAAGTGTCATTAATATTTCTTATAATTTTTTATTGATTAGTATTTTAGCATGTAAACTGAACAGAAAAATATTTATTTTTATATAATAAATTTTGTAATAAATAAATATTTTTTAATATGTAAATTATACTTTAAATTTATTATAAATAATTTTAATTATAATATAAGGTTTTTTAATTATTGACATTTAAAAAAATAATTGAAATTTAATTTAAAAATAGAGACAAAAGAGATAAAAATAAAAAGAGTTGAGAGAGAATTTTTGGCTAGTTGTAGGATAGTATGAAAAATGCAAATCTAAAGAAAAGAAAAGAAAAATATTGAAAATGTTTAATTGAGATTTTTTTAAAATAATATTATATTTACAACATTTTTTTCACAATGTATTTTCCATCTTCTTCTATCACATCCCTAATTTTATTTCATATTTCTTATGATTTAATTTCTATGCATTGTCAATGTAAAAAAAATTACACAATTAGTCAATTAGAAATTATTGTTGGTATAATTTTTACGATAGTTATATAAAAGTCAACAAACTTAACATACATACATGTCAGTGTGTGATTGGACGATAGTATGAAAATCTTTTATGCTATCAATGTACAGACTATTTTTTGGTAATTGGAAGGGGAGGGAGAAAAAAGCAAAAAACAAAAACCATAATTACAAATGCAAGAACTCTATCCCCATGGCATTAGTCATTAACAAGCTTTGAATGCCCCATAGGGATTAAGAAGAAGCAAAAACTAGTTTGGAGAGGATGAACCCATCTTGGCATGGTAGTCCGCACATTGGTTACCTTCAAGAGAGTGAACTAGTGAAGCCTTCCACTATGTAGAGAATATATCTTGAATATAAGCAATAGTGGTTGCATCTCAATGACAGGGATTGAGAGGGCTCTGAACAAGAGATATGGCCAGTAAGGAATCAGAGATACAACTAGATTCCTAAAACCACCATCCTAGACAACTTAAAATTCAGGTTTAATCGTGAGAAGTTCAAGAAGGAAGTTGTCTGAAATGCCAATAATGTCATGGAATCTTGAGAGCCATCAATCGTTGCAATCACGAAGGACGCCACCAAACCCAACAAGGCCTGGGTTCCTTAGATTGCTTTCGTCCACGTGGACTGCAACTTAACTGTCCTAAACCAACAAACAAGAAACAAGTCTACTAGTGCAGAAACTATTCATTCATTTGTTTATCTTTTCTTTTTGTCCTTATGGTTTTTTATATAAAAAGTGTTGTAAATTTTTTTAGAGTATAGAGTTTATATACTGACAATATAAAACTTTTTATATTAATAATACATACACATTAAATTCTAAATTAAGAGAAATTACGATATATTTTGATAGTATAAAGTGTTTTTACATTATAATCTAATTATAAACCATAATATATGGTAAGTTTATTGATTTTGATATAACTATCTTAAAATTATACAAATGTTTAATTAGTTGTCAGTGTAAAACCTTTTACACAGATAATGCATACTTATTAAACTTATAAAATAATGTTTTTTTTAATGAAAAATAGCATTCCTCTTCTCAAAACAGTCACTATACATCTTGAGTTATAACTTGCTCACTTCTGTTCTCTCAAAGTGGTTCCTCCTTGGTCTCTGCCTCCCAAGGCAGTGCTCTTCCTCTCCGATAGGTGATCTGGTCTCCCGTGGGGTGATGGGGGTACCTGCAAAGACACTTCGACGCTCAAGTCAGGGGAGGCCCCAAGATTAGCAAGGGTTTTTCTTTAGCATTGGATTCAGATTAGGGTTAGAAAGGGTGCACCTATCCCATTTTTAATGTCAGATGTCTGTTACCTATGTCACGGAGATCTTCGCCTTCATTCCCTAGATTTATCTCTTGGTTTCCGTTATTAAGTTGGTTTCCTACTTTCCCAATTTATGATTCCCGGAGGGGGTTTAGTCAGTTGCTTTTAGGACAAGTGCCAAGATGGCTGATTGATTAGGTTGATTGTTCATCCTTAGCTTGTTCGGCCAAATAGGTGATCGGTTAGGTTAATCGTTCGTCTTTAGTTCTTCGGACAGATCGGGGTAGTACACCACCCCTCGAGCTTCTACATGCGTGGAGAAGTTGACCACGTGAGACTTAGTTCAGATGGACCTCTAAGGCTAGTTTGCTGCTAAGGTGGTTTGTTCGGTCCACTCAGGCCTTTGTCTAGTCATTTTACTTGGCAGGGGATCAAAACGTTGAGATCTCGAGAGGTCACATCTTCCCTTGGAACCATTGCGCGTGCTTTCGCGCGCATTTAATGCTTGGCTACTGACAAGACTTCATGCTGATGATGACCTAAAAACCCCAATCGTCGCTTCATCTAAGCCATTGGCTCGTCGAGGATGGTACAAGATCTGATGGTAGGAAAATCATGGGCCTTTGGGCCGTATATCACCTTCTGACCCTATAAGAGGGAGCAGGAAACACTTTTTCCCCTGCTTTCTTCCTTCTTTAGCACCCATCTCTTCTCATTGTGCCCTTCCTTCCTTTTGCTTCTGTCGTGCCAGAGTGTTCTTTGTGGTTGTTGCAGTCATATCTTTTTCTTTCTTTTCTGGAAACCTCGCAGGTACGCCCCTACTTCTACTTCTCCCTCAATGGCTTCAAGTGACGAATCTGGGGGTTCTCCCAACTCTGAGCCTAGAGTAATGCTCTCGTCGGAAATTGAGCCTATCGGCGGCGACTTTCAAATGTCTGGCTAGTCCGTGCATTCCTCTTATTTGTACAGGTCTGACAGCGATCCCCACCCCCCACGAGTATTCGCAAGCGGCGTAGTTCATTCAGATGATTCCATGGTCGAACGTGTTATGGCCCCCCCGGCGGCGGACAACTCATTCGAGGGGACACCCGAGCAACCACTGGTGATGCGGCGTAAAAGGGGGTAAAGGAGGTTTTTCCTCCTGTCACCCATCCTGGGTATGAGTGGGTTTTCGGTGAGGTTGGTGTTTACCATTCGAAGTTCCAGTCAGCTTCTACCATCGTCGATCTAATGAAGACCATCACTTTTCGTGACCCTGACCATGAGGGCGAAGTTATAGCGAAACCGTGTGGTTCCGATGAGCACGTGTACCTTTCAGCAGCAGCAGGACGACCGGTCTTTACGTAGTATACAAAATGTTCTTCTGGAACTTTGGGGTCTCCGTGCCTTTTGATGGATTCGAGGTCGAAGTCCTGAAGGCTTTGAATGTGGCACCCACCCAACTCCATCCCAACGGCTGGGCGGCAATGACCGCTTTCCGAGTACTCTGCAACTTGCTGTTCATGGTGCCGACCACTCCAAAATTCCTTCATCACTATGCGGCAAAGAAGAGGAAGAGGGGTGGTTGGGTATCGCTGTTAGGTGTCAGCGGTGTCTCCCTTTCTACCGCCTTCACCTCCTCGTACAAGGATTTTAAGGGAGGTTTTTTTGGGCCAAACTGAGTCCAGCCGGAAGGAACAACTTCTTCGACGGCCATGGTCGCTCGAGGTTCCCTTTTTACTGGACAAGGGATCTGGACAAGCACACTGTTTGGAGAGTAGAAGACATGTCAGAGTTCGATCGGGACGACATGGTAGACTTGCACAAGCTTCCTCGACTACTCCCATGTCGAGTTGTGTTAGGGCTTATTAATTCGAAGAAGCCATTGAGGGACATAAAGTGTGAGTACTTTTTATCTTTGTTTGATATTCACTAGTTGCTTTTTATTTTTCTTTGCTCCTTTCGCAAGGATAATGGGACGCTTCAACTTTGCCAAGCTTTGCGCCGAGCGGGCAGAGAAAGCTTAGAGGGTCGAAGTGGGCGTTGCTTCTACTTCCCCTGTACCGTACGCTCCTTCCGATGGCGCAAGTCTCCAGCTATACACCAACCGCTCTGCCTCCAGAGTCCCCGATTGTAGCGGCTCCCTCGAATAGCCCCATTGCCCGTGCCCAAGGACTGCTCTCACGCCAGCACCAACCGAAGACTCTTCATCTGTCGACGTCCACTCGACATTTTTTGTTGCTGTTGAGGGTCTCAAGTCCCTTTGCGGTTGGGATTTCGACCCCACCAAAGTGTTGAGCCTCTGCTCCTATCAAAGGTCGATTGCTGAGCTCTTAGGGAAGTCGGTCCCTAAGCGGGTTTGGAAGCGCTTATCTGTTTTCCAGGCTCACTCTTGGGCGATCGCCCAATTTGGGGGGCGAAACTGAAGAGCACCCGTGCTTCTTCCCAATTGCTGAGGTCGAAGGAGGCCAAAGTCCAAAGGTTAAAGGTGACTGTCCAAGAGGCGAGGATTGGGCTGGTAGAAGCTTCTAGTGCCAACGAGACACTGCTTCTGGAGGTCGCTGAGGCTTTGGAGGTTGAGTTGAAGGATGCCAAGGCCTGTAATGAGACTCTAATGAGTTAGGGCCATCCGAGCTGAAGAGTCTGTGGTTACCTTGGAGGAAGAGTTAGGGCTTCTCAAAGCTGGGCTTTCTGAGGCTGAATCGAGTCGGTCAGGGGCACTTGCTTAAGTGAAGCACCTCGAAGCAAATCTAGAGGAAGCCAATGGGTCTATAATGGAGGAGCACATCGGGGGTTTTCAGAAAGCACTGTGACAATTTTCACACTTCCACCCTGGTGTCAACACCTCTGTGTTTGACGTAGAAAAAGATGTTAAGGAGGGGTGTTGGTTGATGTGGCTGACCTTTCTAACCACAAGGAGGAAAAGGTGTAGGGAGGTGGAGACGTCGAGCAGGTCGATGACAATGTTAACGTTGTATGAGCTTTGGCACTCTATGCTTCCTGAAGTTCAAATGCTTTCCTTGTGACTGTTCCTTCTTAGGCTTTAGGCTTAGGATACCTATGTTATATTCAGTTTCCGTGTTCGAAGCGTTATATGTACCAAGTTCTAGGTTTATAAAATACAAGTTATTTTTCGTTATTTGGTCATCTTGGATTACTACTATTTTAATTTAGCGCATCGACTCGAGTGAATCAATAATCGTTAGGCTGACTTAGGTTTGGCTTTTGTGGGTCGAGACCTGCCAGGTCTTCGAGCACAAGTGGATCGGCTCGGTCAGGTTTCAGGGGGTTGAAACTTGTCTAGTCTTCGAGCATGGTGGGTCGGCTCATAAGGTTTCAGTGGGTCGAAACCTTTCAAGTCTTTGAGCATGGTGGGTTAGCTCGGTAAGCTTTCAGGGGGTCGAAACCTGTCTAGTCTTCGAGCATGGTGGGTCGACTTGGTAAGGTTTCAGTGGGTCGAAACCTTTCAAGTCTTTGGGCACGGTGGGTATTGGGATTGAGAGAAATAACAAGATCAATTCGAAATAACTTTATTGCTTAATATTGACGTGCCTCATTAAAACCTCCCCCAACAAAAACCCATTTTAGGACAAAAAACCAAGGTAGGAAAAAGAGTACATCGTTATTTCATTTTATCAACTGAAATACATCTTTAAGTGAGAAGTGTTCCACGTGTGCGAGACTTCTTTGCTTGTGAGTTGCTCCAACCGGTAGGCTCCACTTCCAACCGCTCAACCACTCGCAATGGCCCTTCCCATTTGGTAGCTAGTTTTCCTTCTCTGACTTCTTTCCACGCTTCCCCCTTTTTTCTCCACACCAAGTCGCCAGGTTCAAAGTCTTTTGGCTTCACTTTCCTGTTGTACCTGCGAGCAACCGTTTGCTTTCCTGCTTCTTCCTGTATCTAGTCTTCTCCCTTAGTTCTTCCGCTAGATCTAACTCCACCTTGAGTGCTTCACTGTTTCTCTCGGGGTCAAACATTGTGTAGCGTAAGGATGATTCCCCTAACTCCACTAGAATCATGGCGTCGGTTCCGTACACCAATTTGAAAGGAGTCTCCCAAGTTGTCGATTGCGGTGTACAATGATACACCCAAAGGACCTCGGGTAGTTCTTCAGACCAACTTCCATTTGCCTTCCCCACTCGCTTCCTCAATTCCTCCAAGATTACTTTATTCGCTGCCTCAGCCTGCCCATTAGTTTGTGAGTGTTCGACTGAAGTGGTCCAGTGTCGAATCACGAGGCCCCTATAAAATTCTATGAGTGAACTATCTATAAACTAACGTCCATTGTCTGTAATGATGGTCTGCGGCATTCCATATCGACAATGATGTGCTTCCACACAAATTTTTGCACATTCGCGGCTATTATCTGAGCTAGGGCCTCGGCTTCTATCCATTTAGTGAAGTATTTGATTCCTACCAACAGGAACTTCACTTGACCCTAAGCAACAGGGAAGGGTCCGAGTATGTCTAGGCCCCACGTACTAAAGGGCCAAGGGGATAAAATCAAGTATAACTCCTCTGCGGGTGTGTTGGACAAATTTCTAAATCTCTGGCATTCTTGACACCTTCTCGAGTATTTGACGCAGTCAATTCCGATAGTCGACCAATAATATCCGGCAAGGATGACGCGAGCTGCCATGGCTCGCCCTCTAGTGTGCATGCCGCAAATGCCATGATGGATTTCTCTCATGACGTATTCAGCTTGGTCGGGTTCCAAACATTTGAGTAATGAGGCGTGGAATCCCTTTTTGTATAAGTTTGCTCCGTCAATGACATAGTAGCTAGCCTTCCGCCGAATCCTCTTTGCTGCGTTTCTGTCTGCCAGCAACTTGCCGGTTGTGAGGTATTTCCTAATAGGAACCATCACCCGCTTTCATCTTTCGCCATGCTCAGGATCTCTTCAATACTGGGTTTCGTCACGATTTCCTATATGACCGTTCGTCGTTGCCCCATTTTCCTAGTGCTTGTGGCCAGTTTCGATAAGAGGTTGGCTCTCCTATTTTCCTCCCTTGGAATATGTTCTATTTTGAATTCTTCGAAACCGGCTATCAACTGCACGGCCTGTGGTAGTACTTCAGGAGCTTGGTGTCCTTGATCTGGAATGCACCGGACACTTAACCTGTTACCAACTTGGAGTCACTTTTGCAATTAATTTTGTTGGGCCCGATTTCTCTTACTAACTTTAGCCCTGCGATAAATGTCTCATACTCTACTTGGTTATTGGAGGCCCGAAAGTCAAACTTCAAAGATTGTTTTAACACAACCCCTCCGGGCCCCTCCAGAATGACACCGACTCCCCCTCCCTGTTGGTTCGATGATCCGTCCACGTACAGAGTCCATTGTGCCGAAGTGGGTTCTGTTGGCGACGATAGTTCAATTATAAAGTTGGCAAGGCATTGTGCTTTGATCAGGCCTCTCGCTTCGTATTTTAATCCGAATTCAGACAATTCGACCGACCACACTATCATTCTTCCCGCTAGCTCTGGTTTTCTCAACACCTGCCGAATGGGGTGATCGGTCGTTACCACCACTTGGTGGCTTTGGAAGTACAGTCGTAGTCTTCGGGCCGCTACTACCAGTGCTAAAGCTAGCTTCTCAATGACTTGATATCGGATTTTCGCCCCTTGTAACACGTGACTAGTGTAGTATATCGGGACTTGTTGGCCCCTTACCTCCTGCACGATGACAGAGCTGACGGCTTGATCAGATATTGCCAAGTAGATCAGCAAGTCTCGTCCTAGGATTGGTCGAGTTAAAATGGGGGGAGGGGGTTGCCAGGAATATCTTGAGTTTTCTAAACGCTGACTTGCATTCCTCATCCCTAGTGAAACGCTTTTGGCTTTTTTAGGAGGTTGAAGAAGGGCATGCTTTCTCGGCCGCCCTGGGAAGGAAGCGCGAAAAGGAGGCTAGTCTTCTGGTTAGCCTTTGCACTTCCTTGATATTTTGGGGACTTTTCATCTCTATCAGGGTCTGACATTTGTCAGGATTAGCTTCGATTCCTCTATAGGTTAACATGAAGCCTAAGAATTTGCCTCCTTGAACCCCAAATTCACATTTTTCTAGATTCAGCCTCATGTGGTACTGCCTGACTTGATCGAATACTTCTTCCAAATCTTCAGCGTGCTTTTCCGTATCCCCAAATTTCACCACCATATCATCCACGTACACCTCCAAGTTTCGGCCTATTTGTTCCGAAAAAACCTTATCCATCAAGCGTTGGTAGGTAGCTCCTAGAAAAAATAGCTTTCAAGCCGAATGGCATTACCGTATAGCAATAGTTTGATCCATTCGTCATGAAAGCTGTTTTTTCCTCATCTGGTAGAAACATAGGAATTTGGTTGTACCTCGAGTAAGCGTCTAGAAAGCTCATGACCTTGCACCTCAAGGCACCGTCGACTAACCAGTCAATGCTCGACAACGGGTAGGCATCCTTGGGGCAAGCTTTATTGAGGTCAATATAGTCCGTGCACATTTGCCATTTACCGTTCGCCTTCTTCACCAATACTACATTGGCTAGCCATATCGAGTATTCTACTTCTCTGACAAACCCCGCTTCCACTAATTTTGATGTCTCCCTTTCCACCACCTATCTCCTCTCTTCTCCCATCCTCCTTTTTCGTTGAGCCTTCGGTTGCGCCTCCAAACACGCTGCGAGTTTATGGCAATGAAAACTAGGATCAATCCCGGGCATGTTGGTCGCCGTCCATGCAAATAGGTCTGCATTATTGTTGAGGACGTCAGTAATTTTGGCCAATACTCCTTTCGACAAGTTAACATCGACCTCTGTACATCGATCTAGGTGGTTATCTAGCTTAAAACTTCCGTAGGTCCTCGTTGGGTTTCGCTCTCAGCTCTTCAACTCGAGGGTCAAGTTTGACCGACTTGCTAGGCATGAAAGGGTACGTTGTGCATACGAGTCGACCTGCGGCCTGAGCCCTCTTCTTACCTTCAAACTCTCCGCGTAGCATTCCCGAGGTATCTTCTGATCTGCGTTGACTGTTACTATCTGCCCAGTCACTGTGAGGAATTTCATCACTAGGTGGAGGGTCAACACTATGGCACCAAGCTGGTTGAAGGCAGGTCGACCAATCAGAATATTATAAGAAGTGTTAACATTCACCAGCAAGTATCTCACCATAACAGTTTGGGGGGCATTTTCATCTCCAAAGATAGTTAACAGGTCGATATACCCGCGAGTGTTTACTTGTTCTCTTGCAAATCCTACTAGCTGCTCCAGCTACGGCTAAATTGAGTGCTCCGGGATTTCCAACTTTCGAAAGGTGTGCACATACATGATATCGGTCGAACTTCCTTGGTCGATCAACGTTTTTCGCACCGCGAAGTTGGTGATTTCCACCGTAATGACGACCGGGTCGTCCTGTTCGGGATCTACCCCCCTGAAGTTGGCATTTGTAAATGTTATTAGGGGGTGGGTCTTCAAAGCCTTGCCTACCGTATTGACAGACCATACCACTCTCAAGTGACGTTTCCTAGGCAAGGAGCTGAATCCTCCCCTATGAACCCTCCGACTATGGTATTGATGATTCCTCTTAAGTGAGTGTCTGTCCTCTCAGGGGGGGAGGCTTTTGCCGGTCTTCTTCCTTTGCAGGCTGGGGCTTTGCCTGCTCTTCCCTACGACCTCGATGTCTATTGTCCCGCTGACCTCCGTCCCAACTAACTTGACTCCTCTGGATGCGGTTTCGCAAGTGCCCGGCCTAAATGAGTTCCTCGATTTTGTCACGAAAGGTCCAACATTCCTCCGTCGAGTGTCCGTAATTTCCATGATAGCGATAAGTGTTTAGTTCGGTTCGCCTCTTCTAGAGAACGACTTTTAGGCGGTAACCGCAGTAGTTCCACCCTGCAGGCTTCTTCCATGATACAAGCTCTACTATCAGTAAGTAGGGTATAATGGTTGTACTTTGGGCTAGGGGTGTTCCGCTCCACTTTTTGCTTCTTTTCCTGACCAGACCAAGGCTTCTCGCGGTCAGTGGTTCTCTTTGACATCCCTGCTCGGACTGATCTCTGTATTTGGCCATTTCCTCCATTTGAATGTAACTTGCTGCTCGAGCCCTGAGTTCATCCATATCCAACTGGCAGCTTCTTGCAGAGACTGTTGGGGAAGGGTCCAGGCTTTAGGGCCATGATCATGGAATGCAATGCTATTTCCGAGTTCAAGTCTTGGATCTTAACCAATACCGTTGCGAACCTTTTTATAAATGCCCGCAAAGGTTCATCATCCTCCTGCTTGAGGTTCACCAAGGCAACTAACGTGATGTGATGCGGCCTGCTTGTTGTGTATTGCGCCCCAAACCTCGCAATGAGAGTAGCAAAGGAATCAATCAAGTTCGGCGATAGCCGAGTATGCCACTTTAAAGCCACCCCCTTAAGAGAGGTCAGGAATACCTGGCATAGAATAGCATCATCGTTTGTGAATAAGTTTACTTGAGTGATGTACGCATCGATGTGCTCGTTGGGATCGATCGTTCTATCATAGCAGTCTAGGTTCAAATTCTTCCAGCCTGGGGGTAAAGGAGTCTCCATAATGCCGTATACAAAAGGGTGCTTCGAACTACTCCACCCACTGGTTGAAGGCGTGATTCGACCTAGAGTCTTGGGTCATGATTCCACCTGTGCCTTCAAGTGCATCCTAGGCTGTTGACTGGTTTTTATGTGAGATCGCTGGTTAATAGGGCGCTCCGATTCTCCAGTCTGTTCACAAACAGTTCGTACTCGCTGGCTCTCTTTCTCCAATTGCTAGCGTATTTCTGCGTTTTCCTTTCGCAGCCTCTCTATCTCCTCCTTGTTCTTTCTTCACATGTCTGCCATCTCCCAGGTGCAGGGCCTGGATTAGGGGGCCCAGGACGGCTCCGCGCCGCGGCCATGGTCATCCGCCATTACGCTCCTAGTTCTCACCATCTCATCGTATAGTGGTCGAGGAACAGTTTTACCTCGCCCCACGGTAGGTGCCAATTGTTCTCTCCAAAAGTGGTTCCTCCTTGGTCTCTGCCTCCTAAGGCAATGCTCTTCCTCTCCGATAGGTGATCTGGTCTCCCGCTGGGTGGAGGGGTACCTGCAAAGACACTTCGACGCTCAAGTTAGGGAGGCCCTAAGATTAGTAAGGGTTTTTCTTTAGCATTGGATTTAGATTAGGGTTAGAAAGTGTACACTTGTCCCATTTTTAGTGTCAGATGTCTATTACCTATGTCACAGATGATCTTCACCTTCATTCCCTGAATTTATTTCCTGGTTTCCGTTATTAAGTTGGTTTCGTACTTTCCTAATTTATGATTCCTAGAGGGAGTTCAATTAGCTGCTTTTAGGACGAGTGTCAAGATGGCCGATCGATTAGGCTGATTGGCCATCCTTAGCTTGTTCGACTAGATAGGTGATCGGTTAGGTTGATCGTCCATCTTTAGTTATTCGGACAAATCGGGGTAATACAACTTCAATATGCGAAATTTTTTATACATTATCTAGATGTTTTTTACTAAAAATAATTCCAAACTAAAATTAAGGAGTGTCCGGGAACCGCTGGAGTTAAAAATGTCTGGTATAATATTGAATTTCTTTAAAAATTAGAAGTATCGAGATGGATAGGTTAGTTACTCCGATTTAAATCGGTTTTAAATTGGAGCAAATGAAGATTAGTATGTTTTAAATTAATATTTTAAAAAAGAAAATACAATAAATATTCGAAAAGTAAAAGGAAATATGCAGGCTGCAAAGAGAAGCAATATTTAACAAATTAATCTTAAATTCCCCTATAATGGTAAACAGCTTTAATAGAGTCTCAGTCGGCGGATTGGGTATCTAAAAGGTACGGTACATTTGACTTTGGAGCATTTATTTATTTACAATAACAGTAACACGCGACAATAATTAAAATAGTTTTTTTTTTTTAAAATAATCAAAATAGGTTTTTAACCGAAATTTTTTCAAATTCAAATTAAGCAAATTCCATCACGAATTTTTACTAAAAAGAAATCATAAGTTTGAACACGGACTTAGTTATTAAAAAAAAAAAATTACAGTAGAGTAAAGTTGATAATTATAAGCGTTAAGAAAAATTAGATTGAAAAGTTCAATGACAAAAAGATAAAGTTAATTATCTCATTGTTTAGTTTGAATTAGTAAAATGTTACAATCTATAAAAATTAATCAATAGATTTTAAAAGGAATTTTCACACACCGAATGAATATTTAGAAATTTTCTAACAACTTTTTTTTTTCTATAGGATTTGGATAATTTAAAATGAAAAAATGTATAACGTATTAAAATAATCATATATCCATTCTTAATTTGGAACATTTTTTTTTTTGGATTTGAATACTTAAATGATCCGTAAAATGAGAAACTCATAATGAACGTTAAATTAAACTCAAGATTTTTTCCTATCTCATCCTCATAAAAAATTCTCCAAAAAAATAAAAGGAAATTCTTGAATGGAAAGAAAATTACAAGCAATCTCTAGCAAGAGAAAGAAGAAGAAGAAGAAGAAGAAGAAGAAAGAAACAAAGAAAAACACAAACCACCAAATTTTATACCAAAAATGGATGGCGTGGGATTTGAGAGGAGAAGGATCGTTGTTGCGTGCAAAGTGAGCTTTTTTTCTTTCAAAAAAAAAAAAGGAGCTAAAACTTATCTTGAAAGAAAAATGTTGGTGAAAAATCTTTACATAATTTCAAATTTTCGATATCTCTTGGTCTTTGATATTTCTTGTGTTCGTGGTGTCAGAGATTTGTGGCAGGATCAAAATATCTTCGACGTGAGTATTGGCTGACATAGTCACATGCTACACAAGTAGGATGACAAGGAACTCACGGTGCTAGGTATTGTCTCACACAGTAATGGGGAAATAAAATTCAGATGGAAACTTTAAATTCAGTTACCATGAAAAAAAAAAAAAAAGGAGTATAAGACTCATACATATAAAATATATATATATTTCATATATTTAATAACATTTAAATTAATGATAGATACCAATGTTTTTAAAATCGGACCGATCATTAACCTGAGCAAAGCATTGGTTTAAGGTTCAATAGTTAAACTGTGGTCGAACCGGTATTGATAAAATAATAATAATAATAATTAAATAATACATAAAATAATAATAATTATTAAATAATACATAAAATAATATTAAAAAAGCATAATATCATAATTTTATAATACTAAAAATTAAAAATAAAACATAATTTTATAGGTTCTTTACATTTACAATACTTACAAAATTACAAATCAAATATGTCATTATACTTAAGTATAATTTTTAATTATATACATCAACATTTATTAATAAAAACATGTTTATATTTAAAATGAAAAAGAAAATGATAAAAACTTTAGGTTGGTTTTTATTTTTTAAGAAAAAAATCAAGATAATGTTGTATTAAGCATTTTTCTTTGACCCGCTGTGAACCAGTTTTTGGTCGGTTCTTGACCAATTTTACCAGTTTTTGATTAGGTTTTCTGGTTCTTTGATCGATTTTTCTTCAGGCCAATTTCTATGGTTTATTTGAACCGGTCAGGTGACTAGTTTACCGGTTTTTTCGGTCCAACCAGCTGGTCCGGTCCAGTTTTCAGAACATTGATAAATACACCCTTATTTATTTTTTTTACATATATTCTCACTATAAATTATCAAAATCCAAACCTTTTTATACTATGACTTAATGATGCATTGTCAAATGTGATTTTGAGGTAAAAGTTATAAGAGGGGTGTTAGCAATAAACTCTTTCTAACACATTCTTTATTATTAGTTAAAATTAATTGAAAATTACAAATTATGCAGTGAAATTTATTAAATAAGAAGTGAGTTCTATAAAATTTTGTGTTTTTTAATAAATTTCAAGCAAAAGTAAAGATTGTGTTCAAAAGAGTATATTAAATAGTATGTTATTAGTATTTTCATAGATTCAATTGCAATAAAGTAATACATCAAATTAAATTTAAATATCTTTTTAAATACAACTTAGAGCCAGAAGAAAAGGCAAAAAAAAAAAAAAAGGAAAGAAAATAACCTTCGAGGAGTGCTAGCAACACTCACAATACACAATTTCTTTTTAACACTCTCTTTATTGTTGATTGAAATTTATTAAAAATTACAAATTTTGATGGATTCTATTTCTAAATTATAAGAGAGACTTGTTACATGATGAGTGAAATCCACCAAAATTTATAATTTTTAATAAATTAATTTAGCCAATAATAAAGAGAAAGTTAAAAAAAAAAGCATTAGAGAGAGTGCTACTAACACTCATCATAACTTTTTTTTTTAAATCTAATAAAACACAATACAAAAAAAAGTTAAATATTTTTTATGATATCAAATGACCCCACTAGCTCTTCATTTATTATAATCTCACTTTTATAAGTCAAGAGCTAGTGAGTCGTTTTATATCATAAAAAAATTATTATTATTTTTGTATTGTGTTTTATTCGATTTTAAAGAAAAAATGTTATTTCTTTTTTTGCTTTTTCTTCTGCCTCTAAATTGTATTTAAAAAGATACTTTAATTTAATTTGATCTATCATAAATTTAAATAAAAAATTTATAACTACCAAAAAAAATAAAATATAACTTTCATAATATCTCTGCTCTCCCAAATCCAAATGATGCTGATATTACATGTCTTATAAATTTAGGACAAATAAATCCAAAGAGACCAATATCGCAAAGACATCCACAAAAACTCTCTTTATTAGATCAAAAGTCAGCCTCAAAATGGGCATCATTTCTCTTTTTCCAGAAACCGCTAATTCTTTCCCAGCATCCGAAGGCCCGGGATCCTTCTAATGTAATTATGTAAACTCTTAACACACCTCTTTGGTTTGGTCCACCACATTCAAATCCAAATTTGCTGCATCATCAAGTGTTTTGAGACAACTAATTTTGCATTTATGTTCTTAACTTCTTCTGGAAGGATGACAAGCAAGCAATGCGAAGCATCGTAATTGTCGTTACCTGGCCTTTTGTCACGTATTTATAAATAATGGTCTCATTAACAAAATTAAGATAGGCTTTCATATTCTTATAAACATAGAATATAAAAATAAACATATTCCTTCAGAATTTAATCTTAATCCAATAATCGTAATTTTTCTATTATTATGAATTTATATTTATATACTATCAAAACATTATTAAAATTAATTATCATATAATTATTTAAATTTATTTTTAAATAATATCGTCGAAATTACGAAGTTTTAGATATTGGAATCTATTGCGTGTGTTGATGTTATGATTTTCATAAAACTTAGAATACTAACCCTTATTTATAACTAGTATTTTTAGTCTATTTGTTGCACAACATAACTATTTATTTTTATATAATTAAAATTCTTAATAAATAAATATAATATATAAATTATATTATAATTAAAATTTATAATAAATAAATATTTTTAAATATATAAATTATAATATAAGGTTATTTTTAGTTATTTTAAACTGTGACATAAGATTAATTTTAATTATGAATAACATTCTTAAAAAACACTCTAAATTCAATTTAGAGGTAGATATAAAAGATAATAGATTGAAAGAAATAGACAATTAAGAAGATCAAATATACAAATAAGATAAAAAAAAAAAAAAAAAGATAGTTTAAGATGATTGAAAGATAATTGTTTTGGTTAATTGTAATGAAAGTGTGTGAAATTTACATTGAAAGGAGAGAAGAGAGAGAATATTAAAAATGTCTAATTAAAAGAACAAGAATAATAAATCTTTATCTCTTATAGTTATTTTTTTAACTGCACAAATCTCAACCATTCAAAATATATTTTATTTTGTATTAAAACAAAGCATAAATTTTACTTTCAAATTGGATGGAAACTGTATATTGCGCAGTTCGATGTTGAGTTGTTGAGGATCCAGTTCCGACGTATAATATAGGAGTTGATAATCATAATCATAAATTAAAACTAATTAGAAAAATAAATCATGATAAAATAAAAAATACGGTAACTAAAGACTAATCATAAGAAGTGATGAAGAAATTGGAAAACTAATCCTAAAAGATAATCTAAGATATGGCAAAATATTTTTTATATTTCCATATATTCTAACAAGTATATCAACATATAATTAAATGATAATGTGATAAGCTTTAGGGTTAAATATGTTTTTGATCATCTAAAAATATGACAAAATTGGTTTTAGTCTCCAAGAAAATTTTTTTTTGAATAAAGTCTCTTAAATATAAAAAATAACGTAATTAGATTCATGTGCTAAACTCTGACTTTTCTGTTAAATGATAGTCACATCAACTTGTAAGTAAAGTATTTTATTACCTAAAGTGTCTAATGATAATTTTTAATAAAAAATCATGTAATTACTTTTACTTTAGGGTTAAAAAAATTTGTGGTTTAGAGTTAAACATGTAATAATTTTATTTAAAAAATGTGTTACTAATCTAACCTGGACATAACAATTGATATGAATGGCTATATTAGCAAATTGATGGTGACTATGATCCTAATGTAGCCATCATTTAACAAACAAAATTAAACAGAGTTTAGCATAGAAATTAATTAGGGTATTTTTAATATTTGAGAGACTTTATTCAAGAAAAAAAATTCTGAGGACTAAAACCAATTTTGTCATATTTTTTGAAGACAAAAAAATATATGAGAAAACAGGTCATGCACTGACACTATAAAGTAGTTTTACACTGTCATTCAACCACAAACCACCATTTATTGTAAGTTTGTTGAGTTTTATTATAAATATTGTAAAAGTCATATTAATGGTGATTTTTGATTAATTCATTGTGTAAAACTACTTTACACTGACAGTGCATAACCATTAAACTCAAAATATATTTAACCAAAAGTTTTATATCTTAATAAATATTCACATATCATTTATTTTGAATGCTTTATAATGTGTATTCAACACTTAAGATTTATGTTTTGTTATTATAGAAGAAATCTACTTAATGGATGTTATTTATAACATCTTTACTTATTCTTAATTTTTCTATCGTAAGAAAATAATAATAATCTTAATAATAATAATATTATTATTATTAGAGTAAATTATATTTTCTTCTCCTGAGAGATATGAGTATTACATTATTCTCCCCTCTTATATTGAAATATATAATTTAGTCCGTTTAACTTAATACTGTTAAAATAAATTACACTTCCCTCCCTTAAGAGATGTATGTGTTACACTATTCTCCCTTCTAATGTTAAAATGTAGAATAAATTATACTTTCTTCCCTTGAGAGATGCAAGTATTATACTATCACTATCCTTTTGTGTTAAAATACATAATTTAGTCTATTTAACTTAGATCGCTTAAGAATATTCATTATAAGATTTAAAATATATATTTTTTACTAAAATATATTTTAATTTACTAAGTTATCATTCACTCACTTCATAAAGATTTTTTAAAATATATAATTAAATTTAATATAATTTATTAAAAGAATAATTAAAAGTAGAAATTAGGAAATGAATTATATATGTATATATGTGTGTGTGTTTATATATCATATTAAATTTTATAATAATTATATTTTATTTAGTAATAATTTTTTAATATAAATAGATTCATTTAAAAAGTTGTATGTTTAATATACATATATTAGTATTACATTTATTAAATTCAATAAATATATTACATTTAATAAATATAATATTTAGTAATATTTATAAAAATACTATATTAATAACATCTATTAAATACTACCTTTAATAATTGTGTTTCATTTTATTTTTCTTATATATATAATTTTTAATTTGATTATTTTAAAATATGTTTTGTGATAAATAATAACTAAAAATTAAGATTTTTTAAATTAATAATTAAATTTAGCATAATTCATAGTAATTTTTACAATAATAATTAAAGGTATAAATTAAGAGATAAATTGTTATATATATATATATATATATAGGGATTGCTAATGTATTCCCATCTTTTTTTAAGTAAGAGTACATTAACAATGTACACCAAAATATTTGGAGAGAAAACCCAATCATTTCCTTTGTTTTAGTTAATTTATTTTAGGGATATTATAGTAAATTATCATTTATTTAAAAAATATATAATTTCTCTTTCTTCTCCAATTAATTCTCTCTCCTCTCACCTCTATTCTAACATTTTCACATCTTCCTTTGACGATCGACCTAAAAAGTGAATGGCGAGCCATGTTCTTGGAGCAATTATGCTAGAGAGTGGTGCAGTAATCCAAGCCAAGTCGAGGTCCGTGTGGATTAGAGCAACCCCGTCCGCCATATGTGTGATCAGGAAGAATAGGTGCTAAGGGGTAGACAACAATAGAGGCATGCCCTTATTATGAAGGGTTGGTTCAAACCATTGACATAGAGAGCCTATAGCGATTCTATTTTCTACTCTTTTACTTTAAGACCAAATGCAAATACTATTGTACCATGTGCACAAGACGACTAGAGGTATTGTAATGTAATAAGTGATTGATCTATACGTACCTTTTCCCATCACATTCATGCTGGAGTTGTCTCCCAATGTCACTGTTGTTCTGAAGCTTTCATCCAGATCAACAAAAAACTCACGCTTGCCATACATATGATTGCTAGATCCAAAGTCTAGGAACCACAATTCTTCTTTGCTAAATTTTTTTTCCTTCATGTATGCCATCAACAACATTTCTTCGCCACTTGCAACATAATTTGCTAAATTTGATTCTTTGGTTGAACATTCATATTGAAATTGTCCAAGTTTATGGCAGCGATAACATTCAATAGTAGCTTTATCAAAACTATGCCTGCTTCCACCTCTTCCTCGTCCTCTCTTGAAGATTCACCATCGGTAACCTTTAGGGCCTACTTTTCTACCGCTTGGGGTTTCATGCGTTGCTCATGTACTAGAAGACTGCTTTGTAATTTGTCAATTGTAAGAACATCTAAATCATTAGATTCCTCAATTGAACACACCACATAGAACACGAGCTGCAATTTTTTTTTTTTTTGTTCTCTCTTGTAAGGCTATATATATAGCTATATTAGTTTATTAGTAAATGTGGAGTGTAGTAGTTCACTCCTTTAATACTTTGAGTTCTTAACAATAGGTATCAAAGCTCCATCATAGGGGCCTGATTCTGCATAAAGTGTTGGAGAGAATATGGCAACTAAGAGTGGATTTGTGCAACTGGCAATTCGAAAGTTCGATGGACAATATTACAATCAATGGAGTATGCTCATGGAGAATCTCCTGCGATCAAAAGAATATTGGAGTCTGATTGAAGATGGAGTACTTGTAGAAGCAAAAGGAGTTCAAGTGAGTAAAGCACAAAAGAAAGTCATTGATGATGCAAGGCTGAAAGATATGAAGGCAAAAAATTATCTCTTTCAAGCCATTGATAGATCAATTTTAGAGACCATTTTGAATAAAGATACAGCTAAAAACATCTGGGACTTCTTGAAGAAAAATTGTTAGGGGACAGTGAGAGTGCAGCGAGCATAGCGGCAAGCGCTTCAAAAGGAGTTTGAGATGCTAAGCATGAAGGAGGGAGAGTCTATCAATGACTATTTTGCACACACTCTTGCCATAGTCAACAAGCTATGAGTCAATAAGGCAAAGATAGATGATATGGATGTTGTTGAGAAAATATTGAAATCCATCACACTTAGGTTCAATTATGTGGTGTGTTCAATTAAGGAATCCAATGATTTGGATGCTCTTACAATTCATGAATTCCAAAGCAGTCTTCTAGTACATTGCATGAAACCCTATGTAGTAGAAGAGTAGGCGCTGAAGGTTACCCATGGTGAATCTTCAATAGAGGAAGAGGAAGAGGTAAAGGCAGGAGTAGTTTTGATATAGCTACTATCGAATGTTATCACTGCCATAAACTTGGACAGTTTCAATATGAATGTCCAACCAAAGAATCAAATTCAGGAAATTATGTTGCAAATGGTGAAGAAATGCTGTTGATAACATACATGAAGGTAGAAGAAGTCAGCAAAGAAGAATTGTGGTCCCTAGACTCTGGGTGCATCAATCATATATGTGGTAAGTGTGAGTTTTTGGTTGATCTGGATGAAAGCTTTAGAACAACAGTGACATTGGGAGACAACTCAAGCATGAATGTGATGAGAAAAGGTACTATTCAGATGCTAATAAATGGTACTACACATGTCCTCACTAGTGTATTTTATATTCCTGCATTAAGAAACAACTTGTTAAGCATTGGTCAGCTGACAGAGAAGGGGCTTGAAATTCTTATACAGCAAAGAGTATCCCTGATAAAGGGTTGATTTTGGAGATCCAGCCTTATACAACTAAAAGAGGAAGCTTGTTTCAACACTTTTATGAAAGATCCAGCCTGACTTTGGCACTATAGATATAATCATTTAAGCTTCACAGGTGTACATGCACTTCAACAAAAAGAAATGGTGCGAGGTTTGCTTTGTCTTGACACTTTCATCAAAATTATGTACAGATTGTCTCACGGGAAAGTAACAGAGAAATCCATTTCCACACACAACCACATAAAGAGCCTCACAGATTCTTGAATTGGTGCATACTGATATTTATGGACCAATTAGTCCTATATCCAACAGCAGCAAAAGGTATATGATTAGTTTTATTGACAACTTTAGTAGGAAAATATAAGTCTATTTTTTGGTTGAAAAATTAGAAGCTCTTTTAACTTTCAAAAATTATAAACATCAAGTTGAGAAAGAGATTGGTTTAGCCATTAAAGGGTCTTTGTACAAATCGTAGGGGTGAGTTCACATCATTTGAATTCACAAATTTTTGTAGTGAGAATGGTATTTGAAAGTAGCTGACAGCCCATAACACCTCTCAACAAAACGGTGTAGCAAAACAGAAGAATCAAAAATCATGAATATGGTTCAGAGCATGCTTACAGGACAAAAAAATGCCAAAAACATTTTGGCTGGAAGTTGTCAATTGGACAGTTCATATTCTTAACAAGAGTCCAACACTTGTAATGAAGAACAAAACCCAAGAAGAGGCTTGGAGGGGATTCAAACCAATAGTGGCCTACTTCAAAGTGTTTGGATGTGTATCTTATGTCCATATTCTTGAATGTAAAAGAACAAAGCTTGATGATAGAAGTAAAAGATATATTTTTCTTGGGTCAATGAGAAGTCAAAGGCATATAGGTTGTATGATCCTATTTCTTAAAGGATTATAATAAGCAAAGATGTGGTGTTTAAAGAAGACAAGTAGCTGAGACTAGAGTAAAAATCATGAGGAGGCTATTTTGGTTGACTTGGATTGGGACGATGATGACAAAAAAGCAGATACAGTACCTAGAACAATTGGAGATGTAGCTGAAACCAGTGATAACAATAGCGAAGAACAAGCAAAAAATGGCTTAAATAAAGGAAATACATCCACCTTGAGTGAAAAGCAACCACTTGAATGTAGATGAGAAAACAACCATCTTGGATGAGAGATTATATAAGTGGAGAAAATTTATTCGAGGAAGAAGATTCAACAAATTTTGTCATGTTTACAGCAAATGATCCAACTTGTTTTGAAGAAGCCCAAAAGGATAGAAAATGGAGAGCAATAATGGATGCAGAGATTGAAGCTATAGAAAAAATGATACATGGGAATTAACAGAGTTACCTGTAGGAGCAAAGAAGGTTGTTGTAAAACGGGTATACAAGAAAAAATTAAATGAAAACGGTGATGTGGAGAAGTGCAAAGCATGCTTGGTTGCAAAAGGTTATACCAAAAAATATGGTGTAGAGTACACTAAAGTCTTTGCACCTCTGGCACGTATGGAAACAATTCAAATGGTGATTTCACTTGCAGCTCAAAAAGGATGGGAAATCTTTCTGCTAGATGTTAAGTCTCCCTTCCTACATGGAGAACTTAGTGAAGAGGTTTTCATTGAGCAACCACCTGATTATCAATGTTAAGATCACGACAAGTGTACCGGTCGTACAAATAATAAAGATAAAAATAAGAGTTATTTTCTCCACAAGGATTGTGGTTTAATAACACCAGACCCATAGGAAAAGCACTTTTGAACTCTATTCTAAGCATGGAGAATTGGAAGAATTGTTCTTCTTCTTCTTCAATCTCCGGGTTAGTTTTATGTTTCCTTTATTTTCTTTTTGGCATTCTCTCATAACTATGTGTGAGTAGAACCCTTTCTTTTTAGCATTAGGCATAGCCCTATGATTGTGTTAATGAATTGATTTCCGTTTGTCTATGTGTGATCTTGTTCCTCTTTGTTTCTTTTTCTATTGATTTATTTATGCGAAATGAATTGGCCAGCGTTTTTCATAATCTTAGAGATTTGGGGAAGTACTGAGAGGTGAACACAAACACCAAACCCATAGGAAAGGAACTTAGGGTTTGACCACGAAAGTAGGTTAAAGCCTTCGATGAATAATTGAATTAACAAAGAACTTAATGGGTCTAATTGAACACAGCCATCACGACAGTAGATGGTGAATTTAGTTAGATACTCCTTTGCATCTTAAAAGAGAACAAATGGTACCTTAGGTTAATTCACCTTCATTGAGAACAAGCGAAACACCTAGGTAGTGAAATTAAGACATTAAACGTCATAGTGTGAAATCCCAATCTTGGAAGTCTTCCTATTTAAATCACATCCAATTATTTAATTTCTAAATTGCATTTTCTTTCAATTCCTCTACCCTAAATTTCCCAATCAAAATTCTTTTTGTTTAATTTTTATTTAGCAATAATCACTAAACATATAGTCCCTGTGGAGACAATATTTAATTATTACTTGATGACAACTGTGCACTTATGGTTTTTCCACATCAAGTTTTTGGCACCATTGTCGGGACTTTGTCTTTGGCTTAGTGATTTTTTCTTTGTAAATAGAAAAAAAATAAAGAAAAACTTTTTTCCTAAAGTTCTTGCTTTTATTTTTCTTTTATTTATTTTCTTTTTCAAACTTCACGAGTTCTTTTCTTTTGCAGGCACGGCAATTCTCTCTATGTATGCCAAGATCTCTCTGACTCGAAAACCAATTGAAGCGGACCCCGAGATCCAAAGAACCTTTCGTAGAAGGCTAAAACAATAAAGATTGAAGCACAGAGTAAGTACTATTCGAGTAGTCACAAAAGCCATGGCAGAAGAACAAGCCGTTAGACCATTAAAGCACTTTGTCGCAACAACGATCCATGGTTTGCCAATTGGGATAGTCCATCCAATTGTAGGGGCAAATGCTAATTTTGTGATACCTCCCGTTTTGCTAAGCATGTTGAAGCAGAATCAATTTAGTGGGCTACCCTCAGAAGACCCCACGAAACACCTAGAAGGTTTCTTGGAAGTATGTGACACCCAGCACTTCCAAGGAATCTTAGCTGATGTGCTATGCCTGTGCTTGTTCCCTATAACTTTAGTAGGCAAGGCAAGAGCTTGGATGAGGACTCTTCCCAGGAATGCTATCACCACCTAGGATGCATTTGAGAAGGCTTTCCTCGACAAGTACTATCCACTGTCTAAAATGGCTGAAATGAGGAAGCAAATCACCAACTTCTGCCAAAGTGATAGTGAATCATTTGCTAAAGCTTGGGAGAGGTTCTCCAGATATCTGCTTGCATGTCCTCATCATGGATTCGAGAAGGAACTCACGATCCATTTCTTTCACAATGGATTGAATTACCCTAGTAGAATGGCACTGCACTCCGCGGCAGGTGGAGGCTTCATGGACAAGCCCTTTGATGAAGGACAAGAGATCATTGAATCGATGACAACCAATCAACGCCATTGGGTAGGCGAGCAAGGCAACACCTCACGGAGAGTTGCCCTAGGTAAGTATAAGGTAAATAAAATCGATCTTTTTATGGCTAAAGTTGATGCCTTGAACCTAAAGTTTGATAAATTAGAAAAAGACAATGTTAATTTGGTCGGTGCCACTAATCTCTTCTGTGAGATTTATGGTGTGCAGGGTCATATAGCTATTGATTGCCAAGCAGGAGCACCTAAAGGGCTGGAAAAACAAATGGAGAATGTGGCTACCACACGTAATTTTTATGACTATCCAAGGAAGGACAATTTTAACCCTTACTCAAATACTTATAATCCGAGGTGGAGAGTTTATTCGAACTTTTCCTACTAGAATAATCAAGGTCAAGGAAGTAGTCAGCAGCCAAATTTCCAGCAACCCTCCGATTTCAATAAAGGCATTAGTGGTCAAAGTTTCCAACAGTCGCAGGATCCGACCCCACAATCACTGTCCAGGCTTGAGAATTTAATGGCTGATTTTATATCAAGCCAAAAGCAAACCAATGGGACAGTAAGTAGCTTTATCAAGGAGCTAACTGCTCGGATAGATGGCATGGCAATGCACAACTAAATGCTAAAAGGACAAATTTTTGAAATGGCCCAATTTCTTCCCACATCCAGCCGTGCTCCAGGTAAGTTCCCTAGTAAGATCAAGATTAATTTTGTTGAACATGTTAATGCTTTTACATTGAGGAGTGGTAGAAGGTTAGACAGTCTTGTGTCTAACCAATAAAAAGAAAGTGAAGGGGAGGTGGAAGTGGAAATAGAGGTGGAGACTCCACCTTTGTTGAAAAAGAAACAAAAGGGGGTTCTATAGAGAAAGAGAAAGTGTCTAAAAAGATGCCTCAACTGCCTTACTAACCATTTATTCCCTTCCCTTAAGGTTGATGTACATGAGCTCTTTAATTTTTGATCCAAAACTTGTAATGATGAAGAAGAATAATATGAATTCTCTATAGAAAAGCTCTCACTCAAATTGAGAAAATTGTAGTTGTGTGGAAAGACTCACTAAGGTTCACATTATATAGAGAGCTCACTGGGGGTAACTAGTTATTTAGACTTGTAATCAGTTATTTTGTTATTTGAAATTTGGAAAATGAAGTTTGAATGGGTTTAGCTAGTTATTTTCGTTTATAACTAGTTAAAACATCATCCATTCGTTTTCCTCTTTGCTGGAATAACTAGTTACATAGCTTTGTAACTAGTTATTTCCGCATAGGACAAAACAGCTTTTTAAAAATGTAACTGGTTACAGAATTATGTAACTAGTTACAGCACAAATAACTGATTACACAATATTGTAACTAGTTAAAATAGAAAACATGTAACTGATTACATATTGTTGTAACTAGTTAAAACAATAGTAAATTTCCATTGTTTATGCGAATTCAAATGAGTTTAACTGATTACAAAACTAATTTAACCGATTAAATGGTTCTTAAACATAAGATTAAATTGTTCTAAAGCTTTAATATGTAGCTTTCACTTCTATCAATTTAAAACTATGTTTTATCCAATTATTCCTCTTTAAACTTAGTTTTAGACTTATGAAAAACATGTTACCACTTTGTTAACCCTTTAAGTCTTAAACTTTTAGCTCATCACCATCAAACCATCAAGGATAGGGATAAATCATGCAAGACACACAACCACACACCACATGCATAAACACACATTACAACTTTGCACTCATTAAGAGACTAAATCATCAAAACTATATTAAATCTCCTTGGGGACAAGGGTAGTCTTCTCATTGCTTCTTCAAATAACAAGCAACCAAATACTTATTTGTGAATTTAAGAATTAAAAGATGAAGTCGAGGATTTTGTATTTTTTTAATTAATAAAAATAAAGGATAAAAAACATAATTTAAAGTTGTTTAGAAAATTAATGAGTAAAAATGGTTAGGTATCAGAATCCCTTGATTCTTCCTTAAAATAACCTCTTTCTTTCCCAAACCCTTTCTTGTTAAGCAATTTACCTTCAATTTATCTAACTTAGTTTAACCCTAATTCCTTAGGTGATAAACTCATTAATCCCAATGATGAACCCTAATTCCTTAGGCAAGCAAAATCAGTCATAAGCATTAAGAGAAGGAAATTTGCACAAAGACATACAATCTATCCATATCCTTGGGCTCAAGAGTTGTATAGTTATTGAATTGGAACAGTCTAAATCCCAATTTCCAATTGCAGATTAGATTACTAATCAATTTCTTAATGAGTGTCAATCATGAAAAAGCATTAAATACAAATTCAACAACAAAATTAACAAAAATAAGAGAAAGATTTAGAAAAGAAAATGATTACATTAATTTCAAGTCAAGGTTCATCCTAACCTAACCCCAAAGGGGTTTAGAAACTCATAGAGTAGTCAAACACAAAACAAAAGGAAAAAGAAGATAAAAAGAAAGTCATTAATCTTGAGAATCAAACCCTAATTCTTCAAGATCCAAAGTTAGAGATGAATCTTCAAGCTCTTCCTCACTTTCAATTCTTAAATGAATCAAAGAATGCCCTAAACGTATATTTTCTCCTTTTTATAATGAGTTTGGGCTAAATGGGCCATAAAATAAACTAGGCTCGCAAAACAGATAGTTTGGAATGTGTTAGCAGCGGACATAGGCCAAGTTGGCAGCCAAGTGTCGGTTTTTTGAAAATCCATCAACATTCAAGCGTCAGGGTGCCACTTTCTTTGAAAGCTTTGTTTTGGTTTGGCGCCGGGCGTGGCTCTGAATGGCGCCAAGCAGTCAGCTTTTTGTATCTTTTGCAGTTAGAAAATTCCATTGTTCTCCACCTAAGAATCATCCTCTTCTCTTGCTCATTTTTTCTATCTTTATCAAAACCCAAATAAACTCGTAAAATTTTTGTAATTTTAAAATAAAAACTACAAAACCATTTATTCCATGAAATGTCTTGTTGTTGGGTTAATTTCTCATAAATTTCCATTAAGCAAGTGTGAATATCATGTAAAATAACTCTATAAATCTACATCAGTTGTAGATTTATCAATCAACAAAAAGGTGTTGAGCAAAAAGTTTACAAGTTAAAGAAGGCTTTTTATGGACTAAAATAGGCACCATGAACCTTGTATAGTCGAATAGAATCTTACTTTGCTAAGCAAGGTTCTCAAAGAAACAACCAATAATCATTCTTTCTACCACTGAAGCAGAGTTTGTTGCTGCAGCCTCTTGTGTTTGTCAATCCATTTGGATAAGGAGGGTTTTGAATAATTTTAATTATTCTCAAAGTGACGGCATAACAATTTTTTGTGACAGCAGTTCAGCCATTGAGTTATCAAAGAATCCTATTTTTCATA
This sequence comes from Spatholobus suberectus, assembly GCA_004329165.1. Taxonomy (NCBI): domain Eukaryota; kingdom Viridiplantae; phylum Streptophyta; class Magnoliopsida; order Fabales; family Fabaceae; genus Spatholobus; species Spatholobus suberectus. Next base: position 15,373,856 of record CM014735.1, read on the forward strand.
GTCACAACAAGCACATAGATGTCAGATTTAACTTTCTTCATAAGCTCACAAGGGATGAAGTTGTAAAACTAATCCATTGTCATACTCAAGAGCAATTTGCAAATTTAATGACTAAGCCATTAAAACTTGATTTGTATGTGAAGCTTAGGGGCCTACTAGGAGTATGTGCTGACAAGACATTTTGTGGCAGTTTTTGTTATTTTCTTGTGGTTTAAAACAGCTAGAAATCAACATAATTAAGGATGGTATTCCTACTCATACCCTATGGGTACCTGCCAAAAATATCCGCAATGGGTAGGGTAAATACTTGCTCAATGAAAATGGGGATGGGGGTGGATATTTACTCACAAAATTTAATAGGAATAGGTGCAGGTATAGATACTATAGTACCCACCCTGCCCCATACTCGCACACGCATACACACACACACCCACATATATATTGAAAAGATAAATTCTAGTGATTATTATATATCAAAGATCTTAATTTATTTTAATTAAAAAGATATTGCAAGAGTAGTGAAGCACAAACAAAAATAAGAATTTAATTTATATGTATTGTTACTGTAAAATATTTTTACGCATATATTCAATAAGAATTCACCATATTGCCACATCAATGAATAAGATGATGTGAAAAAATAATCAAATTTTACTAAATATATGCTATAAAAAGTTTTGCATTGGCATTATATATAAATTAAATTCCAAAAATAATTCATACTCCACTAAAAATATTAAATTATATCAAAAGATCAAGTTTTTTTTCAAATGAATGCATTGCTTCTAGTTAAAATATTATTGATAATATAATTATTGTTATTTTTGAACGTAGCTTTTTCAAATATAAAATTATATAAATTTTATTTAATATTAACTATGTTAAAGGATAAATTGAATGTATTTGCCTTTTTATATATTGATAGTGAAATGTTAGAAATACTTAATCATAAAACTTTGATCAATAATTTCGTAGTTGATAAAAAAATAAAATGAGAATTGACAAATTTTATTAAATTAATTTTGAATATAAATTTTGTCTAAAGCCTCAAAATTTTATACCAACACTTAAGTAAGTGTGGGTAGTGGATGTGGGTACGGTGATATAGATACCCAGTGGGTACAGGGACGGGGATTAAAGTTGGTACCCATGCGGGTATGGGGACGGGCACTATAGTACTTTACCCAGACCCTACCCATTGCCATCCCTAGACATAATCGATTGAAATTCAACTTTAATGGATTGAAATTCAAATTTAATCGATTGAATTTCAATTTTAATTGATTAAATTTTAAATTTAAGCGATTGAAATATTTTTCATTTCTCTCTTCTTTATTTCTTCTCTATTTGTCTTAATTTTAAACCAAACACCTCTAAATTCACTCTATTTCTCACCTATTTTCATTACTCTATTTCTCTCTTTTTTATTTCTATCAACATTATTTCTTACCTATTTCTTTCCTTCTTACCAAACATACCCTTCAATATCTCTCTATATACGTATTTTGACTAATGATGTATCTATTCTACTCCTCATTTTGATAGACGTATAGAGGTACATATACTTGTGATTCTCTCTCTCTCTCTCTCTCTCTTTGGAATACTTGTGATTCTTGATTGCAATAGAAAAGACAAATTACTCTAGAAAAATCATTTTGAATGTCAAACTTCATAAGACACACAAGTGTTGTATAAGTGTTTCGTATTATTATGTTATATTATACACACACAAAACATATATATATATATATATATATATATAGCCAACTCGAAAGCTTTCAATGCCCAGTATTTGAATTGGGCTTCTAGCTTTCCCTTATCTACATTTGAATGCTACCCTCGTCTTTTCTTTTTTTATTCTGTCCAATCCTGTCCCACAGGCCGTAATTTCTAAACGTAAAGTAAAGTCATCATACACTCATATTTTCCACACAACTTCAAGTAACCAAGACTTTCATAACTGATTTCGAGGATTCTTGGGTAAAATTGATGTACCCAACTTGAATGTGCTTAAATAATATATTGTCACATCATTAACTTTTATTTAATAAATAATATATTCACTACTATATCAATGACATATTGATACTTTATTGGCTTGATACACCCAAGTCAAAATACATTAAATTTATATAATAATTTTCTAGTTTTTCTTATCAATTATTACACTTTACACTGCTAGTCACAGTAATTACGTAATACCAACAGATTATGTATGCCCCAAATCCATCGCAAGTCCCAAGAGTAGAAAGGGAAAAAAGGAGAGAGGAAGGTATGCCCCAAATCCATCATAAGACCAAAAAGTATAGAGTGGAAAAAAAGAAAAGGAAGGTTGCATTGTAATTCCTTCTAACTGGATTTTTTCCCAACATTATACTATATTTTTATTTTATGACTATAACAAAAAATTAATACAACTGCTACAATTTGTCATGAAATAACCATGTCAAGGAAAAAAGAGGAAGAGACTGTATAAACTATAAAAGGAGCTTATTCTCAACTAAAGTTCCAATCTATATTGACAAATAGAACATACAGTCAACATGCACGAGATGAGACTTTGTAATTTGAAAAAACATTCTGTTTTATTTTTACTTTTACTTCTAATTACTATTTTAGTATATTTTCGTGGTGAATTCTAAGGTGAACCATCTAACAAGTAGTCCATAGGTGAACCACCAATATATACCATAGAATATAATGTTTTTTTAATCAACGGTTGATATCTTTAACTGGCTACCTGCTAGATGAATAGGATTTCATTGCCAATAATTTTTTTATAAAAATTTAGAAATTGGTCCTTATCTTCTTTGAATTGCAATTTAGGGTTCGATGTTTAGGAGAAGATAAGGCTCATTCCTCTTTGTTTCATCTATCTTTCTTCCTCAATCTCTCAATTAAGCCCCAAAATCAACTCAATCCCTCACTCCAAATCACATAACAAACCAAAACCCTTCTCAAAGCCCAACATTTCAGTCTCAAACTTATCGCCAAACGTTAAATCTGGCTAACATATCAAGGGTTAGATTGACCTGCGCAGATCTTTTCGTTGTGCATAGCCAACTGATTTTAGGGGTTCTATAATACTGGATAACATATCATGGGTCACCTTTAGGGTGAACCATGACAACGTTGAAGATCATTGTTGTGTATGCCGAAGGTCTCAATGAACACTTCTATTTCAACTACATCAGACCCTTCATTACTCTCACCAAGCTTCCTAGGCAAAAGACGATTCCAAGAGCCACATTAGTCTATTTATGAGTTTTAACTGCTATGATGTTATTTCTGGGTAACGAAACGATTCTGACTATGAAACACAAACCACCCAACAACCAAATGGAAACAGCAGCCATTGACAAGAAGTGCAACACAGTTTCAACGCCGTTGCAAACAGAACCAAGTTGGGTCATACAATTAATCAATGATATTCACAATACCAATTAACTTACTTTAGGTTTCAATTTTAATTCAATTAATTTAATTCAAGGAATATTATGTCCCAAATTAAGCCTGAGATGTAGAATTTATGTAAGTTTTCTTGAATCAAATTATGGAGACAGTAAAAAAAAAAAGTCATAGCAAAATTTGTGTACAAATAGCAATTTTGTAGGTTCAAAACTCTGCTTCAAACTTCCTCATGTATCTATCTAAAATTAGGTTGCACGAGTCTTAGTTAGTCTATTTATGAGTTTTAACTGTTATGTCTTAGCAAAGGAGAGAGTTAGGTGGAGAGAACGAGAAAGAAAGAGAGAAAGGTCGACGCAGTGGTGGGGGATGCCCCAGGGAGAAGAAATGTGCACTAAATAATAATGATAAAATGTTAAAAGTTAAAGTTAAAGGAATTAAATAATAAATACAAAATCACATCTAATAGGTCAAAATGAACTATTATAACATATCATTTTAGATGGTTCACCATGGACCATTTAGTACATGGTTCATGTAACACCTATTCACATTGAACATAACCCATAGTTATTTAAAAATACAAGTAAAATTTTTCTCTGCTTTTAATAATAAAAAATTTGTAAATTTAACAGAATTTGAACATGATAGTAAAAAAATAAATAAAAGTTGTATGTATTCATTGTAGAACTGTGCATCATGATTTCATAATCAAAAAAATTACTAAAATATAGGGAGATAAAAATATACATCAAAATAGTTACTGCTTATTCCCAGTACATCGAAAAGATTCTAGTTAGAGCAGTGTTCATCTATCCTATCCCATAAAATAATAAACTATCAGACTCGCCCTCTAAGTCCTCATCAACAGTCGAGTCTTCATTAACCGTGATCAATCATGCATAAAAGAAAAAGTAATGGAGTGAGGTGATTTGTTCTAATATCACTTTTACATGTATAGTAGGAATTCTACCACACAATACAAATAAAGCATAGTTGACAATAAAAAGGGAACCTAAAATTTATTCTATTTTATACAATTCTTGACTCGATATGGATCCATACTTTTCATTAGTGGGTAATAGTTCTTAACAAAACCTGGGAAGTGACTGCGAATACATATACCTCTCTCAACATCATCTCATGGTACAGTCTCATCATCATTGAGGAACAAAATAAAAATTTAGGATATCCATTTATAGAGGTATACTTTCACCAATCCTCATGATGTTGAGTAGTTGTCAGGGTTATCAAGTTGGTTAAGTGATTGTCACAGCTCAAGAGCACTACCTTGGCCATTAGGATGCTCACTAGTCGATACCATACCCTCTAGACCTAATCATGGGTCCTGCCTTTCATTCTGTAGTGTACCAAACTGTAGTTTTCCTAGTAGGGTGTTATGCTACTGCACGTCACTTACTTTACATTACTCACCAATTTATCACTTTCTAACTTCTTAAACAGAGGTTTTTCTGGTCTCAATTAATTTGAGTACTAGTACAATCAACATTTCTATCTTATATTGCAGAAATTGCACAATATCAAAACAGAATAGCAACATAATAATTATAGTTTAATTATTAAAATTTTGGCAGAATAACAACTAAATAAATACATTTTAATTTTCTAAATTTGAGCAGAGTGACCGCTTAGCAAGTGCATTTTAATTTTCTAAAATTGAGCAGAGTAACAGCTTAGCAAGTGCATTTTAATGTTCTAAAATTGAACAGCATAACATCTTATTAATTATAATTTAATAATTTAAATTTGAGCAGAGTAATAACTTAGCAATTATAATTTAATAATCTAAATTTGGGCAAAGTAACAACTTAGCAAAAATTAATGTTTAACATTAAACATATAATAATAATAATAATAATAATAATAATAATAATAATAATAATAATAATAATAATAAACTTAAGCCTAAACAGGTTTAGGAGAAAACCCTTCCTACCAACATGCAAAGTGACAATAATTTGGAACCAACCCAACTCCCCCCATTACCTCTAAGGTGGTTGATGAAGAGTATGGAATTGTTAATGCAAAGCTCTTAGGAAGAGAACTTTACTACTTGTTGAAAAACTAGTAAAATTTTAGCATAAGAGCAAAGTAAAAGAAAAAAATTCTAAAGAGAGAAGCTCTCTAAGAATTTGGTGGCTTGAGAGAGGGAGAGGTGCTGAAAAATGGTCCAAAACCATGGCTATTTATAGAGGAGGAGAAGGGGTTAGGTGTCCACAAAATTACATAAGCCATTATGTAAGCATTATGTCATAAATCTAATTTTTATTTATTTTTAATCTAATTTAGGGACACATACACCATTTAGGGTGGTGAATCACCCCTCCTAGGCTTGGGGACGTGCTATATGAGTTGTCCTTAAGCTCCACAGTGTAAATTTTATCTGTAAGTGAATTAACCAGTATCGATAAAAAGGCCTAAACTTGAAAAATGAATTTTAATATAAAAAAATGCAATTAAATGAAAAACTGGGAAAATACATTATTTTTCATCAAAAATAAATTTCTAATAATTAATTTTTATTTTATTAATTTAATTCAAATTATATGTATTTATTTTGTATTTTTGAGCTAGAAAATTCATAAAAAATTCATTTTAATTCAATAAATACCAAAAATTTTATGAAAATTCTAAAATTAAATATTTCACCTATAAATAAACTTAAATTATCATTTTCACCATTTTTGAATGTCAAACCAATACTAGATGGCTTGTTGGACACCTAGGGCATTTTAGTCATTTTATACAAAAAATTCCAAGAAAATTCACAAAATTATATTTTAATATATATGACATGATTCCAAGCTCAAATTGACATTTTAATATCAATTGAATTTTTTTTTCATGTCAGCCTTTAATGTTGAAAAATAAGGACAAAATCGTTATTTTCTAATTTCTCTGGGCTCCGACTCAGAAAAATTATTAAAAATCACCATTAAATAGATCTTAAAATTTTGTGCATAATGGTGGAAATCAAAATTTTGAAATTTCTTCCCGATTTTTCAGAATTACATTGTCAAATATTAGAAAATGGTGGAAAAATTGAAAAAGGATTATTATATTTCACTATTTTTCTTTCAAAATAAAATTTTTATAACGAAACATACTTAGTATAAAATTTTAAGAATATTTTGAAGTCAAAAAGTCTCTGGCTGCTCCCTATAGTCAATCAAGGGTATTTTGGTCATTTCACAAAAACTATCTTAATAAATTTTCAAAAATTAATTATTAATTATTCTAAGTATATTGATGGCTTTTAAAACACTTCTAACTATTCTTGTTTATTAATTTTGCTATCTAGCTTTTTAAGGGCAAAATGGTCATTTTGCTAATTTCCAGGATTCGTTCCCCAAAAATTATTAAAAATCTAAACTAAATACTACTCACTAATACAAACATAACCATAAGGATCAAATTTTAATATTCCCATTTGGTTCTCCAAAATTAAATATAGACTGATTAGGAAAATAATTTGATAGGCAAAAATAGGAATGTTAGCATAATCCTATTTTTGTATACATATTACATAAGATAAATAATTATTTTTATATAATTAAAATTTATAATAAATAAATATTTTAATATATATATTATATTATCACTAAAATGTATAATAAATAAATAACCTTAAATATATAAATTATATTTTAGATTTATAAATAAATTAAATTATAATGTTTAATTATTGACAATTTAAAAAATATATTAAAATTCAATTTAGAGATATCAATGAAAGAAGGATAGTTTTAAATGATTGAAAGATTTTAAAAAATTCTAATTTCATAAATATTATGTGAAATACATATCCAAAGGAAGAAGAAAGAAAATATTAAAAATATTTAATTGAGAGAATTAAAAAAAATGAAGTTCGTACTCTCTAATTTGTATATTTTAATTTATAATATAGGAATAGATTACAAAAATATCACCTTATTTTTATTTTATTTCCTATTTTCAAAATTTTATTGCCTTAGTTTTGTTTTCATTTTCCATTTTCACTTCTCCTATACAAACTTCAAATAGAAAATGAAAACAATTTTTTTGCTTTCCAAAACCACGTTCAGATAACAATTGCGTGATTTTATGTATAAAGATATGTTTGATTGTTTTCCATTAAAATCAAGTGTGCTCCGAAAAACATATTTTATTAGAAGTAAAAATAAAATAAAATAAAGTGTACGTTAATAATTTCATACTAAATTTCAATACAAACTTTCTTTTGATACAAAAGTTTTGGCCACAAAACACTGCACTTCAAACCAACTTTTAACTAAAATCAATTTTAGAAGAGCAACATTATCCAAGATCAAATTTACAAATGCTAATCCAAACACAGCTTTTAAACTTTTTCTGTTCACTATAAACACGCTCACATGCATATAGTTATAGTGAAACAACGATTAAGAAGTTCTCTGTATATTTATTAGAATATTTACCTAAGTTTGAAACAATGAACATTTAATTCTCAATAGATGCCTACATAAAATAAGAATCTGAGTTTCATATTAACCTTTGATGTTCAGATTTCATACCTCCTAGAAGCATGTGAACTGAAGGTATCAAATTCCATTAGTACAATGCGTGCACCTGATCTAGATTAGGAAGAATGATAGAAATGGACACCTCTAATCAAACAGAATTATCAGTGAACACGAAAATTAACACTCACAACTCCGGCTGCTAATCTTTCATCTGCGAAGCTAGTGAAGCAATTATTAAAAACCATTGCTATAACAAAAGCTCTAGTTTCAACACAAAGGTACTTCCTACTCTTGAAAATAGAAATTGGCTTGGGCATAGAGGAGCTAAAACTGCTACAGATAAAAAGCATTGTGTGGACTAATGGTTCTGTGTGTCAAGTGAAAACATGGGAAATAAGATCAGCTAATATTTTGACCAAACAACAGTATATGGATCGTAAAGATTAGTTATTCTTATTTCTCATGTTCTCACCTAATATGCTCCATGTCTCACCCCATCATGTATACTCCAATACTATAACAATGTAAGACAGCCTCTCAACCATAATTTTAAATCGTGAGTTAGGCTATGTCTGGATTAAAGTTGGGAAAGTATTTTTGCGAATTTCAATGTATAATAGCAAATTCCAGTACACAAAGTGAAGAAGAAAAAGTTTGTTGTTTTGGAAGTAAAAGTACTTTTAAGCTTTTCCAACTAAAATTCAAACATACACTTAATTTCAGCAATTCATTGGTATCCAATACACAAGACAACAGCAGTGCATCTTTTGTAATGTGTACATGTACACTTCCAAAAAATGTATACGTCATACTAGAGCATGAACATATGATTAACTTATTATTATGCATCCACAAAGTCAATTAGTATCATTTTTAGATCTTGAAACACTTTGGCCCTGTTTTGATAAACTTTTCCATAAATACTTATAAAAAAAGAAAATAAAAAGAATAAATGAATTGAATTTTCCCTATAAGACATAAGCTAAAATCAACTTATGCACATTAACTTTTGGATAAGTTAAAAGAGATAACTACTATGAAAATTAAGTACATAAGTTGATTTTAGCAAGGTTGTTAAACTTGAGAGTTTAGGTAAACTCGTAGGGACTCCATAAACTCGACTCGTAAACTCATAAAAGTTTACCTAATATAAAAATAATATTAAAATGCCTACAAATAATATATATCCATAAAACATAATACTTCTAACACAACAATAATGGAACATTGCTCCCAAATTAGTCAAAAACAACAAATATTGTACTATAAAATTAGTCAACAACATTACTCCCAAATCAGTCAAAAGAAAAAATTATAACCAAGTTCCACTATAGTCCCATTTCAACATGTCTCAATCTTAGAATACTTCTAAGAATCAACAAAAACAATACTTTTTGTAGTGTACAGCAGAGAGAGACGAAATAGAGATATAAAATTGTTTCGTGCTGGTGCTATTGGGCGTTTGGAGAGACATAAATAAAGAGAAATAAGAGAAGTGAGAACTGAGCAAGATGATGGAGAGAATAAAAGATAAGAGAGAACCAAACAATAAGAGATAAGAGAAAGGAGAATATAGACCTTCAAGGCTTCAACTCGAGCAAGAAAATCGCCAACCATAACATAATCAAATCACAAACAAAGAACGAAGTGAGAAGACTAGATAACAAAGTGATATGGCGAAGGAGAAGGGGAAAATTGGAACGAAATTGCAAACAGAACCCTAACATTTTGTCCTATAAAAAATGCGACTACTAGGGTGAGTCGTTTTGGGCCAATTTCTTTAACTCAGATGAACTCAAGAACTCGCTCCTAAAATCGCACGTTCGATCGATTTCACACAATTCACCCAATCCCACCCAAAAACGATTTCACATGCAAGTTGAACTGCTTCGTTGAGGTAAACACATAAACACAAACGAGTTTACGAGTTGAAACTCGATTTTAACAACCATGGATTTTAGCTTGTTGAAGGAACTCAATTCATTTTGCCTTCTTATCTTCTTCTTCTATAAGTGATTATAGAAAAACTTATCCAAACAAAACCTTTATCACAATTCACAACAGGAGTTTTAATATTTTATTACTAGAATTCCAATTGTCATACATCATTTCAGTTTCATAAACAGCTGTTATGCAGGGGAAAAGAAGCCTCATGCTGTAGTTTCCTCATATAGTAGATGTAGTGAAGCTCGTATTGGGGAAGAGAAAAAGATATAGCAATGTTCAGCCAAACTGTATTTCTAGTCAAAGTACAAACCATTTATGAACAGAAAGCATATCACAAAGACCTCAAAATGTTTACATTTTCTAGTCTCCATTTACAACTGGACATTCTTATGGCATTGAATCATGGGCCAATAAATTTACACCAGGCATAATTGTGATTTATTTCTTCATTTGTTTGACATGATTTCAAAAACTAAATATTATGTCAAATACACTTTACATGTTCATAATTACACTTAAAGCACCACAATTACACCATATTAAAGTACAACTAACTGTAAGTATAGATCTTGAAATACTAAAGGGAGTTTGAAATTATTTTAGCAAACAATGCTTGTAATTTGTTTCATGTTCATACACTGTTATTAGGAGAGAAAGAAAGCATCTGATGGTGCAGATATAATAATGATATAGTAACGCTATCATTAGGCAGAAAAAACAACTAAAAGAATGTGATTATAAATGTTTCCAGCAAGAGTATGAGCACAGGCCACCAAAAAAGTCAGACAACAAAAGGTCAACAGGATGATGAACAAACGTTACAAGGTTTACTTAAAGGAAAAGTACACAGATGGCTTATCCAGTATGCTAGACCTTGCCCAATACATAGAATGATATGTCAAGATGTTTCAGCTGTAGATATACCTCTAATTTACAAACTACAACACATGTAATTCTGCATCATATTTTGAAGGGAATGTGAAATTTCATATAACTCTGGCCTTTCTATAGTCAGTTTATTGTATATGATTTATATGTCCAATAACTTCAACAGCAACATACAACACAGTTATATTTGAAAATCTGAGGTCTCCTAAAGAATGATAACGTGTCAACTAAGCTGCAAAACTTCTGTTAGAAGTCCAACACTGCTCTCAAAATGAAAGTATTCAAGTTACAATAAAGGCTCACCGAAAGGCTCAATAAAACCGCACTCAGGAAAATAAAGGCTCAAGAAACATACAAAACACAATGACGATGTAGCAAAAGGATCACTGAAGAGAACAGTGCCCAGAGAAAGGTCACCCACCAAGCCAAAAACAAAGCAACTTCCTTGAAGAAAGCAAAGCCAGGCAGTAAATCACTCAACACCGCAAAATTTCCAAAGGAAGCACCATCAATCTGAGACAGGCCAAGAAAGAGAAGCACCAGCACAGGAGGAGCAAGGAATTGCAAAACCACAAGGCACAAGTAGTGATTATGCAGAAACATCTTCGCCCTACTATAATCCAAGTCAGGAACCTTACTAGCATGAAGCCTTTGGTACCAAGATAACAGCGCTTCATTCAGATACATCTGCAGGTTAGGCCTTAACGCCACAATCTGCAACAAACTTGACCCCAACAAGCACCACTTCCTAAAGCTACCAAAATCAGAAGGCAAGAACCCCACATTCCCCACCAATTTCTCTGCATTACCAAATCCACTCTTTGCCACACCATCTCCATTATTCACAAAAATATCAGCCAAGGGGGTAATCCACAACAAAGCCACAAATACAACAAACACCTGATTTGCATAAAGAATCACACGAGTGAACCACCCGCAGGTTATCATTGACAAATTGCAACGAATCTGATCGGTCCCAATCCAAAAACAACGTGCACTTCTAGAAGCGGGAATGAACAAAACCCCCGCAAGGCAACCCATCAATGCGGCAACAAAAACCCTCCAAAACCCATCAATTGTAACCCCAAAACGAAACTCCAAAACCAAAGACACACCCTGAGGAACAAACAAAAGCCCTGAGAAAAGCCCCAAAGCCCCGAAAACAACGCTCAATTGCTTCTCCGACCTCCTGGACGCGGATCTCTCAAGCGTGACCTTAGCCAATAACGTCCCCCACGTGTAAAGACTCAAAATTGACAACACAACCGGAACGAAAACGCCGTTGGCGAAGAACCCACGATTCTTCGGCGGTTCCAGGAAGTTGTGGAGCGAAAGGGAGAAAAGGGCGGCGAAGGAGAGAGTGAAAGCGACGCAATACTGATCGATGAAGAGACGGGACTGGAGGTGACCCTGGTCGAGGGTGAGTCTGAAGATCTGAGCATTGTTTTCGTCGAAATCGAACTTGTCCTTGGACTTGTTGTTTCTCTTGCGTACTTCGGCGGCGGTTTTGGAGGACAGGGGTTGGTAGCCGTCGATCCCGGGGCGGCGTATGGCGGCTCTGAGGCCGTCGGACTGCGGCTGGGAATCGGGGTGGATGTAGGTCTGGAGGCCGTGTAGGAAGAGGAGGGGGATTTTGAAGAAGGCGAAGGTGAAGGCGAGGATTAGGGATAGTGATGCGTGGAGCAATGGGTTCTTGTACAGCAACACCAACTCCAGCATCGTCGTTGCGCTTTCTTCTTCTTCTTCTCCTTCTCTACCTCACTCTTGTTGATGTAAAATGCTGTAGCTCGCTGGTTCTTACTTTTTAGAATGAAGGAGGACTGAACGTTATTCTTTGTTCTCTTGTTAACACGAGTTTATTAATTATTATGCCAAAGCATTTTCAAGTCTCGTTAATATGGTAAGTTTACTAACCGAAAGAAAATTATTGGTTAAATTGTATTTTTGTTTCTCTATTTTTTATAATTCGTAATTTTGGTCTTTTTATATTTTTTTAAAGATATTTAGTCTTTTCATTTTTAAAAATTCGTAATTTTGGTCTCGTTCTCAAATTTATTGTGTTAACTGTTATTAATTTAATGTTGACTCTGATTTATTAAAATCAACGTTAATATGTCAAAATCAATGTTAAACCACTAACGATTAACACAAAATATTTAGTGCATGTTTGGTTTCACGTTTGATTCTTTAGAATCACGATGAAGTATCAGTTAACGTGATTTTAGATAAATATTACATCTTTGTTTTCACATTAGAAAATTGATTTTGGCTCTAAAATTGATTTTAGGTTAAAGCAACTTTAAGTGCCTTTTGCCTTGGATCAAAATTTACACTGAATTTGACTACTAACTTGTTTTTAAAGTAAAAACATCCAAACATAAAATACATCACTTCAAAATCAATTTTAAGCAAAATCAATTTTACAAATCAATTTCATTCAAAATTAATTTTACCAACGTTCACCCAAACACACACTTAATGGCGAGACCAAAATTACAAAATTTTAAAAATAGGAAGACTAAATGTCTCTAAAAAAATAGGAGGATCAAAATTACATATTGAAAAAAATAAGAGAACCAAAAATGTAATTTAGCCAAAATTATTCATTGAGAAATGTTGTAACATTCTTTTTAACACACTCTTTTAAACATATTTACTATTATGAAAATGCTAACAATACTTTTTCCAACATTCTCTTTTTAACACTTTATTTATTATTGAGAGAAATTTATTAGAAATTACAAATTTTGGTAGATTCTATTTCTCTTTTAATAAGTTTTTCTTTTGATTTAGAAGTGAAATTCATGAAAATATGTAATTAATAGAAAGTGTTAAAAAAGAATAGTCAATAATGGAGAAGGTGTTAAAAAAAAGAGTGTTAGAGAGAATATTGTTAGCACTCTTCTTTCTATTATTGATTTAAATTTATTAGAAATGATAAATTTTTGTGAGTTTCTCTTCTTTTTTAATGTGTCTCCCTCTTTATCTTATAGTTTTAAATAAATTTTAATAAATAATTAAGTGTGTGTTAAAAGGAGTGTGTTAGTACTCCTCTTATTTATTATATTAGTGATGCCAGAATATGTTTAACAAACTCTTTGACTGGACCTTTTAATATATTTGTTTGTAATATGTTATCTTTATAATAGAAAACAGGTCATGCACTAACAATGTAAAGTTATTTTACACTGTCATCTAATCACAAACTACCATTTATTGTAAGTTTGTTTACTTTTATAATAAATACTTTAAAAGTCATCATACCAACAATGAATTTTAATTGGTTGACAGTGTAAAACTTTTTACACTGACAGTGCAGAACCATTAAACTGTTTTTATAATATGTTAATTAAAAAACTTAAACTATCAAATATAATAATTTGATAATGTATTATTGTTATTATTAAATAATGATGTGAATATGTCAAAATTAAATTATTTATTAAAAATATAATCCAACTCCTCTAAAGTTAACTCATTTTATAGAGTAAGGTAGATAATTTGACTCAATAAAAAATAATAATAACCAATATTATATACACATACATTATGTATAATAAATTATTAATGTGTTAAAATAATATTTCTACAAACTAATATAAGTTTTACTCAATTACTTTACCACATTTATAAAAAAAAAAAATTACCACGTTATTCAAATAAAAAAATTCTAATCACAATGTAGTAGTAGTAGTAATAAGGTTTCTTGCAAACTTAATTTCTTAGTGCATATTTGGTTATGCATCTCGATATATCTTATTATCTATGTCAAATTGAACACCACTCTATAAATTTTACATTTTTCTCTAGTTGATTGTTAAAATATTAGAATATGTGCATCAAAAAGTCAGTCCAAACACACGTTGAATCGAAAATTATAATCGACTTTAAATTATTACATTTGATATATTTACATTCATGGATAATTTGATTGTGTGTGGTTGTTTATCAATTTTTTTAAGAAAATAATAACTACTATTTTTACACTAACAATGTATAGTAATTAAACTCTTATTAATATATTAACAAAAAAAATTATTTATTATTCCTCTTTATATCAAGTTGCACATATTTTAATATCTTCTAGGGCTTACATTTGGGCCACAAAGATAAAGAGGCCTCTTGACAAATGCTAAAGCAACACAGTCAGCCCCTGCTATTCCCACCTATTTTTTTGCTATTTTCACCTCTTGTTTTTTCCAAAAAACTGTGAAATTACTATTTTACCCTCACTATCTTTTCTATTCTTTCCCCACCCATCTTTCCCACCACCATTCAACCTATACTCTGCTCGAGGATCTTCGTCTCTTCCACTTGCACCTCCATTTCTTGGTTCTGACCACCATTGTTGTCCCTGAAGTCTCCACCTGCCACTACACTTCGCTGGTGTCCCCACGCTTCACCATTTCAATCTCCATCCTTATAGGTAAGCTTTTCTCCCTTTTTTTTCACCTCAAGATTCAACGGAATCGAAATTCTGTTGTGTATTGACACATAACGAAACCCGTTATGTATGTAGCAAAGATACATAACAGAATCGCGATTTCATTATTTATCTATAATTTTTAATTTTTTCCTTTATTTATTTAATATATTTATTGGCTATTGACTGACTGCAAGATGTGTGTGATGGATCAAAGTTGGAATATATTTTTTTCTGATGAAGTTAATATGCCAAGTGTTTGGGAGAATGTAAATGAAGCATACGATAATGCTTTTGAGCATCTGTTTCAAACAAGTGATAATGCTTTGGAAAATCCTATAAAAGTATATGAGGAGTATGTGATAAAGAGGTTGGATATGAATCCACAAGATGTGTTTCCCGATTATAGTGAATTTTTCACTGTTTCAGAGTTATATTGAATAATTAACTGTTGAGAATTAAAATTTTGTTTGCTATTTATTATGTTGTTGAATTGACAAAGGATTATTGAATACAGGTTTTTGTAAAACGTGATGATTTGTTGAGGTGAGTTCGACAAATTTAGAAAAGGTGCGGATTTGTTATCGTTATAAAATGATCAAAGACAAGAACAAGGAAGACATTTGTCTCATTGTCTTGTGAGAGAGGAGGAAAGTATAAACAATATAAAGAAGTGTTAACCTACAAGTCCATCGGCACCAAAAAATATGATTGTCCCTTTAGACTGAAAGGGAAGTTTGTCAAAGGTATTGGATGGAAACTTTTTGTTGTTTATGGATATCATAACCATGATGTAGCTGAGACATGGTTGGGCTATGCATATGCGGGTCGGTTGAGTGGTGAAAAAAATTCACTACTAGATGAAATGACAAAAAACATAATGAAGCCTAGTAAGATTTTGCTAACAATCGAAAGGCAAGATGAGATGAATGTCAACACTATCAAAACCATATATAATGCATGTCAAAAATATCGTCAACATCAAAAGGGTTCAAGAACTAAAATGCAACATCTAATGAAGTTGGTGGAACGTGATGAATATATTTATTGGTACAAAAGGGTTGACAATGAAGATGTTGTTAGAGATATATTATGGTCACATCTAGATTCCATCAAGTTTTAAATGCATTTTCCATTGTGTTGATTATTGATTCCACCTACAAGACAAACAAATATCAGCTTCCATTATTGGAGATTGTCAATATTACTTGTACTGAGATGACCTTTTCTGTGGCGTTTACTTATCTAGAATCTGAGCGGATAAATAACTTTACATGGGCATTAACTAAGGTAAAGGGATTGTTTTTAAAAGATGATGTCTTGCCTTAAGTTATTGCCACTGATAGGGATGTTGCTCTGATAAATGCATTGCAAGATGTTTTTCCAAGCACAACAAACTTGTTATGTCATTGTCATATTGCTAAATGTGGTAGAGCAAAATGCAAGATGTATGTTAGTCTCGCTGAGGAATGGAATAAGGTGTTAGATGCTTGGAATGAGTTAATGCTATCTCTTGATGAATATGTGTATAAACAATGCTTAACAAGCTTTGAGGAGATGTATTCACACTTTCCTTTCTTCATTGATCATGTAAAAAATATATGGTTGATACCCCATAAGGAGAAGTTTGTCACAGCATGGATAGATTGGGTGATGCATCTTGGTACTACAACAACCACTAAGTATTTGTATTGACTTGACATATGTCATATGTTATTTATAACAATGTGCTTTTCTTTCCTAGCAGGGTTGAAGGCGTACATGCAAGATTGAAGAGGTAACTCTGAGTCAACATGGGAGAGTTGTGTAGTTGCTGAGTTACATGAATATATTGTCCATATTGTTGACGTGAAATCAGACGAAAATTGCAATTATTTGGCAATTGCATCTTTGCTAGGTAAGTGTGAGGAGTCTTGGCCCCTAATTCGTGATAATTTGATTTGGAAACTTCAATAATGACACGTTCAATATGCTAAGCTCTTTGGCACAGAACAATAAATGGATGAACTTAAGACCTCTTTGTATGTTGACCATCACACAATAGCAAGTTATGATAAATTGATGTCCATTTCCGACATGGGTTATGTTATTACTGATCGATATAATGTTGTGTTGGTCCATTTATTCAAGCTGCAAAGCTGGACATTTTTTTCCCTTCGGAGTTGACCACGACCTGTTGGACATGATGAGCTTATTACTATTAGATTTGTTCACGAATGTCACTTTGTGCAGGTATACATTTTCTAATTATTTTTTTATTTAGCATTGTAAGTGTGTTAATATATTTACCAACTTTATATAATTGTGTATTTTTCTTGGTTTATTTAAAGGATATAGCTCCCTTACTGCCTATCGCACTACAATGGCATAGATACTGTAATGACGACACTCATTCATGGCAAAATCTATACTTGCACCACATACAACATTTTAATTCCTTATTTGTATCTAGAGGAGATGAATATGTAGTAGATATTACTAGAGATTCATTGTAATCTCATGAATGTGTAGTTGATCATTTACTTTGTCACACAAACTTATCTTATGATGATTAATGTTATGGTAATGACTTATATTTCATATCAATTGATACTAATTTTGGTTCCGTTTTCTGTCTGGTTGTCTCTGATATGCAATTTGCAATTTGTCAACATACACAACGAAAATGCATTTTTATCGTGTGTTGAATCGCAATAAAAACATGTTCATTTTATAGGGACCAAATAACATATTTAAGTCAAAAAAAAATTTCATTTAAAATATAACAGAAAGCTAATCTCTAACAAAGGATGTGCCAATGGCCTCAACTAGTGTAGCTACACTAAGGGGTAATGGGCAAGAGTCTTATAATATAAGAAGTTGTTGAGATGAGAAATCAAATTTAATAAGTCAATCTGCACAAAATTTACCTTCTCTTAAAGTATGCTGAAAATTTAGGCTCATTTACTTCTGTTTCTATTTTCTATTTTCATTTTTTAATCATAAAAATGTCACCTTGTTTTTAATTTATTTCTTGTTTCAAAGATTTGTACAAAAATAGTAAAAATAACTTCTTTGTTTCTTTTTTCTGTTTTTTGTACAAATCTTTAAAAGTAGAAAATATATTGAAAACAATGTGACAGTTTCATAATTAAAAAGAAACAAAGAAATAAAAATAGAAGTAAACGGACACTTAACTTTTTAGAATAGGTAGTCAAAGTGCGAATCTTATTGACTATGGGAGCATGTGGGTGAAGTGGAGGGCACCCTAAAGCACTAGGTTAACACAAAGCAGACTATTGAATAAATGTTTGATTAAATTGTTTATCTAAACCAATTCAAGTAAAAATGTATGAATATATTATGCTATTTATTTTCTTCATAAATTTACTTTGTAAATTATTATTATTTGTTTCTATATCTTGTTCTCTTTTTATATAAAGAACTGAAATTTGTTTTAATAAAAAACGTGTAAAAGCCTTGGAGGGATAACATAGGATCTTCATAACAAAGTCATAAAATAAATTATTATAAAACCATACAAGTTAATTTGTATCATAAAAATATTATATGTGATATTGTGTAAAATTTCTTTTAGTAATTTGAATTTAGAGAGAGATCTATTATTTTCAAACTTATAACTATTAACTCGTGGGTGAAGTTAATTTTTAAGAATTTAATAGTTATGCTCTGTGTAACACCCTTACTTTTGTATATTAAATTATTCTATATTTATTTGATCCCTACAGTTATGTTCATATTAGAAAGTAGTACCTAGTTTGGATTTTTAATAATTTTTGGGAAACAAAGTCCGAAAAAGGATAAAATGACTATTTTGCCCCTAAAAGGACTGGATAATTGAGAAAATAGATAAAAATAGTTAGAAGTGTCTAAAATTTATTTTTAAGTCATTAATATACTTATAATAATTAATAATAATTTTATAAATTTTCAAAAATTTATTGAGACCATTTTTTTAAAAATGACAAAAATACCCCTAGTTGATTGCAGGAATCAACCAAAGACTTTTTGACCTCAAAATATTTTGAAAATTTTATATTAAGTATATTTCATCATAAAATTTTTATTTTGAAATAAAAATAGTGAAAAATATAACAACCTATTTTAAATATTTTCAACCGTTTTTCTAATATTTAGCAACGTAATTTTGAAAAATCAGGAAGGAATTTTAAAATTATGATTTCCACCATTACGCTCAGAATCTCAAGAGCTATTTAATCATGATTTTTAATAATTTTTCCAAGCCAGATCCCAGAGAAATAAGAAAATGACAATTTTGTCCTTATGTCTCAACATTAAGGGCTGACATGAGAGAAAAATTTAATTGACATTAAAATGCCAGTTTGAGCTTGGAATCATGTCATATATATTAAAATATAATTTTGGAAATTTTCTATGAATTTTTTGAAATTCCTATGTAAAATGACCAAAATACCCCAAGGTGTCTATTAAGCCTAACCAATATTGATTTGACATCCAAAAAGGGTGAAAATGGTATTTTCAGTTTATTTATGGGTAAAATATTTAATTTTATAATTTTCATAAAAATTATGGTACTTATTGAATTAAAATGGATTTTTTATGAATTTTCTAACTTAAAAATACAAAATAAATACATATAATTTGAAATAAATTAATAAAAATTAAAATTTATTGTTAGAAAAAAAAATTGATGAAAAATAATGTATTTGTCCAGTTTTGCATTAAAATGCATTATTTTGATATTAAAAGCTAATTTTTCAAGTTTAGGCATTTTTATCGGTACTAGTTAATTCTTCAACAAATAAAATTTACACTAAGGAGCTTGAGGAAAGATCATATAGCACGTCCCCAAGCCTAGGAGGGGTGATTCACCACCTGTAAGTGGTGTATATGTTCCTAAATTAGATTAAAAATAAGTAAAAATTGGATTCATGACACCTAATCCCTTCTCCTCTATAAATAGCCATGGTTTTGGACCATTTTTCAACACCTCTCCCTCTCTCAAGCTACCAAATTCTTAGAGAGATTCTCTCTTTAGAAAAAAAAT
This sequence comes from Spatholobus suberectus, assembly GCA_004329165.1. NCBI lineage: Eukaryota > Viridiplantae > Streptophyta > Magnoliopsida > Fabales > Fabaceae > Spatholobus > Spatholobus suberectus. The sequence continues at coordinate 15,394,053 of CM014735.1, forward strand.
TCTTTTATTTTGCTTTTATGCTAAAATTTTACTAGTTTTCCAACAACTAGTAAAGTTCTCTTTTTAGAGCTTCGCATCAACAATTTCATCCTCTTCATCAATCACTTTAGAGCTAATGGAGGGAGTGGAGTTGGTTCTAAATTATTGTCGCTTTGCATGTTGGTAGGAAGGGATTTCCCCTAAACCCATTTAGGCTTAAGTTTTATTATTGTTATTATTGTTTGATGTTAAACTTTAATTTTTGCTAAGTTGTTACTTTGCCCAAATTTAGATTATTAAATCATAATTACTAAATTGTTACTCTGCTCAAATTTAAATTATTAAATTATACTTGCTAAGTTGTTACTCTGTTCAATTTTAGAAAATTAAAATACATTTGCGAAGCTGTTACTCAGCTCAAATTTAAAAAATTAAAATGTATTTATTTTGTTGTTATTCTGCCAAAATTTCAGTAATAAAATTATAATTACTATGTCATTATTCTGCTAAAATTTTATATGATTAATAAATTGTTATTCTGTTAAAATTTTGGTATTGTGCAATTTCTGCAAAATAAGGCAGAAATGTTGATTGTACTGGTGCTCAAATTAAATGAGACCAGGAAAACCTCTGCTTGAGAGGTTAGGAATTAATAGTTTTATGAGTAATGTAAAGCAAGTGACATGCAGTGGCATGACACCCTGTGTAACGCCCATTCATATTAAATATAATTCATATTAATTTAGTTATTAAGTTTAAGTAAATAAAAATGCGTGTAAAATTTTTTCATTTTTAAAAAAATTCCAAACTTAACAGAATTTGGAAATGGTAGTAAAAGATGAAAGATAAGACTATATATACATATATATCATGAAGCTGTACATCATGGTTTGATAATACAAAAAAAAAACTAAAAAAAAATACATCAAAAGATCCTATACAGAGCAGTGTTCATCTACTCTATCTTTCATACAAAAAGAAAAAAAATATTATAGCTCTTCAAGTCCTCCCCCATTGAGATGTCCTCTAATCCGTACTTAGCATCACAAGGTGTTAATGTCATCTTCAATAATCACGATCAATCATACACAAAAAAAATAATGGAGTGAGATGTTTTGTTCTAAAATCACTTTTACCTGTATGGTAGGAAATCTACCATAAAATAATGATAAAATACAACTGACAACAAAAAGGATCCTAAGGTCATTCTAAGTTGTATCAAACTACTCTTGACTAAGTATGGATCTATATTTCCCATTAGTGGATAATAATTCTCAATAGAACCTGGGAAGTGACTGGGAGTACATATACCTCTCTCAACATCATCACGTTGTACAGTCCTCATTATCATTGAGGAAAATAATAGTCAGGATATCCATATATACAAGTATATTCTCAAACCAATCCTGGAATGTTGAGCAGTTGTCGGGGTTATCGAATTTGGTCAGGCGAATATCCTAACTCAAGGGCACTACCCTGGCCATTGGGATATTCACCACTTGATGCCTACCCCCAAGACCTTCGCAAGTGAGTCACTGCCTTTCATTCCTTAGCATACCAAACTGTAGTTTCCCTAACAGGGTGCCATGCCGCTACATGTTACTCGCTTTATATTACTCACTAAACTATCAATTTCTAACTTCTCAAGCAGAGGTTTCCCTGGTCTCATTTAATTTGAGCACCAGTACAATCAACATTTCTACCTTATTTTACAGAAATTGTATAATACCAAAATTTTAACAGAATAACAATTTACTAATCATATAAAATTTTAGCAGAATAACAACATGGTAATTATAATTTAATTACTAAAATTTTGGCAAAATAACAACTAAATAAATACATTTTGATTTTCTAAATTTGAGCAGAGTAACAGTTTAGCAAATGCATTTTTATTTTCTAAAATTGAACAGAGTAACAGCTTAGCAAGTATAATTTAATAATTTAAATTTGAGCAGAGTAATAATTTAGTAATTATAATTTAATAATCTAAATTTGGGCAGAGTAACAACTTAGCAAAAATTAAAGTTTAACATCAAACAATAATAACAATAATAAAACTTAAGCCTAAACGGGTTTAAGGGAAATCCCTTCCTACCAACATGCAAAGCGACAATAATTTAGAACCAACCTCACTCCCCCCCATTACCTCTAAGGTGATTGATGAAGAAGATGGAATTGTTGATACAAAGCTCCTAGGAAGAGAATCTTACTAGTTGTTGGAAAACTAGTAAAATTTTAGCATAAAAGCAAAGTAAAAGAAATTTTTTCTAGAGAGAAGCTCTCTAAGAATTTGGTAGCTTGAGAGAGGAAAGGATGAGTGAAAATCTGAAAACTTTGAAGCCTATTTATAGAAGAAGGAGGGGGGTTAGGTGTCCAAAAATTTACATCATCCATTATGTAAGCATTATGTCATAAATCTAATTTTTATTTATTTTTAATCCAATTTAGGAACACATATCCCAAATAGGTGTTGAATCACCTATTTTAGGGTTGGGGATGTGCTCCACCAGCTTTCCCAAGCCTCCTTGTGTCAAATTTTATCTGTAGGTGAATTAACTGGTACCGATAAAAACACCTAAACTTGAAAAATTAGCTTTTAATATCAAAATAATGCATTTTAATGCAAAACTGGACCAATACATTATTTTTCATCAAAAATAAATTTCTAATAATAAATTTTAATTTTTATTAATTTATTTCAAATTATATATATTTATTTTGTATTTTTAAGCTAGAAAATTCATGAAAAATCCATTTTAATTCCATAAATATCAAAATTTTTATGAAAATTATAAAATTAAATATTTTACCCAAAAATAAACTAAAAATACCATTTTCACTCTTTCTGGATGTCAAACCAATATTGGCTAGGCTTAATAGACGCCTAAGGAAATTTTAGTCATTTTACATAGGAATTCCAGAAAATTTTCCATAAAATTTTCAAAATTATATTTTAATATATATGACATGATTCCAAGCTCAAATTGACATTTTAATGTCAATTGAATCTTTTTCTCATGTCAGCCCTTAAGGTTGAGAAATAGGGACAAAACCGTCATTTTATAATTTCTCCTGGCTTCGGATCGAAAAATTTATTAAACATCACGATTAAATAGCTCTTGAAATTTCTGAGCATAATGGTGAGGATCATAATTTTGAAATTCCATCCCAATTTTTCAAAATTGCATTGTCAAATATTAAAAAAAATAGTTGAAGAATTGAAATAGGATTGTTATATTTTTCATTATTTTTCTTTCAAAATAAATTTTTTATAATAAAAGATACTTACTATAAATTTTTTAAAATATTTTGATGTCAAAAAGTCTCTGGTTGGTTCCTGCAATCAACCAAGAGTATTTTTGTCATTTTACAAAAATTATCTTCATAAATTCTAAAAAATTTTCTAAAATTATTATTAATTATTCTAAATACATTGATGACTTAAAAATAATTTTTAAACATGCAGAATAATTTAACATAAAAAAATAAGGGTGTTACACCATACTAGGAAAGCTACAGTTTAGTACGCTGAGGAATGAAAGGTAGGGACCCATTTGAGGAGGTCTTAGGGGTAGGCATTGAGTGGTGAAGGTCTAAATGGCCAGGGTAGCGCCCTCGAGCTAAGATATTCGCCTAACCAAGCTCGATAACCCTGACAACTGCATACATTTCAGGATTGGTGTGAAAGTATACCTCTATAAATGAATGTCCTGACTGATAGTTGTTCCTCATTGATAATGAGGACTATACCATGTGATGATGTTGATGAGGTATATATACTCCTAGTCACTTCCCAAGTTCTATTAAGAACTATTACTCATTAATGGGAAGTATGGATTCATACCAAGTTAAGGGCAGTGTAGTATAACTTAGAATAAACCCTAGGTTCCCTTCGTTAATTGTGTTGTAATTCTTACGATACATGTGAAAGTGATTTTAGAACAAATTACCTCACTCCATTGTTTTTTTTGCCTTGTATGATCGATCGTAATTATTAAAGATGACGGCAATACCTGATGATGCTGAAGATGAGTCAGAAGATAATCCTCTAGATTTGTATACATAATTTATAATATTTTCCTTAAGGGATAGGGTAGATAAATACTACTCTGTATAGGATCTTTTTTATGTATATATTGGGATAGGTAGTATATGTCTTTTGATGTACTTTTGTTTTCTTTTTGACTGTTATGTATTATTCAAACCATGGTGTACAGTTTGATATATATATATATATACATAAGTAGTTTTTATCATTTCTCTTCTATTTCCAAATTCTATTAAATTTAGAAATTTTTTATTATAAAATTGATAAAAAAAAATTTACTCACATTTTCATCAACTTAACTTAATAATTAAATTAATATGAATTATATTTAAAATTAAAGGAGTGTTACACACTGTCAGTGTAAAATAGGTTTACATTAATAGCCTATCAAATTTTTTTATTCTGTCATATTAGATCATATTATTTTAATTAAATTGAAAATAAAAAAATTCTAAAAAATAAGAGTTGAGTTTTGAGATGGAGAAGTGGGGCGAAAGAGGGTGACTAGAAGAAATGGGGGATTTAAGTTTTGAAATCGGGGAGTGGAGTAGAGGAGGGTAGCAAAAAAAGGGGACTTGGAGTGGGATGGAGAAGGGTGACGAAAAAAAAAATGAGAGATTGAGGTTTTGAAATAAAAGAGTGGGATGGAGAAAAGTGACCAGAAAAAATGTGAGGTTGAAGTTTTGAGATGGGGGAGTAGGGAGGAGGAGGGTGGCCGAAAAAATGAGGAATTAAGGTTTTGAGATAGGGCAAAGAAGGTTAGCTAGAAAAATTGGGGGCTGGGGTTTGAGATGGGGAATAAGGTGGAGGAAGGTGACTAGAAAAAAAAATGAGAGATTTAGGTTTTGAGATCAAGGGTGGGGTAGAGGAGGGTGACAGAAAAAAAGAAGAAGAGGGATTGGGGGTTTGAGATTGGGGAATGACATGGAGGAAGGTGGTCAGAAATAAAAGGGGTTGAGATTTTAAGATAAGAGTGTGAGGCAAAGGAGGGTGACCGAAAAAAAAAAGGAGTTGGGGTTTTGATGATAGAGTGGACTGGAGAAGAGTAAACGAAAAAAATGATGAATTAGTTAACTTATTTTAAAAGTTTTTTCAATTAAAAATATTGTTTGTGATTAATCTATATGACTAAATAATTAAATTTTATTGAACGTTTTTTACACTAACAATGGATATTCTATTTTCTCAATTTTTAATGCATCAATCTGTATTTTTTAATTATACTGACTATGTCTTTAAAAACTAAAATAAGGACTAAAAAAATTGATTTCATTTGAATTGTTTTAAATTAAATTACAAAAAAAATTGATTAGATAATAAAATAAAAAATCAAAATAATTTAATTTATATATTTTTTTTCTTCTAAAAATGATCTATTTCAATCTCTCAACAACCGTGGTCTTGATTTCCTAAAATAGCAAGTAAATTTTAGTTCAAAGATTTCAATATTTTCTCTTTTCCTTCACAACTAGTATTTTAATTATTCTCTATATACAAAAAATAAAATAGTTATTTTGAACAAATATTTTTAGGCGCTATTTCTTAACAAGAGTATTTTTGGAAAAAAAAATTCAACGAGAACATTCATACTATATGGATTTTTTTTTACCTCTTATCTTTTTCAATCGATTCTTTTTATCTTTATTTCTAAATTAAATTTTAATATTTTTTAAAAAATCAATAGTTAAAAATAATCTTATATCACAATATAAATTATTTATTATAATTTTAAAATATAATTTATATGTTAAAAAATTATTTATTACAAATTTTAATTATAATATAATTTATATATTTAAAAGTATTTATTTATTATAAGATTATAATTACATAAAATAAACATTTATCTTATGTATTGTACAAGTTAAAATACTAGTTTGCATATAAATATAATTACCATTCATTGTAAATAATATTTTTAAAATTTTAAATTATTTTATAATTAAATTTTATAATAAATAAATATTTATATATATAAATTATATTTTGAATTTCTATTAAATAATTTAAATTGGGGATATAAGATTACTTTTAAATTAAAATAAATATGTAGTTGAGAAAATTAAGTATAGATAAAGATAAACAATTAATAATTTATTGTGATTGAGAGAAATATTTTTAGCTAGTTATAAAAGTAATGTGTGTGATAAACCAAAAAATAAGGATATTAAAATTTTCTAATTAAAAAGTAAAAAAAATAAATTTTTACTTTCTAAATTAGAAATTTTAATTTATAGAATAGAAGTATATTTATTTCACAAACATACTTTCTGCCGAGGTGACAATCTAATAATATTATTAGTGGGGGAAATGTGATCGGTCTGGTGGGATTGGATAAGAATTATGTCCATCGTACTGGAACCCACCTAAGCACATTGATTGCATCAGTACTGATAACCTCTCCCTTGATATTTGATAATTAATGGCCAAGGAAGGATCATCTTCAGATATAGACTATATAGTTTTTGTTTCGTGGGAAAATTGTCCTCCTCAACTCAGTTGTACTATCCTAGCTGATGCGCTAGGTATAATTAGACTTATTACTTAAAAATATTAAATAAAATAAACTGTATTTTTTCGAAGAAGTTAAAGAAATTAAATAAAAAAAAACATATATGTATGTACATTGAAATTTGTTTTATTTAATACTTTTATAACCATTAAATTTCATCAATCTCGTCATTACTAATATTTTTTTGAAGAAGTTTATATGAATAAAAAATAATAATTATATATATATATATATATATATATATACATTGAAATTTATTTTATTTAATAATTTTACGAACGTTAAATTTTATCAATCTCATCATTAAATTAAAAATTCTTGTTAAATATGTCAAGTTTATAAAATTATTTAATACTTGGTTAATAAACTTTACTATAGAATATTATTTTTTTAAAATTTAAATAAGTATTGGTTCCAATATTATATATTTATAAACATTTAATTTATCTAAAATTTTGCATGTTAATATTACACAATTTAATAGCTAGATTTATTAAATGAATGTTTAATAACAAACCATTAAGTAGAATAAATGTAAAAGACTTGCTCCTTAAATAAGTGAATCCTTTTTCTACGTGGGAAAGGGGGGGATCCAAATGTTCCAATAGTAAGTGTTATCAAATTTATTGTGTTTAATAACATATTATATATATATATATATATATATATATATTGAATTTCATGAATCTAGTTGTTGGATTGAAAATTTTCATTAAATAAATAAAATGTACAAAATTTTATAGAATTTAAAAATTAATTGGTACTTAATTACTAACTTTGTTTTTAACAGATAATATGTTTTTTAAAATATAAAAAAATACTTGCTATAAAATTACACCTATAAATGTTAATTTATCTATAATTTAATTAAAATGCATGATTATCAAAATAGTATTACATAATTTAACACTTAGATTTATTGAATTCATATTTTATTTGAATTTGATAAGTGAAACAAGTGTTCAAAACTTACTCTTGAAATAGGTGAATCTCTTTTTAATTATATATAAATTGAAATCTACTTATAAAATTTTAACAACTAATTTGATAAATTTTAATATTATAAAATTGTATTAAGGTATTTTATCAAATTCAACTTTTGATTTAAATTAGTATTCTTATATACATGTATAAACTATATTATAAATATGAATTTTCATTTTAAATATAAATATTTTTTCTATTAAATTCTTCTTGTTTAGTAAAAGGCAACATGACATAAATCTGTGTGACATTAGTATGAAAAAAAAATACACTAATGACTTGATTATTATTTATGTGTTTTTAAAATTTTTAAATTATTAATTTATTTTAATTTTATGATAACATTTTTCTCTTAAATTTAAAATTTGAATTTTTTTTAGTTGTCATTAAAGTTCATTTGGTGTCTTAAATTTTATTTTTATTTTTTTTTATTTTTAAATATATTTTTCTCCCAAATTTAAATTACATGCCTTAATTATTTATTTAAATTAATTATACATAATTTTCCTACCATGTGATATATTTTAAAATTTATTCACTTTTCGGTATTTCACTCAATTCACTCCGCGAGGTTGGAGCAAGCAAAAGCAAGGAACAGTTGCTCCTAACATTTTTGGTGACTTCATCATTATAAGAAATTGCTACAAAGAACATGGGATATCTAACGTGAAGGAGGAAACACAATCAACCTTGGAAAGTCTTGATGAATACGGAGAATGTAATATTATTCCAAAATAAAGTTTAACCCTTGTTCACTGTCGCAAAGTAGTTGATCTTAAATTTTCCCTCTTTCCTCAAATTAGGATATCCTATTTTTCCATTTGTAATTATCTTAAATGACAAACAAAAACAGGATACAAATGTTTCAATTTGACTTATTTGATTATTTCAAATGCTTGAAGACGGAGACTAGAGTGAGAGACTTAATAATGTTTCCCATTGTGGAAAAGAATTTTGAGCCATTAGATATGATGAGTTTAAAATCCCGCAAGTGGAAAAGAATTTTTGCTCTCCTTTGGCACCCTGATGCAATCCCGCAAGTGTATGGGGTTGTCAAATAATAAATTATCGTTCTTCCACCAGGACTGCATGTTTGGAATGGCGATTATCAAAATTTCATAAAAATTGAACGAAGATCAAGGGTTGGAAAATTTTAGATTGAAGAACTGAGAATTGATTAAAGAATAAAAGATAATAATTAAAATAGAGAAAATCAATGTTTAGTAGTTTCTAGGATTGGAGATTTGCACAATGAATTCCTATTTGATTAATTACCTTCCGTAATGCCTAATTTGATTCTCACTAAAGGTGAATTAATCTAAGGTACCCTCTGTTCTTTCTCAAAATATGGAGGTATATCTAATCGAATTGACTCCTTACTCTTGTGGTGGTTATGTTCAATTAAACCCCTTACGCTTTTTATTAATTCATTTAATCCTCGAAGGATCAAACCTTCTCTCAGTGTTTAAACCCTAAGTCCCTTTCCTATCGATGTAACAATTGAGTTCACCCTGTAGTCTTTCCCCAAAGCGTCTAAGATTATACAAAACGATTAATCATTCCACATAGATAAAATAATAGGAAAAAGATTAAGAAGAGAATTGAAATAGAAATAAGGTATTATGATTAATTCAAAATAGTCATCAAGGGCTAGGCCCCAATCTTAGAAAATAATGGTTCTACTCACACATGAACATGGTAGAACTCCAAAGGAGAAAGAGAAGAAAAACAAATTGAGAAAGAATCAAAGAACGAAGAGTCGCAAGCTTTGATCCTAAACGTCATTGTGCAAAACTAGTTTAGAACACCAAAAAACTCCAAATGAGGTCTATTTAAAACCTAGGAGTACAATGGGGCCAAGCCCAACTAAAAATTTGTAAAAACATAAATCTAACACTCCCACAACAATGTGACCTGGATCACATTAGTGTGATGAACTAAAGAAGTCATAATTGAGCATCAGGAGTAGCTCACGGTTAGGTGACATGGATCACTTTGGTGTGAGGACTGTTGGAAGTCACAGATGGGTATTAGGATTTGCTCACAGTAAGGTGATCTGGATCACCTTGGTGTGAGAGCTGTTAGAGACCACAATTGAGTATCAGAACTCGCTCACAGTGCGGTGATTTGGATTACACCAGCATGAGATCTGTTGTAAGTCACCTTCTTCACTTTTTTTATCAAGATCTTCATATTTTCATGTGGATTTAAGTGCTTCCAAGGGCCTTCAAGTTCCTCCAAATGATCTTCCAATCTTTAAGTCACACACCCAAAGGCTAAAAAACCTATAATACATTTCTTTTCCAATCAAAAACAAAAGAAAGGTGTAACAAAGTTCCAGAATGAAAACTAAGGATGAATGCATAAAACTAAGCATAGAATATATGAGAATGCGTGCAAAACAATGATAAAAACTAAGCAAAACACATCATGAAATGCAATGCATCACACCCTCACTCCAACGTTGGCAACAACAACCTCTGCCGAAGGCTATATGACACCTTCCAATCCTCTTATCCTATATCTCCACCTTCTCTCTCCTCTTATTCCTTTTCTCTTTTTCTCCCCTTCACACTACATCTCTATCTTACCTCTAATGGCAACCCACCTGTTCACTGTCTTTTTTTTATTATAGCTGGGAAGATCGATTTGTGATGGCTTGTAGCCGTGCGTGGCAGAGCAAGGTCAAGTGGTGGTGGTTGGGTGAAGGTTCGACTGGAATGACTATTTGTTTTGTGTGAATTGATTTGGGTTTTTGTTGATTTGGGTCTTTGTGTTTGAGATGGCGTTAGTGTTCATGGTGAGTAAGATTAGATCATTGGCTTATGGGTTCCATGGTTTGTGAAGATGAAGAGGTTATCGTTCGGTAAGAGATGCAAGAAGGAGTAAAGATTGTTCTCCTTGCCACAATTGCAATCGTCGATGATGGCTTTGCCGTTTTGGAGGATTTGGTTGGAGGCATACTAGCAATTGGTAGAAAGGTTATTGTCGTCATTGACTATCGATTTCGAGGACATTGTTGTTGAGGGCGAGGGCGAGGGCACTACCTTGATCAGCAACATGATGAAGAAGAAGGAAGGATAAAATCAAGAAAGTGGGTGAGAAAAAGAAAAAAAGAAAAAATCTCAGTCATCATTTTAAAAATTAATAGATCTAAGGGCTCAAAATTCCTTTCCAATGTTGGGAGACATTATCAAGTCTCTCACCTTAGCCTTTGTCATGCTTGAATAGGTGTATGTTTAAGTAAGTCTTCAAATACATGTTTGTGTGATAATTTATGATCTCACTCTACCTTTGTTTACGAGGATAACATGGTCGTAAATTTTATACTTAACGTTTTACAAATAACACTATTGAGTGAATGTATGAATTAATTGGTATAATATTGTTTTATCACAATTAGTGATTTTGAATTTGAGTTTTGTGTATATAATTATGTTAGATATTTATAAAGTGTTGTTCATAATGATCTTGCCTGATTCGAGTAAGATTGTTTTTCATAAAAAATACATGTAGTCTCATTCAATAACATTTTTATATAGACAAGACTTTTTTTTTTTTTTTTTGAGAAACATAGACAAGGACTTAATTATACTCATTTTGCATGTAACATCAGATTTATACATAAATTAGTTTTCTTAGACAATAACTTGTTTGTATAATTGTATAAATCCACATAGAATTCTCCTTTTTTTAGTATATGTGTCTGTATAATTACAGCAACAAGGTTCAAACCTAATCCTATACAAACTACTCACATTTCTCACGACTAAACCAACCCTAGTGGATCATAGAATTATACATATGTTTTGATGTTAATTGCTTATATAGTTATAAAATCTTAATTGCTTGAACAAGACTAATGAATTGAATGAATGTAAAATATTAACTTAATACCAAAGATAACTTGAGAGTTTTTAAAAAAAAAATGTTAAATTTGTGATTAAATACACAATTTGAATCGTTAATTTTAATTTAATAGCTATAATTTCATGTTCTTATGTTTCACAACTTAAAAGTTCTAGCCTGATAGCTCCCTGTGTGTGTAGCATTGTGAGTGTATCTAGTGAGAGAAAAATAAAGTCAATCACTGTCATATATTATCATACATGAATTGTCAAAAACTCAAAATTATTTTAGTTAAATCTAATCTTCTCACCTAATTTTAGGATCATAAATGTATGAATATATTTGTGTGGTATTTTATGATTTAGTGATAATTTAATCATATTCACAAAAATATACTCTTCCATGTAGTACGAAATATGGATATGAATATTGGCAACATCTGTTTTAAATCATCCATGTTGTAGCATTCATATGTTTTGAAATGGAATGTGTTTCTTTTAATTAATTTTTCATTTCACTAAAAGAATAAATATTGTAAAATAAAAATATTATTATATGAAGGAAATTATTTAATATTTTTTGAAATTAAATACTTTTAAATAATCATTCCAAAATAAAAATAAAAAAGTTACATTTTAATCAAAATTATATTCTTCAAATCTTTCAAATGAGGAGAGTGTAGAAGATATTTTAATCATAAAAAAAAATTAATAAAAAAATAAAAAAGAGTAAAATGTAATACATTTTTATAGTGTTTATTTTAACAAAAAAGGATGAGGTTGTGTAATGGTCACTGCTGTAAACAGGAGGAGAGTGAAAAGAATATTTTGATAATATTTTTTTTCTAATGGAAATTAACAAAATTTTGACAAAAAATTAAAATTAAAATAAAATGTAATATATTTTAATTTGTTAAGAGAAAAAATATATGTTTTAATATAAGATAAAAGGACAAGATTATACTTGCATATCTCTTAAAGCGAAATTTACTCAGATAAATATTTTCTATTCTTACATTTATATCTACACATATAGTAGTATCCTAATCACATATACTAAAAATAATAAAATATTTTCAACATAACAATAAATCAATACATATTTTTTACAATATATAAATGTTAGAATAAATAACTCGTATAAACATATACTTATTTTCTTTTTACTTATTTTCCATCTCATTTTTTATGTATCTTTTTTATTTTATTTTATTGATGTGTTGCATCTAGTGCCATATTTGCATAGTGTCTTAGTTAGATTTGCATACATATTTCCTATGTTTTGGTGTGGTTTCATTGTGTTTTCGTTGATTTTTCCTTTTTATGATTTGTTACAGTGTTTTTCTTATTTTTGTTTCATGTTTGAATGTGTTTAGAAAGAACGTGAGCACTTGGAGCTATGAGAGTGAAAACATGAGATTTTAATTACATTTTGTAAGAGGATCACCAGGGGGTGATCAAGACCACACCTCTATGATCAAAACCTGAAAAAGAAGCCAAATGTCATCCTGTAAGAAGATCACAAGGGGGCGTGAGTGTGACTAAACTTCTATTTTTGCGATTTTTGTTTTGCTATTTAGTTGGGCTTGATCTCTTATTAGCCTAAACCTTTAAATACCCTTTTTAAGTTAGGTTTAGGGGTTCCGAACTTCATACTTTGTGACGACATAGGATCAAAGATAGAGCGCATCTTCTTCTCAATTCTTGCTCCCACTTTGATGGTCTTTCTCTTTCTTTTTGTGTTTTCTCCATGACTATGTGTGAGTAAACACCCTTTTTCGAGGATTGAGCCATAGCCCTTGATTGAATAATGGTTGTTTAATTGATTTGTCTTTGTGCCTATTGAGTTCTCCTTTTAATCTTTTTCCTAATGATTTTATTTCGCGTTTGGCCAATGTTTTTTATAACCTTACACACTTAGGGAAGAACTGAAAGATGAACCTAATTGTTAGAACCATAGAAAAAGGACTTAAGCTTTAAATCATGAAAAGGTTTAATCTTTCGAGGAACCAATGAATTAATTACAAAGAGCACAATGGATTTAATTGAGCATAGCTACTACAAAAGTATGGATCAATTCAATTAGATACATCGCTGTATCTTGAAAGGGAATGGAGATTACCCTAGGTTAATTCACCTTCAAAGAAAACCAATAAGAACACTTAGGTAAAGAAATTAGGTCATTAGAAAATCATTGTGCAAACCCAATCCCAAAAGTTTTCTCTTATTTGATTTTTCCCAATTTCTATTACTTGCCTTTATTCTAATTTGATTCTAAGGATATGTTTGGGCCAACTTGTTTTAACCTAACTTCTCCTTATAATTAAAAACTAAGCCAAACACTTATTAATAAAAGCTCTTAAAATAATAAGTAACTTTTTTATACGGAAGAAAAAATAAAAATAAATAGCTTTTTAAAAAGCTACTAGGAGGAACTTTTCTTACACTTAAGCAGAACTTATATTGAAAGATCACCACTTCAATTCCTAACTGTAGAACACAAAGTTAACACAAGAAGGGGGGTTAAATTGTGTTATAACTATTTTTTCGCAAAACCTTTTCAAAGATGTATCGTCTGAAGGGTTAATCAAAAGATTTTTCAAAACAATTTGAAAGAAAGACGAATGCTAAAAGAGAATGAGAAAAGCACACAAGAATTATACTAGTTTGTCTCATCTCAAAGACTACATCCAGTTCTTGGCAACAACCAAGTTCCACTAATTTATCCAAGTTACAAGTGTTCTTTCAGTAAGCCTCTTTAAGCTCAACCCAAGTAGTCTTTAACTTACCTCTTCAAGCAAAAACTCGAGTATTCTTTGAATCAAAGCCTCTTCAGACTTCTACCAATTTCTTAGAGAAAAGGTTGAATGTGAGTTACCTCACTGGGTTTAACATCCCAACAGACGAATATACAATAAAGTACAAATCAAATATTTTACTATCAGGGTATATGAAAAGATTACAATATTAGAGCTTTTTCAATAGATAGAGATTTTAAAACAGCCAGCCAACCAACCCTGGAGACTGAGGTCTCTTCTTTTATTTATAAGTGTCTCCAGAAAAGTATCTATTGTGAATGCTTGTAGGAGACAGCCTTCATCTATTGGAAAAGAGTCGTTGAGGCATTAAATGCAGTATTTAATGTCTTTCACCAACCTGTCACTTGATAAGATAAAGTAGTTTGCTTATCTTTACCATTCTTGTACTCAATCTCGTAATAATGACCTTATCTGCTTTTCCGTTTTGACATCCACATATGCATTCCTTTTTTTACGCGTAAAGTAATCTTTCTTCGAGAGTAGTTATGTAGACTTTATTTATTTCGAGGTTGTTTACGCTTTACAACTAACTGCTGTGCAGATCGTTAAAACATCGTCTGAAATCTATTTGTTACTGAATTTCTTAAAAACGAAAGATAGAGACAATATAGGCTTAAGTAACCAGACGATAGAGAATTACAAGTGACCAGACGATTGCTTGAAAAGTTCTTTTTAATTGTTTTTAATTATCAAAAAATTATGAGGACTATAAATTCGTCATTTGTCTTAACACCAACTATGACAAAATTCACACAAATAAAATAAAAACATAAATACACAAAACATGCATATGCCTCCAAACTCTTCCAAGCTATACGTAGAGCTTGCTTTTCTTAACAATAAGCTATATATATCCAAATAACTTTTTAATTTAAAATTAAATTTTAAGGGAAAAAAAAAGGGTATTCAAACAACTTTAACTTAATTTTTAAAGCATTTTTTTTACTTTAACTTAAAAATAACTTATAAGCTAAAAAAAAAAATGAGTCAAACACACTCTAAATCTTTCAAACCTTTTCTCCATCAATTTAATTATTTTAGTTTAATTTTCATTAAATAGCCATAATTACTGAGTCAAACATGTACAAATACAATCTTTGATTTTATTACATGACAATAACTATATACTTACATTTTTTCCTATCACATATCACTCATTACTTTTATCACTTATTCATTTTTTTTTCCTTCTCTATATTTCTCTTCCTTTCCATTAGTACGTCCTAAAATGTAGTGTAAGTTTACATTTTTCCTAGAATATATGCCCTATTTGGTAGGCATGATGAATGAAGATGGAAGATGAAATTGAACTTTGTTTTAAAATTTTCTACCATTTGCTTTAGTAGAAATGTTAAGGAAATATTTAAATTTTTCGTGGGTTCCACTGAGTGAATTCCACCACCAAAATTAGGTCTAAAGGAGTAGATCACTTTCCCTTTCCCCAAAAACCCCTATGTACAAATAGGTGAACAACGCATAATCAATTCAATGTGCTACAATCAATTGCATAATTGATTAAAATAGATATGCAATGTTCCTAGACCTTGCGTAATGAATTACACAATTGATTAAATGGATTACATAATTGATTAAATGAGACTTTCTAATTAGTCAAATAGATTACGTCACCATTATTGCTACAACTCCAGGACAAGGCAATATGGTCTTTTCATTTATTTTATAATTTTTTTTATTCAAATCAAACAATTTTATAATATTATTTTTATTCTATTTTTTTTTCTATTTCTCCAATAAAGTAAAGTTAGTGGGGGTGGACTCACATTAAATTTTCCAAATAAAGAGGGAAGAGTACATACAGTGAATTGCCGAACTTGGATTTGAAAGGATTAACATCAACCCACCAACTACCTCAATAATAGGGTAAATATTGAGAACCTTTTCCCTTCCTGTCTTTCTATTTAATCCTATTCGTCCTATAACGTACTAAATATTGATTGATACCTTCTACGCATTGATTGACATTAATGATTTAACATATATAAACATCATATCATATATGCAACTATGAAAATATCACAAAAAGTTTCTTTCTTCTTCTATTATTTTATCCATGCCACCATCATATAATCTTCGTGAGATCTTACCTACAACTTGCATTAAATATCTTCCACTTAATCCCTAAACTTTGCTAAGAAAACGTACGCAGCACTGTAACGTTAAAAATAAAATCATCAAGCATAGCTTAGCTAGGCAGATGCCACACGGACAATGATGTTTTGAGTACGTAATGATACATATATATATGGACACCTATATCAAACACTCTATTAATATTTATCATTTATTTTTCTTTTTATCACATCATAATATCATATCATCTATTATATTTATAATTTTCTTCTTTTTTTTCCCTCTAAGTATTAAATAACATTATAGCATGTTTGAAACCAATTAAAAAAAATCATGTTTAAAATATAAAAACTATAACTATTAGCTTAAATCACATCTGAGACGTAAAAAATCACCTCTAAGATATAAAATCAAACACACTATTAGAGTTTCCATTGATTATTTTCCAAGTCTAAATAATACTTTATTCAAATTCTTGCTCTTATTGGTCACGCATGCAAGCTTCTTCCTAAAGGAGAAAACCATTTAATAAATAATACCAACTAAATATAAGAAGCACTAAAAAAAAAAAAAAAGAACAGCCGGAAAAAATTAAAAGAAAAGGAGTGACCAAACATTACCGCAATACAAGATAATCGTTTGGAACAAAAAAAATAATAAAAATACAAGATAAACGTTGAGTCGGTTGAGAAGAAGTTTTTTTTTCTTTTTTTTTTTTTAGAAGAAGTTAAAATAACAGAAAATTAGAAACCAGAGAGAGAGAGAGAAAGAAAAGGGGCAAAGAATTTCTAATAAAAAGAAAAAAGAAAATCCATGAATCTTTCTTTGCTGGCAGATTCCCAAGAGGTACTCTAAACATTACTTCTCGGTTCTTTATCTTTATCATCCTCTCGTACAACGCAAGCAGCACTTTCTCTTCCATTTTCTAGCTGTGCGACGGCCTGTGGGGACATACGCAAATCCCCCGTTACTCCCTATATATGGCAACTTAATAGTGATCTTCGGATATTATGTTTTATTTGGATTGGGAGAAAATAATTTATTCAAATTATATAATATGAACGAGTATAAAATGTGAACGGACAAATCATGCCCACAACATAATCAATATATTAAAAAAAAAAAAAAGACTTTTCATTTTAAGCCATTTTTTCAGTGTAAAAAAAAAAATGTAGGATTATTATCAAATTTACGCACTTTTTTTTTTTTTAAATTGTTTCATAGACCTAGCTAGATTCACTGACTTAGAAAATTGGAGTCATTAAATAAAGAATTTCATTAAAATACATAACAATGTAAAAGTTTTCTACACTGTAATTCAATATACTTATGATAATGTTAAAAATTATACTACGATAATTTCTAATTGGCTTACACCGACATTATATAAAAATGAAATTGTTCAATAAATATCTAATGATTTACATTTTAAGTTAGTATTTTAAATTTAATTAGTTGAAATTAAAATATGAGCTGTCTCATTTTTATTTAAGGACTTCAATTTCAGTACTGCACGAATTGTATTAATTCTTTCCGTACCAAATTACACAAAACATCTCTTATGAAAAGTTATTTTCGCGGGGGAAAAAATATTCTTTCCCGAATATACACGGATTGAAAAGACAAAAGCGCCCCACATTACCTTCCCAAGCACCAAAAAAATCCTCCTTATGCTAAGTACTCAATTAAATGGAATTTATAAGGCCCAACAAATACGGAGAGCAAACAAAACGTGCATTAAAGCCCCCACATTACAATGGACGAAAACAGCAAGAAGCACATGCAAGGTTGTTCCGATTCTTCAGAAACTGACACCTACAATTACACAGACTCACCTGCTCCGCCGATGAATTCTGCAGCAGCTGAGATGATCTCCTCTTCGTTCTTCTGGCCCTAGGACGGCCCATTGAATCTGTCACAAGAAAAATTAATTAAATAAAATAAGGTGAGAAAAATTCAAGCCAAACGTGAAGTACGCAGAGATATTTGTCAATTGTGAATTATGGTGAGGAATATAAAAAAGAAGGAAAGGAAGATCCGAAAGTAGAGTGCGAATAAAAAAATCAAATACTTTATGTACAAATATCTAAGTGGTATATTCCGTATTTTTCACGAATTACGCTGTCCCTTCACTTTACTTGTTGTTTGGTCAAACCCCGTCTGCGCCACCGCCACCTTTCCCCAGTCAAACGCTAACCAACAAGGCAAATAATATCACAAACGTGCACCCAAACGCTGTCTTACCATTCTAACCTCGTAATAATTCATAACTCGTGACATAACTAACGAGAAAAGGGCAACAAAAAACAAAACACAGAGACGCTGACACAGTGAAGGTTAATGAAGTGCGAGGAGGGGGATGATCAGGTACCTGCGGGTGCATGCTTCTTGGGTCTGCGGTTGGGTTTGGAATCCAAGGTGGATTCGGAGGTGTCGGGGAGGTAGCGGTCGAGGGGGAGGGGGTGGGTGGAGACGCCGTAGCGGTGGAGCATTGTGTTGACGAAGGAAGCTTCCATGGTGTTGAGGAAGTGGAGGTGCTTCTCGTCGGTCCAAACCGACGCCGTTTCGGTTTTGGTGGATTCCATCGCGGTTGGAATGGGTGGATGAAGGTGGTGAGGGAAGAGAAGGTTGGGTTGGGTTTGGTGCAGAGAAAAAGGGGAATGGTAACAAGAGATGTGATGGATGATGGGAATATGGATATGGTGGCTTTATTGGCTGGCCACCTGTTTTATTTAAAATCAAAATATCTTGATACTTTCTTAAACTACTAATTAATCATGTACGGGTGGATACACCAACGACCCCCGCCCAAAACAATTCTAAACAAAATAAAAATTCAAAAGGGGCCAACCCAAAACTAGGACTTTAATCTTTTGGTTTTACATCTTATTTTGAGTTTAATTGCTATGTGTGTGTTCTCATATCTGTTGGGTTTAACTAAATTCACGTTCAACACTAATCCAACACTCATCTTGCTTCAATGTTTAAACATTGGAAAGTGCAAAACTTTTGTTCACTGTAAACCAAACGAGTTTTTAAACACACCTTATGTATCATTAGTGTAAAAAATTTTACACTATCAATCAATAAAAAATTACCGTTATTATGATTTTTAATTAGTTATACTAAAAGTCAACAAACTTATTATATATGTTAGTTTGTAATTGAATAAAAGTGAGGCTGACCCAAAGATAAAGCTGTTAAAGCTCAAGTTTTAGACCTACCGACAAAAAATTATTTGTTATTAGTTTTTATAAAACAAAAAATCTACATATGTTGACAAAAAGACCATAAATGTTAGCAAAAAGACCCAACATATAACTTTCTAATTTAAAGTAAAAAAATCTATTTTAAAGTTTGCTTTAGGCTCTACTCAACATTGTCTAGTCTTAGATGAAAGTATAAAATTATTTTACATTGTCAATGTATATCTTATTTTTTTCTTTTATTTTCCTTAACCTTTTAGTTTATTTTTTTTATTTTTTTATTTTATTTTTTTACAAATTGTGACAATTTTTCACTAAAATACCATCAATGTAAAAATTTTACACTATCACTCAATTAAAAGTCATGTTATATATGATTTTTATGGTAATTGTTATAAAAGTCAACAAACTTATCATATATTTTAGGCTATGTTTGAATAACAATTGAAAAAGTACTTTTGCAAATTTTAATATACAAAACCGAATTCCAATTCATAAAAGAAAAAAAATTGTTGCTTTAAGAGTAAAAATAATTTAAAATTTTTCTAACTAAAATCCAAACATGCACTTAATTTGTGATTGAATTACACAGTCTAAAAATTCTTTACACCGTAAATACATTGATTACTTATTCAAATCAATAACATGAAGAAAGATCAACTTACAGTAAAATAGTAAAACATTTAATTGAAACTAAAAAATTAAAAAATGAATAAAAAATTAAAGAATCAAAGTACTAATTTTGTTACAAATAATTTTTAACAAGCATTTAATAAAAATATTAAATACTAAAGCCAATTTTAATTTATACAAGATACATTCATTAAAATATTATTAAAAATATAAAAAATAAGATATTAAAAAAAATACATATTATGTATAATATAATTATTTTTCTAAAAAATATATTTATAGAACATATAAGTTACTCACTAAATTAAATATTACATTATTCAATCAAGGATCGCCACATTCAAATATTTTAAATCATATTAAAATGTTTAAAAACGTTAGTATTTATTATTTAAATATTCTTTCTAATATTATAAATCAAAATTTTCATTCAAGAAAACAAAACAACTTATATACTATATACATATAGGGTCAGGATCCGTTGACACCAAGTATTAAAGTTAGTCAAATTACATCTTCAATAACTTTTTGTAGAATGCAAATTTAACCAATCAACCGTTGAATTATATAATATTATTTTCATGAACATATATATCAAATTTCATATCATTTGGACTTTGCTAGATATGTTATCTAATATTGAATATTTATATATATTTTAATATCATATTGTACGTTAAAATAAAGTGATGTGATGAACTATTAAATAGTTTTAAAATTATATGAAATTTTGTATACTTAATCTAATTAATAAGAATATCAAATTCAATGATTGGATTGGTTAAATTTGTATTATACAAAAAGTTATTGAAGGTATAATTTGACTAATTTTGACATTTGGTGTCAACAGATTCTGACCCATATATATATATATGTACATATATATGTACATAACTATATGTCTTTTTCTCTTTTTGCATGTACCAAAAAATTGTGAATACAAAGATTTTGTATAAATAATCTATGTATTGATAATGTAAAATTTCTTTATACTATTTATTAATTACAAACTGTTGTGTATTATAAGTTTTTTGACTTTTATAATAATCACTTTGAAACTCATATCAAAGATAATTTTGAAAATTTTATTTCTTCTTTTAGCTCCTTGTAACCAAAAGAGATAATTTTGAAAAATCTTTTCCACTAACAATATATACTTATTAAACTCATAAATTTTTTTGTAGATGGCCAAAAATATCTTCTAAAACATGGAGATTATTAACATAAATACAGTCTCTCCTAACAAATGACTTTTTTTGAGTTATAAATTAAAGTCTAATAATTATGTTTAAGGTTTCCTGTGTTTTTTGTTTTGTAGAGTAAGAAAATAAAAGACAGGAGAGGGTTTCCTGCGTTTTTGTATCAAATCAATACCTTTTTTTTTTTAATTTGCTATCCAAATAAAATATTTTTTAATTTCTTTATATGCTTAAATTTTTTTACTTAATATTATAAATAAATAATTGGAAAATATTATTAAAATAATATTTTATAAGTTAAATTTATTCTTAAATTTATATGCTTATGCATTTCACTTGTATTTGCAAATATTTATTTAATGCATAAGCATTTTTAGTTGTAGAATCTAATAAAATATATCTTAAAAATATTTGTTAAATAATAATAAATACACATGTTAAATATTTTTAATTATTTAAAAATTATTGTTAACTAATATTTATATTATTAATATAACAAATAACTTATTTTGTAAATAAAGTTTTTATTTTTATTTGCGTTGTATTATTTTATACTATTATGATGTAAGCTTTTATCATATTAATTGCCGTTTACGAAATTAAGTCAAATGATTGAAACATCTTTCCAAGTATTTTGAATAGTACTATGGCCTGTGTTTTTTTTTTGACCGGGTCACTAAACTCAAACATTGTTCTTACGTTACAAATGCCGCCGCAACGGTGTTCAATTGGGCTAAATTTACTTGTTGGTAAAAACATGCATTGCGCTAAAAGGGTGTTTACGGGTTGGTTTGGATTAGATTTAACCAAATTCGATACATGAACAATCAAAATAAATTAGTTTAGGTTGGATTAAATTTGTGTATTTTTTATCAAACCCAAACCGAACTAACTCAATCAATAATGGGTTGGTTTGGATTGAGTTCATAGGTATCCGTTCTTATTTAGAGACATATTAAATACACTTTTATAAAAAAAGAAGAATTATAAAAAATAAATTATATTTTTTAAAAATAAAAAATTATAACAAACATTGCATTGTTCTCTGCGCATGAATGCTGAGTTCTACTATGTAAGCCAAAGTCTAATACTCACATTTGTTGTTTTCATTGGATTGACTTGGTGGTTGATATACATATATCTATGTTTGTATGTTACAATTAAAAAGAGTCAATTCAATATTAAAACACTCATTATTCATATTTTTTTAAACTAAAAATATATATAAATAATAAATTAAAAAATTATTTATGTCAACGGGTTGGGTTCACAGGTTTAAAAATCAAAACCCATTACCTAATCCTTACATGAACGGAGTTTGAACAAATTGGATTGGATTTTACTTGAACATCCAAAAAATCCAAACCGAAGTGTTTCTATTGATTTGGGTCCTGTGAGCATTTGCCTAATAACATTTAGGCTTAGAATAATTTTTGGTTCTATTCTATTCAATCAAAAACTTTATCAGTTAGATATGGACTAAGCCATGGTGAGCTGGGTCAATTTGCTGACCCGAATTTTAAAAAATAAATTTTAAATGTATATATATATATATATATATATATATATATATATATATATATATAAAGATTATCATATTAATATTAAATCAATTAAATATGAAAAATAATAATCATTAATAGTACTCATTAATTTATTTTGTTTTCATAATAAATTTTATATTAATATATTGAATCAATTAAATATGAAAATATGACTCATTAAATCAAATATTGACTAATTTCAATCATATATTAGTCACTAATTAATAATTCTCACTATCTCTATCTCAAAAAGAGATAAAATATATTAATATGAAATTTAAATAACAAATTTATTAAAAGAGTTGATATAGTAAAAAATGTCAATGAATATAATAATTATTTGATTTATAATATATGCAAAGATAAAAATATTATTTTAAAAAATATTGTTTATAAAATTTATATCGAAAACATCGTCATTTATTGTAGATCAAATATTCTTAAACAAATAAGTTTATCAAATAATAGGTTTTAAAATTTTCGATGATATTTTATCATGAAAGTTGACAACATTAATTGGGCTTAAAAATTAAATTAATATAAATATATTTTATTTAGATCAAATATTCTTAAACAAGATTCTTAAACAAATAAGTTTGACAGTTATTAATATAGAATTTCGATAACAAATTGTTATAACACGTTGATATAGCAAAAATGTCAATGCATATAATAATTATTTAATTTATAATATATATAAAGATAAAAATATCATTTTAAACAAATGTTCTTTATAAAATTAATATAAAAAAGATTGTCATTTATTTTAGATTGAATATTCTTAAACAAATAAGTTTATAAAATTTTATGGTTTAAATATTTGGTGATATTTTATTTTAGATCAAATATTCTTAAACATATAATAAATTACTATTTTAATTTATTAGTATTTTAATCTGCTATATACTTCTCTGTATGAGTATAGAAACTAAATTTTCTTTTATACATAAACATTATTAAGTTTATTATATTGTTCACTTATATATTTCTTATTGTCACCCTATTTGGATGTGGATTTTATGGATATTTACTATTTACAAATACAATTTAAAGTATATGAATGATACTAAACAAAATCCATGAGGTCATTTATGAAAAGTCATTAGAAAATTAACAATATTTTTATCACTTTTTTAAGTCTTGATGTCTGAAATTTTTTAATTATTGTTGTGATACATCATATAGGAGACAATGACTTGGGACAACCTTTAGATAAACAAAGTCATGGATACGAATACTCACTAGTCTTTCTGTTGTGTTTTGCATAAAGGACATAAAAAAATGTGATTACAATATTATTTCCTATTTTGTAGTTTTATGGTACGCCTATATAATAAAGGGACTCACTATTATTGTTATAAGGGATTTATTAAGCCTTATGTTTGATTATA
This sequence comes from Spatholobus suberectus, assembly GCA_004329165.1. Classification (NCBI taxonomy): domain Eukaryota; kingdom Viridiplantae; phylum Streptophyta; class Magnoliopsida; order Fabales; family Fabaceae; genus Spatholobus; species Spatholobus suberectus. The sequence continues at coordinate 15,418,310 of CM014735.1, forward strand.
TTACTTGCTGCAAGAATTGACAGCCGAGAGTGATGTAGTAAATGATTTTGCTACATTAAAGAAATAACATCTTGGCATTGTGGTATGAATGAGCCTTACATGATAAGTTTTTACAACAGGAGATGAGATGTTTATAGTTTTGGCACTTTTGACAATTTTATTGTGGTGATATGTATTATCCATTATATCTAAGTTTTATGGATGTTTATCAACTGTAGTTTTCTGGATAGTTCATAAAATTTATTTAATAGCTTGCATGGCTTGTTGAAAAAACAATTTAGTAGGATTTGGTTTAGAAGTATTGTCACAAAAAACTTATAAAAATATCAGCGAATTTACTCTATAAGCCGTTTTGTGTTAATGAATTTTCCTTAAATCAATTATATAATAATTTTAAAGTGAAATATTTATTTTACTAAGGGAATAAGTGTCAACTGATTTTCCTCATTGCATAATTTTTAACTGATTTTACATTATTTTTATCAACAAAAGAAATTCAGAAAGTTGTCAATATATTTTCATATATATAATAAATTTACACTTCTCACAATTCACCAATGCACGGGTCCATGATCCAGTGTGTGTGTGTATATAAAGTACATGAGAAAAAGAATTGAGTTGAATTGTTTTTTTTTTTTTTTTGGTGAAAGAGTTGAATTGTTTTAATTATTGGATGAAACTTATTTTAGTTACAAGGTAATATTTTTTAAAAGCTCTACATCATTTATTTTTAATTATTACTTTTTGTGTCCTCGTAACGGTTAATTATATATTTTAATGTGTAGGAAGATTAAGTTCGATTGATGATGCAAATGAAAGAATAAATAAAGTTAATGATGATAATAATTATTTAGATGACATTATTGCGGATGAAGAAAAAAAAAAGAATAAGAATGAAGATGATAAGCTCAAATATTTTATGTGATCAGATTCTATGTTAATATGTGACCTGATGTGTTTTTAATTTTTTTTCCATGAAATATTTTTTATTATGATATGATGAACTCTTATGTTATTTTCTAATGAGCTTTTAAATTTCTTTTTATTATATTGAACTCATTTTTGTGTGTGTGTGTGTGATGGACTTCATCGAGTTGTAACTTGTGAATGTATTTTTTTATTAAATTTTTATATTTAATATTGTATTAATGTATCTTATTTATAGGAACATGATCAATTGATATCAAGTGTCAAACTTCTATACTTACACAACTTAATAATTTTCAGCAATATATAGGGATGTGGCTGTGGCTGTGGCAAGGCTAGCAAGGTCACTGCCTTAGGAGCTGGGTATATGGGTCAACTGTCAAGGCCCGTGGGTGGCCCATTTAGCTCGCGGGCTGTGCGGATTATGGACCTCTAAATATGAAGTCTAATAAGATGTAAGCCTTTGCGGCCCAGTTTGCATAACTCGCGAGTTAAACGAGTTTGGTTTGCAGGTTAAAGAGTTGACCCACCAACCATTTAATTTTAACCTAATATTAAAATACTAAATGTTTAATACTAAAATAAATATTAAAATTCTAAACTAATACAAAATATTTTTATGTTTTTAAAATATTAAAAATATTTACTTATTCATTTAATGTTTTTAAAAAAAGTATATTAAAACAATTGCTAACAATATTTTGAAGAATGTAAAATTACTTTTATTTTTATTAGTACACCTTAACGTTGTATCCCCAATATATAAGCTAGAAAAATATAAAATTATAGAAATATTTCTTGCAAAAATAAATTTTTAGTAATACATAGGGATGTGGTTGTGGCAAGGCTAGCAAGGTCTACCTTAGGAGCTAGGTATATGGGTCAATTGTTAAGGCTCGTGGGTGGCCCGTTTAGCTTGTGGGTCATACGAATTACAGACCTCTAAATATGAAGTCTAATAAGATGTAAGCCTTTTCGGCCCTGTTTGCATAACCCACGAGTTAAACAAGTTTGGTCTGCAAGCTAATGAGTTGGCCCACTGACCATTTAATTTTAGCATAAATATTAGAATACTAAGTGTTTAATACTAAAATAAATATTAAAATACTAAGATTAATACAAAATATTTTTATGTTTTTAAAATATTAAAAATATTTACTTATTCATTTAATATTTTTTAAAAAGTATATTAAAAGAATTGCTAAAAATATTTTGAAGAATGTAAAATTACTTTTATTTTTATTAGTGCACCTTAATGTTGTATCCCCAATATATAAGTTAGCAAAATATAAAATTATAGAAATAGTTCTTACAAAAATAAATTGTGTACATACCTTATATAACATAGTGTGGGTTATTGATTTTAATAAACAAAACAAAATGATAAATAACAGTGTATATAAATAATCACTTTTAATATTTTTAATTTTTTTCCTTTATTCATTTATGGGCTACGAATTGACCCGCTTAAATTCCGAGCCATTGCGGGGTGAGCTAGCCCATATACCTAGCTCATCAAATACCTAAATTTTTTTTATATATTGTTTAAAAAAATAATTTTAATTTAAATTATTTGATGATCATTTTATTATATTATTTGTAGTTAATTTGTTAGTAAGACTATACAATTTAAAAATATGTATATACCAAGATATTGTTGTAGATTATTTGAAAAACTTATTACTCGTTTAAAAAGATATAGAAAAAATATTTTGCATTTATTTTGAATTCAAACAAAAATATGACATTGGCATTATAAAGAAAGTATGATCAATAATTTTTTTTATTGAAAATGATAGTGATGAGATCACATATTTAATTAAAGATTAATTCATTTGGTTCTTATAAAAATTAATTATTTTAGTTTTGATTATTTTGTATATATATCAAATCAATTTATTTTCTTATTTGAACAAATTTTAAAATATGAAATCATTTTGGACTTCTTTATTTGAATCCCAATAGTTGAGAATTTTAAAAGAGAATGAATTGAAGAAAATATTGTATTAATCACGAAACAAACTTAAGTCTTAGTCATCATTTATTTGATATTAGTGATCTTGATTTTTTTTTCCCTAAATCAAAGATATTAAAAGAAATACCAACAAAAGAAATTAATTTTTTATTAAAAGTATTATATTATATTAAAAAATGATTCTTTTTACATGCTTGTAGTTTTTATAGAATATTATTAATAATACTTGCAAATATTGTTATTCTCAAAATAATTTTTTTAGATTCAATTTGAGATTAACTATGTTGCAAGATAGTGATTAAATGAATTACCATTGCGTGAGATGTTGAAATTATTTGATTATTAAATTTCAATTAACAATATTACAGTTCCAAAAGTTAGAATATTAAAATAAAACTGATAAGGTGTACTAGAATAAGACTCAAATATAAACTTGTCTATGGTCTCAAAATTTTCAAACACGACCCTAGTAATATATAAAATTAACCAATCAAACTGTTAAATTATTTGACATTATCCGTTAAAATAAAATAGTGATGAGGTATCATTTACCTTAATTTTGATTTGCATGAAATTTTTTTAAACTTAATCTATTTTATAAAAAATTTCAATTCTATGGTTGGATTGATTAATTTCATATTCTATAGAAATTTATTAAGTGTATAAATTGATATTAAGTGTCAATTGATTAATTTCATATATGACTAAAAAAAATAATTTGCAATAATATTATTATTTTACTATTTTGTTTTAGAAAAGAAAACGTATTTAACAAAGACATGATTGATGAGTTCAGCTATGTATACGGGTACTAAAATTATAATTTATGCAAATATATATATATATATATATATATATAATATATATATATATATATATATATTCTCATAATATAAATACAAATATGAGAGTGGATATTTTAATATTTTTATAAAATCTTACCTATTACCATGTCTTATATATAGTCAAGATCGGAAAGTATGGAATTATCAGGTTACTCAATTCAGTTAAACTAATAAAATTAGATAAAAAAAAAACAAATTATATACAAAAAAATGTTTTATATTTAATAGAAGTATAATATTTAAAAGCTACATAATTTAATATTACAATCAAATATAATATGAGCTATTATGCAGGGTGGCAAAAGCATATTACACAAAAGCAAGAAAAAACATTCTAAAATAAAGGCTAAAATATACTTTTAGTCTTTATTTTTTTCCTAAAATTTATTTTGGTCCTTTATCTTTTAAAATATTTATTTTGGTTCTTTAATTCTCAAATTTGAGTTAATTTTATCTTTCTAAGACAGTGATTATTTTTGATTTTGGGACACAATTTTAAACCTATTTTTTGACTGATTCGAAATGTGAAACTTATTCCATTAAATTCACCTATATGAAAACTATGGAATCCAACTAATGTTCGAACAAAAAGGGGTCATAAACGTAGTGAAAATCACATGAAAAGCAAGTCCCACGAATAATCAGAAAATTGAAAAATCTAATATTAGATTCTTTTCTGATTGTTTGTGAGATTTACTTTTCACATATTTTTCCCATGTTTATGGCTCATTTTGATTCGAATATTAGTTGAATTTAATAGTTTTCATGTAGGTGATCTAATGAGACAAGTTTCACATCTTGAATAGGTAAAAAAAAATTCAAAATTGTGTCCTAAAATAAAAAACAATCAGTGTTTCAAAAGACAAAATTATCTCAAATTTAATAGTTAGAGGACTAAAATGAATCTTTTAAAAGATAAAGGAACAAAATAAATTTTAGTAAAAGATAAAAGACAAAAGTATATTTTAACCTAAAATAAACTAACTTCACGCTAAAAATAAAATAAAATTCAATTTTACAATCTTTTTAAAATGTGAATCAAATCATCCAAGCTGTCTAAGTCAACTTGAAACATCTAGCTTATAAAAAAAAAAAAAAACTTGAAATATCTAAATTTATTCGAGTCAACACAAAAATAATTCAACGATCTAGTCAAATTCATCTAAAAACATCTTTTACAAAAAAATAAATTGCCCTCTATAAATATTTCCGATATAAATTTTATTTAAAATACAAAACGTCGGTTATTTTTTCTTAATAATTTTCTTTTTTGTATTTTTAATGTGAATCCTAAAGACTAATGTTAATAAAAAAATTTATTTTTCCATTAGTCCAGCTGGGTGGTCTAACTTCTAAGTGATGCGATTATTCTCACAGGTCAACACCGAAACGCAGACTCACAAATCAATATTATGGTTATAATAATTGTAGTGCACTAGTTTCACGAAAAAGATGTTATTTAAAAAAAAAATTATATTTGAAGAAAATAAATGAAAATATTTCTATTTTAAAATTTTAATATTCTCTAAATTAAATCAATAATAAATATAATTTTAGCCTCTCAATTTATAAGAAAATCTGAAAATTCTCATGTGAAATGAACGGCTTAACTCATGAGCCACCATTCCTGTGCCTTACAAGCCTTATAATGCAGAATCTCCTATCTGACATTTTTTTTTAACAGAGAACAATTCAAACTGATAGTGAATTCTTTTCTCTGGAAATTATTGATAATTCGTATAATGATTCAATGGTCATAACATAATGATACGTCATTAACGAATAAATTATATTAAATTAGCCTTTGTTTGATAAATAATTACACATTATAAAAAATATCATACTAATAATTTAAGAGTTTAATACTCATGCACTGATAGTATAAAATAGTTTTACACTGTCATCCAATCACAAACCTACTATTTATTGTAAGTTTGTTGACTTTTATAATAAATACTTTAAAAGTTATATTAATGGTAATTTATAATTGGATGACAGTATAAAACTTTTTACATTGACAGTGCATGAGCATTAAACTCATAATTTAATATTAAATTAACTTTTATTATATAATCTTCACTTTGTGTAATTAACAGATTGATTCATTAACAATAAGAATATTTTTTGTTTTCCCTCTTGTTGCTCTTCGTTTGCTTTCCAATGGAGGTTCCTCCTTCCATATTCAAGTGTTTTCACATGATATCAGAGTTCCTTTCCTAAGGAACACTACTACTACTACTGTGCAAACATTACTCAATAGAGATTATTCAATTGATTATTCAGCTCCTCATTCTTGTTGATTTTTCGCTATTTGATTCTTGACTTCTTCGATGGTCAAGCAATCACGGTGAATTTGAAACGAATTTATCGATGGAACTCTTCCCAAACTTGAACCTGTAAATGCAAAATTTCCATCATGGGACAGATGCAGCACTTTAGTGCTTTCTTGGATCACTCGTTCTCTGGGTCCTTCTATTGCACAAAGTGTCTCATGGATGGAAACAACCCTTATTTGAAGGAAAGATATTATCAAGGTCATATTCTTGCATTTCAGAATTAAAAGAAGAAATTTACATCTTTAAAGAAAGATTTATCTGTGACAACATATTGCACTCATATGACAGATTTATGATAAGAGATGAACAATTTTAGGCCTATACTATCTCGTTCTTGTCTGTGAATGGAACCTTGTTCTAACCATTGGAATTTATAGAGAAGATGGTCATATTGTTTGATTCTTGAAGGGATTAAATGAACAATATTCTGCTGGGAGATCACGGATTATGCTCATGCTTTCATTGTCAAAATATTAAGATAGTTTTCTCTCTTTTGATTCAATAAGAGAGACAACTATGTGGATTGTGGACCATTAGATGAGTCTCGAATTCTTGGTATAATATTGTTGACAATTCTTATGGAGGAAGAGAAAAGTCCAGAGGAAGGGGAGATAGAAGTCATAATTTTGGAAACAGAGGGAGAATGTACTTACTGTAATCAAAATGGGCACATGTTATAAGAAATATCAAATATGGCTACCCTCCAAATTTTAAGAAGAGTAATGGAATAAATAACTACATGGCCTTTGGTGAGCCCACTTTGGATAATGATCAGAATGGCATCTCTCATAGGAAGAACACTGAGTCTTTGAGTTTATTCTCTTCACTATAGAATAGCATATAGTGTCAATAGAGGATTTAAGGGTATGATGAGTTGTACAGAATCATCTTTGAGCGAAGATGACGTTGGAATCCTTGTTTTGCTTATGACAAAAGGGGGAAACGAAGACAGAGGATGAGAAGGACTGAAGGAGAAAGGGGATGAAGTTCAGAAAATAAGAAGGAGAACAAGGATGAAAACAAAAGAAAAAGAAGGAAGATGACGGAATAATGAACTTAGGGGAAGCTTGAGTATGTTAAAGAACAAACTAAAGAAGAAAGATTGTAGTTGAAAATTTATTGCTTTTAATACTTTGTGCACTATATTTTACTTTGAATAGAACACACATCGTCTTGATGTAAAAAAAAATTACATGAAAATTTCGGTATTTTAATATTTATGCTCTAAATTGCTTTGATATGTCTATGTTTTTATGCTTTGATTTATAAAATATGATGCTCTGATATTTTATCTGAAGATCTTTTTTGAAAATCTTTTGAAAGTTTTTTTTATAAACAAGCCATTTATCTAATTATATGTTCTTATCTATGATCTTTTTGCAACAAAGTTTATTATGCTATGATAAAATATGTCTTAAAATCTTTGAAAAAAGAAATATGTTTCTAAAAAGAATCTTATATGCTCTAATTATAGAACATGTAAAATAGGCTTTGTCTCTAATAGCTTCATTTGTTTATAAAGAGTATTGTTTATATTTTGTATTTCTTGGAAAACTTGTTTTCATAATGGGAGCTTATTCTGACTCTATCTTATAGATTTATTTGTCATCCTAAAAAATAGGAAGATTGTTAGATCAAAGACAATCCAACCCTTAAAGTTTTAATGATAATAAACAAAAATATAACACCATATGTTTATGAGAAAAACTAGTCTTTCTATTTACTAATTGTCTTAGCATTTTATTAACAAAAAGAAGAATAACAAGTACTAAATGTTCGTTTGTCATAAAGACTGTTTGACAAAGCTCTTTCTAGTTTTGTCCTAAAGAAACTCAGTCCTGCATGAAAAAATAATCTTGGTTTAATATACAAATATGCTTACCTAGAAGATTTTAAGCTTCATCTTTAGCAAAACAGGACAAATATAGAAGACCAATTGAGGAAGTTGTTATTGTAACTAAGCTCTTTTGTTTTATAACTTAAATTTCTTTTTAAGAAAGTTGTTTTTAGCAAAGACGAATCATTCATCTATTCTTCAAATGTGTTTAGAAAAAGTTTGAAAAATGTTTTAAGAAACACAATTCAATTTTCTTTCTCATATTTTTTTTTCCTGTGTCTTACAATGTTGTAGCAAGTTGATTCAATAACTATAAGAATAATTTTCTCCTCTTCCTTGTTGCTCTGCATTTGATCTCCAATGAAGGTTCCTCCTTACAGATTCTTGGTGTTGCAAGTGATTGGTGTGGTGCACTAGTTTGTAGAGTTTCTTTAAACACTTTTTTTCTCATATTAGTCTTCAAAATTATATGAATAGTTTTTAAAACTTTGTATTAACGTTGATTTTATAAAATGACATTTACTTTTAGTTCGTCTTGATATAAAATAATAGTAAATAAAATAAATTAAAATAATGACTTTTTGTAAAATTGAAAACTAATTAACATTTTTTTTTATAATTTTAAAGACTAATATACATGACCCTACAATTCGCGACTTTACTCAAAAGAAGTCCTTGTCAATCTTTACAAATGTTGTCAATAAATAAAATTAAAGTGTAATAGGACAATTGCTGATTGTGTTAATTGTTCAATTTTCACTTTACAATAGCTTCATGTCTCACGAATTTTCTAGAGTAAAAGTACAATGTAATAGGATGATTACTTGTTTTTATTTTTATAAGTATTTTCTACAATCTCCTATACATATAAATTAAAATTATCTTGAACGAGAGCATTTTTACTGTTATTTTTTAACAAAAGCGTTTTTAGCTATCATTTTTCTATAAAACCTTTTTAGCGATTTTTCTTTTTACTTTTTATATCTCTTTCAATCTATCATTTTCAATATCTTTAACTCTAAATTGAAGTTTAATATTTTTTAAAAGAAATTACCAATAATTAAAAATTAATATTGCATTATATAATTATTTATTATAAATTTAAAATATAATCTATATGTTCAAAAATATTTATTTATTACAAATTTTAAGTATAATATAATTTATATGTTCAAAAGTATTTATTTGTTATAAATTTAAGTTATATAAAATAAATATTTATTTTGTATAATGCACAAATTAAAATAGTAGTAGATAATCTTATTTAAAATATAGTCAAATCCTAAATGTGAGTATTTCTCTCAATAAAAATTCAAATCATAATTTATTATTTTGTGACAGATTTACCTCTTCGATCAAACCAACTTTCATCGATAAGGTTCGTAGGCATTATTTGGTCAGAAAAAAAATTCACTAAAGCAACCGAATAAAATTTATAATGTATACGACGTGAAAATTATTGATGACCGAAAGGAGCGTGTAGTTGGTGGAAAATTTTTAAGACAAATAACTATTTGTTTTTTTTTATTTTTTTAAAAAAATTGACAAAAATACGTAATTGATTTTTAAAATAAAGTAAATCAAACAAGTGCAAGGTGACCACCGAGAGTGTGTGGGACGTAAAATTGTCCTAGTTTAATTGATGGTCTTAAATTGATTCGAACAGAAATTGCCTTCTTAAAGATATCTGTGGTCTTTTAAAAAAAAAAGCTTTGTTAAAAATTTAATATTTTTTAAAATTGATGTATTTATTGTTTATTTTTATCATATATATTATTCATTAAGAATGTGACGTTTTATTATTCATAGTTGATTTATTGTAGAATTCTTCAATATGACGTTGTATTTAAATTCTTTGACAAGTAATAAAACAACACACAATCACACTCTAAAATAATTAATTAAAATAAATATAATTTTTCCTAGAACAATATTTTAACCAAACACTTAGTATAACCATATTCCACATGAACTTTACAAAATTTGAAACAGTTATATCTCCGTACAATTTTTCATATACAAAATTTGTGCAAATAGCATCATTTTCCTACAAGTTATAACGATCCCATTCACACATCACATACCACATAGCAAGCTCGACCGGCTGATATCACTTCATTCAAGATTAGTGTGGCGAGATCGAACGGCGTCAGGGCTCTCACCCAAGGCCTCACCCAACTTGTAAACAACCATCTCAAACAGAACAAACAGTGCCCCTTCGTACACACTTCCCATCGGAAGCAACGGCCGAGACTTCGCATCCCGTGCTGCGTCCGCATCATCTGCCATGGTCTGCGCTGCCACGTAAGCCACGGCGTCGGCGTGCTTCACGCACGACCCGGTCTCGGGCTGGGCCGTCAGGAGCAGCACCCTTCCGCCGTTGGAGCGCGCCACCGCGCACAGGGCGTCGACGGTGGAGAAGCCGCCGGGACCGGCGGAAGCGATGAGGAGGTCGGCGGCGGCGATGGGAGGAGTGGTCATGTCGAAGACGAGGTGGGCCGAGAGGCCCAGGTGGAAGAGGCGCATGCACAGGGCCTTGAGCATGAGGCCCTCGCGACCCACGCCGTAAAGGAAAACGCGGCCGTTTCGAGAGGCAACGGAGACGAGCTCGGTGACCAAAAGGTCCAGTGGGGGCGGGTATGGGTGGGTGGGCTTTGAGAATATGGAGGCTATTTGGGTGCAGATTTCTGTGGCCATTGAAGCCGCTTGGGAGATAGAATTAGAAGCCATCACTCTTCTTCACTCGTCACACACTCACACTTCACATTCTATGAATGGACTTTTGGCTCTTTTATATGTGTGTGGTTTTTTGTTGTATTGTGAAGGGATCCATTCTATCCAAGTCCGAGGGCCACAATAAATTAAAATTATTTTCTGCTAAAAATCAATACAATTTCATCCATCTAAGCATGCAACCTTTAATTACTTAAAATGCCACGTCTGGAGTATTACAACTACAAATCGTCACTCATATAATCTTATCACCAGAATGTTTGTTGCTTGCCAAAAGGAAATCTAATTTGGCATATTACAAGAGTCTAAAACTCTAAACGGATCATGCAAGTTCAGATGAACATACCGGTTGGAAAAAGAAAAGATATTATACACACAAAAGACACAATAAATACAGTGAATCCTTCTGTTATTTTCTGCCCCACCATACAGTAAAGACTAATGAAACCAGAGTGGGTTTTATTTGTTGATCATGTAAGAAGCATCAAGTATTGAGTGGAAGACATTTTTTCTCCTCAGTGTTAGTCTCCTTCACGTACCACTCGTTGGAGAAGATGAGTCATTTTTCTTCTCCCCCTCGGTAAGCTCAGCATTATTATCCTCATCACTTCCATCCTCTAGAAGAGAAGCCTTCTGTTGCAGCTCTTTGACTTTGAGGAATTCATTATAGTGGGCCTTTCTGTGCTCTTTAAACCTCAAACTTCTATCTGTTTCAGAATCAAATAATATTCCCAACCAAGGAAAAAAGAATCTAGGTCAGAATAGAATAAGTAATCTATCAATACAAAAAATTACTCCAGACTCTTGATTTACCCCAGAATGGAGAACGAGAAAAAATTGCGAGAGTTCTCGGTGAGGGTCAAAGATGCATGATCTGTCCTAACTTACTCAGAGACAGAATCAACTTGTTTAATATTTACTAAACTCACTGTAATTTACAAGCATTTCTTGTAGCTGTCTTACACAAGTTTAAATTAACTCCCCTTTTTTACGTTGAATCTCAGATTAAATATCATGTCAAAATTAAACAGGTTGACTTCTCTCCACCTTATCCTTCCATGTCACACTTAATTTATACCAAGTTAGTAAGATAATAATATGATAAATTATCAACAACAACAAAGCTTTATGCCACTAGGTGAGATCAACTATACGAATCACACAATGCCATTCGACTCAATTAGAGACTAAAGTTTCAGAAATGTTATTTACCATAAGATCCCTCAAAAGATATAAATTATTGGTAAAAAAATAACATAAAATTGATCATCAACACCAAAATTCTCATGAATAAGTGCAAGATATAAGCAGTAATGATTGCAATAAAAAATGGAAAACGGTAATGATCATTGTTAAAAACACCAAATGACGATCTAATATTACCTTCCTCAACTTGTTCAATTTCTTCTGACTCATCCTCAGATGATGTCCAGCCGTCAGATTGTCTAGTTCCTTTTCTGCTATAACAGGCCGCATTATTAAAAGCAGTACGTTCAGCATTTGCTGAGTGATTTTTATCACCAATATATTCGTCAAAATCTCCTCGTACAGGGGACGGAGAACCTAAAAGATTGGGTTATTCATATGAAAGGTAGCTTCACATAAAGTGACTTATAATATAGAGCTAAAGTGTAAGCTTGAGAATAAAACAGCAAGCAAGGATCTTCATCAAACTCCATAACAGAGAATTGCATTAAACCATTAAAGTAGTTTTTAACACATAGAAACCAAATCAAGTGGAAGACAAACTAAAGTTTAGAATTTAATACTCAATGCAAGAAAACTAAATGCAATACTAGAATTGAAGGTAACAAAATATCTCCTTTTTCCTGCTAATATTATTCCTATAGAAAGCCACAAACATACTTATTATGATATGTGCAAGAAAGTTTACAAGGATAAATGCAGTTTAACTGATCTTTACATACTGTCATCATCAATCATAGGATGATATGGAGTCTTAGGTTCAGTGATTTTTTGCCGCACTGGTTTGTTTGCTTCAATTTCTCCAATATTAGCCTCATTCCATCTTACACGTCCCCTGCAATGTGAAAACAAAGGGAAGACACATAATATTAAGATTTGTCAGTTCATCGAACATATTTCTTATTATGATGTGCAATATAATACAATCAGGAGCATTCAACTTTCAGTCTAATTTAAATAGTTTTCTTTTCCCAAATCAATAAGCAAACTAATATAAACCAGACTGCTAGTATTACTTCATTTTGGCAGATGGAAGAGCTCTTCGAACACCAAAAGTATGCAAAGCTATCCTCAAGTGGCTTGGTCAACTGAGGAAAAACAATAAGTTTATGCGGTAAGTCCTTAAGCTTCCAAAACAAATTATGAAAGACAAAGAAAAGAAAAAAAAGAGGAACAATGAAGGAAAGAGCAAGCCAAATTAATGAAGAAACAACATTCAAAACAAGTTAAAGAATTTCAAAGCAGTTATAAATATATGTGTCAACTGAGTATTTGATGAAGCAGCAAATGGAATACACCAGAAAACCAAGCATTCCAATAAACATAACCCAGCCATAACAACTAACAATTATAGATTTTCTGTTGGGTATATACTAACATTGATAATTACTTAAATAGAAGGCAGTGCAAATGTATATCAAGAAAAACCACACAAAGTTGATCAAATACATTATAAATAAGAAAAAGGACAAAAAAATATTGCACCACCAAATAACATTCAAAAATTACAAACAAAAGGAAATTAGACTGGCAAATTGTTTCACTGCTGCAGCCATGATAATTAAAAGGAAGATGCATTATATTTGGATTGATGGAAAAGGATGAAATGGAATGGTGTTAGTTTTCATTCCATTCCATCCAATCTCCACCCCCCGCCCCCGAAAAATAATAAACTTGGGGGATATAGGATGGAATGGGATGAAACCAACTTATTATTCATTAATCTCCTTAATCAAATGAAGACATTACACCATTTCTTCAACAATGTATGGTAATGTTATATTATTCCATCTCATCCCTTTTCACTCCATTCCATCCATCATTAGGTATACACTTTTGCATGAACTTAAAACTCTACTATACTCATTGTACCACGAGAATCTGAAGCTCCAAATACCATCAATTAGTGGTATGTTGCAGCTATAAAATGAAAAAAAATCCAAAACTTTGATCTCTAACAAATTTTTCCAAATCTGAGAAACACAGTTGGAAATTTGTCAAAATTAACAGATTTCACCAACATAGAATCAGCAAACGGAAGACATTAGGCATCATATCCCATGCTGACAGAACAATAAATCCAAAATCATGATTGTAGAAAACTTCATAACCAAATAGCAAATGCAACATTTCATTCTAGAAAGTAGAAACAGTATGTATGTTATTAACCACCGATCAGCGCATTTGATTGTTGATTGAGTCCTCTTAACAGGAAAAGGAGGTATAGATAAATCAAATGAAAAAAATGAAGATCCGTGGCGATAAAACCTTTGATAATTTTAACAGTCAAATTGAAAGCATCGAAGTATACCCCAGCCACCGTCTAAAATGAAAGAGGCAAAAAGTGATGTTCCGTTTTTCTCGCATTTTCTCGGGAAATTGAAAATCTAAAATGGAAGTGAAAAAACGCAAGAGAGAGAGAGACAGTTGTACCTTGAAATCGAATTGCTGTGTTTAGCTGGTGGGAGAAGTAGCAAACTGCGAACGCTAATTTAAGTATAAAACCGTTTTAAAAAAACAAAAGAGAAGATTCATTTACCTCGTTTATTTTCTACCTCGTCTTTTTTTTTGCCCTTTTTTCACATCTAGTTCTTCCTTTATTATTTTTTCCCTTTTCACTTCATACACTCTAATGACTTATGACTCCATACACCCTACAATAAGGTGTAAGCTTATGATTAGCCAAATAAAAAAGTGCAAAATTGTATTTTGTTCTACTGTTGCAGGTTGAAAACTTGAAGAAACCTTTTTTTTTCTTTTTTTTAGATTTAAATACATTCAAGGTTTTTATAATCATAACAATTTTTATTTTTAGTTTTTTTGATTTTTTGTTTTATCTTTATAATATTTATCGTCACTTATTTCGGTCTCCACCATAAACTCATGGTAATAAGTTGTTTTATGCCTTACAATTACAAGAATTAAAAACAAAAGTTACTGAATGAAAAATATATTTAACCTTCTTTGTTAAATGAACTTGAAGAATCTTCAATTCATTTTATTTTTTTTACGATAATGGCAATAAAACCTAAATCTAAAACTTTGTACAAACTACACAACATCCTATCATTAAACCGGCCATAATGGATTTAACTTCAACCCAAATATTACCATGCATTTAACATTTATCATTTTAATGTCTATGAACCAATGTTTTTTTTTTTTTTAAACAAGTAATTTTCTATCGCTATTTAGTTTTCTGATTAAAGCTGAAAAAATTTCATGAAGTGGAGGAAGATCAACAAATTTGGAATATAATCAGAACGTTGCTCTGCCTATGCAGCATATAAGTGCATAAATGGGTTGCTTCTTAAATGTATGGACTAATGGATGCAAATTCAGAGATATATGCCACAACTTATAGGTGTTTGTTTCAACGTGAGATAATAGTCCAATATACATTCTTCAAAGCAATCCTTTGTTACTTCTACATTCATGTACCTTTGGAATTCGTGTAAACATGCACTAATTTTTTGTGTGAATGAGTATTTGTAAACTTGATTTCGAATGATCTTGAATTTGTCAATTATTTTTTGTTAAAATTGAATTTGAAGCGATTTATATTTAAAAATATTTATCTTAAAAGTTTGTAGCAAAATTTACTGAGATTCTCAACTCGACGCAAAAATAACATGAGAACTACTTTTAATAAAATCATGTTTGACCACGTTTTGCTTTCTGAAACATTGGCCAAACATTTTTTCCAACATTAGTGAAAATGACAGACAGGTGTTTGAGTGCTGCAAAAGCCACCAAGCACCAAACACATAGTAAGAGTGATACAATAATTAAGAGTGGCATGGAATCTGTCATATATTTGAAAAAGTGTGAAACTATAGTCTGATGTTTTCGAAGTTCTACATACAAGCATTTTGATTTTGTGCAGTAAAAGTGTTAACTCCCAGAACGAGATATAGTTACAAATTAGCACTTTCAGTAGCTCACATAAAAACTACCCGAGAGGGGCCTGACAATAACTTCTACAATGTACACAAAACCAGAATAAAGGGTTACAGACTATTAAAAGAGCTAAAGGAAGAGGGTTAAAGGTTTAATGGAAGGTGTTTACTAAGGTAACACGTTATAATAGTTCAACTACAAGTTGATAGCTTATCTCTAGCAAACATTTCTTCTACTTTCACTACAATGGGGAAGTATGGCTCCCGTAGAACTGCCTATGCCAATATTTTGGTGGAGGGTATTGACTACAATAGTAGTAAGTCTAGCATAAGTTATCTGAACTGACACTTCACAATGCCATCTCACAATGTCCATGAGCATTTGATGAGCCAAGCTGTCGCTGAAGGAAGTTCTTAGAATTTGAATTAGTGTCTAAAGGGATAGTTCCACTACCAGTGAGGGTTTTTATTGCAAATTCTATACATGGATCCATCCAAGAAATATCAAGTGGCGTTTCAGAAGAAGGTCCTGGATTCTCGTTCCCTTTGTCAGTATGACCAATTTCATCATCATCAGCAGCAGCAGCAGCACATTCTTTGGGAATAGTAAGGTTTTCTGGAGGTGAAAGCACATATTTGGACCCTTCTCGCTCATCACCAATATTCTGCCCTTCAGCAGCTGCCAAAGTTTCAGAAGACATTTGGGAGCTTTTATAATAGGTTTCAAACGTTACTCCAGTGAGAGTTTGTATTGCAAGTGTAATACATGGGTCAGTTAGTAGTTCTCCAAGAGGCAAGTCAAGGGAGTAATCTAACTTTCCTTCAACAGTACCTTGGTTCTCCAGAGGCCAAAAAGAAAAGCATTCTTGATCCTTGTCAGTTCCATGCTCTTCTACAATCTTCTCAGGAAGCTTTTCCGGAGTAGACAATTTCCCATAATAGTACTCACTCTGACCAGACTTAGCTGACTCCATTGTTTTTTGTGGTACTGTCAAATTTGCACTTACTTTCTGACCCACCTTCAACTGCATCAAATTGTTTTACTATACCAATGGGCAAGCAGCAAGGGCGTTCATCCACGTTTGTGATCATTTTGCCCTCATATGATTGATTAACTGCAACTCGCCGTGCTCGATTGCTTGTTTTAAGTTCTGGAACTGGATCAACCTTAATTCCAGCAAGACGCTTTGAAGCACGGCGAGGCAAATTGATCTCTTTCTTGTGTTTGTATTTGCGCAGACCATTTTTGGCCTTTTCGATTTCATGTTTTGTCTGTGCACTTTCTGTAAGATGCTTTTCCAAGGCAGCTCCATCTGTGCAACATGGAACGAAAGCGCTTTCAGCTAAGCCAAATTTCCTGTCTTTCTGATCCAAACCTTCAGATAGAACGAAGCTGGTTAATTCAGTGCCCACCACACTTATATTGTGTAATAAACATAAATCATATGCAATATCTGTATATAGTAGTTAGTTATATGGATAAGAACAACAGAACAAGCTTTGACAAATACAAACTCTACTCAATATCTTGTTTCCTTCAGATAATGAGAGTTCAACTCATTATTTGAACCAGAATCAAATAGAAAACTTTACCGTGTACACATAATGTGTCTTAATTTCCAGGAGTAATGATAAACAGTCGGCAAGTACTAAACTGATGAAAGAGAACATAAATAGCATTAATGTATCATTTAGATGGAAGTCATTATTGTGAACTTCAAAAGAAAAAGGGAAAATGCCAAGACTTTACACTGACTGGAAATATGGACAGAGATGGAAGTAGATTCTCCTACATGTGCAGGATTTGGGATCTGGTGGTCATTGGCTAATGAAGCCAAACTCGAGCTCTGATCCATGCTAACTGATAATGTTGGTTTCATGGTTCCACTATCACTGCAAGCTGGAAAAAAGTTTCAGCAAGAGGGGATAACTTACGAACATACAAGGCATCAATTTGCATCATGAATAAGATGGGTGATATAGTACTTTGTTCTGGCATTTATTAAAAATGTAATATTCAATATGCTACAGGGGCAAAGCGGAGTATCACAAAAATGTAACTTATCCAATAAAACTACCCAAGACAAATGTCAAAAGACTGGATGGATTCATACTATCAACAAACCTCAAAATCTGAAATTGATAATCCACCCATGTTTGTACCACGTGTTTCTGACAGTAAATAGATAATTCAGAGGAAAAAGAACATCAACTTAGCAGCTCAAAAATCATGGTTTCATCCTATATTAATATGAATTATATAATGCTATGTTAAAAGAGATTTTCATTATTCTCATGATAACAAATTGCCATTAATGCATCTAATCGGATTATGGTAACCTGAAGCTCTTCCTACATAAAGGATTCCTTTCTTATTGACTCACATGCAAATCAAGGTAACATGAAAATATAGAATCTTTCTTAGCCTTTTAATTAATCAAGCTAGGTGCAGCTTCAGATCTCCAAAAACCATTCATTGAAAATTTCTGAAATATTAAGGAACACTAGCTCACAATCACAAACTTTCAGACGACAAAACGATAAAACATATGTGACCCTATTAAAAAGATTGTCATATTTATTATGTAAGACAAAGAAAATCTCAAAATTTTCAGTTACAGGAGTAAGTGGGCAAGCTGAGACAGGAGATCTTACATTTCTAAAGCAATATCCTTAGAACAAAAGCAGTAAGATGATGGGTCAAAAACTCAAAGCTCAATCACCTTGTCTCTCTCACCATTCTTTGGCACACGCACTTCCTCCGGCGCCGGAAAATCCAGACACTGTTCTTCTTTTGTCTTTCTTCTTGTCCTAATGCTTCCAATCCAAGACTAGTCCAACGTGTGTCCATTACTCTACACATTTCAACAGCATTTATAGCAGTGTCACAAATATATTTGCACACACATTATTCACCAGAGACAAAAGATCATTGCACTCGTAGATTACGAGGCCAATCATCACAAATTACTGTTTCCTTTTTTGAAACAAGTTAAACTCTGCAAACACAGACAAAATCCAAAGGCTTTTAAAACATTATAAAAGATAATATATTATATATATGAAATTTATTAACGTACAACTGTTTGATTTTTATAGTTAGAATATATTAATAAATTATAATTTAGAATTATTTTAAAATATATTAATAAGATAGTTTATTAATGTATAACGTATTTTAACTAAAAAAATAAGTAAATATATATTAACAAATCTCATTATATATTATTATCTTTTTCTATTATATAAAAGAAGATTTTAGCAATTTAAATATCATAATACCATAGTTATTTTCTTGAGAAAAATGGATATGCGCTTGTAAAGTTTTTACACTGTTTTTTTTATTACAAACCATTATATGTGATAAATTTGTTGACTCTAAATTCCTAATAATAATTATTCTAAAAATTATACTAAAATTAATTTTTAATTAATTAATAGTGTAAAATATTTTACATTAACAATATATATTCATTAAATTCTATTTTCTTTTTCATTCAAAATAATTTATTTTTAATTATTTTTCAATAATTATAACATCATTATTTATTAATTAAAATAAATATTTGAACAGTTCAATTAATATGAATCAATCAAATAGTATCCGTTGTAATAATTTAAATGAATCAATTTATATTTCCTGAATTTCTTGAATGTTAGTATTAGGTTGATTAATTCCAACTTACTATAAATTAATTTCAACATTACAATAAACTACGTCCAATATAAGAAGTAAAGATAATGCAATTAATTAATTCCAACATTATTATAAATTAATCAAAATCAGTATTTAGATTAATTAATTAATATCTACTACAATAATTTGAATCAATCAAATATTCTAATTATTTTTAATTTGAATATATAAAAAATTCATGTTATATATAAAATCTTTGGATTTGGTTCTTCTAAAATAAGGGAGTGTACTTTAGAAAATAAAGTATAATAATAATTATTAATAAGAAAATAAATTATAATTAACTTTATATTTTGTTATATATATATATATATATTAATTTTATCACAATTTTCAACTATTAATTTTCTAATCAACATTTATAAGTACACTTTATTTTTTAAAATGCATCTCCTCACTTTAGAGGAACTAAATTTAAAATCTTTTATATACCTTTTTTTCCTTCACATTGGATTATTTGCTTCATGCTATAATGTTTTTTTATGTTTGATTTTTTAGTTTTTTTATCTTCTTCCTTGTACATATTTCTTTCACTATTGTTCAATTCATCTTTTTTATTTCAAAATTTCATTGTTTTTATTTTTTTATCTTCTTTCTATATAGTAAACTTTAATATTTTTATTCCCTTTAATTTTTTCAAATTTATTTAATATTTTGCATTTGACATTTCAACTACTAAGATGATATAAACGGATTAAAATAAAATTTTTAAAAAGAAGAAATAGAAACCTAGGGCCTATTTTATTGAGTTTCAATTTTTTTTAAATTATTTTGTAAAATAATTTCAAAGAATTATTTTGTGGAACAAAATAAGAAAAAAACAGGTTTGATAAATATTAATTTTAAAACAATTATAGAGGTGAAAAAATAAAAGAAAATTCGCATAGAAAATTTATTTTGAGGATATGTTTCCCTGTTCCGCTATTTGCATGTTTTCTTGTTTCCAAAATTAAAAAAGTGATTTCCAGTTTTAAAAACTATTAAATTAGAAATAATTTTGAAAGTAGTTTTTAGAAAGAAATTTCTCAAACAATTTTTTTTTGTTTTTAAATTTTATAAAAACTTTAAAAATAGTTATCATTTAGGACACTATACTATACTACCCAAATAAGGTTTTTTCTTTCTTTTTTTATTTTCGAATATCATCTATACATCTTTCTTTTTCTTCTTTCCTAAATGTATCTATTTTATTATTATTTCAATTCATCTTTTTTTTTGGTTAATTTTAATTTTCACCCTTTTTATCAAGGGAGGATAATAGGTGCTCCATAATGAACTATAATTTTTAACTTTAGATTAATCTTATTATTATATGTCATTCGACACTAGATTCCTCTAACTTCCTCCCAACAACCTTTTCGACTACCATTTATTGCCGTCGAAATTGATTTTCGATGGTGGTGTTTCATTTTTTTTTCTTCCCACCACTTCTCCACCTCCCCCTCCCCTTACTCTCGTCACGTCGCGCTCCAAAAACGCAGCACTGTGCCTGAGTGAACCCCTCCCACCTCCCTCTCTAAGCAGAAACATCACCATCACCACCAACTGCCCCCACTCTTCAAGTCCCACAACATCGCCTTCTTCTCTATAAGAGTCGCCGCAAAAAGCACTATGTTTTGCACGCTGCAGCGAGTGAAGGGTCAGCGCGTGTTGCTACTATTCGCGGTCCCGCTCCTCTACCTCTACTTCCTTGTCTCGTGCTCCTTCTACTTGGACCTCCTCTCCCGCAATTGCTTTCTCCCGTGGTGGCCTACCCCGAGCCGCCACTGCCGGTGTTTTGGACAATTGGGTCGCGGCTGAAGTCAGAGAAATGGTTGGTGTCGGGGTGCTGGGTGTAAGTGTTTAGGAATGGCGTGATTTCTACGGAGGGTGGAAGTGAATTTTTTTGGTGATGGTGGTAGGTGTGAAATAATCTAGTACAATGGATATAGAATATAATGGTGAAACCTGGATGAATCTAACTGTCGCAACCGGGGTCACGACTAGACGGCAAAAAAAATAAAAAATCAAAGGAGCCGCCACCATAACTTTTTTAAGGGAAAACATGAAAAAATCCTAAAAAATGGTCTTTAACCAAATATTGGATTCGGGAGTCAATTATGTGTAGGGAAGGTGTTAGCACCCTACGACGTCTATTATAAAAATGGTTACCTTTTTACTTGATGTATGATAATATTAACTGTCTTATCCTCTTGCTTATAAAATTATTAATCCTATTATTTTTTTATATTTTTTTATTTAAATTATAGATTTATTTTAAAAAAAGGATTATTATTATTACTATTTTATTTTTATTATTTTTGAGATCAACAGAAGTGGGCTCCTGCTCCTACGTATCCTCCGGTGCAATGAGGAAATCAAACTCACGTAGTTCTTTGGGTAGAAAATCGTTTTGTTGGTTTTTTTTTTATTTTTAATATTTTAAAAGGCTTACTCAATAAATAAATAGGAAGTGCATTTGAAATAGATATTACTAAAACCTTTATTAAAGAAAAGTTTTTTTTTTTGAATTTTAAATTAAAAGGCTTTTACAATAACTAACTAAGAAGTGCATGCAACATGGTTATCATTTCACCTTTTAAGATTTTCATAATAATCAAATAAGAAGTGCATCCAAAATGACTATCATTAAAACCTTTATTATTAAAATTTTGTATCATACATATTATATAAAAAATGATAACCAAATAAGAAGTGCATCTAAAATGGTTATCATTAATATTTTAAAACTTTAATAATGTCCAAATAGGAAGTGCATCCTAAGTCGCCATTATCAAGTTTAATTATTTATTTTAAAGAGAACTTATTATTTAATAATTAATTTCATATTGAAAACAAATTCACGAGAAAAAAAAGAAGCTTTAACAAATAAAAAAAAGAAACTATTTCATTTAATCGTTATCGTCAACAAACATTTTGGTTATTAAATGTTTTTTTTTGCCAAAAAACCAAAATAATAAAGGCTTAAAAGACCTAACCATGTTTACTTAACAAACCTTTAATATAATTTTATATTTACCCTTTAATTGGATTTATAAAGCTAATATATATATTTATGTAACGAAAATTCTATGTAAAAAAACGAGAGCTTAATAAGGAAAAAAAAAGGAAGAAAAGGTTTACAATTTATTCTATGACCTTTTTATGATAAGCGGATCCAGCATATTGTAGCTAAACCCATTCGATTATTGCTGGGCCTAAGCTATATGATGGGCATATAGCCTTTTCTCCAAAAGACGGAACTCCAAGACTCTAGGGGCCCATGCGTCGTTGTCTTGAGAAGGAACAGTGAAGAAGGCAATACGGCCTTTTTCAAGAGACGGGGTTTCGAAGCACTAGGGGGAAAGGGAACCCTTGCCACACCGTCGCATAGAGATTGGAGGAAGGAAGAGGTTTCAAAACTTCAAGGGAATCCAGGCCGCCACTGCGAAGGAAAAGAGGGCGAGATTAGAGGTTTAGAGAAACTGGCACGTGTCGGCGATGCGGTGGACAACGAACAGAGGTTTCGAAGATGTTGCCGACAAAAGCTTCGGATCACCGACTCTCGGTGGTTGATATGTCACTATCCGATAGTACACAACAATGGAGTTCTTGCATTCAAAGATGCGCAATGAAGCGAAACGGATTCAACTGGAATCAGTGATGTTTGGCCATCACAGTCTCGCGCAGGTTTCATTGAAACCTTGCGATTGCACAATACAAAGATGACGAACGGTTTGTAACAATTTTAATCCATTCAGGTGCAGTCCGTGAGTGCAGGGAATTAAAACCATTCAGTGTTTTAGTGACCACATAGGAAGGGAACGACGAATATGGTGTTGTATAATATTTGTAATTCTGATTGCAACATTGCATTAATATAATAACGAATGACCATACATTGGAGATACTGGAATTGAAATATGATTAGACTATTGATGTGCAGTTCGGGGAACGGAATGTTGCAAGTCAAGAGCAGAATATAATACTCATCAATTCGTTTTTTGCACAAACTCAAGAGGCCATTATCAATTGCAAAATTCTCTTATGGCTATGAAGCAAATCAAAGATAGTAGACTAGAAGATCTTTTGCAAACAAAATGAAGAAGGGAGAAGAATAATACCTTCAAAGCTTTCACGAATTGTCTCCATCTTCCAATATTGCTCTTCTCTTCACACTCCAATATCTTCCTCCTTTTTCTTGACTCCTCTGTTTCTCGTTTTCTCCGTTTTCACTCTCCTTTTTTCGTGCAGCCCCCTTTTTTCCCTATTTATAAGCCCAAAATCTAATACCACTTTGTAACAATTTCTTCCTTCTTCATTTTCCCTTTCTCCATTTATGACCCCCATATTCAATATGAGTTTTGCAACTGTCTCATTTCCCTGACTCTTCTGTTCCTATTATTATTATTCTTTATTTTATATTTATTTTCCATGATCATGATGAACTCTTAAAATATCATTATGAATGAATATGTATGGTCATGGGCTTAAAACTTTTAATTTAACAAGAAAATAGTTACAGAGTAGGACACTTCTAGTCTAACAAGAATAAAAGATAAATATGCTTAACCCAATTATTATTATTATTATTATTATTATTATTCTATTTATTTATTTATCTTAAGTTATAATTACCCGGATAAAATTGGGTATTCACACTAACGATGAATAAATGACCCTCCACTAGAACCCATACTTAACAAACTTAAGATGTAATATTAGTTAACACAAATGAGAACATGCAAAACACTCATCCTTTGAAGACTATTTATAAGCAACAAAAATGTGTACAAAACGACAGAAGTCCTTCCTAAATTCAAATTCAAATTTAAATCATCCACGGTGATACACAAAACTCACTCAACAACTACACCATTAGTAGAAGCAAATTAACAAAGGAAATTGATATATAAGAGCAACTTTAGTGGTGTAAAAATAAGAACACATTTTTGGTTTCTTAAGTGGGTCCCACAACTCCACATCATTTTTAAGCAACTCCTAAGCAATTTATACACATTTTGCTCTAAAGCATATAATTTTAAGCAACTCTTAAGCAATCTACACTTTTATATTTTTTTATTTGCACTTTATTTTGTGTTAAATTAAAAATATTAATACACCTATTTAAATTAATATGCCTAATTAAATTTAAATAATTATAATAAAAATACAAGTTAATTAATTATTACCACAATAAATAAAAAATGATAATTTCGAAACCGTATAACAACCACATCCATCTTCAAAACAACCCGACAACCACATCCATCTTCGAAACAACCCAACGACGATAACTTATGTATAAAACCAGTAAAACACGATTAAAAGCCTGTACAAATCAATTGGTATGTAAAACTGCAATTAAACATACTGCATTTGCCTATAAATACTAAGATAATAATAAACAAAATCAAAACATGTCACCTTTCAATCAAAGATAATCATACGCACGTGTCGAATCACCATAATCATTACCGACTCACGAGCCCTAATGAAAGACATGTAATCGAGGAGAAGATTGCAGAATAAAACCATTCCTCCACCCAAGTACGATTTGTACAGTTTCCTAATGAGACGAAGCCTAAAAGCCTAAATAGCATAAGGCTTTTCCGTCAAATGGGCTCGGTCATGTATAAGATCAAATGGGCCAGGACTTATAAAATAATGTATAAGGCCCACAAAAACCAAAAGGCAGGAAATATATTATAATAAAAAAGATAGCGGATGAATAGTTTGAAACAGTGGTCCTAAACTTACTTGGTTGTATATAGATAGAGATAGATAGATATCATGCTGCGCCATTTAGTTACAAAGAACCATATTTATTGTACTTAAAAATATAAAACTTTATTATTAAACAGATGAAAGGTTTGCGACGGAGAAAATTTCGGTCAACCAAGAGAAACACATTCAAAAAGCAACAATATACACGCTAGATAATATCTTCCCTTATGATTCCAAAGGGAAGGAGCAAACTACATAATTCGCGCTTTCTCTTCCATCAAGATAACTCTGATGGCATGGGCTCTTTCTTTGAAGATGAAACCAATCACACAAATTAAAATTAACATTTGCAATGTGAAAAGTCTTTAGCCAGTATGAGAAATCGATGATATTTGGAAATGAAATTAGGATGATACGTACATGGAACAAAGCATCTATGAGAACATATAAAATCACATCGGTCATTGAACTCTTGGTACTAAGACTAAAAAGGAATTTAAATTAAAATAGCATATTATTATATGATATAGCAAACACATAAAATATTCAGCAAGAGAGACCACAGCCAAAAACATAAATTTTTGTAGTTATTTTCTAATCTCTAATCACTGGAGATCATTGCACACACTTACTCAAGAAATTAAAAAGCCTTAGCGGGAACCTCACTATTCAAGTCTATATGCGGTATGCACTAAAACTGACAAAAGAAAAATAATAATTTCATGACCACTAACTCTAATTTATTTATATCATATGCATGCCATCTAGAGCCATGTATATATCTGATCAATTATGAAGAGGGTTTGGTCCACTAGGAACTTGACGCTTAACATCAAGATCACGTTCTTGCATGAACCTACTCTTCCTGGAGTTCAAAGAGGAGAGAATAGCAGAGTAACTCTGAATAAACATGGAAGAACCCTTTCTTTCTGATTTTCTTTCCAATTCTACATGGGTGTCTAAACAGGAGGCTGAATCTTGCATCAAAGACAGCAGAACGATGAGAAGTAGAAAAATGGCTGAGAATTTTGGAACTCTCGTCATTGTGATGGAGGATTAATTGGAGCTAGAAATTGAAAGAAGAAATATTGTTTATGTGAATATGTTACAGCAGGCTATATATAGTGAGAGAGAAAAATTGAGCAAATTTAAAATATTTAAAATATAAATAAATATACTTAGAAAACACCATACGAGGAGCACACTCTGTGACTCACATATGCCAAATGTCAAAACTTGACTTTTTTTGGTCAAAATTTCACATAAATTTTTTATTTTGTTTTTTTAATTCATAAAAATACATAATTATAATTATATTAATTGGGATCTACTAATATACACCTACTTAATTTTTAGTTGGAATACGTTAATAAGTTATAACTAAGAATTATCTTAAAATATACCTACGGTATAACTTGTTAATGTATTTCAATTAAAAAACAAGTGGGCGTACGTTAGCAAATGCTTGTGAAGTTTGCTTACACCTATTTATTTTTTAGTTGAAGTGTGCTAGTAAGTTATAACTAAGATTATCTTAAAATGTACTAATGGTATAGTTTGATAATGTATTCTAACTAAAAGATAAGTAGATATATGTTAACAAATCCCATATTAATTATAGTAATTAAGGCAAGTATATATTTTGATTAAATTAATCAGTTAAATCATTAAAATTTAAATAGACTTTGATTTTATATAATACGATAATCAATTTATTAATTTTATGGAATGTTTTTTATAATTATGGTAATTTTAATTTATTATCATGATTTTATACTAATTTGCCATAAATATATATTATAATGATAATAAATTGTTATATTACCTTAAATACTAACCTAGTGAATAATAATAGAATTTACGATAATTTTTTATATTTATTATCATTATTTTATAATAATTTATAGTAAATATGTATTCTAATAATGATCATAATAATGATAATAAATTATTATGTTACCATAAATACTAATGTAATAAATAATAACAGAATTTATGATAATGTTTTTGGTTTATTATAATTATTTTATATTTTATAGAACATATTTAAGTTTATAATTTATTTTTTTAACATATATTAAAATAATTAAAAATACATTAAAAATTGTAATGATATAAAAAATAATAAATTGTAAAGTTAACACCTGTACTAAGCACAGGTTATTACACTAGTATAAGCAAAAAAAAAACCTAATTCAAACTAATTAAGAAAATTAGTTAATACTATTTAATTTTATTAATCCCATTTGAAAAATAAACTTTTTTTAAGCTTCCCTTTATTAGAACTTAATATCAAGAATAAAAAAAGATTATTAAAATACAATCTCAATTAAATGAACTATATTTTGAGGATAGTATCATTAAATAAAGTGAAATTAGTTTTTAAAAAAATCCTTGTAGTGATCTCTATAAATTAATTCCAACATTACTACAAATTAAGTCCTATGTAAGAAAAAGATAACGCTGTCAATTAATTCCAACATTACTATAAATTAATCAAAATTGGTATTTAAATTAATCAATTAAAATCTACTACAATAATTTTTTCTTGTAAAATCTACTACAATAATTTTTTTTCATAAAATCTACTACAATAATTTGAATCAATCAAATATTATAATTATTTGAAATTATTTTCTAATTTAAATATAAAGGATTCATGTTATATTATGAAAAAATTTATGCACTTTTTATTACTCCACATCAAATTATTTGGTTTATGATATACATACATACATATATATATATACACACACACACATAGGGGCGTATCATATGAGAATGACTAATCTCAATAGTTAAATTAAAATGAAAGATATAAATTAAAATACTTATAATTCAAATTAAAACCTCATGTAATTATGAAATCTTTAACAGATTTATCAAACAAAAATCAAATATCTAAAAGATATCGATTATCACATCCTTAAATATCTCAATTATCATGTCACTCTTCTTCAAAATTATCGTTAACCCATTACCATCACCACCATGACCGCCACCACCACCACTGTCATGATTGTTACCGCATTCGCCGCCGCCACTACCATTACCATGACCGTTGCCGCCATCATCGTTGATGCTAGCACCACCATCACCATGATCGACGACAGTGACGGCGATGGCGGCAATGTTATGGTGTTAACACACCACCACCGCCATGACCACTGTCACCACCACCACTGTGATTGCTATCGCCTCCACCATCATAATCATTGCTGCTGCCACCACCGCAGCCGCCAACAGTTGTGGTGGCAACATCGATCATGATGGTGATAAGTTAACGACAGTTTTAAAGAAGAGTGATGTGATAATCTAGATATTATAATACGTGATAATTGAAATCTTTTAGAGATTTGATTTTTGTTTGATGAATCTTTTAGAGATTTAATTGTTACATGAGGTTTAAATTTGAATTCTTAAGTATTTTAATCTAAGCCTTCCATTTTAATTTAACGGTTGAGATTAGTCGTTTTCATTCTCACCTAAGAAAGTCATTCTCATAATGTATATATTTTTATTTTACTTAATTTATCTTATTATTTTATTTTCTGGTTTTCTTTATCTTCTTCCTTAGAGATTTTTTTTTTGGGTTTAATGGCTATGCACTGTCAGTGTAAAAAGCTTTACATTGTCAATTAATAAGAAATTATCATTGGTATGACTTTTAAGGTAGTTATTGTAAAAGTCAACAAACTTACCATAAATGGTGGTTCTAGATTGGATAACTATGTAAAACTATTTTACAATATCAATGCATAGCCTATTTTCTCTATTTCTTTCACCATTGTTCAATTTGTCTTTTTTGTTTAAAAGTTTCTTCATTTTTATTTGTTAAGATATGTTGAGATACTAACTTGATGTTACCTGATTCTATTTCCTTATTTCCTTATCTCCATCTATTCTATTTTCATGTTTCCTTATTTTCCTATTTTATTTTAGTTTCCTTAGATAGTTTGGTCATATATTTTTGCTTCCTTAAATAGCTTGATAACGATTCCTAAACTTTAGGGATTGATTTAGAGTGTGTGTGGCTCAACTTTATTTGATCTTATTTTCTCCTTAAAGGGAGAAGTTGGGTCAAACATTTTTTATAGAAAGCTCTTAAAAAATAAGTAACTTATTTTTATAAAACAAAACTTGAAAAAAAAATGATTTGTTTTCACAACTTACACGAAAGTTATTCATGCATTCTCCTGTTCGAATCTCAACCTAACCTAAAATACCATTTTTTTTTAATTTTAGTTGACTTTCTAATTTGAGTGCTTCATCAGCTTTCCCATCAAATAATTCTCACATATTTTAGTTTATTTTAAATTATGTTGATTTATTGTGAGGTCTTAATTTATTTTTAAATTATTTATTTTTGAAAATAAAAAATATTAATTTTTAAATATTTTTATTTTAATTAATTTATATTGATTAAAATAATTTCACATAATATTTTATATTTTTATAAATATATTCTTCCATTGAGTGAGATATTTAGTTTTAATTTTTTTTTACCAAATAGTTGTTATCTTAAAAGGAATTTTAAAACTAAAACAAATAAAAATTATCAAATAACTTCTACTTTATTTTTAAAGCTCTTATTTTGAGCTTTAACTTTAAAGCATTTTTTAGCAAAAAAGAAGAAGAAGAAAAACCTTATAAACTTTGTGTCTATAAATAAGTGTACAAATCACTCAACAACATATAAAAAAAATCATTTCTTTCATCTCAACATGGTATTAGAGCGTTGACATTCACTATGAAAAATAGTTTTTCCTTCCGCTGCACAAGAATATTAGATCTAGGTTTTTTTCCCTTTTTCTTTCTTAGCTTTCTAATCTTTTCTCTCCTACAAATCAAGATCTCATTCTTTGCTTTGTTTTGGTCCCACATATCTACCATTTTGAGGTGTTACTACTATGTTTGTTTTGTCTTTATTAAGGTCTATTTTGTATGTTTCGTCAAGGCTCTGGAGGTTGTTAAGATCTAACATGTCGCTTTAGTTCAAGATTTATCTTGTCATTTGCCTATTCTGGTTGTTCTTGAAGACTTGGTTAAGTCTATTTGGACATTATTTGCTTCTCCCCTTAATGGTTAAGCATTAATAATGTGAGTTTTTTCCTTTAGGTGATGATATTAATTTGTTTTGCTTTTACCTTACATGGTGGTTAATCCTTTCTTTCGTAATTGATGATATTAATGACTTCTACAAAGTAAGTATAAAGTTAATTCTGCTTATGTAGTTAAGCCTTATTTGATTTACTTCTACTATGTGGTTAAACATCGAGTGCAACTTCTACTTAATGGTTAAGTTTATCAAAAAGAAATTTATATTTAATACTGATTATAAATAATCCCACAACATCAACTGAGTAATTTAATTGGTGAAATGAAATATGAAAGAAAGCATTTTATTTGATTCAGTATTCCTCTCTTTTTTTTTCCATTCAATTGGGGGTATCGGATCAAATCAGTCAAATTATTTTCTTTTTTTATCATACAAATATTTAAATAATAAAATATTAATTTGGTTTAATTGTGCTTTTAGTCCCTAAGTATTGTATTTATGCGATTTCGGTCCCCAAGGTTTTAATTGAGTGAATTTTGTTTCATAGGTATTGCAATTGTGTGATTTTAATCCCTCTATCAATTTTCTGTTAAAAATTTAACAAATTTTGCTGACGCAATATGCTTATGTGTCACTAACATGCTGACATGATAGGCGACATGGTGTATTGACGTGAAATGCAAAAATTGGAGAAGAAATTTATAAAATGTTAGTAGTGAGATCTAAACTCCCACCCTTTCACCCCAACAACATTACCATTATCACTAGGACAAAGTGTTGGTTTGAGATATAAATCAAAATTATATTATCTACAACTTAAATTTAGCACTAAAATTATTGTATAGTTATTAATACTAAATAAATTATTTATACTATATATAAATTAAAATATTAATTTATTAATATATACTAATAATATTAAGTATTAATAAATTAAAGATTAAATACTAATAAATTATAAATCAAATCTAGTAAATACTAGTAATTGAATAAATATATAAAAATAAAAATATTAAATATTGATACATATAACTAATAAATATATGCCATTAATATTAAAATTAATATTAATATTTACTATTAAAAATTAATAAAAGTATAAGTTAGTAAAGCATCAATGAATATTATTAGTATAAGCTATTAGAGAATGAATATAAATTAATATTTATGTATTAGTATATGGATATATTTATTAATATATATTTAATATTTATTAAACATTCAATATTATCAATTTATTAATTTATTGCTAATAATAGTATATATTTATTAAGTATTTAATATTATTAATTTGTTAATATATTTATTAATTTATTAATATTATTAGTATATATTTATTAACTTATATCTATTAATACTTAATATAATTGTATTAAATTGATAAAGTATAAGTTATTAAAAGTATATATATATAAATTAATTTATAAATATTAACTTATATATATTTATTAATTTATATGAGTTAATCTTTAATATTATTAATATAAATTAATTTTTATTTATTATTATACGTATATATTTATTAATTTACTAATATTATTAGTATACATTTTATTAATTTATATGTATAATATTTATATTGTTATATTAATTAATAAAAGTATAAGTTATTAAGTGTCAACATAAATTAATTTATATTTCTTGATATTGAATAATTAATATTAATTTTAATATTATTAGTATATATATCTTTATTTATATGAATTAATATTTATAAATATTATTATATATTTATAATATTTAATATTATTAATATAAATTAATTCCATGTATTAGTATATGTATATATTTATTATATATATTTTATATTTATAAATATTCATTATATTAATTTATTAATATATTTATTAATTATTCCTATTACTAGTATATATTTATAAATATTAAACGTTATTAATTTTTAATTTGTATTTCCTAATATGAATAATTAATATTAATTTTAATAATATTATTATTTATTTATTTATATGAATTCATATTTAATATTTTTATTATATATTCTTTAATGTATTATATTTAATAAATTTTAATTTATAATATATTAGTATTTAATGTTTGATTTATTAATATTTTATATTATTAGTACAAAATAATGAATAATATTAATAAGAAAAGGGATCAAATTACACCGCTATAACTTACACTAACTATTGCACCATTCAATAACTTTTAATTAGATAAATTTATCTCAAAACCCACCATTGGATTGAAAATATATACAAAATTTTATATTAATCCAAAATTATTTAATACCTTATTCATAACGATTAAAATGGACATAATATATACTTTTCAAATATACTAAAATATGAATCATTTGATTACCTTCTTATTGTTATTTAATTTTGAAAAAATTTGACACAAACAATCTTGGTAATATGTATAATTTATTTAAGTTATATATAGTATACATAATTTATTTAGCAGTAATAAATATATGTATAATTTGGTTTCACATTTATGTTATGTATATTATAATTTTTATTTAGATATCAAACTATGACTTTGACCAAGTGGTAATGGTGGTAGTGTTACAATGAGATGGCTTGGGTTCAAATTTCATTATTAACATTTTGTAATTTTTTCTCTAATTTTCATATGTCACTTTAGCATGTCATGTTAGCTTGTCATATCACTTGTCAACCTCACTTCAGCAAATCTATTAAATTTTTAACAAAAGACCAACAAAGATACTAAAATTGCGTAATTGCGATACTTGAGAGACTAAAAGTGCAATTAAGCCTATTAATTTTATTTCATTATATTTTATTAAACTCACTATTAAATATCTTAACATAACCTTAATAATTTCTTAGGGAAAGAAGTTAAATAAATAAACAATTGGCGACAAAAATCCAAAGACATAAAATGTATTTAGTTCAATTTCTTCTTTTAAAAAGAAGAGTAAAAAAAATGAGAAAATAGGTTATGCATTGACAATGTAATGTAATTTTATATTGTTATTTAATCACAAACAACTATATATAGTAAGTTTATTGATTTTTACAACGACTAGTTTAAAACTCCTACCAACAATAATTTCTAATTGGTTGATAATGTAAAAGCTTTTACATTAACAGTACATAGCCATTAAACACAATAAATTGAGTCAACATTACCTTAATCTTATCCTAATTGAATGCTTGTTATAAAATATCTTAAGTCATTTTTTTTCCTTGCTTTGTACCAAATAACCCATTACTAATCATGCTGAATCAATACTGTGTTCCAGCCCGTAGCCAGCCCATTAGCAATTGCCCAACAATCACTTTGGTGCGGAGCTCTTGCAGATTTCGCTTTGGGCTTCTTCATTTGTCCCATCAGCGTCGCCCAATAATGTAGATTTTCTTTGAAAAATATTATTTGTTCAATAATATTATTTGTATTTATTTTTCTTCTACACATCATTTATTATATCTCATAATAATAAAAAAAAATAGATTAAACTCTTTTTTATATGCTTCCGAATGTCATTCCGGTGGGCAGTCTCTTTTATATGCATGCTTCCGATTGTCTTTCCGGTGAGTAGTGGTTATTTATGGTGTAAAAAAAGTCAATATGGAGGTACTAGAACCATCACGCTTTACCATTCAATTACAAAGAACCATATAACCCACCAGTACTGCCGGCTAAATTTAAATGGGAGAGCCATATGTTCGATTTTTTTATTAATATATGTAACTTTTTTGTTAATATGTGTAGTTTTTTTATTTTATAAAAATAATAGTAAATAATTTTTTGTTGGTAGACTTTGAACTTTAGTAGTTTTATTTTTGGGTCAGTTTTATCACTAGAATTGGCCTAGTAGTAGGGATTAAAGTAATATCTATAAAGTCATAGGTTCTAATCTTAGTACAATTATTGTAAAAATAAAAAATTCAAAGAACTATATTTATTGTACTTAAAAATATAAAACTCAATTATTGAACAGATGAAAGGTTTGCCACGGAGAAAATTTCGGTCAACTAAGACAAACACATTCAAAGGCAACATTGTACACGCTGGCTAGATAATAATTCCAAAGCCAATATCCTCCTTCATGATTCTAAAGGGGTTGAGCAAACTACATAGTTCGCGCTTTCTCTTCCATCAAAATAACTTAGATGGAATGGGCTCTTTCTTTGGAGATGAAACCAAACCCACAAATTAAAATTAACATTTGCAATGTGAAAAGTCTTTAGCCACTATGAATTTCTGGATGGACTTCTCAAGTGATGGAGAAGCATATGAGAAATCGATGATATCTGGAACTGAAACTAGGATGATACGTGGAATGAAGCATCCATGAGAACATATAAAATCACATAGGTCATTAATTGAAACTCTTGGTACTAAGATTAAAATAGAATTTAAACTTACAGCATATGATTACATGATATAGTACACACACACATATTCAGACAGAGAGACCAGAGCCAAAAACCTAAATTTTGTAGTTTTCTTTTTTTTATCTCTAATCACTGGAGAACCAGCACTTACTCAAGGAAAAAGCCTTAGCAGGAACCTAACTCTTCAAGTCTATAAGCGGTATGCACTAAAACTGACAAATAAATATAATTTCATGACCACTAACCCTTAATTTATTTATCTGCATGCCATCTAGAGCCATGTATATGAGATCAATTATGAAGAGGGTTTGGTCCACTGGGAACTAGCCGGTGAGAAACTGCATGAATTTGCTTGAACTTACTCTTCCTGGAGTTCAAAGAGGAGAGAATAGCAGAATAACTCTGAATAAACGTGGAAGAAACCTTTCTTTCCGATCTCCTTTCCAATTCTACATGGGTGTCTAATCGAGAGGTTGAATCTTGCATTAAATACAGCAGAACGATGAGAAGCAGAAAAAGGGTTGAGAACTTTGGCACTCTCATAATTGTGATGGAGGATTAGAAATTGAAAGAAGAAATATTGTCTTTATGAATATGTTAATTGGTAGAGCAGAAGTCTATGGCAGGCTGGCGTGTCTATACTTAACCGTAGACAATATGAAAATTAGAGGCTATAGCGAGAAAAATTAAGCAAATTTAAAATATAAATATACTTAAGACAATTCTATGTGAGGAGCACATTCTGTGACTCATATCTGCCAAATGTCAAAACTTGACTTTTCAGAAATCGATGAGTGGCTGCCAAAGTAATCCATATTGATGATCGTGCCAACTTGTCAATTCTTCTGTGTGAAAATTTCTTTGAAAATGGGCGTCATTAATTTCATAAACTTGTTTTCAAACTTCAGCTTTATCATGCTGGATTCATGTAAGCTGAGGTTAAAATTTCCTTGCCGTATTTCAGTGTTTCTCTTTGTAACGCTGCTATACAAATTTCAATACGAAAAGAAAAGGGTAGAAGTGTAGAACAATGATGCACATAAGTATACGTTTTAATAAAAAAAATAATTATTTTAATCAATCTAATACGACTAAGGAAGGTCAGCTGACATGCAGCCTGCTTTGTTAAATAAACAAGAAATTGACATTATTGTTGTTAATTTAGGAAAAAAACAACCAAAATTCTTGACAAAGTTTGCTAATTATTGCATAATATTCTATTGCCATTGACTAAAGCTAATCTACGCTAGATAACTTGATCGAATCAAACACTTTAAAAGGTAATTTATTCCAGAAGGGTATGTACTTTGAAGTAAAGGAGAAGCATATGAAATGTGGCGCTGGAAGTGTTTTGAAGTAAGGATAGCTTGATTGAAGTAGAGAGAAAATCTATAGTACCTGCAGAGATTGTAAACGCTATTTTACATGGAAAATACATAAATTGGTTCAAAAAATTGAAAGAGGTAATGCGTAATGGGTCCACCGGTAAAATTGAAAGATTTATATTGCACTTGGATTGCATGTGTCATGTGAGAGAAGGAATTCGGAACTCTGTCTCCTTGACTTTAAAATACGAGGAGAATTCCAACAGGGCTCTACTAAAGCCAGAGATATCTTACTTGATACGAGAACTTTTGGCATGGTCTTGAACAGTATCTCATAGTTTCATTTTTTTTCAGCACCTGCAGCATTGGCCGGTTTCTTCAAGTGAATTTTTGACTCCCTCAATTCACGATTTCCAACCGTGAAGGTGTTGACTCCCTGAATACGATAAAAAAAACAGATTAGATTGGCCAACAGCTGAATGCTATATTAAATTTGAAATTCAGAATTGTCTGTTAAAGAGGTTCATAAACGTGCAAGGAGTACTAAAATTTTCATGGCACTTTACACAACTTAAATTATTGGGCCTTTAAGGCACAATTTAAAATAATTTTTTTTTATTAAAAGATATTATTAATGCATTTTTACGGTAATTTTTAATGCATTATCACTATAATTTCTAATAAGAACTTTCTATTATTAATTCCTTAGTACTCAACAAAACCCTGATTTTTATACAAGAATTGGTCCCAATTCCTTGATCGGAGCTTAATGTTAAGTAATTAATGTGCATAGGAATCAATCCTTTATTCCTTTTGTATAAAATGTGATACAAAAAGTATGAGCGAATCTCTTATGTATGATAGCAGTAATACATTTCTTCAGGTTTTGAATAGGATGTCAGGATCATCCTATCTCCACAAATCTCTTTTAAAAACTGTAGGGCGATCTTGTCTAGGCTCGAAAAAGAAATATATAAAAGAAACTGACAGCATCCTTGGACTGGATAGAAGTAGGTCATAGCTCTAATTTTGTACTATTATTCAGATAAATACGCATAACCTATATAAAAAAGAATGGAGGTTCAAAATTTCACGCAATCAACTTTGAAAACTAATTCCTATGCTATAAAATATAAATATTAGTTTTCTTTTTTAAACTTGAGAATATTTCTTTTACTTTATTTTTCTTTCTGATATGTGATTTATTGTTATTTAATACTTATTTTTATATTTTTCAAAATTCTTAAATTAGTAATTATTTTCGTATTTTTCTTTTACATTAAGATTGTCATATTAAAATTTTCTGGACTTTTCAAATATTTATTAGCTAGTAATCTTTTTAAGAAAAAAATAATGCAACAACATACATTTAGGGGCGAAGTGTAACAGAACAATGGTCTAGTCAAGAATTAAAAGTTATTATTATATACATATACATATATTTTATTGGATACCCTCCTTATTATATTTATATACAGGGGACGGATCAAATTATGCTTGTGTAATATATACCAACTATTATATATTCAATAACTTTATATAAAATATGAATTTTATTGATCTAACTGTTGAATTCTAATTATATATTACATTGATTGTTTGTGTCAAATTTTGTCAAAATTAAACAACAATAATAAGATAATCAAATTATTTACATTTTTTGTATATTTTAAAAATATATATTGCATCAAAGTTGATATATGCAACCGAATTTAATATTAAAAAATTCTTTGCATTACTCTGAATTTAATATTACATTAACTTTAACAATATTTATTTGCAATCTTCTATATATATAAATTAGAATAACTATCTTGAACAAGAATATTTTTAGCTATTATTCTACAGTGAGAGTATTTTTAGTTTTCATTCTTCACCAAAAGCGTTTTTAAGAATTTTTTTAACCTCTTATCTCTTTCAAACTATCATTTTCAATATCTTTAGTTTTAAATTGAATTTTAATATTTTTTTACAAGAAATTATCAATAATTAAAAATTAACATTGTATTATAATAATTATTTATTATAAATTTAAAATAAAATTTATATATTTAAAAATATTTATTTATTACAAATTTTAATTATAATATAATTTATATATTCGGAAGAATTTATTTATTATAAATTTAAATTATATAAAATAAATATTTATTTTGTGCAGTGCACAAGTTAAAATACTAATTATACATCTAAAAGTGATTTTTATTATTGCATTACTCTGGATTTAATATTACTTTATCACTTTAACAATATTTATTTACAATTATACATCTAAAAGCGATTTTTTTTAGTATCCAAACATATTAAAATAAATTTGAACATAATTATTCTCAAATATAAATCAATTTACTTAAACACACTTAACACTAATATCAATTTTATAGAATCAAGTTTACTTAAAATTAAATTTACAAACTTCAATCCAAACACGTAATTCCTTGCTCTTGGAACGTAAAAACAAGGAAGGGGATAGGCTTCTTTTAAAAAAAAAAAAAAAAAAACTAAAATGGGGTAATTCTCTTTTAAAATTATTACATTAATATAGCTTTTGAAATATTTACTAATTCAGAATAAGTCATAGCCCTGTTTCATAAACTTTTTCATAAATACTTAAAGGAGAAGAAAATAAGAAAGTAAAATGAATTGAGTTTTTTCATAAGTTGAAATTATCTTATGTATTTAACTTTTATAGAAACTCTCTCATTTAACTTCTTGAAAAGTTGAAATACATAAGTTGATTTTAGCTTATAAGATATTTTGATTTCCTTTTATCTTCTTAGTTTCTTCTCTTATAAGTACTTATAAAAAAAATTATTTAAATATGATCATATTCTTAGGTTATGTTTGGCTTAGTTTTTTTTGGCTTAAAAGCTACTTTAAATTTAAAGCTCAAAATAAGAGCTTTAAAAATAAACTAGAAGTTGTTTAGCAATTTTTATTTTATTTTTAGATTTAAAGCTCCTTTTAAATTGAAAGTTGTTTGGTAAAAAAATTTAAAATATTACATTTACTTAAACCTAATTGCCTCACTCAATAGAATAATATATATATTAATAAAATAAAAAATATTATGTATAGTTAATTTTGAGTTACGATTATGTAAAATTACTTTAATCAACATAAATTTATTTTAATGATAATAAAAATACATAAAAGTATTAACAAACATAAATTTAAAAATTTTAATTTTAAAAATGTTAAACTATTTAATTAATAAAATTTAACTTTAAATATGATTTATAAATATTTTATTATATATAATACTAATTACAAAAGATACAATATTTTAAAAAAAATTATTGTTGTTCAATAATATTTTTAAAGATAAAAAATAATTTATTTAAACAGAAATCAATAATGTCAATATATATTAAATAGTATTTAACAAATAATTGAAAAGGTATTTAATAAATATATTGTTATAATTAAAAATTTTAAAAATATTAAATCTAACTTAAATTTAAAGAATAAACATCATATATATTTTTTAATATAAAAATTTTATTTAACTAAATTATTTAAAAAATTTAGTAACATTTTTTCCTTATTTCATATAAGAAATATATTTAAATTTTTTTTTAAATGTAAAAAATTAATTATTTAATAAAAATTAATTTTAAAGATAATTTACAAATATTTTATTACATATAATATTAATTAAATAAATTTAAATATTAACTACAAAAGTTAAATATTTAAAAACCTTTATATTATTGTTTAAAAATATTTTTAGAAGATAAAATATAATTTATTTTAAAAAATTCAATAATGTCAATATATATTAAAAAATATTTAATACATATTTTGAAAAGTATTTAATAAATATAATTTTTAATTAGGAATTCAAAAACTTAACTATAAATCAATTTTTTAAAAAAAAAATATGGCATCTGAATTAAATTAGAATAATAAAAATTAAAAATATTTTAAATATAAAAAATTATATAACTATATTATTACTTATGTTATTAATGTTCTTTTATTTTATGCAAAGAATATTTAAAAAGTTAAAAATAAATAATATTTAAAACCCTTATAATATTGTTTAATAATATTTTTAGAAGATAAAATATAATTTATTTAAACAAAATTCAATAATATTAATATATATTAAAATGTATTTAATAAATAATCCAAAAAATATTTAATAAATATATTGTTGTAATTAAGAATTCAAAAACTTAACTATAAATTAAAATTGTTCAAAAATATGGCATCTGGATTAAATTTAAAGAATAAAAATTATAAATATAAAAAAATATTAAAAAATATTTAACTATATTATTACTCATGTTATTAATGTTCTTTCATTTTATGTAAAGAATGTTTAAAAGTTAAAAAATAAATAATATTTTTATTTTTCTAAAATAAATAATTTAAAAACAAATAAAACCTTACAATAAATAAACATAATTAAAATAAAGTATTATTTAATGAGGACACCGGTGAAACATTCAAATTGAAAAAATAATGAAAAATTAAAAAAGATGGTATTTTTGGTCATGTTGGGATTTGAAGAGGGGATTGCATAAATAAGCTCCCTATAAGCCAAAAAAGGCTCCCTTTACCAACTTAATTATAAGCTACTTTTTTCTAAAATTTGTTCTATAAATATAAATAGAGCTTATTTTTTTAAGAATTTTTCATAAAATGTGTTTGGACCAGCTTCTCCTTTTAAGGAGAAATTAAGCTAAAAAAAAAGCTAGGCCAAACACACTCTTAAACTACAACGTATTATTTTTATCTGAATAATTTGCAATAGTTTATAATAATACTTTTTTGGTCATTTTAGATTATCATAAACATTTTTAATAGTTATAAACCACCACAAATTACTTGCAAAAATTAAAAAATGAAAAAGAAGTCATACTCTTACTCCATATTAATAAAAAAATTTAAAGTGTCCCAACCTCAAGTCCGCTAGCATTGTTAAGGAAAAGGAGGAGGGTGTTTATAAACTACCCTTGGTCTCAATTCCTAAGCAATGTGGAATTATATTGGTGTACTAAAACAAAAAGTTATATTAGTTGGGGCTTAAATATGTTTTTAGTCACCGTAAAATAAGCAAATTTTGATTTTAGTCTTCATAAAATATTTTCTTTAGTTTTCACCCCTCAAAAAGTTAAAATTATTATTTTTTGTCTCTATTATTGTGTGACACTCATTAAGTACTTATTTGTTTAATGGAAGGTCAAGTGACCATCCCAGGTAGCCCCCACTAATATTTGCGATACTATGTAAAGGCGAGAGAAGTATCTACAAAATATTTATACATATACCATAACTTAACCATAAGTTCAAAATTGGGTTAATTAAGTTTTTAGTCCCTATAAATATGCGACTTTTTTGTTTTTAGTTCTTAAAAAAAATTGAGCATTTTTCGTCCCTCGTTTATTTGCGGTCAGCACTTTTAGTCCCTAATGTCAAATTAGGACCATTAAATGCTAACACGTCTAATAGAGGATACATCAGCCCTGCCATGTGGACATCTAGGCCGACATGGCAACCACGTTGATGTGCCACATGGCAGTAACATATTTATAGGGATTGAAATGAGAATGTAGCATATTTACAAGGATTAAAAACAAAAACAAAAATTATAATGATTAAAATAAAAAAAAATTGTATATTTAGAGGGACTAAAATGAGAAAATTGTATAATTGTAGGGACTAAAAGCTTATTTAACCCTTAGACTAATTATCAATTAGTTTGCTTATTTAACCCTTAGACTAATTATCAATTAGTTTGTTTCATCATCAATCTTTTCTTACATTAATGTAACTTTTACCTTATGATTTGTCCACATCACTTATAACATTTATCATTTTTCTCTCTGGTTTTTCTTTTTTCTTTGTATTCCTATATTTCCTCCATATCACTCATACACGTGTTAGCATGGACCATAGTATAGTTTTATCTCATACCACAACCTTTTTTTGGGTATCTATCCCTAATGGTCAGTACCCTTAGGCTCACTATATTGGATCTTGCCCCAAAGTAAGGAGGTATAAGGCACCTCACTTGCCATAACATAGTACAAGTAAGGAGGTATGGAGCATCTCACGTTCCATATATCTCACTAGTAACATGTCCTCATCTCAACTAATCTTTGGTTTTCATTGCATAAGATGCAAAAGGAGAATACTTATACCACACACATATATGTACAAGCACACACAATTTTCATAAAAAAAAGAATCCTCCAATATTGCCTTATTTTCAAAATTTCAAGATTTCAATTGAACTTATTATACTTAAACAATCAAATTTGTTAAACTCGTATTCTATAAGAAAAAGAAAAAGTTAATAAAGCAAGTATTTAAGGCTTATTTTTAAAACAAGTTGATTCCTTCCACATACATGTGTCTAGCCTTTTAGTTCTTGATCTTCTTGTCACATGCAACTTTTGGTAGCAATAACCATAAACCTTCATACAAACCAATTTATATTATTAAGGTTAAAATGTTTGTGGAAAAGTGGAAAAAAAAATGGAAATGATTTTTGCATAAGCACCTAATTAATAATCATATTCGAGTTCTCTTTGTATCTCATCATGATCAAATTCATAATTTTTTATAGAGTATGCACAAAAGAATTAACCCTATATTTTTTAAAATTAAGCACTCTAATTGATGATTAATCTAAGGGTTATATAATCTTTTAGTCCTTATAAATATACAATTTTTTATTTTATTTTAGTCCCTATAAGATTTTTTTGTTTTTAGTACCTATAAATGTGTTACGTTCTCATTTTAATATCTACAAATATGTTATTGGCACGTGGCACATCCATGTGGCTGCCACGTCATCTCAAATGTCCACGTGTCAAGGCTGACATGTCCTCGGTTGGATACGTCAACATTTAACGGTCCCAATTTGATGTGAGAGACTAAAAGTACTGAACATAAAGAAATGAAGGATGAAAAATGCTCAAAAATTTTTTTTAGGAACTAAAAACAAAAATCAACTAAAAACTTAATTAACCCTTCAAAATTTTTTAAAAAAAAACTCATATAATATTACCCGCTCACGTATTACGTTCATATATAATATAACGCGGCATCCTTGAAACACTATTAGCATTAAATAGGAATACGTAGACACTAATTTCAATTTGGTTTCATTTTTCTTTCTTCTGTTTTAATGTAGACTTACCATTTTCCCTGGCTTGTCTAGCTGTATACAAGGTGTTTGTTGACAAAAGACAGGTGAATCCCTTCTCCCCAGTCCCCCCAACTTCTCTTTCCAAAGATAGTAATGAAAGCATCAATGTGAATCCCATTGAACACTTAGAAAGCAACAACAAACCGTCCACTATCAATTGCTTGCCTTAATACAAACATGGAATCAGATGATAATTTTCAATCAAACAATTTTGAAAAATTATTTCAAAGATGCAACTCTCATCAAGAATTATTCCAAAGATTGGCCCTTCATTTATTCGTGGTACAGAGCAACCCATTATAAATAGGGATTGTACAACTAAAACCACTACTCAGTCCAAGATACCACCATCCCCTTTTGATAGGATTACATCTTATATTATGGAGTATATTTAGATAGTACACATTCTTTTGAACATACTATTTTTATTGGTTAAAATTTACTAAAAATTATAAAATTTTGTAGGTCTTATATATATATATGTATATATATATTTATTTTATTTTATTTGGGTTACCATTGCTCAGTATCTACCGGTTTTATCGATAATTAATTTTCGTCAAAAAACTTGGCTAACCACCTTTAATGGAGTCTTTCCTCTCAACCACGTTTTTTCCATCTACAAAGTTCAAACACAAGACTTTGCTTAAGAAATCTAAATTCAGTACTACTCAAACTAACGCTATGTTAGTGTCTCATATCTTATTTAATAAACTTCTTTCCAGATTTTATAGTTTTTAATAAATTTTAACTAACAAAAAAAAGTGTTAAAAGAATGTTTCTAACACTCCTCTTAGATAGTATGTATAAAATTTTGTGTTCAAACTTCGTCGTTATTATATATATATATATATATATTATACCAACACAAAAAAATTACTTGATTTCAAAATAAAAAATTGATATAAGTATTTTCACTAGAGTAAATCACTAAATTCATTTTTGAAATTATAAGTATAAATCACTTTAGTTTTTAACTTTTCTAAACCCTTATTTAATTCCTGACTTTCTAAATAATCATTTACTTTCTTTTCTACTTCATTTTTCATCATCATCATCATTATTATTATTAAAGATAAAGCAAATGACTTTTTACAAATAACTAAATTAAAATTATTGACAATTTGACACTTATTATGTTAAGGACTAATCCGGAAATTTAAGTTTCACCAAAAAAGAAAACGGAAATTTACGTATTATCACTCAGGATACCCTGTATCTTAAAGTCTTGAACTACCGTCCTTGCTCCTCCTACACAAAATAGAGGGGGGAAATCTACGAAGTTAAATTTATAAATAGGGAGGAAATCTAGAAGTTCAAAATTAAACTCTATTAGTTTATCAAAAAAAAAAAAAAAAAAAAACCTCTATTAAGTATTTTTCATTTGACACTGGCGTTATCCGCACACCCTTTTCCCTCTGGCACTGGTCATACTTAGCATGCCGGATCCTCTCCCTGCCGAACACTATTTTCTTTGTTGACATTTACACCTCCTAATTTTCTTTGCTGCTTTTATTTTAATTCACTTTAATTTGATTTTGTTGACATTTGCACATAAAAATTCCTTCTTCCAAGTTTTCGGTTCCAAAGTAACAAGTGCATCCAATTGAGAGCTATCGGGAATTCAGAAAGCAACATCACACCGTGCACTATCAATTGCTTGCCTTTAATACATGTCAGATGAATTTTTACTCAATTTATAGGATAAGCTTCATTTTATTCTTGCCATAGAGCAATGTATTATTCAATTAAACAAAAAGATCATTACTCAGCCAAAGATATGACCCCGAATGTCATTGGCCTGTTGCCTTTAAATGATATACATAATATTATGGAATTTGAAAAGATCTACCTTAAATTTACCCCCTTTTTTCCAGTCCACACTTAAATTTACCCCTGACAATTCATTATTTATGAGACTGAATATTCAAGTA
The DNA here is from genome assembly GCA_004329165.1 of Spatholobus suberectus. Lineage (NCBI taxonomy): Eukaryota > Viridiplantae > Streptophyta > Magnoliopsida > Fabales > Fabaceae > Spatholobus > Spatholobus suberectus. The sequence continues at coordinate 15,463,282 of CM014735.1, forward strand.
AAGGCCTGGTGCCAAAGAGGTAGCCTAGACTAACTCCGAAAACTTGCCTTACATTTGCTTAGTCTTTACTATGAAGTTTTTTCTTTTTTTTCCCTCCATTTTCTGCAGGGGTACTTTGGGACAACTCAGCCATTACTCTTTATCTGCATCAACATTTGAAGGGGTTTCATCACTTTTAACAGCTGCAGTTTCTGATTGGCCATCTTCAGTAGGCTTAGCAGCATCAACATCACGGGAAGTAGATTCTGATGGTCCACCAGTGGACTCTGGTTCAGTTACTGGAACTTCACTTTTAACAGTTCCAACCTTTACATACTTGCTCATAAACTTGTATTCCCAGTCTTGCAAGGCATCAAGCTCAAATGGGCCAAGACCAGAAATATCCCCAGTCAGATCTTTCTCTTCAAAAGACATCTTAGCTAAAGCTCTACTAGCATCCTTGCCAGCAAATAGGGCATACGGTCCACCAGGTCCATAAAACATCCTGGAAGGACACAATTCCAGGTGATAAAAATAAGAGGTGGTATTAGCACCCTATTAAGTTAAACATATAAAAAAAATAAACAAAAAACATCAGCACATATATACATAATTCATTCTTGCATAATAGAGAATGTGTCATGTCGTCAAGCAAAATCATGTATCACTTTAGTTTCTTGGATATCACCATTTAAAAACTAAAAGTATATACTCTCTTAAAGAAGGCCAAGGTTCATACTCAATGTTGTGTCCAATTTCATAGTTTAAGACTTGAAAGTCCAGCTGAGCTGCTAGAGCAGACCAAGGAGACATTGCAGCAGCAACAAATGATGCTTGTAATCAAAATTAAATGAAACACAATGAGGAAAAAATACACACACTTGTTCATTAGCACATTAAAGGTTCTAAAAAATGGGTTAGTTTAAGAAGAAATCAGTTAGGTTGCAAAGAGGATTCTTTTGACTGCATCTACAAACAATAAATTGGGAATAAGGACTTTGTATCTATACATAGATTAGATGCCCTTTTTCCTTCCATAGACATATACACATAATCCTTAGATCAGAGACATACATGATACATACTGTATAAAAATTGTATGAAAATCCTAGCTTAAAAGACAACTTGATTTCGGATAATAAATGGGACACTCCAAGTCAACAGGACTGATTTAGAAATAACCCTAAAACATCAGAAACTAAATACGCACACAAATCCAATATTAGCAGAGAGTAGAGAGAAATTTACATCCACAAAAGAAAATCAAAGATATCACATTACTCGGCTCCTCAAAACAGCATCTAATTTCAACTCGATCAAAGTTTAGCCCATTCAAAATAATGATCCTATGAGTACTACATTTTTTCAACTTTGAGATGCAACAAGGTGTACATAAACACTGAAGTTTCCACCTTCCACCCACTCAACTAAGCAAACAGTAAATATAAATGGAGCGTTGAAAACTGAAAAAGAACTTCAGCGTTCAACCTTTTGAAATCCCACCTTCCAGTTTTCTACTCAAACCATATGGCTATGTTTGGATTAAAGTTAGAAAAGTACTTTTAGGAATTCCAACGCACAAACAAAGAAGGAAAATGCTTTGGAAGTAAAAAGCACTTTTGAGCTCTCCAAATCCAAACATGCACAAACTTTGCCCGTTTGTTTTGTGGTTAGAAAATCCATTGTGCATGTTTGGATTTCAGTTATGAAAGCTCATACACAGGTTCCAATGTAAATCTCCAGCTAAGATTAAGATTAAACACACATCCTACTTCCCCTTCAAGATGAATTCTTCTCAACTTCAAAACAAACAGGTCCTTAATAATATGAGAAGCATCTTCTCTTCTCATCACATGTCCCAGGAACAACAAAAAGGAGCCAGATGCACAAAAGGAAAAAGTGGACCTTTACAAAAGCAAAAGTACCTCAAACTCAAAAATTTCAAATAGAGTGATCATCTACACAAAAGGGCACTAGAAAAAGCCCAAATGGAAAAGATTTTAAGATAGAGAGTGATAATATATACCAAAAAAATTATTTAACAAAAATAACCTAAAAAAACTCCAACTTGGAAGGTAGGAATTGATTAGCCAACACAAACTACAAAAAAAAAATTACCCAAAACCCAAAACTAGCATAGACCATCAAAAGGAAACAAAATAACACGAAAATTTTCATTTTATAAAAAAGGGGCGGTTTGTCTGTGACACTAAACCTGCTCTGGGAGACATCATAGATCTGCCCCTTGATGGCCATGAGCAAGGGCTTCTCGGGATCGGAGCCGTCGTAGGCTCTGAGCTCCTCCGCCGTGATCTCGCCAACCTGAACCGGCGGGCGAAGAGGCGGCATCTCCTCCTCCTCCTCCTCGATGTGGCGGTGGTGGTGGCGGTGGTCAGAGGAAGACCCGAAGAGACCCGAAACGACGTAGTAAACGGCCAAAAGAAGCGCCAGCACCGTGAAGAAGGTGGAAAGAGATAGGCCAGTGTAGGCCATGATGGCCTCCTTCAAGGTCTCCCACAGTTGCAAAGCCATTACTCGGTGTTAGAGAGAGAGAAACAAAGCAACAAAACAAAACAGAGCAAGTGAGGAGGCTGTGAACAGAAGGAAATTAGTTTGATAATGTATATAGATATAGATAAATAATCAACTCAGAATCTTCAGGGTTTGGTCTTTATTTTCTTGTCGCATCTACGCACCTAACCCGGCTTTTCATTTCGGCATTAATACAACTAACATAGTATAGAAGAAATATTTATAATATATATTTAAAATTTATAATAAATAAATATTTTGAACATATAAATTATATTTTAAATTTATAATATATAATTTATATTATGATACAATGTCATTTTAATTATTGATAATTTTTTTAAAAATGTTAAAATTTAATTTAAAACTAAAAATATTAAAAATAATAGATTAAAAGACATGAGAAGTTAAAAAAAATCTCTAAAAACATTTTTGTTAAAAAATGTCAGTTAAAAACACTTTTTGTTAAAGAATGATGGTTAAAAGTATTCTTGTACAAGATATATATATATATATATATATATATATATATAATATCATTTTATATATTATAATTTATAATAAATAAATACCTTTCAATATACAATATAAATTATATTATAATTAAAATTTGTAATAAATAAATATTTTGAATATATAAATTATATTTAAAATTTATAATATATAATTTATATTGTAATACAATGTTATTCTAATTATTGATAATTTCTTTTAAAAATATTGAAATTCAATTTAGAACTAAAGATATTAAAAATGATAGATTAAAAGATATGAGAGATTAAAAAATTCTTAAAAACACTCTCGTTAAAAATGACAACTAAAAACACTCTCATTGAAGAATGGCAGCTAAAAACACTCTTATACAATATAGTTATTCTAATTTATATATATAGAAGATTAATTTATGATTTAATTAGAATGGACTAAATGAGTAAAAGATTTTTATACTATTATTTAATTATCAAATGTGATGTAGTATATAAGGTTATTAGTTTCATTTTATATACTATCGTGAGTATAAAATTTTTTATACTACTAATTAATTAGAAATAATAATTTTAAATTCTCTTATAATATTTTTTTATTTTATACGGTACTTATTGAAAAATTTTACATTTTTAAGAAATTAAATATATTTATTTTTTACTTAAAATTATTTTTGTTCTAAAATTATTGATGTTTAAGGTTAATATATAGGTTAAGAAACATTTAATAAATATAAAATAGAGTTGTATTTGATCTAAAATTCCTTCATTTAATATAAGATGTAAATATGATTTGTTTTTTGTGGAAGTATTTTTTAAATAAGTTGATGTAATATTTTTCATGAAGATCAAATCTAGTTATTTCTTGAAATAACTTTAATAACAATTGTTAAATGCGGGTATATGTGAAAAAACTAATTAATGAGACTTAAATATATAAAACATTAATTGTTAATCGTTTGGTGGTAAAAATATGATAAGATATAAGAGCATGATAAGAGTGAAATAAGATAAGAATATAATAAGCTTTAATCTTATTCAATGTTTGATATACACCAAATAATTTTTTTGTGTTATCCTATATTTTACATGGACCAAATAATGATAGGATAGAATATAAATTATAATCAAATAACTAAATTACTCTTATGTTAAAATTACATATAATTTTCAAAAAAGTAACTTTTAATTTAATTTTTTAATTTTTAGAAATTATAAAAAATTATTTTTATTTATGTAGTTATTTTCATAAAATCATAAAAAAAATATATAAGAATTTTAAAATTATAATTATTATTTAAGTATTTTTATTAAAAAATATTTGAATAATAATTATTTAATTTTTAATATTTTAATTAATAATACATTTTAAATTTACATGTCAAAGTTATTATAATTATATATAAGATAATATATAATATATAACTATAATAAAGAGGATTCCCTCTTTTGTTCTTTATTTTTTATTGGACTATTATAACTTTTAATTATTTTCTAGATTATCCACTATTTTACTTTTTAACTATTTTTTAAACTATCCACTACACTTTCTCTCTTTTATTTTATTTTATTTTTAAAAAAATAAAGAGAGGCACGAAATACCTCTTTTTTCCCTGGTATATATAAAGAGAGATAGAGTATCCTATTATGTTGTTTTTTAATCTAGCTTATCCTTCAAGATAAGAAATATATTGCACCAACAAGATATGAATGACAATAGAATAAGAAAATTATATTTTATTGATGCACCAAACAATTGATTACAATAAGATAGTTATCACTTACCATATCTTATTATATCTTGACCATCAAACTAATCCCAATAGTTTTGGAAAGAAAGGAATACTTTCTTTATAAGGTATTAGAAAAATCTGTTGAGAAAATTATAGGAGGATATATCATTACAACAACAACAACACCACCAACAAATTATCTAGGTGAGGTTGACTATATAAATCATATGACGTCATTCGGCTTGGATAGGATCATATATCATTACTCAATTAAAAATCATTTTAGATATGACTTTTAAAACTATTATTATAAAAATCAACCATCTTACCATGTATGACAATATACAAATGAATGTCAGTATAGAAAACTTTTATATTATCAGTACACTCTAATTAAATTTTAAGATTATTGACTTTTGTAATCATTACTTGGGTAAATAGTTTATGTACTAATAGTATATAGGATTTTACATATTGTCATTTAATCATAAACTATCATGTATAATAAGTTTGTGGGTTTTTCAATAAGTACCTTCAAAGTTATATCAACGATGATTTCTGATTGATTGACAATATAAATTTTTTTACACTAACATTAAATACGTAAAAATTAAAGTATGTAACATAATTTCTAATTAGTTAAAAGTATAAAAAAACTTGTACTCACTATATATTAAAATTAAACTCATTAATTAATTGATAAAATGGAAAAATAAAGTTTTCTAATTTTCCATTTCTTAATAAGAATTTATTGAATTATTTATTTTACTTACTTAATTTAATTTCCATTAATAAATAATAAAAAGTTTACTAATCGGCATTTTGGGGTACATGTTTTGTTGAAACGCCATACAAAACGTTTTAACGAGATTTAGTAAATTAGGATGATTTTTTCTCCTAAATTTTATTCTATTAAAATATTTTCTTTCCAATTATAAAATACCACACAATACCTTTTTTTGAAACAAAATATATGAGCTGATTAGGAAGTCAATTTCAAACTAAGTATTTAATTTTGAAATGGAAATGAAAGTTGTGAGGGGTCTAAGTATTTGAATTGTTAACAAAGTTGTTCAATGAAGATAGATCACACATTAATAGTAGCAGAATTGAAAATATAATTATGGAGTTTATTAATATAGTCAATTTAAAATTTAGTTTACTAATATTAATAATATGTATTGAAAGATTTGAAAAAAAAATCATTATGTTTTATTTAAATATATTTCTTGCTAGGATTATTTGAATAAATTAGTTTTATTTTTAAAAATTAAAAAAAAATCACTTATCTATTATTTTTTGGGTGTACAAAAAATGTAGGTGAGCTGAGTCTTAGAGGACAAGTTTCACAATTCAAAGAATGTTTATAAAGATATAGATTATTACTTGTGTTATCAATGAGATCCTCACATCCACAGCAACATTTAAACTCACATTCTTATAAAATATGAGTTATATCCTTATCAACTAGATCAGTTTTCGTTAGCATTTATCTATTCCTTTTTTTTTTTCAATGTTTTTCTACCTAAAATAATTAATTTCTTTCTAAATTTAACTATCATCAATTCTTTCCTCCTTCTTTTCTTTTTCCTAACAAAATCAAGGATCTGAGTGTAGGGGTGTCGCTATGGTATGCTAGCATAAAAACTTGTATAATTAATATATATGGTGACTTATGGTGCATTATGTAGAAAAAAAAATTAAAAAAATGGAATAGAGCCAGAAGAATATAAAAGAGAGAGAAATCTAGGCTAAGGTGAAAGAGGGGATAAAAATTTTGAGTTTTTAATTTTTAAATAAATTAACTTACTAAAACAACCCTATTAATTAACTAATTTAAGTAAAATACAATATAATTTTGTCCAGATATTTTGATAAATGTTTTATTAATGTTAGTAAACTAACATTTGAATTAATTTATGCAAGTAAATTCCTATAATTATTTTTTAATTGTAAAAACTTGTTCATAACATCGTACCTAGTTGATGAAGATTGTACAGAGTAAAATTTTGAGAAAAATTACATGATGGAAAAGTTAATTGAAATTACAAAATTATTTCAGATTTTTTTTTAATCTGCATAGTGTTTTAGATTGGATTTAAGGTTCAATATGTATAGTGAGCCACGGTGTGCTAGAATTTTCCTATGAATTATTGTGGTCTACAATTAATTGTGACATTTTGTTTTGCCAAAAACGAACTAATATTATAATCCATTTGATGATACTTAACCACTAAGCCCATAATAGAAGGTACCTAGGGTTAATAAATAGCATGACTAGGTCTCCTTTGTCGTCATGACATTCAGTTGCTCTTTAAGTTTGTCACATTAAAAACTTATGTTGGTGTGTAAATGTGTGTATGAAATCCCACAGTGGATGGAGATGGGTATGTTGAATAATATATAAGTAACCAAGACCTATAAACTTGATGCTTTAAGGTTTTGGGTTGGATGTGATGTCAAAGTTTACTTATGTGGTTATGCTCATAGCCTATTAGTGCAGTTCTTCTCAGTTTTACCTCTCTTGTATTTCCCAACAATTGGTAATAGAGCCAATAGTTCGACCAGGGGATCGACTCAAACGAGTAATGGAATTGACGATGGATATATGAATAGATTTATGCATGGAGATCCCTTGTATCAAAAGTCTTCCTGGCAGTGTGGAGGTCAAGCGGTGTGTTTCGTTGATGTGAGTTAATAGTAGTGCAAGTACGGCAGTGCAAGTATCTAGAACATGTTAGTGGCAATGATTAAGCTCTAAAGGCCATCACTAAATACTTGTGGGAAGAAAAAAAAGGCTTTTGCTTGAGGGAAAACATACAATGTGGAAGAGACTCACACTTGAGGGGGAGATTGTTGGTATGCAAGCATGTGTAGAAAGTCTCACATTGGATGGAGATAGGTATGTTGAGTAACATATAAGTGACAAAGACCCCATAGATCTAATGCCTTAAAGTTTTGGGTTGAATGTGGTGTTAAAGTTCACTTATATGGTTGTGCTAATGGCCTATTTGTGTAGTTCTCCCTAGTTTTACCCCCTGTTATTTTCCAACAACTTAGAATTTGGAGCGTGTGATTAGGCAAAGAGCGGTTTGGCTTCTTGGTTCACAAGATTCGTGCAATGCACAGACAATTCTTATCATCCTTTATTATATCTTCAACAAGTAAATATTATCAGTGTTTTTAAATTCATATAAAGTGTGTATCCTTCTTGGTATTATTTTTCTTATATTTGGTTTTAGAGCCTATTTTATATGATTTAGGATCTGATTGTTAGGTATTGTTATGCCCTTTATTAAATTATTTTCCGGATTCAATCTTGATGATTTTGGAACTCCAAATCATTGGGCTTTTATAGAGCATGATCAATTATGTTATACCAATTAATGTTTTTTTTTTATTATTTCGTTTTTCAATTTTGGTTCTTGCATCCGAATGCGTTATGCTACTAGTATATGTCAATTGTTGAATTGTGGGGAGTTTTAATCACTATCGCATAATTTTAATTGACCTGTACGTGTTTTGTTTAGTATTATTAAATTTCGCTGTACATGTTTTATGCACCTGCTATTAATTTCAATTGACATAAATAACGTGTGCATAACAGAGGCGTAATTCTTATTTTAATTTATTATTATTATTACTTCAATTTCACTTTGCAATTTCAATTGGGTAATTCAATTGTTGAATTGGGGTGAATTTTAATTGCTTGCACTGGGTTTCAATTTCAATTGAATGGGTATTTAATTTGAATTGCAATTGTTATGCAATTGAACGTTAGGTTGCATTTCAGTGTAAGAGAGCCCCAACCACCAATCCAATTTATGTTGTTATGATTGTGTTGCGTTCAATATCTATATAAATGTATGTTACTGTTTGTAATATGAATTTTTTTTTTGGGTATGTTTCAAGGTTGGTATTATTCATTTAATTTTCACTATTATGATTTTATTGTTGATATTTATTTAGTTGAAATTTAAAATTAGAATGCTTTGAATATATAGTTTTTTAAGACTGTTTAAGTGCAAAACATCTTAAGGATGCTGTTAATAATTGATATATAACCAGTAAGGATACTCTTTCAATGATGTATTTGTCTATTGACCGAGTCATGATTTTATACAAGAGTGATTCATGTACAAGAATTTTCATGGGTTGTTATAAGTCGTTACTGCCAAAGTGGGACCACTTGTATTGTTTCATGGAAAATTTGTAATTTAAGGAACGCTTTTGATCTTTGCATGCAATTGCATGTTCAAAGGGGGTTATTGTATGTTTGGGTTAAAAGTTAAAAATTGATGGAGTTATTGGAGATGTAGTGGGATAAGGGATTTATCTGCCCAAAAGGAACAATTTTCTGAACTTAATGTGTGCTCATGGATTAACCCATCGAAGGTTTTGACCTAGGATATGACCTTAGTTTGTGTATTTTGCCCAAAGGGGAATGTGCTGTTATACTGGCCTCACTATGATAACTTGTTTTGTTTTAAGCTATATCTTGTCATGCCATATGTCTTGGTGCATTCGTGTTTTGTCTTAATAGTGATTTTCTAGGATGGAGTTATTGGAGAATGTACTGGACTAAGGAATTTGTCTGCCCAAAGGAGATAAATTTTTGAATCTAGTGTGTACTCATAGATTAACTTATTTGAGGTTTTGGCTAGAGTTACAACCTTGGTTACTACATTATGCCCAAAGGTGCATGTGCTATTATATTGGCCTCATTATTAATAACTTATTATGTCTTAAGCTATATCTTGCTATAGTAACTATCCCTATTAACTCTTGGTAGGAGAATAGTGGTTCTACAGCCCATACTATTCTATCTTTAGAGGGGATCAAAATTTGAGAGAACAAAATATGAGGGAAAGTGAACTCAAGATAGGAAATGATTTTGAAGTAAATATGGAATTAGTAAGAGATCTTGGCTTAGTCTTAGGATCTGGATTTGGATTTGTTTTGAAGGATGCCTTTAATGTACCTTTTTTTAGGAAAGTATTATGGTAAATATGGTGTTGTAAGGCAACATATAGGACTATTTGCTACAAACTTACAAGATAGTGGAATAGTTCCATAATACATCATCCTGGGAATTCTAAATTGAATGGTGTGGCCGAAAGGAGTAACCACACACTCAAGAATATGATGAAGAACACTGGATTATGGAATCCATGCATGCTAAGTTCTTGGAGCTTAAGGTAATGGACGCTATCATCTCATCAAACGAGGTTAATGATCCTTTAATCAAGACCATTTCTTTGTAACTACCTAGTCCTGATAGTAGTGTTGCATCTATTATCCCCCATAAAGTTCACCTTTTCGGTTGACGGTATGAGTAATCCTCAAGTTGAAAATGTGGTTGATATAAAGTTTCACAACCTATTGATCTAGTTAAGCATATTCTTGTAAGAAGGTTTATTAGATAGAGGCAACCTGTTATTGTGATGTCTTTATGATCTATCTCAGTAAGGATGCATATGACATTGGAGATATTGTTGATCCGAAGAGCTATCAGGAAGTTGTTTCTTGTCCTCAATTTGAAATGTGGAAGCATGAGATGAATGAAGAGATGCAATCTATTTTAGTTAATTACATTTGAGAGCTTGTTGTGTTGCTTGTGAATTGTAAGGCAAGTAGTTGTAAATGGGTCTTCAAGACAAAGAAGGACGCAAAGGGCAACATTAAATATTTAAGGCCAAATTAGTAGCAAAGGATTTCAATTAAAAGGAGGGCAATGGTTTTAATGAGACCTTTTTCTTGTATCGACAAATAATTCTTTTAGAATCATTATGGCTTTCGTAGCTCACATCGATTTGGAATGATGTGAAGATAGCTTTTTTTGAATGGTGATTTGAGTGAGACAATATACATGTAGCAACCTGAGGATTTCCATGTTGGTGGTAATGAGGACTTGGTTTGTAAACAAAATAGGTCAATCTAAGACTTGAAACAAGCTTCTAGACAGTGTATATCTCAAGGTCAGTGGAAGCAAATTTATCTTCCTAAAATTTGATGAAGTGGTGACTTCCATAGGGTTTAAGGAGAATAAGGTTGATTAGTGTATATCTCAAGGTCAGTGGGAGCAAATTTATCTTCCTTGTGTTATATGTGGATGATATATGTTGGCTTTTAATGACCTTGGCATGCTGCATGGGACAAAATAGATGTTGACTAGATCTTTTGAAATGAAGGACTTAGATGGCGCTTTTTTTGTGCTGGGGATCAAGATTCACAGAGATAGATCACTCAATACATGTTGTCTGGTGTATGGCATCAATTGTCTCGTGGTGGAAGCCCAGGTGGGTCAAGTCATAATCAACTCATGGTGCTTGGGCTGCTACCGTTAAGTAAAAAGAGTTGCGTCCTGACTATCAGCTATAGCTTTTGGCCTAGTGGTAAGCGCTCGATCCAACAATTGGTATCAGAGCCAAGGTCACGAGTTCGATTCCCAACGAGGCAATTGCTGAAGGGGAGATTGTTGTTCGATGTGTGGCATCAATTCTCTTGTGGCGGAGGCCCAAGTGGGTCAAGTCATAGTCGACTCGTGGCACTTGGGCTGCCACGGTTAAGTAGAAAGAGTTACGCCTTGACTATCAGCTATAGCTTTTGGCCTAGTGGTAAGCGCTCGATCCAACAATACACTCGGGTTATCTCAAAATGCTTACATTAATAAAGTTTTAGAGAGATTCAATATGCAGAATTGTAACTCAAAGATGTTCCAATTGTCAAAGGTGGCAGGTTCAACAAGGATCAATGTCTTAAGAACGAGATTGAGCAAGCAGAAATGAATGATAGACATTTGGGAATGCTTTGGGCAGCCTCATGTATGCTCAAGTATGCACTAGGCCTGACATTACCTTCATAGTTGGCGTTCTAGGTAGATATCAGTCAAACCCTAGGAATGATCACTAGATAATTGCTAAGAAGGTGATGGGGTATTTGCAGATAACCAAAGAGTATATGCTTGTATATAGGAAAGTTGATCAGCTGGGAGATCATAGGGTACACAGACTTAGATCTTGGTGGGTGCCCTGGTGATAGGAAATTGACTTCTAGATACATCTTCATGATCGGTGGAGGTGCGATATCCTAAAAGAGTAAGAAACATATTCTCGTCGCCTCTTTTACTAGGCAGGCAATGTTCATTGCTTGCTTTGTTGTTGGTGCTCATGCTGTTTGGTTGAGGAATCTTGTGATTAGACTTCACATTGTGGACTCTATTGTTAAACCATTGACGATTTTCTATGATAATAGTGTTGTGGTGTCCTATATAAAGAACAATAAAACTTCCAATAGATCTAAACACTTGGAGGTGAAGTACCTAACTACCAGAGATCTTGTAAAAGATGGTTCTATAGTAGTAGATATGTTGATACATTTTCATGCTAGCTGATCCCTTAACTAAGGGACTTAGACCTGTTACTATTTTTTTTTAAAGTAACTTATTTTTTTAGTTAATTAACTTAACTTGTTTTATAAATAAGTTAAAGTCAAATACTAATTGTATGGTCTATTCGCGTGGCCTATTCTCCTCTCCTACTTAGAATTTATTTTCCTATATAATATTATGTGATCAAAGCAAAGTTGTAAAAAACGAATTTGGTCTAGCCCTTTGACCGTGTATTTGGATCCGCCATGTGTAGCTTGGACGTGCGTCACCTGAAATAATTAATAGTTGTTTCTAACTATTGATGTGTTCAAATGTCATATTTTTTTAACCAAAAAAAAAAGTCATATGTTTTAAATTTAATTTGAATATAAAGTACCTATTAATTTATTAAATTTGATCTAACACATTTTGTAATATTATAAATTTATTATCGTTATTATGATTAAATTATTGGAAGAATTTTTTTTTAATTTATATATTCATATAGCGTTTTTATATATAATATTTAGATGTTTTAATATCTATAATGTGAAAGAATAAAAGATTCACATAAAAATATTATAAATTTATTTGAACATTTTTTATGTTATTTAAATTGAAATTATAAAATAATACGTTGACGTTAACTTATTGGAGAAAATTTTAAACTGTTAAAGAAATTTTAATCATTTTGAATTACGTTAAGAAATAGGTATAATAAATATAACTAAAATATATTATAATATAATTATATAATTAATAACAAATATATTATTAGTGGTTAATTAAAATTTAGCATCAAGAATAATTTATTAAAATTTATTTATTGTAATAATATAAAATTATTAATTATTAATTTTAACTTTTATTTACATGCATAGTTTTTTTAATTCGAAATAATTTAAAATTCATAGCATCAAAAATAAAAGTTTTCTATATTAATATATATCTACTTTATTTTAGGTGAAAATTTTAAATAAAAAATTATTAATATCAACACTATAAGATTGGAAAAATTAGATAAAATTATACTTTCAATTATTTATATTTATTTAAAATCTCAATTGAATCATTTTTCTTTTTTTGCTCAAGTTAGTCTTTCATCTTGTTTTGTAATTTTAAGTTAGTCCTTTTTATAAATGATAAAGTATTCGAATATTTGCAGGACGTATTCAAATACCTATTAAAGTATTTGAATACTTTGAACAAAAGTATTTGAATACATGATGAAGTATTCAAATACTTTAAGTGAAAGTATTCGAATACCTCACAAAGTATTCGAATACTCTGTCCTGTAACTGATTTTGAAGGTCTGTTATTTTCTTTTTTATAAAGACTCTTTTTACACATTTTTGACATACAAAGATAGTTAGAAAAAAGAGAGGAAACTCTACCAAGTTGTTTACTCAATTGCTCTCATTGGTTTCTTCAATTGTTTGAAACTTGCACACTAAGGTTGTGTGTATGGTGGTTCTTATAATGGTTTACACAAGAGTTTGAAGACTTGATATTGGATTCAAGTATTTAAGGTGAGACTATCCTTGGGGTTCTTATTGGATTTGAGATTAGTGTTCTTGGGTGAGGTATCCTATCCCACAAAGTGAGGTATCTTTGTGTATAGGATAATTTTAATGGAAACACCCAATCCTTTGGATTTGGGACTAAATATAGCTCTCAAGAGGATAAGAGTGAACTAATATAAATCTTCTTGTGCGCTCTTTTAAACCACATCTCCCTTTAATTTTGTTGATTACATTGTTTTGATTAATAATTAACCTATTATTGGTTGTGGATAATTGAATTGCTCTTGTTTTCATTCAATTGGGATTAGTGTTCTTGTTGTTATCGATTAGGTATTGATTTGTTATTCTTGGTTATTTTGTTGCACTATTTTGGGGTTATTCACTATTTGCATCATATTGCATATTAGGGAGATATACCATTGCATTGCACCATCCATTAAAAACTTAGGGCCCATTTAGGATAGTTTTTAGTTGTGAGATTCGAAAATTTCAAAAACTACGAGTAGTTTTTAGTTTTTAAAAATTAGTTTTAGTTTTTTCTCAAATTTTTGGTTTCAAAATAAACTCATTTTGAATTTTTTTTTTTATTTTGTTAAAATTAGTTTAAGGGTATGTTTTTGTAGTCGCGGCAAAGGTGGCGGTAGTGGTAATGGTGACAACGAAAGTGATAGTGGTGGCGATACTGATGGTCATGGTGGTGGTAGCAGTAGTGGCGGTGCCAACAGCGTTAGTGGTGGTAGCGGGAAAAGTCATTGTCAAATGTAATGATGTGTATTTTTTTAAAAACTAAAAACTAGATTCACAAAACTTTTTTTCTTGGTTTTGAAAATAAATGTAAAAACATTTTAAAATTAAGTTAAAAACCATTTCAGTTTCATTTTAGCCAAATGCGTTTTGTTTTGAAAATTGAATTTAAAAACCAAAAACTAAAAACTCACAACCACCCCAAACGGGCCCTTAGTTGTTGAGGTTGGACATATTCATTCATCATATATTAATTACCTTAACTAGAATTTTATTTTTCCTTGACTTTGGAAGTGGACTGATCAAAATTATTTTTAAAAGTGTTTTTGAAATTGATTTTTTATTGGGACTCACTAAAACTATTTGTGAAAATTTTTTGAGTACTCAATTTATCACCCTGATGAATACAAGTAAACCCATTTTATTTTTACACAACAATTTGTGCGGCATAGCCTGTATTAAAAGGCACATGTTTAGTCAACTGAGGTGGTGGTTGACTTTCATGCACCACATGCTTGGCGGCTTGGCCATGATCATTGTGTCTCCATTTTAGCTTTGTCCAAATTTTTACTCCTTCCATATCATAGTGGTCCCCTTACCCTGCACATTTTATGACACGCCAACAATTGAAACATTACCCTTTTTACGCTCCTCCAATTTGCTCCTTATGCAAAGTATTAGTGTAACCTCCAAATCTATTTTTAATTGGAGTAATATGGCCCATACCATTTACTACATTCTTACCTTTTTTAACTCGTATCTCCAATTGCAATTGATGGACGTTACAATTAATCAATCATCATGAATATTGCCAACATCATTATTAGTCATTAAGAGTAATTCCTTAACTACAGTCAGAAATTCCTTCTTTTGATTGCTTGCTTCTCCGTTTGCGCTTCTAGTTGGCCATGGTTTGCTTCCGGTGGCAGAATTGGCTTCACAATGCATGTGTGAGCTAAGTGACCATAACAACCACAAATAATGCAAGTAACGTGCAGTCCTTCATACTTGACCTTATACTAGTGGCCATTTAGTCACACCTTACCTACCACCGGTTGAGTTAAGTCTATTTCAACATAGGCTCTAGCAAATCTCCCTCCCTCCACTTTAAGGGTGTTATTATCCATCCTAATTGGCTTTCTAATTGCAAACGCCATAGCAAGTAAAAAATTTCATCATAATATACTAGGTTTAAACTAAGGAATCTAATCCATACAAGCATACATTCGATTTTTGCAGAAGACAAAACGAAATTTGGATTCCAGACTATGACTACTAGGTAATGATCAAAGATCATCCACCGGCCATTATTCAACACTTTTTCACTCCTTTGCCATGTTAAACTCGACCATATAGAAGTCATTATCAACGTCCATAATGTCAAAACCTCCCTATAGACGCCATAAACACTTTAATTTCTCCTTCATAATATTATAACCAATGTGCTTGCCTAATAACTTAATCACAAGAGCATCTTGCCACAGGCTACACAACTCTTGAAAAACTTAATCATCCAAGAAGACCTTCGGTAATAATCTATCACCGCCCTTATGTTTAATATGGACCAATTGCTGGGCAATGTGATCAATCTTCTCTCAAACCAGGAGAGCTTCCTTATTGCCAATTACCTTATCTCAAAAGAAGATCTTAGTAGTCTAATGATTTTAAGTTCCTCCCTCATAGGTGGTTTTTCCGGTGGAGGGTGTTGCTCTATATGTTGTGCAGAGAAAACCACTCTTTCCATTTTTTCCAATATATGTATATATAATTACGTGTGGTTAATTAATTTTTTAAATATGTTTATTATATTAAGCAGTACAACCAATAATTAAATCCATTAACCCATGAATAACGAATCACCTTTCTTTCCAAGGAATCAGATCCTCTAAGGTTTTGCAAAAACTGCATGATATCTCAATCAGAAAAAAGATTTGTTGCGATGCAAAATTTTATTATGTAATGTATTTTAATAAATTTCAATCCTGTATTAAAAACTCCACCTTCTGCAGTTTTTTAAACAACTGCAGACGATCCCAATATTTCTTTCCAATTAGTCGGTTCAACTAATTCTTAAAACATTACTTAATAGTATAAGATAATTGAATTGGACGAGATAATATAAATAAAAAAGATAAAACTTATCGAGGCGAGAAGACCTATCCAGTAAGCATGGCAGAGGAAGCGAAGAAAGGTAGCCATGGCAAAGAGAGAGGCTTCTAAACGAGAAAGACGAAAGGTTGATCAGGGAAGAAATGAAAGTTGAGGTACAATCAAAGAATATATCTCTAATTAATTATAATCATGTGGCGTGGAAAACAATTGACTTATCAGGTTATAATAGAATTAAAAAAGTTACACATCGTCCAACATATTGAAGGTATAAGAAAGAATAATGATTAGAATAGAATTTACACATTGCATTAGGTTTAAGTTAGGTAACATCTAGGGCAAAACATTCCTTAAGAAACGCTGACAAGCTTTCTTATTAGATGTGGTTTTGCTAATTATTATCTTTAAGATAATGATTAAGGAATCAAGAATAAAAAAAAATTATTAAAAAAATATAAGATTTAAGGCTTAATTGCACTTTGTATCACCCAAGTTTCATAATTTTACATATTTTGCTACTGTGTTTTTTCTCTCTCATATTTTGCTACTCTATTTTTGAAATCTTGCAAATTTTATCCAATCATCAACTGTTCATTAAATAAAAATTTGCAAAATTGGACAAAATTTACAAAATTTCAAAAATAAAGTGACAAAATAGGAAAGACAAAAACAGTGACAAAATTTGCAAATAATAAAACTTGTGTGTTACAAAATACAATTAAGTCAAGATTTAATATTATTAATGTATTTTTATCGTAATTTTCAATAAAAACCTTTTATATATTGATTCCTTAACCATTACCCTAATAAACATGGTTAGCAAAGCTTGCAAAACCGTGTAGGTAAAATCCATGTGAATCATTCTAAATCAGGAACGAGACCTAGTAAATAAAGAGTGAAATGCACATTAATTAAAAGGATCTACATAAATTTCACCCATTAATATTACATTGTTCAAGGTATTCGTTATTAACCTTCCTCTTCCTTCAAAACTGCTAGTTAGGCACTGTCCAGCCTAACACTGATTTGGGCTTGGGGTTTACAGTTACACATTGATTAAAATTATATATTTATATTGCAGTCCAAAATTTCAATCTACCACAATGAACAAGAACAATGGCATTTGGCCCATTCCACAGTAAATATCCCCAGAAACACTATACATAAGTTCCAAATACTACTGTTTTCATTTCGAACCTTTAAAGACTAGTTGATAGCATCGCTACATGTAAATGTTAAGACTAAAGAAGAATAGCCCAAAACTAATCTCCTTATACTTTATAAAGAACCAAAATTATTGTCTTATCAAATTTTCATGATAGAAAACACTTCTCAAAATGAAACCAACTACAGAAACAAAACTTATTATTCGTATATACAGTTACAAGATTTGGCTAACTCCTACAGGGTGCAACAGCATTCATTCTTAAGAATTAAACCTTGTTTATTTGGATCTACACTTAAGGTAGCAGCGTAACTTAACAACAGAAAATGTGACATAAGCAGTGACAACTAGATCACTATCAGATTGCTTTCGTTTGCTTAAAGGGTGAGAGACCTCACCTCATCTGTTTTCCAAAGCCCTTCCTCGTACTTGTACCACCTAACCAATCCTTCATCAGTTCTTGTTCTTTGGCACATGACACATGAGTCTTCCATGCACGTGAGAAATTGGCGTAACCGAGAAGCCTTCTGACGAATAGTCACATCAATTTCTTTAATGATTCTTTTATGATGAGGAGGTGGAAGGGCTTCCATCAGAATGCAATGCGATATGTTGAGCACTTCTAAGTGTTGTAAGCTGTCAAGGATGTAAATGAGAACATCCTTATATAGAATTGAGCATCGAAGGCTCAACACTCTTAGTTTTGGAAGATACGCAGCAAGAGATGAAGCAAAGAAAATGTCACATGGCCCCATAATCTTGAGTTCACTAAAGTTCTTGCAGTGCGTTGAGATTTCCTCCAAAATATATGGCGGATTTGCTATAGTAGGCATTGTCAGGGACTCTAACTCTTTCCAGCCACGGATGGCCTTGCACATTCCTGGTTTCTTGATTCTGTTCCAAGCAGGCAGAACGAGTCGTCTGAGTCGCGGGCACCTGCAAAAGGGAACATGATTAGCTCTATAGACAAACCACACGCAATCTCCATTTTGAAGGAGACTTAATAACTGACAATGGTTGCCCCCTTCTCTACTAAAAATTGAAAAACAACTAAACTATCCCACTAATTTTGCAAGCACTTAATTATTTTCAGAATCTTCCAACAATCCAGGGTAAAAAATCTCATAAGAGTTAGTCCTAATAAAGTTATTGCCCCAATATCAAGCAGCATTAGGATGTAAGCACCAAAGGGAAAGATGATCAATCAACATATCATATTCCACAAGGTTATAAATATTCACCGGTTATATACAACCTGTGTGTATTGATTTTATATGGTTTATGATAACTTTATATGTTTAATAGATAGAGATATAATGATTTTGAAAGTTGTAAGTTACCTTTCAGCAGTGTATGTCAACTGTTCATCACTTACGTACAAGTTGAAATGGAAGATCAAAGTCATTATACTCTGCCGGCTGAGGCCCAGGGAAATCTTCAATATTCGCGTTAATGTCCTATCAGATCTTCCATCAACATAAACAAATGGCTCTAATGGGATCTTGATGAAATTAGATCTTAACATTGACAAATCGAGTGTTTTCCAAAGAAGTGGATCGCAGCAAGCCATGCGCCATGAACTACAAACACGAGAGATGCCGGATGTCAACTCAAAAATGTCAAGCAACTGAAAAATCTTCACCAAAATATCTATGTCCAGGTCCTCCCATTTCCTTATGTTAGAGTAGTTGTCTTCCATTATGCCAGTTTTCCAAATTTCTTACTGAATTTCAGTGTAAAGAAACACCTACAGAAACCAAATTAAAAACCAGTAGTAAGTTTAAACCATTAAAGTGAAAAACTAATAGCAGAACATGAAAAGAAGAATAAAAGTTCTGAAATAAACAGAGGGTCACAGCAATTACAAGCAAGCTTTTAAATCCTGGATAGCGGAGCGGAGCGGCTGATCCCGAAAACATTATAGCAGGATAGCCGCTATTCTAAATTTTTTGTATAGTTTATATAATGTAAACTATATACATATAAATTCTCAAAAATGATAAAAATTACTCAAAATTCCTGACATTCATAATTAACAATATAAAGTCATAGGTGTCTTAAACAAAACATGGAAGTAAATACCAACAGAAGTAAATACCAACAAAAGTTAAATACAAGTTTGCTAGTTACTAGATAGGAAATAGGAATCATCAATCACCATCTTCTAAATCCAAATATTCTTCCTTATCGTTTTCCCTACTGTCACAGCTGTAGATTTCTTCCTCTTCCTCCTCTTCTAAATCCTATTTTCTTGAAATGTTATCTTGAGTATGGCTAAAACTTACCCATCTTCATCGGAATCTTGGATTTCTACCCCCTTCTATAGGAATATTTTATTGAGATTTGAGGAACGGTTAAAAACAATCCTCAAAAGTCAAATTTTAGTTTGCCAAGAATATTTTTAGAAAAACCATACCAAACATACAAATTTATCATTCCCAACTTAAGATTTCTGTAAAACCTAAAAGAATCCCCCAACCAAACACCCCCGTGCTAATATACAGTGTTAGTCATTAGCCAATTAATTAATTGGCAGCACTAAGTATCAGCATAAGTTCTGAATTTGATCTAAAAGCATAAGTTCTGATTAATGTGGAGGGGGCTAATAATATTTTTATCTTCAACCCATGGGAAATTTTTGAGAAAGAGAGAGAGCAGTTCACACTTCCCACTCATCATCGAGAACCACCATGGATACAACCATGGACCACGGTTATTGAACTCAATCATTTTCTCCTGAACTTACAAATTAGACATAGATAAAATGCTAAATCACCAACATAGCATCTCCCGAAAGCAATTCACAATTTTCCCATAATCTCTTTACTAAACATCATTAACTCCACTCCGTGATTCTCATAAACACACTCGATAAAATCCTTTAATTCAGACAGATCTCCGAATAGACAATATCATCGTAATCATTATCATCATTCATCTACAAGTCAGGATCACAGGGGAGGGTCGGTAACATAAGCAGGAAAAAAAGAAAAAAAAAAGCTTAGAGATGTGAGAACACCAAAGACAAACAAACCAAGGAGAAAACATAAGAAACAACAAGTGCGGTTGATTAGGCGTCCAAACCACATTCACGCTAAAACAAAATTTGATCATTGAAAATGAAAATTGGATATCAAATGAGAGGGAAAATGAACAATCAATCAGACTGACCAAAATTACTAAACTCCAAAAGAAAATTAACACTCATTCCATTAAACTCCCCACTCCAAATACTCATGTTTCACTCAGCCACTTATGCCAACTTGAAAATTTTCACGACAAAACAATTACTCATGTTTCACAAATCCTCAACAAAAAAAAAAATTAAAAAAAAAAATGTAACCCTCCCTCTCACACCAGATCTCAAAAGAACAAATCCAAAACAGAAGCCAGTGAAGGACCAATCAGCACCACAATCGTGATCAAACAAATTCCAGAAACCCAGAAATGAAAAAGGCAAGAAAACAAATCTTGGAAACTCAGAAAATTATGGGTTGGTCATTTAACATGAAGATCTAATCCCCCGTTACCCCAATTTTTCACCTTGTTTACACACACGAAGGAAGCCAGATATACAAGCACATGTGCTTTGTGATTGTTTTGTGTAGAGTGAGGAGAAAAGAGAGAGAAGAGACAGACCTTGAGACAACACAAGCAGTGTGCTGTGTGGATGAGGACGCTGTTGTCGTTGTGGAGTAGCTGAGTTGAAGATGAACAAGTGCAAAGGTTTTGAGGTGTTCGTTCTTTGGTTCTTTTCCTATTTTTTATTTTTTTTAATTGTTACCATGTAACTCCAAAGGGCAAGGTGGATGTAGATGCGGATTTCAAGGGACAGCGAGAAATTACGAAAAAAAGGCTTAACTTATGTCATGAAATCTAATTTCTTAAAAAAAATTAAATACAGTTAATTAAATATTTTTAAGAGAAAATACTATATGTAACGATAGTATACAACGTTTTTACACTGTCTTCTAATCTCAAATCACTATATATGATTTGTTTGCTGACTTTTACATTAGAGTTTTACATTCACAATCCATATAATAAAAGTTTGAATTAAAAAATAAATCTAATTTTTATACACTATTAATGTAAAGAGTTTTTTATATTATTAATTAATAAAAAATTATTTCAAATACATTTTTTAAAGAAATTATTGTAAAATTTAATAAATTACCATTAGTGACAATATGTGTTTTTTTTTTTTACAAAGCCACATGTATTTATGCAATTTTATATGAGTCGGTAAGATGATTATGAAGGGCAAAAATTTTCTTATAAGTATTTAATACAATTAATGTACTCGGTAGTAACAATATGTGTTTGATAACAATATAAAAAAAATACATTATTATTGTATTTTAATTAATTTCTTAAAAAATTAACATAAATTATTAAAATAAAATTCTAATTTTAACTGAAAAATAACTTCAGAAAATTGTATTTAAGATTTGTCAAAAAAAAAATATTCTCTCATTCGAAAATTTTACATAAGCAAATTATGGAAAATCTTATATTTTTAAAAATATTTATAAAATTTACCAAAATCTCATTTATTTTACATACATTTTGTGTGTGAGATAAATATAAAATATTTCTTTATATAAAAATTGACGTGAGAGGATGGATTGGTGGGTGGGTTCAGTTTAAAAATGTTGTTGCGAGTTTGAAGTTGACTGCCCACAGTAACGTAGCGCCAGCCTTAGCTACATGTTAGTGAATCTTTTGGATTTGTTTGCCTATGCTACGTCTATTACCTAGCTACCTAATTTGTTTCCATCCCCACATTTTAATTTAGACAAGTAAAATTACATTAAATTCTACTAATTAATATTTTAAAACAATGAATATAAAATTAATAAATAAATTTTTATTAAGCACAATAAAATATATTAATAATATTTTTCCATTTTTTATTTTAATTCTTTAATTAATATTTTAAAAATATTCATTAACATTTTCTAATTATATGTACTTTACCAATGGTCAACGCCAACTTTTCGTCAGGTATGGATTTGTGATTGTGGCTTTAATTTATTCCATTTTGATATAGAGCACTTTTAATTTAATGTTATCAATTATAAGAAAAATACTGGTTTGCCTCATTTTAGATGGATTAAGGTGTAAGAAAGAAAAAAAATATTAAAAAATGTATAGAGAAAAAAATAATAAATATGTAAATAGTGTGATAAGAAAGAAAGATAAAAATAAAAAAATGAAAATGAAACGAAAAAAAAAACTGAATATGTATTTATAATAACTTTATATATATATATAAAGGTTTCTTATGTATGTAGATGTTATGTGGTAATACTACATATTTAGGTAATTTTATATAATTTAATTCATGAAAATATATAATTATATTAAGTAAGATAATTATAATTAGTATATATTTTGATTTGAATTAATTAAAGTAATTATAACCAATATATATATTAAGGTAATTAAAATTGTTTTAAATTAAAGTAATTTTGGTCAATATATTATGTTTTAAATTCATAATAAATTCAAATTAAAAAATCTCACGTAATTTATTTTGATTTCACAGCACATATGTATAATTAATAATTTAAATAGTATATATTGTTTAAATCATTTTTAGAAACTATAATTTTAAAACTATTATAAATTATAAATTAATTAAAACAAATATTTAAATCAATTAATTAATATCTTTTTTTGGTATATAATCAATTAATTAATATCTATTACAACGATTTGGAATACTTAATTAATATTTACTGAAAAATGATATCAGAATAATTAGCTTTTATATAGAAAAAAAATAATACGGTCAATCAACTTCACTGTTACTATAAGTTAATTGGAACAAATATTTGAATAAATCAATTATTATCTATTGTAATAATTTCAATCAATAAAATATTATAATGATTTTAAAAGATTTTCTAATATATATATATAGAGAGAGGGGGGGTGGGTCTTGGTAGAGTTATTCTAATTAATAACTCTTGATATATATTGAATTTATAATCCAATTGATGAATATTTTGATATTATATCAACAATCATGCACACCAAATTTTAAGTAATCGGATATTTGTAACTAGTTAATCTTATAGGCAACATTTATTTATAATTTAGAAAAGTATATTATATGTTAATTCGAATTTGTCTAATGAACTATCAAATAGTTTTCAAACTTTATAAAAATTTGCATATTTGATCTACTCAATAAAATCTTTTAATTAAATAATTGAATTGTTGAAATTTAAAATATATTAAGAGTTATTGAATGGAATAATTTTACTAAGAGTTACTCTTGGAGTAACTTGATTTCTATCCATACGTATATATATGAGTTTAATGGTCATACACTGTCAGTGTAAAAAAATTTATACTATAATCCAATTAGAAATCACCATTAATATGACTTTTAAAGTATTTATTATAAAAATCAACAAACTTACAATAAATGGTTGTCTGTGATTGGATGACGGTGTTAAACTACTTTACACTGTCAGTATATGACCATTAAACTCTCTCTCTCACTATATATATATATATATATATATATATATATATAGGTTAGGATCCATTGACACCATGTGTCAAAGTTAATCAAATTACACCTTCAATAACTCTTTGTAGAATGTAAATTTAATCAATCCAACCGTTAAATTTAATATTCTTATTCATTAGATTAAGTATACAAAATTTCATACAATTCCAAAATTATTTAGTAGTTCATATATATATATATATATATATATATATATATATATATATATATATATATATATATATATATATATATATATAGGTTAGGATTCGTTGACATCATGTGTCAAAGTTAATCAAATTACACCTTCAATAACTTTTTGTATAATGCAAATTTAATCGATCCAACCGTTAAATTTAATGTTCTTATTCATTTGATTAAGTATACAAAATTTCACACAATTCCAAAATTATTTAATATTTCATTGCGTCACTTTATTTGAATGTATAATAAAAAATTAAAATATATGCAAATATTTAATATTAGATGACATATCTAGAAAAGTCTAAATTATGTAAAATTTGATATACATGATCATGAAGATAATATCACATAATTCAACGGTTGAATTGGTTAAATTTGTATTCTACAAAAAGTTATTGAAGGTGTAATTTGACTAACTTTGACACCTAGTGTCAACAGATCCTGACCCTATATATATATATATATATATATATATATATATATATATATACATACATATATATATATATATATATTCTCTCATGTAATTTTTGTTTTCTCACAGTAAGTTGTTTGTTTCACAGTTTTTTTTTTCGTTTAGCTTCATTCATTTTTTTTATTTTATTTTTTTAATGATTTGGGTTCTCTTCATCTTCTTTCCTAAAAGTATCTCGTTATTTAATTTTTTTTATTTTCTTTTTCCAATGTAAGCTTTTACTTTTTTTTTTCATTTTCTTTTAATTTTTTAAAAATTTTCTCTAATATTTGACATATGAAATTTGTTTGCTGAATTTATTTTGCACTTTTTACATTTTTCAACTATTGAGATGAGTAAAAGTTTTAAAGGAAGAGTTTAAAAAAATGATTACTATTATGCTACAAAAATTAGGTTTAATATTTCTTTTTTGTTTTAAAATTTCATTTTTATACCATTTTTTTTTATTTTCTTAGAGATATCTCTTTTGTTATTATTTCAATCTTTTATTTTTTCATCTTTTAACCTTTTTCTTTTGTTCTATAATTTCATTTTTTTTTCCTATTTTTTTATCTTCTCTAAAGTAAGTTTATTATTCTCTTTGAATATACCTTAATTTTTTCAAATATTTGACATTTGTATGATTGTATTTAATCTTTCTATTTTGTTTTTGGAATTTTAATTTTATATATTTGTTTGCTTTTTCTTTTTTCTTTTTGTGTGTGTGAAGCATATCAAATGAAAATACTTCTTATCATGAGAAAGAGAACTACAATTATAGACCATTATATTATATTTGAATGGTCAACATTAAAAAAAATGCACGTATGGGAAGAGCATATCAAATGAGAACACTTCTTATCATAAGAAATGAGAGCTATAAATATATGAGTTTAATGGTCATGCACTGTCAGTGTAAAAAATTTTACACTGTCAACCAATTGGAATTCATCATTGGTATGACTTTTAAAGTATTTATTATAAAAGTAAACAAACTTACAATAAATGGTAGTTTGTGATTAGATGACAGCGTAAAATTACTTTACACTGGCAGTGCATGGCCTTTTTTCTTTAAATATATACCATTAAATCATATTTGAATGGTCAACATTAAAAAAAATATGTGAGAGCATATTAAATGAGAACACTTCTTATCGTGAGAAACAAGAACTACACATTTAAATCATTAGATCATATTTAAATAGTCAAGATTAAAAGAAAAATGCACACGACTTTTAACAAAGAATTTAATCGACATTACTTACTAAATCATATAAAATTTAATTTTGTTATGATCCAAAATTTATTTTGTGATTAAGGCACATAATTAGATAAAATACTTATCACATATCTGTTACAAAATTAAGAACAAAATAAAAGTTTATGGGTCTAAATTTAGAGTATAGTAGTAAAAATATATTAAAATATTTTAAGTTAAAGTATGCCAATTTTAATCAATATATATATATATATATATATATATATGGCATTGTATAATATATAATTTCATAATTTACTACTGACATTCATTTAATCTAATCTAAAAAAATGAATGGACTTAATCTATATTATGACCTAAAACCTAATTTTGTGACTAAGATTAGAAAAAAAATGTCCAAATTATAATTTTGTCACAAAAGAAGAGTAAACTAGAAAATTTTGGATCCAAGCATCGAGATTAAAGTAGTGACAATGCAATATTTATTTAAAATATTAAATTATGCCAAAAGAATAATTACATAATACTCAAAAAAATTAAAATTGCATACTACCCCTACTCTTTCCTATGAGCCACACATTCAACCATACGTTTGGGAGGATGGGTACAACACTCTGTCAGATGCATCCATCTTCGTCTACCCTCCCTCCACCAAAACTAGATTCCCCTCTGGATATGATGTATGGAGACAAAGATGAATCCTCTGCCACACCTCCCTGTTCATGATCAAGTGTAATTACTCTGAATATTTGATCATATGTAGAACCTACAACTACAAACCCAAGATCATCTATCCGTTCTGCCATAGGAAGATCAAGACCTATCCTCTCGCCATCCTTCCAGAAGACAGCCCAGACATTGAAGAATGGAGGATTGGTGATGATGACTAGGAGCAAGGTAGAGTAATGTACAATTTTCTTCGGGAGAAGATGTAGATATCCTTCAACATGCAATTTGCGAGAAAAGGTGTCCCGACCTTTAACTAGGTTTGCCTAGACTTATGGCAAGACGAATGTCGCTTCTGTTAAACCCATGGACAACCTTCCGAATTTGCTGTCAGAAGAAGTATTATTGTCAAAATCTGTCCATGGGTAAAGGCAAAGAGCCTATGTTCAAACACAACCCTAAGAGACATTTAATGATAAAAAAAAGAACGCTTTTACCTGAACAGCTGGTTGCTCTAAAAGGAAAAGAAACTTTATAGAGCTCAGACTAAAAGAGGCTACAAGAACATGTTGAAGCCCTAAGCACTTTTCGGGTCTGTCTGTTGAAGAGAAGACCACCTTGAGCCACGAAGCTGTAATATGCCCAACAAGTCACTGGGTGCAGGTTTCTCCAACTCCGTCACCTTCTACCTCCAACCCCTATAACCAGCTCACCCTAAATTGCCCTAGGACATACATTTTCTTCTCCACAAATGACAATACTTTTGAAGTTTCCCTATCCATAGGATATTTTTGGTTCTGTGGACCCCTTATCCCCTATGTCTTCAATCTGTGTTTTGTAGAAGAACCTGTAGAAGACGAAGCCAATAGCTCTACTCCTGCTCCAGAATCTTCAGACATTTGACAAGAAGTCAAAGAATTAAAGCAGATTGTTCAACGTCTTGAGGCTGCACTTGTGAAGGAGAGTAAGAAGTGCAAACGAGCGGAAGCTTTGCTTATAAAACTGGCGAAATGCTTCAAGGGATACCTCGGCTCATCATCCACACCTTCAGGCTCTGAATCTTCTGATTGATGATGCCAAAAAGGGGAGAAAACAAAAGACCAAAAAGGGGAGTAACAAAAGACCGCAAGGGGAGCAAAGTCGTAAATGGGGTATTTCTTAGCTTAGTTTCTTATTTTCTTTATGATCAGTTCAAACTACAATTACATTACATTCAATATTTACTTAGCTATGCTTTTTGATACTATGTTTGCCTAACTGAAGTTATTAATAAGTTTTTGCATGAAAATTGTTGCCTATTAAAACTTGTGCCATAAAATTGTTTTTATATATAAAGATGTTTGTCATCATCAAAAAAGGGGAGATTGTTAAGTCAAAAGCCAAATTTATGACCCTTATTTTATTTTGATAATAACAAACAGTCTTATTAAACAATCGTCTATTTACTCATTTATATTGTAAGTTTCAGCTATTGTCTTATACATGCGTTTTTCTTTAAAGATTCAATAACTAACTCCATTTAGACGATGCTTTACTAATCTGAACTCTAAAGTTTTTAAAAGCGAAACCACCTTGAAAGGAAAGACGTCTACGTACCTACCCTCGAGAAAAGTCTACTTTACTCATAAAAGGAGGAATTTGTGTGCAGATGTCAATACAAAAAGCATATATGCCCACTGCAACAAGATCGAGTATGAGAAAGGCTAGATAAGCAGACTGCTTTATCTTATCAGATTGACTGGTTGGTGAAAGGCATTAAATGCTGCATTTAATGCTCCAACGACTCTTTTCTTCTTTTACAAACGCCAGACAAAGGATGTCTCCTGAAGCACTCACAACGGACACTTTTTTTTAGAATCCTACAAATAGAAGAATAAACCTCAGTCTCAATGTGAGACATATAGTGCGTGGAACTGTTGAAAAACTTTATCTCATTCTGTAATCTCTAAATTCATTACTTATAAATGCTTCCCTGAGCTTCATTGTACATTCGTCTGATTAGACATTAACTTAAGTGAGATAACTCACACTCAACCATTTCACTAAGAAATTGGTAGAAGCCTAAAGAGGCTTTGATTCAAAGAATACTTGGGTTTTTGCTTGGAGAGGCAAGTTAAAAACTACTTGGGTTGAGCCTAAAGATGCTTGGTTAAAAGAATACTTGTAACTTGTTTAAGTTAGTGAAACTTGGTAGTTTGCTAAGAACTAGACATAGTCTCTAGGGTGAGACGAATGAGTATAATCTCCTTGTGTTTCTCTGGTTTACGTTTTCCTTAATCTCTCTTTAAAAATCCTTTGAAAATCTTGTGTTTAACACTTTAGACGAAACGTTCTTGAAAAAGTTTTTGTAAAAAAATTTAATAACACAATTTAACCCCCCTTCTTATGTTTTTCCTGTGTTTTACACGTCTCCTCCACACGTTAACCGCGAGGTGGATCCACGCCATCCCCTTTGCGTAGAAGCTCCTTCTTCTTCACCACGGTGCTATCACCTTAGTGCGACTTTGACGCCGTTGTGGTGTTACGTCTAGAGAGGTGTGGATCTTCATTCACCACCGCTTTGATGGAGGTACATGCGAGGCTTGTGACGTTGCAATTTAGACATTTCTCCTCAATGTCAACAAAATGGAGGGTTAAAGATGATCTGATGTGGTATGCATTTTAGGGATAAACTCAGCACTTTTATTATTATTTTTGGGGCGCAAGGATTAGGCTGGGCCCAATTTGTGTCTTATCTACCAGGATTTACTTATTCAAGTCTTTTTAACTAGAATTGCTAATAATATATATATATATATATATATAAAGATAATAATAAAAAAAGAAGAGTTTTTTTCAAAAAATAAATAAAATAATAATAATGACTTTAAATTAATTAATAAAATAAATAGAATTTAAAGATAACTACTTGGGAAGTACTTTTTACTTGATCATTCAATAAATTTGGCATATTTGAGTTGTACAGCTTGGTGATGTCAAATTTAATAATATAAAAAATCAAATCAAAATTAAACTCACAAAATACTTTTTACAAAGAATTACGTGAGTCTGATTCTTTATTGCACTGGAAGATACATAGGAGTAAGAGACCACCCATATCAATCTCAAAAATAATAAAATTAATTTCTTTTCAAAAATAAATATTTCCTTCTTAATTAAAATTCTTTTAATAAATAAAAAATAATGAAATTGGTAAATAAATAAAACAATTTTTTTAGAGGTAAAATAAATATTTTTGAAGTTATCTAATTTTGCACATTTGATTATAGGTAACCGTCTTTATGACAAATGTCGTAGGGTGCTAGCACCTTCCCTATGCGTAATCAACTCTTGAATTCGATTTTTGATTTGGGACCTTTTTTCTTTAGGGTTTTTTCATAAGTTTTCCCTTCATAAACCATGGTGATAACTCCTCTACTATCTTATTTTCGCTATTTTGTCGTGACCTTGGTTGCAACACTTATATTTCTCATTCCACGTTAGCAACATTAAAAATGAAAGATAACTCAAGTGGATTTAAATTAATTTTACAATAATCATAACAATTTAAAAAGAAAATACATATGCATAAGTGTTACTCACAATCCTCACAAAATTTTTCAATTTAAGAATAAATAATGTATAATTGAAAAATTATTAATTATTATTGGATTAATAATTAACATATTTCGTGAGTTAAAAAAAAACCAAAAAAAAAAAGATATTCCAAAATTTCAGAATTTTAAAAATTGATTTTGGAATATATATTTGAAAAAACCAGCAAAAACAAAAGGGGATACGGCATAAAATAAAACATAAGAGTGTGCAGTTAATTTTATAATAGTTAAAGGGTAAAATAGGTAACTAAAACGTGGAGAAAGTGAGTAAAAATTCCGTTATGGTATAGGAAGAGTGAGATCAATTATCACATGCAATTAAGAGATAAAGATGTCTAAAGAAAAGTGAAGACCAAAAGAATTCATTGTTATTATATATTGTTATAGATATTAAAGGTGTACATGGCATAGTGAAAAAGAAAAAGAAAACATCAAAAGGGAAAATATCAATCAAGGCTTTTTATATATGTTAAATATATGGTAGTTAAAGGCATTCACGACCAATTCAAGAAACAACAAAAGTAATAAAAATAAAAGGCGTATGAACAGTTTACGAAGTGGAAGAAAGCAAATTGGATGATAATTTGGAACAAGACACCTTCTTGGAGCCAAAGTCTGGTTTTACAACCCACAAATTCAACTCAAGAAATTATCATTATCCAGTCAATAATTTCTTTTAAATTTAAGGGACAGGGGTGCGTTATACGTAGAAGAAGAATCCCTCAAGTAATTTTCAGTCTAATGGATTGTAAATAGATCAACACATTAAAGAACTTCATGTTAAGCAAGCTGTAAAAGAACATATGAATTCTCTATATTTACTCATTCGAATGCAAACAATTGGGCATATGAATCAGAATTTTCACCAATAAACAAAAGGCCCAAATCAATTTGATATATCATTGATGTAGAATTGTGTTCTCATCAAAGAATTACAATATGACGAAAACGGACCCTCAAGAACAACCCAATCAATTTTCTCTAATGGATGACCAAAATACTATAATTTTCTAAGGTTATGATGGTATAACAGTGGGTAATTGATGCTTTCAACTAATTTCGATAACCTACAATCCAGTAAAGGGAAATTGAACTCGAAAAAGAAAAAAAAAAAAAAAAAAAAGACTAGGTTCATAGTAAAATCGTTACTAGAAAACAGCCAAATTTTCACATCCAATTTATGAGATTATGTGAGCTTTCAATATAGGGATCGAGGCTCATTGGAAAATAAAAAATGCTCAATTAAATTCAGATTTCGTGGATAAAATAATATGAATTTGTTTTGAAGAATTCCACAAGAACATAAAGATGGAAATTAATCCATCGTTACCAAAGATACATAGAATACTCATCAATCAAAAAATATACATAATATGTATCTAATGTGGGCTCTGATATCAATTGATAGTAAAAAAAAATCATATTCTATAACAATATTTAATCAATAGATACAATATATAACATGTTTATCACATAGAATTAAGAGTAAGATTAAGAATCGTGTACCTGGGAGCGTGTTAGAATTCATTGTCTTCTCTATAAAGATGTCGGAGAAATTTTCTCTCTTCACTAGTAAGCTTAAGTGAAATGCAAAACTGCTTAACAGGGAGACAATCTTTTGACCTACCAGCAAAAAGTAAGGACCTCTTAATAAGCTACACAAGGAATGCCCAACTCATCACAATATCACTCTTAGAACAAAGCTCAAATTATAATATTCATAAAATTGAAAAATGTATTAATTATAAAATAATTCTATAATTTCTAAATAATGATTTAAACAATATTTTAATTTAAATCATTATTTAGCACATATAGAATTATTAATTATAACGTATATTTATAATAATGATTTAAACAATATTTTAATTACTAACATGTCGTTGGTTTAAATGGAACTAGACTTAGATCCCTTAAGTAAGGTCTAAGGTTCGAGACTTTTCAATGGAAAAAATGTGGTTGAGAAAAAAGACTCCACTTAAGGTCACCAATTAGTTTTCCAGCGAAAATTAATCATTGGCAAAGTCAGCAAATATTTTGCACCAATAACACAGTGACAAAAAAATAATATTTTAATTATTAATCAATACTAATTCACATAATTCAATTTAACTCAACATATAACTGATAGCTTATTATTATTACTTTTACCATCTATCTATAATATTTTAATACAATTTTACTTTTATTGTTTTTTTATATTAGGGTTAACTTGTCTTTTCACGTCCTCACTCAAAAATAACCTTTTTACATTGTGATTTTGTGTTCAAACCTAGGATTGACCTAGTAGTGGGGGTTGGAGTAGCTTGCATGACGTCATAAATTTGAAGCTTAATGTCATCATTATACACTAAAAAAAAAAGTGTTCAAACCTTAGTGATTGATGTCAATTTCTATTATGTTGAAGTCTCCAGTCCACTATTGTTTGGCTTCAGCCCATTTTTTGCCAAATATAGTTGTTTTATCTTATATAGTGAATTTACTATTGTGTCAAAGTTAATGAAATATTAGATTTATGTAACATTTTTCCCTTTTCTTTCTATTATATAACATATCTTATTTCATATTTATCTCTCTTATCTTCGTATCTCTCTCTTATTTGTATGAATTATTATATATATTTATTACATATATAATTTCTCAAATAAAATTATAAAAATGCTCTTTTTATACATGCAGCATGCAACATACAACATCATCTCACACATGACATAATAGTAAATTTAGAGAATAAGTGTGCAAATAAAGTGGAGTTAAAACTAACTATATTTGGATAATAAAAATAATAAAATATAAAATTTACATAAAGTATAAATGTACTCTAAAATCACATGCAAAGTTTAAATTGTCTTGATTAGTCTCGTTTAAATTAGAAGTTCTGTTCTTTTTTGTTTTAAAAAAAAGTTTTATTCTTCCTATGCTTCTTTAGGTCACACAACCAAATTACAACCCAAGCTTTACGTCTCATGTCATGTGTATGGGAATTATATATTGATTCTTTAATTAGATAAATATAGAAGAATTTTAATTTTGAAATTATTTAATTACCTTGCCGCATTGCCATGCATGCCATCCGATATTCAGCTTGCATGTTGTGGTAATTCATACGATTCTATTCACATTGGAGTGTCTAATAACTATGCGTCATTTTCACACAATTTTTTAGCAAAAATGTAAATGCCAATCAAATTAATAAAGGCATTCGTGATTGAAAATAATCAACATTTTTGTCTGGACATGCGAAATCATCCATTATTGATAATTAGTTTATTTATTCTCACTTAAACTGGAATATCAGGTTCAGCTATAGATTAAACCGAATTGTCATTTAGGTGTTATTGGATTCTAAGCGGTGAGTGACAGAGCCCAGTGTCTAAGTTAGCCAAACTTTATCGTCAACATCAAGTAGTGAGACATGTCATTTTGTTCTACTTATCGAAATGACGTGACAGGGTTTCAAGTAAAGTCTCTGGTTGATTTAAGATAAAAAAGGGTTTTACTACATCACATGTCCTAATCCCGCTATAGAGCACAGGTTAATTTTTTATCACATACTCTTTTTTCAGGGGTAAAAATAATTTGCATTTCATTGTTCAGGAATAGTCAATAGACGGCCATGTTGAAGACACTAGTGATCAATTTGATTTCATAGTCTTGCTAAGGGCCAATACTGATCGAAATATACACACACCAATCCCACTTTGACTAAGATATATATATATATATATATATATACACACACACACACACACGTATCCCTGACTCTTTCAATTTGAAAGAGGTTAGGTCTATCTGCTAAAGCTATTAATATTTAATACTGATTGATATACAAATCTACCAGAACCTGTGAAGAATTGCATGAATAGTTGCTGATGAAGATTTTGATTGAATCACGAACTTCCCATGCGTGGTGACTAAAGTTGGTTCGTGAGATTAAAACATAAACTTTCCATCAGAACCAGTGATATACACATTCCTATTTCACTTTTTAGAATGGATGATGACTTGGTAACTTAATAGATGATGAAGATTTTTAAGAGTGATATAAAAACATTCTACGACACAATTTTTTTCTCTCTATCTCTATTACATCAATCATTTTATCACACATTTTCTCTTCTTTTCTTATGTCACTTTATTGTTCTAATTATCTGTTACATTTTATCACACTTAATACTTGGTATCTAATTTGTGTATGTGCATACGTGTGCACGTATTTCTATTGCATTAATCATTTTATCACAATTTCCCCCTCTTCCCTTATTATTTGTCACTTAATTGTTCTAATTATCTATCACATTTTATCACACTTTATTCTTCTAATCTAATTTATGTGCAGTGTGTGTGGACTGGACATATTTAGTGATAATAAATCTCATTTTAAAAATGTAAAAATTATAAATCTAAATCATACAACCATACATGATAGTCAAAATTATAAGTCACATGATCATTTAAAAATCACATATTTTACTAATCTTAACTATTAAAATATAATCTAATAGTATATATTTATTGTTTTTATTTCTTACAATAACAAAAATTCACGATAAGCTCAAATATATATATATATATATATATATATATATATATATATATATATATATTTGTTAATTTTGCAAACTACTGCAAAGATAACTGAAAGATATTTATGACTATTAGCACTTAGCTCCATTCAAAATTGGGTTGAAGCGTCCTTTGCATGAGCTATTGTTGGCTCTTTCCACCAATTAATCTTTGGGGAAATAGACATTTTACCTACTAACACTTCTATTAATCCATCCCTGACCAGTTAAATTCGAAGCAATATTCTACAAAGAAACCAAAAGAAACCTGAGGACGACCATATGTCGCACTGAAAGACCACGGGAGCCTAATTATTTTTATACGAGACTAGCATATAAGTTAACGGCCAAAATAAACGTATTTCATAATATTAAATAAGTATTTTAAAGGATGTAAGATGAAATTTACAGTGTCATGACGGTGCTTTTACTTCCGTTAGCTCAAATTAGGACATCCATATACATGGCACTAAAAATAATCAATTCCCAAGCATAACCGAAATTACAAAACTATAAACGAGGCAAGAGGCAGATGGAAGGTAAAGAAGCAAAAATTGGAAGGTTTAACTTAAACGAATAAACAAATTTTTTATGCAAAATATTATCTACATTCTACAACACTGGAGGAGACCTGAACCCTGCTTCTGCATGTCATCCTCACTTACTGCATTGATCTGTTAATGCACAAGCAAACTTAATTAGAGTCGTGACGAAAATTTTGAAGTAACTCCTATCATCAACCACAGACAATCAGTTAGTCACACTCCAAACATAATTACCAAAAACTTCTTTGTTACAACCTCATATGTAGCTAATACAACTATTCTGATGGTAAATATATTATATAGATAACAACTGGGAAGAGAAGAGTCAAAGGTCTAAACTGATAATCTTGCCACCATGCAAGCCCTCCTCCTTTTCTTAGAGGGGAAAGTACTGATATATTAGTAAGCTAAATGGAGCTAGTAAGTAGTTAGCAATTTAGTAATGAGATAAAAACTAGTTAACAGTATCCATTGTTCTTTTAAAAAATGAAAAAATAAAATAAAATAAGAGGTACCTCACCTGCCAATTATTTTCTTTGCAATGCTTCTAGCATGTTCCAAAAGGTGAAAGCTTTTTGCACAGTCATCATCTTGTATTGCAGCTTTTAAGTTTAAATAGAGATCTTTGTAAGCTATACCAAACTCTTGATGTGGACGATCATGTGGTTGAGCCATAAGCTGTTCTTGCTCTTGACCGATCACCAGCGTATCCAATAGCAGCTCCTTCCTCGATCTACTATGTATTCTACTGTTTACTAGTGCTTCTAATTTGGAAGCCATGACAATGGCTCGACTGATGCAATGTGATGGTAACTGAAAAGCATGATGTTTCCAACTGTCTTTAATGAAATTCAATATATAAGAAATTTCAACAATTTAATCATTAGAGACCTCAGCAGTCAAACTCAGATGCTAAGGCAATCCCCAAATTTCCTAGCCCTAATGTTTGTCTTCAATGAATGAACTAGCTCTACTTGAGGAAGATTTATGCATCACATATTTCTTATCAACAACAAAATCAACCAATTGCTCGGGCAGCAGTGCAGTAGTAATATATATATTTTTTGACAGGTGCGCAATAGTAATATACAATTTCGTGAATATTACCTGTGCAAGCTGGGCAACCTTAAACCCAAAACTCCTCTCGGAAACACCAGGTACGAGCTTGTATAGATAAGTGACATCATGATCCAAGTTGGAATTTTTACTTGCATCATGTGAGGTCAGATGTGACACGTGATATGCTGCCACAGAGCTAGGAAATTCAGTTGCCAGGTTGGCAATCTTTGGATAGTGAGTGACAAAGAGGACCATGCTTCTTTTTTGCTTCAAAAGATAATGCAACGTCGCATGAGCAATGGCCATACCATCATGTGTACTTGTACCTCTCCCAAGCTCATCAATGATAACCAGCGAGTGTTCCGTGCAGCTATGGAGTATATGTGAAGTCTCACTTAGTTCTTCTAGGAAGGTGCTTCTCCCTTGTTGAATACTGTCAGAAGCACCCATCCGGGTGTAGATCCCATCCAGGACATGCAGTTTTGCTGATGATGCTGGTACAAAGGAACCAACCTAGAGAGATCAGAGATGTTTCAATAAAGCAACAGCCGGAAGGGACAAGGTTGTCAAAGAAAAGCAGTAGGTTAAATATTTAGGAGGCGGAAAATAGTTCAACAACTAAAAAATAATTTGAAACAAAAAGCTAACTCAATTTCAAGACATGATATATCAGAATCTTTCACAGAATAGATATTTGCCTTTCAGTATTTACAAAGTAAAGTACATGCTCTACTGTACAACCCCAACGGGTTGATGCATTAATGGCAGAAAATCAAAGCAGAGCATTGATTCTACCTGAGCCATTATAGCAATCAGAGCCACCTGGCGAACATAGCAACTTTTCCCCCCCATATTTGGTCCAGTAACAATCTGACAGTACTCTCCATCCGCATGCATGTTTGTATCATTTGGAACAAAATTGTCTTGTAAGGTAGTCTCCAAAACCTGGTGAGAAATGAATTACAATAATGAGCCTCTGGTTACCAATCAACTGAGTCGAAGTCAAAAGTATTGCAATCCAACAATTCTGAGGGTAGAATATTCTAGTTCTGTTACATCAGATAAAGTTGTAAAAGTCAATTCAACTACATTTGCAAAAACAATTCTTTTGATGCACAAGCCAATGCCTTAGCCATCCAACCCAACAACAAAAGTACAACAACACAAGCGAATGCAACTCAAATGGATTCAAAAAAACATTAATGTTAATTTCATACAAAAGTAGTTGACAACTAAAGTCTTATCCCACTAGGTGAGAAATTTCACACAAAAGTTCAAGCCATTAAATTCATACCGGATGTCTACCAGAACAAATTTGTATCTGAACAGGCTCATGATCATCTACAAACCCTGGGCGAACATAACCCTATTACAGAGAATAGAGAATTATATTACAAAATGGAAGAAATATTTGAAGGCACTTGAAAATTCCTTTAAGAACAAACCTTATTTCTGGAAAGAATGGCAAGTGAATGCAGACAATCTAAAGCAGCTAGTGCTTGAACAGCAGCTTGGAACTCAGCATAGTGTTTACTGAAGTCAGTAAGAAAGCTATTCCAGGCAGCTCGGCAGGCAACAGAGAGCTCCTCTT
Source organism: Spatholobus suberectus (assembly GCA_004329165.1). Classification (NCBI taxonomy): domain Eukaryota; kingdom Viridiplantae; phylum Streptophyta; class Magnoliopsida; order Fabales; family Fabaceae; genus Spatholobus; species Spatholobus suberectus. Next base: position 15,501,346 of record CM014735.1, read on the forward strand.
TTGCTAATGATAACTTGTCCAATGCTGTTAATACTTCAGGAGGGTGATACCGAATTGTTTTCTTTGTGCTATTTACCTTGACCCAGTTTGAAGGAACCTTTACATCAGTTGATAACTGCAGCCAAAAATAAAATAAATGGCAATTAAAACTTGTTCACGGCCAAGCATTAACTCTAATTAAACATACAATAGTTTTGAACACAATTGTTAAATTAGAGCTCTTGACTAATAAACAAGAAATGGATAACTGTAATTTTTTAAGTTTATGGAAAGAAAGAAAAATAAAATAGGGACACTTAGTAATATCAACTTAAAATTAGAAACAGTACCAAATGGGTATTGGGAACATGCAATAAGCATTTCCATCCATCCTTAGTAGTGTTTGCCCCCGTTTTTGGGCTTCTTTTCTCCTTAAAAGTAGAAGTTTACAGAAGCTCTATTTTTCGGTCTTTTGTGTATTACAAAAAAGGCTACTTTTATTTTAAGAGCTATTGTAAATATGTTTGGTTTGTCTTCTCCTTTTAAGGAAAAGAGAAGCCAAAAAAAGGGTCTTATTATCCTATAACCTTTTTTTGAGGGGTGCAGGTGGGGCAAGAGAAAGAGAACCACGACCATAATTTTTTTTGAAGCTAAAACCACTCCTTCAGTTTATCAACTTAAGAATTAAGACACAAATTTGGAAAACTACATAGCAATAAGAGAAAACGTTTCAGATTAATTAGAAAAATCAGATGCCAATAAGGCAACAATCAAAAAGAGAGAAAGTAACAAGAACTGAAATACCAAATGGAATTTTGTAACTGAATTTCTAGCATCTGCAATGTTTAAATATTAAGGATTTTCCTTCAAATTAGACTACCTCGATCAAATGAGTTGTTCCAGAAATGCTCATGAATTTCAAATTTCGCATTCCAAGTAGTTTGCGATACAAGTCAATCAACGAATCTAATTGCTCCACTGCCAGCTTGAAAGCCTTCTGGGCTCTAATGACCTATACACAGTAATAAAATCAATATGGTTCAAGATAAAAGTATAAAGAAGGAAATTGTAAAATGTAAATTTTTCACACAAAAGACAATGACAAACCTCTGGGAATTGTCCCTCTGATGCAATGATCAATTTTGTTAGATCTCCTTGATCAGCAGAGTCTTTGTTTAAAGATGACAACATTTTTGCAGCATTGCCAATAACACTGCCAGAGGAAGCAGTCAAAATTAACCTTTTTAACAGATTAGAGCGCAATGTATTATTATTCCCCTCTCCTATGTTAAGTTGTTGAAGCTGTTTTCCAGCAGACAAAATAGCTTGAATTACTGCAACGAACTGTATAAAGACAAAAAGATTCAAGCAATCAATACTTAGCAATTTGTATCCATCAAATATGATAAATGAAGAATCCAAATGCCTATAATTGTTCAGTAATAGTAATACAAACATTCTCAAACATTCCCTTGCACAGCATTGAAACTCAATAGTTATTAAACAATGAGACCATCTTCACGAAAAAAATATTAATTTCATTACAGTTGATCACTTTCTTAAACCTGAAAAATTCACACATCTTAAAAACAGTATCAATCCTTTTCAAAGATCATGTATAAAAGATCTCTTTATTGACTATATCTTAGATACTAATGATAGAAAGTTGGTGTTTGTAAACAAACAGGCATACTCCTCATATATTCCTTATATCTTGGTAAAGATCAAAGAAACACTCATATATTAGGTTCAGGCCTCATCCAAGCCACAGTCCTGTTACAGTCGGAAACACACTGGTAGTCTTGTACAACTCGTATGGGTTTTGAAACACGCCTTATCCTTGGCTGCTCCCACTAAAAGCCCATGCACTGTAGAATCCCTAACAGATTCTTAGCATGCCTATTGTTCTTAAATTGGAAATGGAACAAAGACTTGCATCAGAACGTTTAAATTTTGCCAGCCCAAGCAGAGAATCTTGTCATTAAGTAAACAACAGAATATGTTCAGCTCTCTTTCTGTCTCCCTATCTCATTTAATGCTCATGTGTGAAAGGGAATTACAAGGAAGATGAAGACAATCGATTGAAGTACAGAATATAGAGAAATACAAGAACAGGCCAACAAGCCATTTATAACCTCAGATGGGGTAGCAGTGCAATGGAAAATTCTTGTAATTCCACGTTGTATATCAGGTGCTCGGCCAAGAGTTGTCAAAACCAGTGAAAGTATGTATGCTAACTCAGGTTGCACGATTGCTACGTCAGGCCCTTCCTCGATGAGTCCAACATTCTTCATACTATTACAAGATCCCATGGACTCTGCAATTTCAGATACAGCATGAAGACGAGCAGAAATTAAAGTTTGATCACACAATGGGTGAGATACCTGTATCATGCACAAAAACAATTAAAGACGGGTCGTCTTTGGCTGATAAAGAAAGGAAAATTGAGAATTCAACATTCAATGTTTGTATACGAATGGAAGCACCTCATACCCAATGCCTAAGAAGCCTGGAACCAAATATAGTAAGAGTACGATTCATAATTTGCAGCAAGGAACCAATCTCAGATCCATCACTGTTATTTTTTAAAACCTGAAAATATATGAAGCATTCATTGGCAGCAAGAACTGCAGGGAATATTAAGCTGGTATGAGGAAGGAAAAAAAAATAAATCTTCTAGCTTATAGAAGAACACAAGTACAAAATAAATTTCACAAGTAGAACACAAGTATGGAATCATCCATCATCTTATGACCCATTCATTGTAAAAGAATACAGCTATTCATGTTGTGGGCCAGAAGCAACTGGCCAGCAAAAAAGCCAGGATAATTGATTGCTATACCTTTATATGAATCTACGAGAACTAATACCTGAACCAAAGAAAGAAAGGGCAGTTCAGGTTTCGGTTTGATCAGATGATATTAATAGTGCCAGTTTATCCATGTACTACAGCGGTACTAAAAGGAAACGGTAGTCGAAGTGTAAGTTTATAAGATTGGTAATTAGCCAAGATTGTCATGACTCTGATATAATGGAGCAATACTGATTAGTTTCTACTGAATATTTAAGTTTAACCTACACATAGCACAGTTTGTAATTGTCACACTTTGAAACAAATAGAAAAAATTAAAACATGCAGTATGGAAGCATAAAATATGTTCCAGTCCTTCCTAAACATTCTCAAGAAATGAACAGTTTATAATTACCTCCAGTTGTTGAAGTGCATTGGCTGAGAGGGTCATTTCCGTATTGCTTGAGAAGGGCCTTAAAGAAGCTCCCGAACACAGAATTCTTTCAAAGCCAAATTCCTTTAAATGGCGAATAGTTAAGGCTAAAGCTTGGACAGCCAAATCTGGCATGTTCATCACCTCCTTTATAATAAAAAGAGTAGAGATGAAAACAGAACTACTTATGAGTAGAAAGTGCAACAACAATAAATGTAAAGCTACCATCTGTAAAGTAAAATTAAAATTATAAATAAGCACATGATCTGGGGAATAAAAAATTAACCACATAAGAGTTAATAGAAAAGATAAATATATGAAAATTTAGCACTTGGTTACATTCGTCATAAACAACGATAACAAATTACAATGACATGGTCAGCAATCACAAGATAGATGTTGACTAAGAGAAAAATGCATACTAAAACTAACAAGAAATTTTGATTTTAAGAATTTCCAAAGCCTGCTGCAAGAAAAAAAAAAATTATATATATAAATATCAGTAGTTGATACCTTGATTACTAACTGCTGACTTCTGTTCTCAGTTGAATCATTGTTTTGCATTGAATCTGATGGACTGTCTACACGCATGTTCTCGTACAAGGTCATTACTTCAGCAAGAGCACCACCATCAGTGAAGCAATCTCGTGAAATATGCTCCACACGAACATTTGAGGCAGGTCCAGCAAAATCCAGCAATAACTAATAACAAAACGCCCAATCACATAATTGGGTCTAAGGGCGGTAGAGTTTTTCTAAGTGGATTATTATAGTACTTCATTTTAGTAATTATAAGAACATGTCTCCCTGTTAGGATAACATGTCCTGTATATCTTAATTCTTAGGAAGACCAATTTGAGTATTAGCTCAACTAAGGTGTCTGGATTAATTCATACCTACCACAATGGAAACACTCATGCATTTAATTGTGTTGATAGGCTGTTCAAATCAAAACATCTAATACTGGAAACTTTAATCCTCCATTCAGATAATTCAAAACTCCATCTATCGTATTGCCTAACCATCTTCCATGTTGTAAGTTGAAATACAAATTACAAATATTGATAAATCAAATGCTTTCAATACTTTCCCTTTATAATAAACACCCTTGCTCATGAATACTTTGCCTATTCCACCAACATCCACACAAAAGAAGCAATGTTAACAAACAGCATATTTCAACATTATACTCTACATAGCCACTTCTTCCAAGACACGAGCTCCAGAGTCAGGCCAAGAAAGAAGCTACCTTCAAACCTGAACTTCAAATTCAATCCTACACAGTCCATGTATCATCCATTGCAGCATCAAGCATCAACATCCCATTAAATCAAAACCATTTCAAATAAGGTGCAGCAACTACGGACTGAAGTCCCATTCACAACACAATGGACCAAGAACAAAGTTCTAAAAAACATGACAAAAATAAGAGCCGAGCCGACTCATAACTTCATTTAAAACTACCTTCTCTGTTTGTTTTGAGAGAGGGTCCCCAAGAAGCAACTCAGCCGGAGACAAGCTCAGAACAACAGCCTCAAGCGCACTCCTCAAGAAATTATCCCTAAACTCCCCATAAACAACATCCCCAGTTGAAATCTCCACAGCAACAATCCCAACCCTCACATCAAACCCGCTCCCCACCCCGCAATTCCCCTTCTCACCCAAAACACTCTTCTCCACCACACAGAGCAAGTAATTGCTCTCTCCCCCGCACCCGTCCTCCCCTCCCCCCAGGTCCGGCGCCGCCTCGAGCGTGGCCTTCGTGTATAGCGCCGACAGCCCGCGGCAGAACGGGCCCACCCGGTTGGAACCGTGGGCCTTGATGGCGGCGGTCTCGGTCTGCTTGACCACGCCGACCTTGTAGCCCGCGCTCACGAGCCTCCTCACGTGGACATTCAGTCGAAAAGTTGGTATGCTCGCGGTCAAGAAATTGTGATCGACGTGGGCGTAGATGCCTAAGACTCTAGCGGCGTGTTCGGCGTCTAGGCCGAAGAAACGGTACTTGTAACCGACTTCGACCATTAAAAGAACGTCGGGGTGCTTGGCCTTGAGGTCCAGGACTTGTAGCTCGAGGGGAGTGTAGGTTGGGGGTTTGGAAGAGGGAGGGGGTTGTTGCGGGGAGGAAGGTTCGAGAAGCTTGTGGAGGAAGCGTCGGTGGAGGGAGGGGGGAGAAGGTTCGAGAAGCTTCTGGAGTTTGCGAGGGCGTGTGAGGTGGGAAGCTAGGCGGCGTTTGGAGGGGGAGAAAGTGACGGTGGCTGAGATTTTGGGAGTGGGAGGGTTGGGACGGGGAGGAGAAGAAGCAGTCGGAGGAGGAGGTGAATGGGTGGTTGGTGGAGGAGATTTGGGTTTGGGAGCGAAGAAGCGGGAAATGACTTGTTGCTTTTGCTTTCCCATTTGGGCGCCCACTGGTGAGGCGATGCTGGATTTGGCGCGCTTCGGCCTTTTATAGACGAGCCGAGACGACCAAGGATCTTCTGGTCACTTGCGTCGCCGAAATAAAGACTATCCCTCTGTCACTGTCTGTCACTATCACTAATTTTCTTTCGACTTAATTATTAATTTAGCTCTTTAATTTATTTATTTTATTTAATTAAGTTTTACTATTATTATTTTTTTCAATTAGGTTTTATTATTTTTAAAAAAGTTCAATTAGATTTCATAACTTTTAAAAATACTCTAATTTTACTCTTTTTTATCCAAAACGATGTTATTTTTATTACGTTTTTTACGTCATTTAGTATAAAATTAAATGAAAAACAACGTCGTTTTAGATGAAAAAGAATAACATTGAAACATTTTTGAAAATTATTGGACTTAATTGAACTTTTTTTAGTATGATAGGACCTGATTGAAATAAAAAATAATAGAGAAATTTAATTAAATAAAATAAATTAATTAAAAGACCAAATTAGTAATTAAGCCTTTTCTTCTTAAAAAAAATGAAATCAAATAAAATTTGAGTTTCCTTTCTTTCATAACACCTAGCAAAACTAAGATTGGTATTATTATTATCAGAATTCACAAGGAAGACAATAGCATTAAATTATTTGCTTACATCTAAATGTTTATTTTAAAGTTTGGTAAAATTGATTTAGATAAGGAAAATGTTATCTAGTAGGCACTAGTTACAAAATCAAAAGTAAAATTTTTTTATTAAAAATTAAAAATTGTATTGGAGTTGCATTGGAAATTACAAAACAGTGTACCAACACATTTTTTAATAAAAAAAGCTTTTTATTTTTAATTTCTTAACCAATGCCTTAAGAATATTGGTTAGCAAGACCCTTAAATGAAATCTATTTAGAATGAGACTTTAATATTTTTCATTCTCTCCATTAGAATGTTATAAGTTAGAATATATAATTTTGGAAAGTAAACTTTTTATTTTTCCCAATTAAATATTTTTTGTATTCTTATTAGAAAGTGTATTTCACATGTTATTTCTAAAACTAGCAAAGAAAATTATCTTATATATATATATATATATACTTGATCTTCTTAACAGTTTATTTCTTTTAATCTACTTTTTTTATTGTAATCACTAAATTGAATTTCAATAGTTTTTTTTTAAAAGAAATTTTTGTAATAGTTAAAAATAATCTTATATCATAATTTAAATTAGGTGATTGCTTTGGTATTTTTTTTATTTTAAGAGGCTAATGGTACCTTTTCATATTGAAACAATAAAAAATAACTATTTATATATTAAAATCACATCATAAATGAGTTAGAATTTAATTTTAATAATGTTTTAAATTTTATAATTGCAAAAAATTCCATCAATTGAGATTTATTTCAATTTTTTTAAAATTTAATATTAAACATGAAAAATATGAAAGTATAAATGGAATTAAGACACATTTGACGGTAAGGATCAAAATGATATTAAAAATGTATGTGTAGGGACCAAAATAAATAATTTCTAAGTATAAAGACCAAAACGTAAAATTAGTGCAAGTATAGGGACTAGATAAGTAATTAAACTTTATCATTATTATAAGGGTATTAGTATGATAAAATAAAAATCATGTGTCTCTCTCTTTATATATACACAAATAGTGAGGAGTTAACATAAAGAATTAAAAAAAAAATGATACTCAATGGGTGTGTCTTAATTGATAATACAGGTTAAGCTTGCAGGGGAGGACTTGAGTTCATTCTCATATAATACATTCTTAAAGAGGGGCGATGAACTTAAAGTGTATAAAAGCCTTAAATTGAGGATTAGTTCCATAGCTGATCTAAAGAACTAGAACTTTTGGAAATACCTCAGGATTTCAATATTAAAGATTGAGATTTTATTATATCAACTTCATTAAATTAAAAATAATTTAAAAAACAAATGAGAGAGTGATATGTCAATATAAGATGATAAAAGGTAGGGGTGGCAAAGCGGATCAGTCTGCCTGCCACCAGCCAGCCAAAAATGGCTCAGCCTATTGTAGGTGGGTTGAAAGTTCTAGCTCATCCCATTTAAGGGTGGGTTGGTGGGTTGGCCCATCAAAAGAAAAAAAAAAGTTTAAGCTTCTTATTTCACAACACTAACCCAAATTGGAATATTTAGTTCAAGGACCTAAAGTATTCATAACATAACTTAAATTTGAATATAAATTTTCCTATTAGAGGAATTGATTTTATAAAATAAACTAACTATAATAACAAATGTGTACTTTAAAGGACACTAAAAACTTTAATAAATAAAATGATGCCAACCATATTGACTTCTTGGTTTTTTCTAGCATTAAACATCCTCACAAGTGACCTTTCAACAAGTAACATTAACATATCCTTTTTTTTTTTTTAAATAGCCCAATGGCCCAGCCCGCCCTAGCTCATTAGGTGGGTGGGTTGGGCGGGATGAGCTGGTGGGTTGAACCACCTAGCTCAACCCGCCATTTTTGGTGAGCTACTAGTTGGCTTGCTGGGTTCAACCCGCTTTGTCACCCCTAATAAAAGGTTAAATTTACTTTTAATTTTGGCAAGAAAATTGATTAAAAAAATCAAAAGATTAGTGATAATTATAACTTCAGTATATAGATATGTTACTTAAATCTGATTTTAATTTTAAATTTTAAATCTCGATATATTATATTAAATTGTAATTTTTTAGATAAATTAAAATTTTAAATTATAATGGTTTTAATCAATCCTACTTTAAATGTGAGTTTTAAATTTTGACATATCATATCAATAAAAACAACGTGTTTTAATTTAAATAATTTATTTCTATCTAATAAAAGTATATTCATTATTAATAATAAAAATATATACCTTTAATTTATGTAAATTTAAAAATACTCATATAATACAAAAAAAAATTATCAGTTTTATTTTTTAATGTCAAGTTTCATGTTATTTCCCTTGCAAGATATTACTGATTACTTGCAACATATTTAGTCAAGCTTAATTATAAAAGAAAATAATTACTTTTTTTTTCAAAATACTTCATTTAAAAAGTGTTGTGTAGTGAGCGCAAGAATGCGTCTCCGATGAGCTCTCACAGTGGTTGTTGGCGTCTCTAGTGGTGGCACCTGCAAGGACTCCGATGCTTAAGTAAGTATGGATCCAAGTATGAGTGATTATGAGAGAGAGAGCGTATGTACTTAGTAGGTGTGGAGTCTTTTATATAGTGTGCTGTTGGAGGGAAATTCTATTAAAGCTAGGTGCCACATGGCAAGTGCGTTTGGGTGCCTAACTGCACGCGTTCCTTGCCATTAAGTGTTTCTCATACTATGCCGGGATAAAGGTGGTTCTGATCTAGGATAGCAGGGGGTAATGAGCCGAGAAAACTGAAGTTATGCCAGCCAGGATAGTCACGTGGGAGCCGACTTAGATTGTGGGTTCGGGTAACCTTCAAAACAGTTGCCCCAAGTCGGTGATGCTTAAAGAAGCATCGTCGGCTTAAGAGTCTAAGTCAGCCCCGTAACAGTAGTTGCCCCCAAGTTGGTAAGGCTTTGCATTGGGAAAGGGTTGCCGATTTTGGAGTCAAAAGGTTCGAGTCTTTCATTTTTCAAACAGCAGTGCGCATATCTTTTGTGTAGCCAAGGTGGTGATTCTAAGTGATGATCCTGAACTCGGAAACGCTAGTGTTACTAAAAAGTCTGCCAACGCCTGAACTTGAAGGGCCAGGATGCTGATTATTTTTGTAATTTTTATTTAAGTTTTTTTCAGACCATGTACATATGTTAATACATTGAATGCAAATGATGAGTTTCAATGTTTTGCTTCAATGTCTCCTTTGCTAAATACAATTTAGCATATGTGCTTTGCCTAACGTCTGTATAGACTACTTTTCATGTCTTCGCTAAACACTGTTGCGTTTATTCACTGCTTTTCGCGCTCTCATTGAGCGCTTATGTTTAATGTGGTTATTTCCGAGCTTTCGTTGGCCGCTTGTAATTGTCGGCTTTCGTTCTTCACGCTTTTCAATGTTACCCCGACAATGGCGAGCTAAAGATATGCGAATCACATATGTCACTTCTCGGTTGAGCTGCCACTTTTTGCTTTGCTTTGCTTTTGTGCCTGAAATGAATTTCAACACATATATTCATTATATATACCTTTCACCTTTTTGTGCCTAATGAGCATTGTATATGTCCGATGAGTTAGAACTTTTCTTATCTCGGCTAGAGTGATCTTCCTACCTCGACTGGAGTGAATTCACGTAAACGAGGTAGTTCGCATGGCTTTGTCTTCATTTTTTGTGATCTTTTTACCCCAGCTGGAGCGAATCCACATACACGGGGTAGTTCGCATGGCCTCGTCTTCATTTTTAGCGATGTTCCTATCCCAGCTGGAGCGAATCCACATACACGAGAGAGTTCACATGGCTTCGTCTTCATTTTTAGCGATACTTCTACCCCAACTGAGTGAATCCACGAACACAGGGTAGTTCGCATGGTCTCGTCTTCATTTTAGCAATATTCCTACTCCAGCTGGAGCGAATCACATACACGGGGTAGTTCGTATGGCCTCGTCTTCATTTTAGCGATATTCCTACCTCGGTGGAGCGAATCCACATACACGGGGTAGTTCGCATGGCCTTGTCTTCATTTTTAATAATCTTCCTACCCCAGCTGGAGCGAATCCACTTACACGGGGTAGTTCACAATCTTTATCTTCTTTTTTTTTTTTCATTTTTTTGCCTTTTGTTTTTGACCTGCAAAATAATTGTAATTGGTTTTAATCATGCTGCCTTCGAGATTGGTCCTAAGTTCACCTTAGAAGGTATTTATGTCGGTCTTGCACTTTCTTTTAGACAGACATAAAACAAGCTTGTATGATGACATGGATAATGTCAATAAAATTAAATAAAATTTTAGGCTATAGTTTTCATTAACTTAGCCATTGCTTGCTTCTGTGCCAGAGTTCTCCTTGCAAAATCAAATCACATGTGCATAAGGTCATTTCATCATTATTTGCAACAATTTGTTATTGGCAGTTCTTGCAAACAGAAGGCTTTTTTCCGAGAAAAGTAGCATGTATGCATGATGGTTGTATATGACATAATGACAATTTAATTGCCATATGAAAAGGAATGTCATGCTTGAATGCGAGCCTTTATTATGCTTAAAAGACATGCATTTGTAGTATTTAGTATGTCAGGTTTGCAACTTCTTTATTACTATATTATTTTCCCTATTACACCCTAACCTTAGAAGGTGTCAGTATCATTAAGGCTTTGTACATAAACTTCATATACTAGCTTTCCTATTATATTACTAGATTATTACATTATTGAACGCTTCCACCTTAAGTCTTTGGAGGCTTTGTCGAGATAATAAAACTTAATGTATTATGATGACAAATGACATATATAAGGTAGCATGAAGAATATTCCCTCCGTTATCATGAGATACCGTCAAGTTGCATGGTTGGCGCTTATGGATATCGAAGTCGGTACATTGTAGAGCGAAAAGTAGGATGTGTGTCCATCTTAGGTGTAGCATGCAAGTCGGTTCTTGGTGCGGATTTAATTGTGATCATTGAAACATTTACTCTTACATTAGTAGTGTATGTTCGGCATTGAAATCGTTATCTCGGCTAATCGACATGTTTGCATCCTGACATGTGAATGAATCAGCAAACTTTCTCAAGCGGGACTATGTCGCCGTAGGGATCTGTCTCTCCAGGGTGGAGAGTGCCCCCTCCTTAAGCTCTTAGATCTCTTTTTCTTAGACGGTGAAGGGTGTCATCCTCTGTCAGTGCGACCCCCGTTCTGCTTGACAAAGCGGTCTAACCTTCCTCGTCTGATCAGCATTTCAATTGCATCCTTCAGCTAAAAGCATTTGTCTATATCATGCCTGGTTGCCCTATGATATCGGTAGTATTTGGATTGATCCCCTCCTTCTCTGTTCTTTATCGACCTCGGAGGCTTTACTCCTTCCTCTGCAAACTCTACATTGAACACCTCGTTCAAAATTCTTCCTCTAGAAGTGTTCAGGGGCGTATATTCTTCAAATCTACGGCCTCTTTTATATAAACCCCACTCCTCTTGCTGTGGCGGTTTGTCAGCCTTTGCTTGTGAATTTTTCTTCTGTGTTTCAATCTCAGCCGTCTTCACTTTCCCGGCCTCTAGCACATTTTCGTAATTGATGTATTTCTTAGTTTTCTTCAAAAACTCCTCCATTGAAGTCGGAGGTGTTTTAGTAATCGACATGAAGAAAGGCGAGCCTGGCCTCGCCTCGTCCTTGGCCAGCATTAAAACTACTCCAAGTTGTATATTATCCGTAGCTCATGCCTCGTAGTTGAATCTGTCGATATACTCTCTTAACGGTTCATCCGCGCCTTGGCCGATCTTCCTTAGATCGGCCTTAGTCTTTAGCCTGGCCTTGCTAGTCGCAAAGGCGGTTTTGAACTTTTCCCTCAACGTCGTCCATGAGTCAATGGACCTCGGTTCCAAAGATTTGAACCACTTCAGTGTCACTCCCTTCAACGAGAGCAGGAACGCTTTGCATGTCAATGAAGCGACGCTCTTTTGTAAGACATTGCTGACTCAAACACTGATAGGTGGTCATTAGGATCAGAAAATCCATCATATAACTCTAGAGAGGGCAACTGTTGCAGCTGCTACGGGAGTTGCAAATTCAAGATCCTGAGGGAGAAAGGGAGGTTGAACGGAACCAATTCATCCTCCTCATCCACCTTCATTGCCATGTGCGCGTCGTGCATCTCCAGCACAAGCTTCAGAGCAAATGTAGCGGACCTCTCAAAGTGATCGTAAGTATTATCCGTAACCTTCTTGCTGTCTCTCTCTGCTCGGAGTTCAGCAATGATCTTCTCTTGCTCCTTCAACGCCTTTCTCTATTGTTGTAACAACGCAGTGAGGTCTTCCATAGTAACGGACGGTCCTGGAACGTGTTCACACTGGGAGCCGCCTCAAGAGTGGCGAAAGCAGGCTCGCCATCCTTAGGCGATGGAGGTGGAAGCTTCGGTGGCGAAGGTGCCACATCGAACTTGCGATTTCTTGTGCTGACCATCACATTCTTTGGAGAATGAAGAAAACAAAATAAAGAGAAGAGAATTAGAAAATGATTCCCACAGACGGTGCCAATGTTGTGTGGTGAACACAAGAATACGTCTCTTGCGAGCTCTCACGGTGGTTGTCGGCGTCTCCGATGGTGGCACCTACAAGGACTCCGATGCTTAAGTTAGTATTGATCCAAGTATAAGTGATTATGAGAGAGAGAGCGTATGTACCTGGTGGGTGTGGAGTCCTTTATATAGTGTACTCTTGGAGGGAAATCCTGTTAGAGCTAGGTGCCACGTGGCAGGTGCATTTGGGTGCCTAACTGCACGCATTCCTTGCCGTTAAGTGTTTCCCATACTGTGTCAGAATAGGGGTGGTTCTGATTTGGGATAGCAAGGGGTAGTGAGCTGGGAAAACCAAGGTTATCCACGAGATAGTCATGTGGGAGTCGACTTAGATTGTGGGTCCGAGTAACCTTCAAAACAGTTGCCTCCAAGTCGGTGATGCTTAAAGAAGCATCGTCGGCTTAAGAGTCTAAGTCAGCCCAAAACAAAAAGAAAAGATAATTCTTCTCCCAACCAATATTTTAAAACTTGGACTGGTCATCAACTCGGTTAGGGCACTAAGTTAGTGGTCGAACTGGAGGGTCATTAATTAAATCACATAAATCAGTCTCTATTAAAAATTTAAAAATATTCTTGACATATAAATTTCATACCTATAAAATTTATTAAATTAAATTTCAATGGTGATGTGTAGTCCAAAAATAAATAAAAAATCAATAATAGTATTTGAGACGAGGGTGGAGGAAATAAAGACTGAAAGTTATGCAATTAGGTCAGATAAACAAGAGCAAGTGACAAAGCTAGTGCAGTTGTACAGTTAACATGAAAGACATTTATGTCTTACGCATATATGCATTCGAATTTCGGATTTATGATTTTGGTGATTATTATCATTTCACATATGAATATTTATTTTTTATAATTAAAATTCATAGTAAATAAATATTTTTAAACATATAAATTATACTATAAGTTGGAGTTTTTATTTTTTTAATAGCAGTAATTAAAACGACTTCGTTTTACGTGTTAAAAAATTTCTTTGAATTGGTTTGAGTCAACCTATCAATTCACTAGTTCAATCGCAAAACCCACTGAGTCACATTGGTTCATACCGAGTCGATGGCATGTCCAGTCTAATCATCCGCTCAAATCGGCTTGCACCACCAGTTTTTGATTCAATCAGTTCAATCAACTAGTTTAAGCCGATTTTTAAAACACTGGTCCCAACTGTAAGAGATCAGTAAAGGAACCACAAGGGCTTGGTGGAATGGAGTAATGGTCTCATATCTAACAAGTCATAGGTTTAAACTCTCACTCGTCTCCTCAAGGTGAGATAAATGTAAGTACTTCTATAAACATTCTTTGAATTTAGAAGCTTTTTTCTTTCTTTCTGTGTATAATGGTTACATAAAGGTTAGAACTTATGACTTTATGTATACTACCTCAATCCCTAACCATTAGGCTGACCCTAGTAGATTTAGAAGCCTTTTTTTTTGGAGTTTAAAAGCTTTTTTCTGCCTTAAGCTGGGATGCCATCTCTTCCTTCTAAAATTTGTGTAACCTAAAAAAAGAGAGCAACAAAGGGATGTTGTGTTTTTGCTATTGTACTAATCACTTTAGTTAGGCTGGCCTAAGTCCGGTTTATTATAAAAAAGGAGGTTTTTTTTTTAAATAGATATCTTTGTATGAACTGAAAAATGATTTAATAAAGTGAGTAAATTTAATTATATATATATAGGTTAGGATTCGTTGACACCAGGTGTCAAAGTTAGTCAAATTACACCTTCAATAACTTTTCGTAGAATGGAAATTTAACCAATCTAACCGTTGAATTGTGTGATATTATCTGCATGATCATGTATATCAAATTTTACATCATCTAGACTTTTATTGATATGTTATCTAACATTGAATATTTATATATATTTTAACATCATATTGAATGTTAAAATAAAATGATGCGATAAACTACTAAATAATTTTAGAATTATATGAATTTTTTATACTTAATCTAATTAATAAGAACATTAAATTCAATGGTTAGATCGATTAAATTTGCATTCTACAAAAAGCTATTGAAGGTGTAATTTGACTAACTTTGATATATAGGGTCAGGATTCGTTGACACCAGGTGTCAAAGTTAGTCAAATTACACCTTCAATAGTTTTTTGTAGAATGCAAATTTCATCGATATAAACATTGAATTTAATGTTCTTATTAATTAGGTTAAGTATACAAAATTCCATACAATTCTAAAATTATTTAGTAGTTCATCGCATCATTTTATTTTAACGTTCAATATGATGTCAAAATATATATAAATATTCAATGTTAGATAAGATATCTAAAAAAGTCTAAATTATGTGAAATTTGATATATATGATCATGAAGATAATATCACATAATTCAACAGTTGAATTGGTTAAATTTGTATTTTACAAAAGATTATTAAATATGTAATTTAACTAACTTTGACACTTAATATCAACTGATGCTGACCCATATATATATATATGTATATATATATATATATATATTAATAATGTTAGGGAGCGGGCTAAGGCCCATGATCCAGTGTCGTTGAGATCTAACAGTACGAGGCACGAACATTGAAACATCTCGACAGACCTAATCAGTCTCAAGAATTTCCAAAATACAAACTCACACCCTCTCTGGTGTTGAGGTACTTCTCTCTTTGTTCCCATTCAATTCAACTGAAGAGAAGAGGAAATGGTGTCGTCGCAGGTGGTGAATACATACCCGTTGTCGAGCTACACGTTCGGCACGAAGGAGCCCAAGATGGAGAAGGACACCTCCGTCGCCGATCGTCTCGCTCGCATGAAAGTCAAGTTCGTATCTCATCTCCTCTCCTCTTTCTTTTCTTCTTCTTTTCCAAACCCTAGACTACACCCCCCCTCCCTTTTACTTTTTCTCTTTACGAACTACACCTTCCGCGCTAGATTTTTTTAATCATTTTACTTGTTCCTTGTCCTGTGTGCTACTCTAATTCGTTACATACCCTAACGCTTCTGATGTATGATTATTTCCTTTGTTTCAGCTATATGAAGGAAGGAATGAGGACCAGTGTCGAAGGAATTTTACTGGTACGTCACTGATTTCTCTCTTTCATTTTTTTTGTTGGAATCAGTCTACGTGACAACACTCATTTTTAATTTGGTCCTTGTATGAAATCAAATTCAATTTGCTCCATATATGTACAGTATTTTTCAACTTTGTCTAAATCATATGTTGCCATTATAACACCATGAGATTCACATTGAGTTACCCTTAAGTATAGGGGCCGAACTGAAAATGATTGTGTTATGGTAAAGAATGAAATTGGTGTGACTTCAAGAAGACGAGTGGCAGTGGATCCGGATAATGGGGAACTGTAGTGTGCAGGGGTCTGTAAGGAGGAGCAATAGAATCCCCAAAATACCACTACGCCTTAGGAACTGACTGGGGGGGAGGGGTATTTGTTTTGGAAAGAAGAGAGAGATGGGTAGCTGATTGTTTACTGAAATTTCTCTCTGCTGTAGTATGCTTTTCTCTGGCTTTTTCTGAGTACTTTTCCTTTTCTGTTTGTTCTTCTTCCCCTGATGTTAGTCAGATAATTCCTCTTTCCCCAATCTGTCTTGAATATTCTTCGCACTTGTATTTCCTCAAGTTATTGTACTGCAGCTTGACTGATAATAGATTCTGTGATATCGGAGAAGTTTCACTAAAATCCGATTTCCAGGGTTATTACCTTCATTTTTCTACATTAAGCATTCCAGATTGTTTCATATAAAAGCTAAATTGAAAATGACTACTGCACATCAGAACTACAAATATTTATTGGTTTACATACATGACACTCATTTTTTCAATTTGGTCCCTAGACTAGGTGTCATTGTTGAATATTTATTATATAAATTTATGATTAGCCTCAAAATTCTCTCTACTAACTTGAATAGCAATATATGGGATAAGATATAATTATCTATCAGGTTTAGGGGTTTTGAGTCAATTTTTTTTTTTGGGGGCCGGGGGGGGGTTGGTTAAGTGCAGCAGGTACAGGACAATATTGATGTTGTGATCTTTATTTACAATATTCTCTTGTTGGATGCTAAAAGTTGGAGTTAGTGTTGGTTGAGATTTGAGTTATACTTGTGAATTGGGTAATTGATTTCAATAACTTGGTGAAATTGTAAGATTAGTATGCCAATATTTGGTTGCATTAATTATCTGAATTGATGATAGATGATACATGCACGATTTTATCATAGCCTATGTTGCATTGTTTTCAAATCCACTTCCCCCATGCAACTTTTATATTATTGAAAGTAGTTGACTAAATGTATAAAATTGCATTAAAGTGTCTTTACTTGAGCCAATTTCAAATAGTAACCCTTTGAAGTATACAATGAGATAAATATGTAAATTTGGTATGGGCTTATATTTCATTTTGTAGAAGAGAGGCATGTGTAATTTATGAAGCAGGAATTGCATGCAATAAAATAGAATTATATTATGGAAGTGGTACATAGGGACTAATCATTAGTTGAAGCAGGAATTGCATGCAATAGAATGAAATTATATTATGGACCATAGGGACTAATCATTAGTTGCTGTTTTGGTCAGCAATAAAGAATTGAAAAGTACCCAATCCTGGGCATGTATAATTCTATACTTAGATTGGATAGTGGTAAGACCGTGTGCATTTGACCCTCTACAAATCTCACACTAGTGGGAACCTTATGTATTGTGCTGCCCATTGTGAGGTCAAGTCTTGGTGCGACAATAAGATTGTTAACTTTGACCTGGTGGTCATTAGGTCTAATCATGGAGACATCTTATCTGCCCATGAGGGTGAAGATGTGTACATTTTACCTTCCCTAGCCCCACAGCGATGGCAGTCTCATGTACCAGAACCCCCTTCCCCCCCCCCCCCAAAAAAAATAAAGGATGGTGCTATGGAGTTTTGACAGAGAGACCAGAAGGGTCCATCTAAGTGGGGAATAAAATGGATCCCACTTTTGGTGGGACCTTTTACATACATCTGATCAATTTCATGCTGAACTCATCTGGGACACTTACATTTTTACTTTTTCAATTACTTATTCTATAATATGGTTTCCCACTATGTTCTTGTTAATTCTCATCTATGGCATTACTTTCATGGGGAAAGACTTTTATCTAATTTCCTTGAAGATTATGCTTATTGTCCTATCTCATCTTTATGCCTTTAATTTTGCAGGTACAAGAACACAATCATCCTCATATACTTCTTCTGCAAATTGGAAACACATTCTGCAAACTCCCAGGTGGTCGTCTCAAACCAGGAGAAAATGGTAAGATCTTGCTTCTGTATTCTGAATAAGATAATGTAAAAATAGCAGCTCGTGATTATTCTAATGTACTTTTTTTGTGGGGTTATTTGATGCTGTTAACAGAAATTGAGGGCTTGAAGAGAAAGTTGACTAGTAAGCTTGGTGCTAATTCACCAGCTCTTGTGCCTGACTGGCAGGTATTATTACTTACTTTTTAGATGTATGGACTCTGGAGAGACATGTTAAATTTGGCATTCTGTGACTATCCCCATGTTTTTTGCTGTTCATTTGCACTTGTCCTTGGAAAACTGCAGATAGGTGAGTGTGTTGCAATCTGGTGGAGGCCAAATTTTGAAACCATAATGTATCCATACTGCCCTCCTCATATAACAAAACCCAAGGTAATTTGCGAAAACAATGTCATTGAATATCTTGCATTCCTGGCTCCCTTGGTCAGTTGGTCCATGCTTACAATAATATCATTGAATATCTTGTATGCAGGAGTGCAAAAAGCTTTTCCTTGTTCATTTATCTGAGAGGGAATACTTTGCAGTGCCCAAAAATTTAAAACTACTTGCTGTTCCATTGTTTGAACTCTATGACAATGTTCAGGTATGGCACTTAACATGGTTCTTTTCTATTACTGGATTGTGGGATGAACTCTTTATAATGTGAAGAATTAAAATGGTTATCATTAATTGTTTGATGGAAAAACCTGTATGTTAACTGAAGCTGTGTCAAGTAAGGGAATCCTATCAATGGATGTGGTAGATTATGGGGCCCATCTAAAATGTTTTCTTTTTTGGGTGCATCTTAAAAGTTTTCATCTGACGATTGATCTTAGTTTAATTTTTAAACTTCTTCACTGAACTATGTCTGTCAATCAAAATATGTTTAATTTTATTCCATGTCATATGAAATTTGTGTATCACTTGTTTGCAGAGATACGGGCCAGTTATATCCACCATTCCTCAGCAGCTATCCAGATTCCAGTTTAAAATGATCACTAATTGAACGTAAATTTAAAGCTTACATGCTGACAAATTACTACTTTTATTTGTTATTTTCGTAACTAGGACTGACATTATCATTGCATAGACTGGCTAGAGAACTGAGTTTTGAAGTGAGTTTCTGAATAGAGTAGTTATTTTGTGACATGGTTTGTCTGTATTTATTCATTGCACAATGGGTTGATGTGGATTATCAACCCAAGATGGAATCAAGTAGTCAACTCGTAGGCTATATACCTAAAATGCCCTAGACCCTAGTAGAAATCAATGTGATCAAGAAGTGTATTGATCCCATGTTTGTTGCCTGTGCCCTGCTCAGGTTGCCAATATTGGAGTGGAAAGGGTAAAGAAATGGACATTGGTTTTCATTGCAAGTTTTCCTGGTGAAGGGAATTGAGGCAAAAATTATACATTTGAAATTCCAACATAATCCTCATGTGGCAAAATGTATAAATCAATGACTAAAATTTAAAAGGTTTTTTACATATTAAATACATAGTTTTAGCGTATCCACTACTTCCTGGAGTTATTGCTAGTGCACGCGTGGTGAAGTACCACCTGATTCAAATATTGAAAGCTCATTTTCTTTCTTACCGTTTGCGTCACTCATAAAAAGTCCAAAGGCATTGTGTGATTTCTTTTATTGATAATGAGAAAACATCAATAAGACAAACATAATAAAGATAGTATTGGAGATGGAAAGAAGCAATGTCAATGATAATTGACGTGTGTAGGAAAGGAGTTGTAATAAGATTTAAATGAATTATTTACTAGTGTACTTTTTATGGCCATCGATTAGATATAATAATCTTCTAGTCTTCAAAGCCTCTAGCTTTCTGGCCCTCCATGTCCAAGGCACCACGGTTCTGCTGCCTATTAACTCTTTCTCTCAAGGCCTTTTTTTTTTTATTTCTCTTCAATTTTCAATCTCCCTCCTTTAGTAACTGTCTAAATAGATTCCTAAAATGAATACAATTATTGGTCTAATGGTCATAAACATGGTGATATTTATAATATTTTCCATTCTTCATTTATCCGTTGTCGAATAGAACTCAAAGCAGTATTGGTGAATAGAACTCAAAGCAGTATTGGGTAATGGACTCGAATTTGAGGGACAGGATTTGCTAGAAATACTTTGCCAAAAAGGCGAAGATGAACAGCAGCTCCCAAGTAAAACAGTGGAGCCCCCTCAGGGGGGCCTTCTCCCTCTACCTTCATAGGAGGACTTTCTTCTCACTCTAGGTGAGTTTTCTCCTCTCCATAATGAGAGTTTTTTTTTTCCCCACTTTTTTTCCCCTCATCTCCACCCGCTCACCTCCCCATCCAGCACCTCTATCCCGACCTCCATTTTTGCCCACCATTTACATTTTCTCCTCTTCTCTAATTATATAATTTCCTTCTTTGTCTATGTTGTCTTTTTTTGCCTCTACCCCTCACCATCACATTTCTCCCTTGTAATTGAACTTGTTAGAGCCCCTTATTGCAATTGTATCCCAATCACCATATGTTGGTTATAGGTCGTCTTGATTGGAGTTGTTGAGCATGTGCCGATGGAATAACAAAGAAAAGGAAAAATGAAGGAAAACTCATGGTTTCATCTAGGTATCTTTGTAATAGGGGAATGTGATTTTTATGTTTTTTTTTCTCTGTTTAGTGTTGTAAGTCTAGAAATGCTAATTTGTTAGCTTTGAGTGTATGTGCCTGATCTGCCATTGTTGACTTATAGTGCACTATTATAACAGTCTTATTAACATCTTGTATGCTTGTTGTAAGTGTTGTTGGACATTTTCAATAAATGATTTATGGAACCAAAAAAAAAAATGGCATGAGTATCACTTCCTAACAATCCCATACATTTAGAAACTCTTCTTGAAGATACAATCAAAGATGATTTGTATAAAACAATTGAGCACTTGCAAAAGATTGTGTCATATTTTTGGGAATAATTCATGGCGAAATACTATATATTAGCATTTGACATTAGAACCAGAATTCCTATTTTCACCGCTCACCATTCCTAGAAGTAACTATTAGAGTCTTCATAATTTATCTAATAATAGGATTTTCAGATAAAGTTCTAGTCACCACTTGGTCAAAATTGTTAGCATTGTTATTACTAACTTCATTATTTAAACAATTCCTATTATTGTTTTAGAACTAGAATTGCTATTACATTATTCCTTTTGTCTACTCCCGTTTCCATTTACCATTACAGGTCTTGTTCCAATACATAAAAACATAAATTTTGAGTAAACCATCAATTTGGTTCCTTAAGTATTATCTTTTCTCCTAAATAACCCTTAAAGTAATGAAATTGTATAAGTAATTTTTAAAGTATTGAATATCCATTAATTTAATCCTTATGTTGATATATTTTACTAACATACAGGGACTAATTTGAAGTATTTTTTAATACTTGGAGGACTATTTAGTATAATTTCTAATACTTGGAAGATTTTTTATAATTTATTTACTTTAGGAACTATTTAAGAGAGAGCATGATATTTTAAGGATGAAATTAATGATTTATTCCAGAAATTTTCTTCTTCAAATTAGCACTTATTACTTATAAACGCTTGTCGGGTGACAATTTGTTTACGGGTAATTTTTGTAGTTGAATAAAAAAATGTATGATTTTCTGAACAATCTGTGAATTGGAATCAAATTCTTCTAAGGATTCTAGCGCAATATAATACAGTGGTGTAGGTTAAAATGAAGAAAAGAAAGCAATGCGAAAAAAAAATGTAGTAGTAGTAGAAGAAGATACAAGAAGTAGATAGATTGAGAAAGGAAAGAATAACGGTAAAAAAATTCAATGATGAAAATGAGTATACTCTTAATCCTTTGTTAGCAAATAATGGAAGTGTTGGGCGTGTTATGCTGAAATAAGGAATTGTACAATAGTGAATCCCAATCATATCTTATTCGAATTCAGAATACATATGTATTGGCAAATAAAATAACTACTAAACTCTTAAAGATTTACAGATG
Organism: Spatholobus suberectus; assembly: GCA_004329165.1. Classification (NCBI taxonomy): domain Eukaryota; kingdom Viridiplantae; phylum Streptophyta; class Magnoliopsida; order Fabales; family Fabaceae; genus Spatholobus; species Spatholobus suberectus. The sequence continues at coordinate 15,523,396 of CM014735.1, forward strand.
TAACCTATAATAGATAACTCTTTCTATTTGTATTTGTATTAGAGAACTAAAGGCCCATATCGGATAAATAAAGTTAAGTCAAAGTGTGTATATAAAGATAGAGAGACTAAATTCAATTGGTTCGAATTTTTTGAGTGATACATCTTCTATTCTTGATACACATCTAAGTCTAATCTACACTCTCTCATTGGGCCTGCACTACAAATTGTAACATGGTATTAGAGCTCAAATGACGTAACAGTCAGTATCAATTTAAAAGAAAAAATTAGGCCTCTGAGACTAAAAATGCACAAGCCCAAGTGGCTAACAAAAAAAAATACATAGACCTGAGACCTCTAAGAGCTGACTTGAGTATAAGCAAAACAAAAAAGTAAAAAGGTAGAAGCCAAGTTAAAAAAAAAAATGCTCTATAGCCTACTTAATGATAGTACGTAAGTCACAACTGGAACAATTCAGTTGGACTTGAGGAAGAGTATTAGAGAACTAAAGTCTCATATTGGACAAATAAAATTAAGTCAAAGTGTATATAAAGATAGAGAGATCAAATTCAATTGGTTCAAATCTTTTGGGTGATATATTTTCTATCTTGATACACATCTAAGCTTAATCCACACTCTCCTATTGGGCCTGCACTACATATTCTAACAATTTGGTTTTGATAAGTGTTATTAGATTTATTTGAAATAAAAACTATCAATAACTGATTCACAAGTACCTAAACGCAATGAACAAACATATAACTTTAATCGTTCTTTTTTTTTTTTTTTTTTTTCTTTTTAATCAGCAGCACACCATTTCGATCAGCTTGACATTTTCGATAACATGACATTTTGACAGGTCATCCTTTTCGAGTTTGTTGAAATTGCAATTCCCTTGAAAGTCTTAAATTGATACACGTTTCAAGGCTTGAGTCTCCTCCAACATAACATTTCAATTAATCATCTTTTGATTTGCTATTCTTCAATCTTTCATCGTAATTCACATATCTTGGACCATTTCAAAATTTCCATTCCTTGAACTTCTCTTGTATGTTATCAAAATTAGTATTCCAATTAGTCACTTTTCAAGTTTTTGGATTTGTTGACATTGAAATTTTGCAGTTTTTTTTGTCAACAAACATAATTTCATAATCTAGATTCGAGGAAGGAGGCATTTATTCTCTTTGGAGCCTCTTAAGCTCCTTTGTAAGGCCTTTACCTTGAGTCCGTGGATAAATTTTTATTAATTTCAATGAACAAATTGTAAATAAAAGAAAAAAGAATTGAGAGAAAAGGTGAAAAGAATTGAAATTTAAAGCAAGAAAATGGGTAGAAGAGTACATAAAATATAAAGAGATTAAAGTTTAGAGAAGAAATGGAAAGAGAAGTAGATTGGAATTGAAATGGTGGTTGAGAACATGGTAGTGTCCTGTCGATCCGTGAATGTTGGGGACTTTGGATATATAGGGTGTTTACAATGTCCAACCCTTATTACATGATACAATCTGATATTTATAGACCACAAATCCTAACTACCCGTAACTCCTACAAACTTCTACTAAATCTTCATTGTTGATAGCTTGTATCTTCAATCTCTACAATTGATGACTTCTACGGTCTTGATTCTTCAAATCTTCAATTTTCCATTATGGCCCTAACAAAATGAGAACAATAAAAAGGTTATATTTTGACACTTAATCAAAATAATATGCTGAAATACCAATTTTCAGCATTTAGTCGAAATGTTCTCGAAAGACTATTCTTTTTTATTTTCTCGAAATATCCTCAGAAGACCATTTTTCGATTTTCTCAAAAAAATGGTTTCATTAACCGGATCACACACAATAATAAAAATGAGTCCTTTTCAATCCTTCATCTAAATTCATCCTTCTTGAATCTTTATCGAATTTTTATCTTTTAGACTTCTATTTAAATTGCCATTTATGATTTTTTAATCGAAATTGTTACTTTTGAGTTTCTATTGAAATTGTCACTAGTTACCTGAATCAATAATACTTATCTCTAACACTTAGTTCTCTTTCTAGGATTATCAAAAACGTCACATTTCCTTTGCATGTCAATTTGGATTTTTAAACACTTAAAAAGTTTTACACCAACAAATGGTCATGCCTACTATGTCATAAAAGTTTTGGTTTAAAGTTTACTGCATTATGGAGCATTTGATTTCATCTGAATAAGAAACATATAATGGAAGATAATTCAGACCAACAATTTTTTGTAACAAGGACGACCGTTGCTCGTTGGATATCTCTTTCGTGTTTTTTGAAAGCTTAAGAATGTCCTTAATTAAGATTTTTTAATCGGTTTGAGAAACATTAATTTTGAAAAGCGTTGCCTCTTAATTAAGCAATCTAATATACAAACCAAAAAGTATGAGGATATTTAGAACTTGATTCCTTTATAGTAAGACTTGAAATCCTGTAGTTGAAATAATTGAGTAATCTCTAAGAACTGTGGACCAGGGCCACAGACGCCTGTGTAGTGTAATGATTAATAAGATTAATCACATAGTACTATTTTAGGGTAATTGGGGCCATTTTTTATTTGATTTGATAATGACATGTATAGTTTATTTGTTTGTGAGGTGACAAGTTTTCATTCTCCCTTTTCAATGCTCCAAACTGAATTTATTTAATGCATAAATGGAAATTTTCTATGTTTCAAATGAGGACAGTTGCCTGCGATTTAGCCCAACGGTGACATCTATTTTGCTAACAAATTTTAAGAGTAAATCATCATTTTAGTTTCTAAAATTGTAGGGTGCTGTCAAAATAGTCTTTGAAATTAGAAAATTGTCAAATAAGTCTTTGAAATTAAATTTTGTTAGTCAGGTTACTTTTTGTCATTAGTTATCTACTAACTCTATTAGCAAATATGTGATATGGCATGTTATCTGTCACTTTGGTAGCCACGTGTGCTGCCACATAACTGCCTAACCATGAATGCATCGATAGGGATCAAATTGACAATAAATTGATAATTTTAGGGACCAAAATGACATTAAACTACATAAGCAAGTCATCTAGAACAAAATCATTTGATACACCCCATATATATACATATAAATGGTGCGGTGCAATGCAGGTTCAAGGGCAAAGGCGGAGTTCACATCCCAAAACTTGATCCCAATCAAAGCGATTTTTTCCTGTCAAAGTTAGGTTAGTGTCAAATGAGTACTTATAGGTTCAGATTTAATTGTTATGCCTAGGTGGAGCAGAGGGAAGAAGATGAGTTCATGAGTGGGGAATAAGGGTGAGGGTGGTGGGTCTCGTGAATTTTTTAATTTTGTTTTGATAGGGACCAATCATTGATGGACACTTGTCCTAGTTAGCCTGATTAGTATTTTTTGCAGTTTAATGTTATTTTAGTCCTTAAAATTGTCAATTTGGTCCCTATTGATGTGTCCATGATTGGATAGCCATGTGGCTGCCAAAGTGGCAAATAACATAACACATCACACGTTTGCTAACAAAGTTAGTGGATGATTAACAACAGAGACTAACTTGATTGACACAATTCAATTTTATGGACTTATTTGTCATTTTTTTAATTTTAAGGACTATTATGACAATGCTCCATAATTTTAGAAACCAAAATGATGGTTTACTCCATTTTTTAATCAAAATACTAATTGCTCATTATAATAAATCTACACCTGTATTATAAATTAGAATATACAACTTAGAAAATGAGACTATCATTTTATCACCCTCTCAATTATACATTTTTAATATGCTCCATCCTCTCTCTTTTATGTGTGTATTTCACACACTACTCTCACAACTAGCCAATTTTTTTTTCAACCATGTCAAATTACTCTCGTTTATTCATATACTCGATCTTCTTAACTACTCATCCCTTTGAATTTATCCTCTTTTATTTTTATCTCTAAATTAAATTTTAATAGTTTTTTTTAATAGAATTTGTCTAGTATTATCTCGTAATTTAAAATGCTAATTGTAAATTTAAAATATAATTATATATTTAAAAATATTAATTTATGAGCTTAATTTCTATGTACTATTAGTATAAAAAATTTTATACTGTCAATTAATTAGACTTCATGATAGGTATAACTTTTAAGGTAATTATTATAACAATTATAATTGGAAGACAATATAAAAATTCTTTATACTATCAATGCATGCATTATTTACTTTTTTATTTTAAATTTTAATTATAATATAATTTATACTTTAAAAATATTTATTTATTATAAATTTTAATTATATAAAAATAATATTTAATTTATTCCGACTAAAATACTAGTTACATATAAAAAACTTTGATGCACTATATTGTGGCATCGCATCATATTGTTGCTTTAGACTTTAGAGAGATTTTATTGTTAACAAGCAACGATTTGAATTTAGAACAATATCTTTTTTATTTTAAGTTGGGGTTGGGGTGGGGGTAGGGGTTGTTTATATAGAACATTATCTCTTATGTAACTAACGAGCACTTTTGAATTGGCTAGACGGCTTTATTATATAATATAACATATAGTATTGTATACGGTTCTCGTCATCAATCTTTTAATCGTATTCAATCTGTCGTACTCCCCAATCATGAGAATAGCACATAATAAAATCGAATAATGTCATGGAGGGCACATGTAGTATGATAAGGAGCAAAAAAATATTTAGTAAATGTTATATACTTAACACTTTGATTAACAAAGTCTTCAGAATTTTTAAGAATGTTAACATTCTCATATTGAGATGAAATTTTGAATTTTTTTTGTTTAGAGTTAATTGCTATACACTGTGAGTGTAAAAAGTTTTACACTGTCTACTAATCAGAAATCACTGTTGGTGTAAAATTTAAGGTAATTATTATAAAAGTCAACAAACTTACCATCCATGATAGTTTGCTGATTAGATGACAAAGTGCATAGTCCTATTTCTCTTTTTTTTTATGTATTTTCATAATTAAAAATGTATTTTAATATTTTTTATATCATAAAGATAAACACTATGTGGCTGTATGTCTGCATTTTTTATTACTAGTAATAATAATAATAACTATTATTAGTGAAAAGATAAACACTATGTGACTGTATGTCTGTATTTTTTATTTTTTTAAAAATGTTAAATTTGATTTTTGTTAACAATTTTTATCTTTCAATAGTTTAATATATAAGAGGTTGAAAAAGAATACTAAAGTAGTGAGTAGCTTAAAGAGGAGTTAAAAGTAAAATAATCTAAAATGTGTTAACCAAACAAAATAATTGAGAGGTAGAGTTTAAGCTGTTTAGGAGATGTTCTTCGCTATCATCCCGTGCGAGTGCCTTCTCTAATGATGACAGGCTAATTTTTTAAATGCCAATTTAAAAATTTACTATATTCTTCTCTCTACTACCGCTTTAATAGTTACTTTTATTTTCATTTTTCTCATCATTTGTGGTTGATAGCAGCTGTCAAAACCGTTAAGTGTATTTTGGTTAAAATAAATCAAGATTATTTCCCTTTTTAAAAAAAAATATTGGGAATTTGTATATTGAACTGATTACATTCATAAAATTAGAGGTGTTTGCGGTACGGTTAATTTAGTGTGATTTTTAGATAAAGAGTCATCTAAACTAAACATAAAAAAATTATGCGATTTGGTGTGAACGAGTTTGGTGGCTTGTTAATTTATTTTATTTTTATATGACTTTTATTTTTTTTAATTTGACAACTAACAAAATAAATTTACATAATGTAAAATAAAATAACTAATTGAATCATGATCAGCACTTAAAAATAACATTTATATAACTAATAGTGAAAGAAAAGGCACAAATATGTGAGAAATGTGAGAAATCAATATCATATATAGGAGTGTCTCGTTTGACAAATAAAAAAGATATGAGAAGTTACAGGTGATTTATGGCCGTTAAAAAATAAATATGTGAGAAATGTGAAAAATCAGTTTCATATATAGTGGTAATTATTTTTCTTTTAGTCATGAACAGTTGAATAATGTGCAATTATTAAGGATAAAATAAATAGACAAAAATAATGTGAAAATCAGATGGCGTTATAGCTATTATTATTAGTATAGATAGATAAGCAATGGAGTAACAAAAAAATACACATAATAGAAACTACATTACAATCCTCTTATTCAAAAAGTATATTACAAACCATTATAGTTAAGTAGTAATGTATTATCAATGTCATTAATTTATAATTTAACATAACTAAAAAAATATCTAACACATATGAAATCATATATTATAATTAATTATCAAAACTTAGATCGTGACTTAAGTCAGGATAATCAGATTTTATATAGGGATGTAAAAGAAAAATCAATATAAATATAATGTGCTATTTGGTTCGATTTTTATAATAAAAAAAAGAAGTAAATTACAATAAAATATACAATTTTCCCCTTTATTTATAACAATTTGATAATTTAAAATGGCATGATTTAGCTTTGAACACTCTAATATTAAGATCGTTGATTAATGAATATTTGATATACTTTATTAAATAGGTCAAATTAATACTTTGAGGGAATTTTATTACTTATAGTAATCTTTTTAGGCCGACTCAATTTAGTGAAATGTATAATAATTTTCAGGTACCAATTTCTTTGATTGAAAAGAAAATATTTCAAATCAATCTTGATATTATAAATTTAAATTCTTATTTTTAAATGTAAGAACATCTTTTATGATTTTCTTCTTGTTGTAATAAATGGTTTCACCATATGTAACATTTATTTCATATTTTTAATTTTTAAATTATTAATTATTTTCAACTTTTTTATATTAAACCTTTTTTTTTAATTTCAGCTTTAATTGCTTTAAAATTTCCCCCTTTTATATTAACATTTCTCTTTCCACCCCCATATTCAGCTACTTGGATTGAATTTGACATAATTATAACTGATAAGCAAAAATATAATTATTGAGAGTTAAAAAGTTAACAATTAAAAACTGAAACTGAATAAACTAGGTGATTGAATTAAAAATATTTGATAAAATTAATTAATAATACAAAATGATATATAAAAGGACTTTGTTAATGAATAAAGAACTTGTTTATGTATGTATGTGTGTGCATGTATATAATAATTATAAATTTTTATTAGATAAAATAGATTTCATAAAATTTTAAAAAGTGAAATAAATAATTATGCACATATAATTTACTGAAAATAAAAGTATTATATAGAAGAGGATAAAATGTCATTTTTGGAAATTAACAGGAATAAAATCGAAAAAGTTCCGTACTACCCGTGACTTATAAATTATAAGCTACTTTTATTAGTTTATCAAATCAAAGCTTTTAAATTTGTAACTATTTGAAAAAAGGTCTCTAACTAAACAACTCTATAGTTAATTTTTGGTCAAATAAGGTAGTTATCTAACTTATAAGCTATCCAATTGTTTTGGTAAACACACACTAAAGCTATTTTTATTTATTTAAATTTGTTCTCTTTTCCCTAAATTCAATTTTGGCTTATTTATTTTAATTAACTATGCATATATCTGTTATAAATTTTAAATATTTTTATTTATTTTTGTTAAGTTTCACTTAAATTAGAAAACATCCATGCAATATACAAAATACTTATTAATTACTTATAAAAACAACTATTGGATAATTTTTATATTTTGGTATGATAAATAATTAATTTAAATATGTATTAGTCCATGAAAATATAACATATTTTCGTTTTAGTTATTATAAAAAACTTACTTATTTTTATTCTTTATATTTAATAAAAATAATATAATTTTTGTCCCTCGCTAGGAACTAAATGTACAATATTTTTAATTTTTAGGGACGAAAAGTACATGGTTTTAGTCCTTACATATGATTTTTCATTTTTAAGGTTAAAAATGATTTTTTTATGTATATATAAGGTAAGATAGAAAACTATCATATTTTCAAGAATAAAAAATATATTTAAGCTTAAATAATGTTACTTTTATTAAATATTTTCTATTTTTATTTTTTTAATTAATATCGAAATTACACTCATTATTATTTCCTCTTTAGAGAAAGTGTTGGAAAAATACCACGGACTTACTCTAACCCAAAACATTATAGTGTTTGGTGCATAAGTCTTTTCTACTAATATATTGCTCAACTTTATTTTTTATCCATAGTGAAACTTTTTCACTCACACTAGTGATTGCAATATGTTATAGTTGTCTTTAGGTTTTTTAATATCATACCCCTTTTGTTGATAAAATCAAAATTTCTTCTCTCTTAGGACCAAAGTTTTAACATTAATTAAAAGTGAAAAAAACAACAATAGTAAGATTCCCTTGTGCCCTGCAAGATAGTAGTCGGCAGATAATGATTCTTCATCCTTTCCACAAGTTTAGGGAGAATAAGATAATTGTTCCATAAGTTTAGGCAGAAGCAAACAACTGTGGACTGTAGAGCACAGCATGCTTCAAATTTTGCTATATGAAAATACATCCTTTAGAGCTCCAGGCACGCCTACAATTTTATTTAGGTAATCTGATTACGACTCGTTGAGAGTTTCTTGCAGGTATAGAGTTATTTTAAGTCCCTTCCGAATATCTATCTTATTAGTCTTTTTAAAGGGCAATTAGAAAAGTCTTTATGTTTCTTCGTTCTCATCAATATAATTATTTAATATCATTTGACAAACTGAATAATTCTTGCTACTTAGAGGAGGCCAACCTTCAACCATGTGTGACATTTTTTTATCGCCATTGAACTTTGTGCGTGTATTTTTTTCAACTAGTTTTTCTTTTTTCTTTTTCTTTTTCTTTTTTGGTTGGTGAAAGTGTAATCTGGCAAAGGGACTTCAGTGGGGTATATTAGTAAATACACAAATAGAATATTGTTTTGTTTATATATTGAAGAACCGCATTATTGTCCAACTCTCAACAATAATTGTGATTCCTTGTTGATCTCAACAAGTCATTAATTGATTTAATAATCGCAAATTCAGAATAATAATGCAATACAAACATTCGCGCTTGGGAATTTCTTCACCAACACCGTACCTTTGTCTTGTCTCAATAGGATTCCCGTGTTCATTGACAAACTACTTGGGGATGGCTTGTTTGTCTTGGGTATATGCCTGATTGAAGGGACACTACCAACTCGAAGATTACATGGGAATTCCTGAGATTCCATTTTAAAATTCCAGTATCAAACATGATCATCTTTCTTCTCTGGAATAAGTTAGGAATATATGTGCATGTGCCAACTAATTTATTATCTAAGGTCTTTCATTTTTAATAACATTTTTATCAATGTGAGGATTTAAAAATTAGGAATCATCATTTCATTTACATGGTCATTCCTATCTCTGCGAACAAATTTTCCCCATCTTATATCAAATTCAATAGCTCCATTTGGGCTGAACTGAACAAAAGCAAAATTAAGTCATCGTTAGTGTCAGTTCAAAGAAAATAATATGTTTGCTTCAGACTTGTTTTAGGGAAAATAATCATTTAAAAAAAAATTTCAAGAAGGGACTATTTTTTCAATCAAATTGCTAAACCAAACACCCTATTTAGGAATGGAGGGAGGATTTCCTTTCTTTTTTTTTTAATATAAGAAATTTAGAAAGAGGAGATGGTGCCCCAATCCAAGGCAGGTAATGCCTCATGGCTTAAAGAGCACTTACAAAAGTACTTACATTTACCTCATTTCAAGGAGACGAGTGAGGGTTCGAACCTGCGACCTGTCAGATGTGAGACCCTGTCTTGCTCCACTCGACTAACTCCTTAGGGTTTAGAGGGGATTTCCTTCTATTACTGCCATCATAAAAACAAGTTAATAATCGTAACATTTACCTACCTTTATGTAGTTTGTTTTGTTTTTTTTTTGCAATAGGTGGTAATAAAATTTGAATTTGATACTTCATATAAACTATCTAAATTTCACACCATTAAGCCAACCCTACGGGGATATACCTCTATGTAGTTGATCATTGTTACGTAAATTTTTCTCAAACCTAGTTCATGTTGAAGACTGGTAAATATTTAGTCAATGAAAAATAATCCCATAGCAGAGGGGGTCTGTTTTATCACTTCAGAGGTAAAAGTCATTTGTTAAAAATCAACTTAAATATATAATATATAGTATCAATTACTCAACTCCAATCACGGTAAGTTAATCCAACCCACGTACGAAATACTACCTCAGGTCTAAAATTGTTGATGTTTTAGTTTTTTTTTTTTGTTCTAAAATTATTGATGTTTTATAAATTTCAAATTTCATTAATTATTTTTTTCCTCGTATACCTCTATTTAATAATCATGTCTTCCTCCTCAACTACTCCTATAATAAATATTAAAGGAGGGTATTTAAATATATTAGTTTGTAGATAGTATTAAATATTCCTTCAGATGTGTGCATTAACCTTAACCATTAATCTCTCTGTTCCTAAATTATTGATGTTTTAGCATTTTAGTTTTGTTTCAAAATTATTGGTGTTTTACAAATCCAAGACTAAATTAATATTTTTTTCCTACTGTATCCTTATTTAAAATTAATGATTTTACTAATGTAAATTAATCCACCCTATATATTAAATAAGAACAGCTATTTTGAACAATAGAGCTTTTAACTGCTATTCTTCAACGAGAGTATTTTTAGCTGTCATTCTTCAATAAGAGTATTTTTATGAAGTTTTTAACCTCTTGTCTGTTTCAATTTATCATTTTCAATATGTTTAGTTTTAAATTAAATTTTAATATTTTTTAAAAAAAGTATCAATAATTAAAAATTAATATTGTATTACAATAATTGTTTATTATAAATTTTAAATATAATCTATATGTTCAAAAATATTTATTTATTATAAATTATAATTATAATGCAATTTATATATATTATGAAGTATATATTTATTATAAATTTAATTTATATAAAATAAATATTTATTCTGCGCAATACACATGTTAAAATACTAGTAAAATATAAAGAAAAAATAAGTTATGCACTGACAGTGTAAAGAAATTTTACATTATCATCCAATCACAAATCACAATGTACAATAAGTTTGTTAACTTTTATAATAATTACCTTAAAAGTCATACAAACGGTTATTTTTGATTGGTTGACAGTGTAAAAAATTTTATATTGACAGTACATAGTCATTAAATTCAAATATAAATTATAAACATTTTCAATCTTTAAAAAAATTATATAAGTTAAATTACCTTTTTTCTATCTTTTCTCACTATTTATTCAATTAATTGATATTATAAATATTTTTAACCTTAAATTTTTCAAATTTTGTGTAACTATTTTTATTTTAAGCAATTTTTACAAATTAATTACATATTTCTTTAAGAATTTAATTTAAATACAATGTTAGTTTAAAAGTTTTTTATATTATCATCTAATTATAAATTGTAATATATGATAAAATTGATGATGTTTGTAATAACAACTTTAAAATTCATATTTAAAATTATTTTTAATTGGTTAAAAATTAGACTCTTTGTTTAAAAACAAAGCATGTTAATTTTTCTTTACACTTTACAACAGTTTAAGATTCATAATAATATTATTTTATTAAAAAAATATAATTTTGGTTCGCACTTCCGATTGTTTCTCTATGTGATAGAGCTAATTAATTGTCTTCAATTTATTGGAACAAAAAGTGATCTTTGGTTATTGTTAAAATAATCTAACTATTGTATTTTCATGAAATTCTTTAGTATCGATGGAATAAGAAATAATATTTTATTCACCAACAATAATTAGTCTAATTGATAAGGATATAAGTACTATTCCACGAAAATGTAAGATCAAATCCCATTGCTTATATGAGAATCTTGTTGAATGTTCTTTAAATTAATAGCTTTATAAGTGTTCCTTGAGCTTTAACCTTAATGAATTCTCAACACCTACATCATATAATTAAACCATAGTCTCTCACATTAAATTTTTATCATTGCTATTACGTAATGTTACATATTATTTAGGGGGCTATGCAATGAAATATATTGCCTCACTTTATTTCTTGAGATTGATACACATGCTCTTAGTTAATAAATTTAATACAAATATTTCATTTAAAATAAAGCAAAAACTAGTAATTTTTTATTTTTATGAGACTACCGTTGTTCAGTTTTTATCGCTATATGAGTTAAGCACCAGTACCCAAGCCAATTGCCCACCACCTATCAATGAGAATGTCCACATTACATAAAAATCTGCATTATAATTTATGATAAATATTGTTGGAACACATAATTAAATAGGGGTATTTTAGTCTAGATATATAACAATTAATAATTTCTTAATCTATGTGCCAAAACCTTAAGAGTCCGTTTGGTGGTCAAGATAGGATAGGATAAGATAAGATATAACAATAGGATAAGAATAGGATAGGATAAGAGTAAAATAAGTTATAATCTTATCTAATGTTTGGTATACACCAGATAACAAACTAGATAATGATATGATAAAATATAAAATATGTTCGAATGACAAAATTATTATTTTGTTAAAATTACATATAATTTTCTAGAAAGTAACTTTTAATTTAATTTTTAACTTTTACAAAAAAATATAATTTTAACTAAAATATACAATATTATTTTTTATTTATGTAGTTACTTTCTTAAAATTATAAAAAATATATATGAAAATTTTAAAACTATAATTATTATTCAAATATTTCTCTTTAAAAAATTTAAATATTAATTGTTTAATTTTTAATATTTTAATTAATAATATACTTTAAATTTATATGTCAAAATTATTATAAATATATATATATAATAAAAAATATATATAACAAATATAATATATAGTAATATATATTAATTTATATAATATTACTATATATTATATATATTTTGTTATTATATATATATATATATATATATATATATATATATATCTCATCATATATTATATATAAATTATATATATATTTTTCACAATAATATTATATATGTTTATATATAATTATATATAATATTTATTATAATATAACTATCTATATATATAATATTATTTGTAATATGTTAAATACTATAACAAATATTGTATATAATTATATATATAATATTTTTTATAATATTCAATATATTATATAATATATATAGAAAGAGAGAGAAAAAAAGAACTTATCCTATTTTATTGTTTCCTAACACAGTTCTCTCTTAGTATAAGAAATACATTAGGATAGGATAAAAGATAGGATAACATTATTATATCCTGTTGGTGCAACAAATAATGAATTATAACATGATAAGATAGTATCTATTTATCCTATTATATCCTGACCACCAAACGAGCCCTAAACATCAATAGTTTAGGAATGGAGGGAGTAATAGTTTTGGACTGAAAGTAGTATGAACTAATGCAACAGAAATTGATCGTTTGTGCTTAGCCATTGGAAAACTATAAAATCAGAAGAGAGTCATTAAATAAGAAGTGTGACCTACAAAAAATTGTAATTTTCAATAAATTCCAGTCAATAATAAAGAATGTGTTCACAAAAGTGTGTCAGAGTGTGTTGCTAACATATTGTTAACTGCCTATATCATCCAAATCAGTAGATTTGATTTTGTTGTAATTTTGTATTTAATATAGCTAATTTAAAATACTGTCATCATTTTCTTGAGCAAAAGGTTTCCCATGATCAATATTTTTTCTCAATATGCAGTTATAAGAAAATGCGCTTCTAAGTGTTAAACATGATCCCGCTTAATTGAACAGCCTTTAAGCTAAGTCATTTGTGGTGAAAATTGCTGCACCCATTTCACCCAAGTTTACTGTTTTTATCTGTTGTTGTCCACACCATTAATGCAATCATCTTCTATTATCTACCAAATTGTACAAGTTCCTGTTGCAATAATGCAAGTGTAGTGGTTCTGGTAACGACAATTTCTTCTATAGCAACTTCAGCAGCACATGCTTGCAGGTTCTTCAAACTTACCAGATTCACTGTTGCTGGCATTTATTTCATCCACTGCATACATCAGCTACAGTCACAGAAAGAGGACAAAGGCTGCAGGTTTCTTAACTGCATTAAGTTTGTAATAAAAAATAAATTTATAAGCGTATCTGGTCTTTTCTTTATATTAGTTCCCCCCCCCCCCCCCCCCCGGCAATTCTTAGTCTTTGTTTTTGTTAACCATATCTTATATTCCTTTAAATTTATAAGCGTAATTTGGTCTCTCTTTTTTTTTTTTTTTCATTTGTCATATTTTCCCAAAATTAATCTAACTCAACTGGATCTTATTTAGGAGTAGCAAAATGGTTCAACCCGTCGGGTCGACCCGCCTAACCCCGTCATTTTTGGCGGGGCAAGTAAGTCAGTAAAACCCGCCCCGCCAACCCGGCGGTCAACCTGCGACCCGCCACTTTTTTTTTTTAATTTATAATTTTCTCCTTCCTTAGTTATTGTACCAAAGACATTAATTAAAAAAAAAGATGTAAAAGATGCTCTACACACACTACTCCACATTCGCAATGTTATCCTAAAAAATATAATGATAACAATAACACATGCGTTTGGAGTTAGTTCTACTTGTAATTAAATACAATTCAATGTTATACTAAAAAATATAATCCCTCATACTTTTGAATGAGATGTGTTATTTATTTTCAAGTAAATTATTTTTATAACTTTTGAATAAAAAAATATAATTTCTCTTTCATATATTTAATGTATAATAAAATAATAATAAAATTATATGTCAAACAATCAAAGATTCAAAGTGATATAACGTGTATTAAAATAAAAATTATTTAATCCAATTCAATTAGATGATAACAAAAAAAATTAAATATAATTGAGTTTTTTTTATAAAAAAAAGTGGGGTGGGTCAACCCACCAACTCACATTTTTCAACTCGCCAACCTATTTTTAGCTGGTCGACCTGCCAACCCGCCTTTTGTACAACCCACTGACCCACTCATTATTCTTTGGCGGACCAACCCACCAACCCACTACTAGACGGGGAGGATTCAACTTTTTAACCCACTTTTTACCGGCGGGTTAACCCGCCCCACCCCACTTTTGGTAGGTTGATGGCGGGGCGGGACGGGTTGACCCGCTTTGCCACCCCTAATCTTATTCAATTCAACAGTGTACACCAGTTAAAAAAACAGTCAATGAACATGCAAGCAGCATCAATAAAAGCAGGATTCTTTACCATTTATTGCCTTATTTGAAATTGAGTTATGCAGTACCGGAAATTTCAAAAGGTAGATGCAAAACCCAGTTATGAAAAAGATCAAATTCCATAATCTAAAAAGCATATTTACTTATAGGATTTAAAGTTGAGTTTAATTACTTCAGTGTATTTTAGGGTTTCTACGTAAAATATTTTTAGACAAATATATGATAGGAATTCACTTCTTTTTCATATCATATTCATGAATGAAATGCCGTGGTAAGATGATCATATCTTATTGGATATTTGTGTAAAAAAATTTATATTTACAATGCTTGTAAAGTGAGTTTTTTAGAATTTAATTTATACACATTGTCAGTATAAAGTATTTTTATATAAATATTTAATAGAAATTTATTCTATTGTCTCATAATATTAACAAATGAGATGATGTGATATCAATGATCAAATCCTATTAGATGTATGTGTAAAAAAATTACCCATGAAAATGCATATTTTATTCGAATATGAATGGTAAAAAGATAAGCAGTTTTGCATGCTTTCCACGTTTTATTGTACTAGTATTTTAGCCCGTACATTACATAGGTCAATTTTAATATCTAAATTTTATGATTATAATTAATTATCATAAAAAATGTAAAAAATTTATTCATATCATATAACTAAAATGAATAACAATCAATATATAAATTGTACGGAAAAATATTTATAAGATTTGTCTCTAAAAATGTCATTTACAATGATAGATATTTACAATGTTATGGAACGCATATAAGATAAAAGTGAAATTTTAATTTAGTCTCTAAAATTAACATTATCAATTAATTTAATTTTTGACATTTAGAAAGCAAAAATAAAAGCAATATAGTCATTAATTTTAGTGTATAAACACCAAATTGATTCTTAATATTAAAAATTAATTAATAATCCTCAAATTCATAAATTAAATTGATTCTTAATATTGAGTAGTAAATTGATTGAAAGTGTTAATTTTAAGAATTAAATTAATTGACAGTTATGTTATTAAAATTAAATATTTTATAATAAAAAATAATACCAGTTTTAAAAACTGAATTAATATATATAAAGATGCAAAGGTCAAGACAATAACTACTAATGTTAAGCCACATATATTGAGTGATAACACAACCAAAAAAGAAACAAGACAGGATAACACAGTAGGAAAACATATGAAATGTTATGTTGTATATAAGTGTAAACATACATAAAAGTAAAAAAAATATTATTTATCTACATTTATAATAATTATTGCTTTGTAATCCTCAAATCTTCCTTGATTGGAATACCAATTGTGATTGCATTTCAGGATCATTTTTAGTTTCCTTTCAATTTATCAAAAATATGTGTAATTTGTCATCACTTTTAGTTAAAAAGTAAGAATGCATATCAATTAAATAAAAATTAATAAAGTTGAATAATTGTTTACTTTGCAAGGGTTCTTCTCAATTCTTTATAGAACTCATCATCCATGATTTCTTGAGTTTTGAAAAACTACAAAATAACTCACACAATGTCATGTATAAATATGACAAATTTAGCATCTCATTTAATGTAATAGGTTACCAAAGAATTAAATAGAACCTTATGAATGCATATATTTTGTTTTGCATGAAATTTGTTAATATGACAGCTGCCACTAAATATTGCATTTTCAAGTTTGCTAATATTAAGAAAAAAATAGTTAGAATTAATTTAAAAGTGGCAAATATTACAACTAATTATATGGTAGATTTGTTTTATTATAACTACAATATTTCTACATCAATTAACATCACACAAATAAAATATTTTAAATGAATCTTATTAGATTATCTATCTATCTTTTGAGCCAATAATTCTTTTTTTTTTTTTCCAAAGTTGAGTTTTATCTGTTATTACTATGGAATCCCACCCATTTAGACGATGAACATGGAATGAAAAAATTTAAAAATTTAATGGATTGACAATAACATAATATGAAGATGTTATTATAAAATTTGATTTAATCTTATTGTCAATTGGACAAATCGTTGAAAGTGAATACTCATCTTTCAAATATTCTGTAACTTTTCAAATTCATCCTCCTAGAAGATATAAATAATTTCATTGAAAGATTAAAAAAAAAAACAAAGTAAATTTTATTGATAAAAAAACTAAGAAAATACCTTACATTCCAAGCCCACCTGTGACATGTACAGGTCTTTGATATGATTATCTTGCAGTGATTTTTGAGAACTGAAGTGGACATACATAGGCATTTCAATAAAAAAAGAAAATCAAATATATGAAATGGCAAATAAGTAGTAAAACTATTCAGTAGTAAAGAATCAATATTTAAAATAATAGTTAAAAATAATTATATCCCAAACTATTGCACGTGCATGTGCAACTTTAATTGAATCCATTCAACCAATAACAAAGCAAGAAAATGGATACAATAACCTAGCTTACCTTATTTTCTTTCTTTCTTTTTTTACTAAAAGGCATTAGAGATAGACATATTGATTTTCAATTTCAATAAATGCCAATACAAAATATTGAAGTCCTTAATAGTGAATACTAAAACACTAAAGAATCAACAACAAATGCTCATAATATATTTTTTTTCCATATAAAACTTGCATATTTCATATCACCGCTATTCATCCTATTCAAAACCAAATTAATAAGAAAATAGGTACAAAGGAAAATGAAAATAGAAAGAAAAAGATGATAACTATTCAAACTGGAAACAATATATTTATGGATTTTATTTTCAAATTGCAGTATAATAAAGGAAAGAAAATGTGTAATAGTTACCTTTATTAAAAATCACTCAAAAAGAATTTTAAAATTCAAAATTCAAATGTATGTAGCAAACTTTAACTATTTAAAACACATTAATTGGATAAATTTGGTTACCAAAAATAAAAAAACAAATATAATAATTACAATAATTATAGTTATGGTTTGGAATCTAATCAAATATTTATGAAGTACCATATGACAATACTGTTATCCAAATCTCTCTCCAAGTGACACGTGTAATCTAAGGGTTGAAAACTACTGTGAATTCAACACGTGTATTCCGCACATGTGAGTGGATTCAGAGTTATTTATAATGATTTATAGGTTACAACTAGTTACCATTAAAACAATGTGATGATTGATGATCAAGTTTTATACTGTACAGTTATAGATGTGTCGGCACGAGACAAATGTTGAATTGAATAAGCCTAAGTTATTAGGTGTACTGGCTCAATGAATAGTATCCACCATAGCTTCATTCCTATTATTAGTTTATTACCTCACTACCACTCAATCTACCTGGCTAGAGATCAAAATGAAGTACTTTCATCGGTTAGATTAATTTATGTTGTAGGTGAAGACCGAACACTCTTTTCATATCTTTAACGAATTGAAACCCTGCACAAAAAATAAGACTTTCATATTTGTCATAAAAATATTTATAATATACACTTTAAATGTAAACACAAACTCCATCAATATATTGTACGAAAAAACAAATCATGTAACTTTGGGGGATTTTGGACATGTGATCTATTAGTGAAGTTGATAAACGATTGAGATATGGCTAAGTAGCAAACAATGATACCATTAGTTCCAACATTTTCCAAATTGGCACCCTTTGAGTCTGTAAAGGTGAATTTCGGCAAGGTGGAACAAGTTTTCAACCCTTTGGGGCAGGACCGAAATTTTTTATTCAATAGAACTTTCTTGGTTTATACATTTATTTTGTTATTTCAACTCTTGTTGTGAACAAGTAATTGAAAAAAAATATGCATAAGGACGACTATTTCCTGGTATTTTTATATATAAGTCTGTTTGTGCACTGTTTCCCTACCAAATATTTTTCCCTCCTTCTCTCTTAGTTTGCTCTGTGTATTCTGTTTTTAGAGAATCCAAGCCTACTATTGAAGTGAAATTCTGTGAGCTAAGGTAAAATGGGGTGCCAGCCATTGGAAAAGGCAAAATCAAAACATAAGAAGGGCTTATGGTCACCTGAAGAAGACAACAAGCTCAGAAATTACATCCTTAAGCACGGTCATGGCTGCTGGAGCTCTGTCCCCATTAAGGCAGGTTGGTTTCTTTCTTCTTCCCTGTTTATGACTTTTGTCAATCATACCACAGAGAGCATATTCCTGATATGTACTAGGCAAAGGGGCATTATTCCATGCTCTTAATACTGTTATATTATTAAATGGAGACATCTTTGGTGTTCTTGAAGAAAGGTTTCTCTTATTTGATTTGAAAGTATGCCTACAACTTATTCGAACTCAGATTATGTTATCAAATGGAAATGTGGGCATGTTTCACTGATTTTAACATCAACAAATTTGAGATGTCTTAATAAGCTTTCCTTTTCCCTTTATTTGAATTAATTCTAATAAATTTGTCCAATCAATTCTGGGTATGAAAAGGTTGTATTGATAAGGAAAATAATACTTGTATGAAGAGGGGTTTGTGGCACGATAAGAAAATTGTTAAATAAGTATGGACAATATAAAAATCTTTTAACTAAAATATTAGTTTAAAAATATATATAAAATTTTGGTCCAATTTAGATATGATTGGCTTTTAAATTTGAATTTGAATAGCAATCCATTGGTTTTTTAGTTTTTTAATTCTTCAGTTTGTTCAGTTTTTAATCTTTTGCTCGTTTGTTTTATTATCACTCAAATAATATTCTATTAATTAAACTACTTTTATCCAATTTATTTTTTTACTTTTTTGTATTTTCACTTATATTGTAAAATGCATGTGAGATGTATAACTTGTTAGCTATTAAAATTTCATAATCTTCCTTGCTAAAGATAACTAAAGTGTTTTGACAATTCTGGCTTGCCTAATTTTTGCACCTTATGGCAGAATAGACGGGCATTTTGAGTAACAGTAGATTCTGTTGGTCGTAACCCGTAATCAAAATGTTATAGTCAAATGACGGGCATTTACATAATTTTTTTTGTAATGTTTTACTTGATGCTGACGGGGCAAATACATTTATGTACAGGCTTGCAAAGGAATGGAAAGAGCTGTAGATTAAGGTGGATTAATTATCTAAGGCCAGGATTAAAGAGAGGGAAGTTCAGCAAACAGGAAGAGGAGACAATCCTGACCCTTCACCACATGCTAGGCAACAAGTAAGCAAGAACAGTAAATCTCCTTTCACTTTATCAATTTTTAGTAGTTTCAATTTTATGAGCAAGTCGATGAGAAATAAGTAAATTTTGTACTTTTCAGTCTAAAATATTGATATAGACTTGTCAGGAGTAGGTGTTAAATGTTAATTATGTTTTGATGTTTTAATTAGTGCAAAATGATGCAAGTAAAGGAAAAAAACAATGTCCCCAATTCAATGTTTGAGGCTTAAGTTAGGGGACGTAATTGGATTGGCAATAGTTTCATATTTAATTCTATTTTATAGAAGCAAATGGGTCCTTTAAAAACTGAAAATAAAAGGAAGAACTGACAAGTCAGTCAAGCCACGAATTGGCTTGGATGGCATACTCTATTTTTTAAAGAGGGATGAACATTGAAAACAAAAAAGTCTATTCTACTGTGCTTCAATTCTATATATTTAATTTAAATCTGGCCCAGTGTTATTGGTCGTCCATTTAAGAGTGTCCCTTCATATATTCCAATCAGTTATCATCAAACATTTTATACATCAAAAATAAACTATGAGAAAACAGGTCATGTACTGATAGTGTAAAATAATTTTACAATGTCATCCAATCATAAACTACCGTTTATTGTAAGTTTGTTGACTTTTATAATAAATACTTTAAAAATCATATTAATAATGATTTTTAACTAGTTGACACAAGTGCATGATCATTAAATTTATAAACTATTCAGATAAAGAATGCGTGTGTGTGTGTGTAAACTTGGTAACATTAATTCACAGTTCCCATCCTGAAATTTAGAACAGAAATTCAACCCTACTTTCCACTAATATGGAGGAGAGGAATAAAATAATGCAGCTTAAATTCCTTCCTATAATTTCTTCCCCTTTTAATGATGACTGCTGAGAGCAACTTGAATTATATTGGCTAGGTGGTCACAGATATCACAGCATTTGCCAGGAAGGACAGATAATGAGATTAAAAACTACTGGCATTCATATTTGAAGAAGAGAGTGGCCAAAGCAAAGGAAATGGAATCTCATAACCAAATTAAGTATGCTAGCTCAAGCTCAGATACCATGGACTCTTCACATTCTCTCCAAAAACTAGCAACTCAAGGCCCACAGAATTATAACTTCACCAAAGAGGCTTGTCAAAGCTCCTTACCAAAACTGCTATTTGCTGAGTGGCTTTCACTGGATCATGTACGCGGTGGGAACCCTGCAAATTCAGTTGACTCTCTGGGTTTGGGGAATGGATTTGATCAAAATTCAACTTTTCAAGAAGCTGCAATTCATGATATGTCGGAGGTACCCTTTGGTGGAGAGTATCATAGATGTGTAACTAACGTTTCAGCCCCTGAGACGTTCAATTCACAGCTAAAGTTTGCAAATCAAATGGTGGAAAATGGTTTCATCCATTGTATACCCGGGGTTGACTTAACTAGCAATTTCAGCATGAGCAATGATGCAATGATGTACGTATGAGAGCTAAGTTTCCGGGCTGGTCAGCAAGGAATAATATTTACTAATTATACATACTGGAAACAATCAAACTTTAGCAATATAAAATAATAGTTCCATTCCAAGTTGTATGTACTATACTCCTACCCTCTTCCAATGAGTTCAATAGGATGCCACACGCATGATTAATTGTTATGCTTCCAGAATTGTCGTTGCATACATGATATACATATATGTAATTTCGTTTCAAATTGAGAAGTCAACTTCTGGTGGTCTTCATGTTTTCACAGAAAATCTTATATATTTTAGGCATTGGTTTAAGTGCTATATGGGTTAATGTGTAGAAATTTGGTCGTTACTCAACTATTTTTAAAAATTTAAATAAAACTATGACTATTTCAAAAATATTTTTTCTTAACTGTCCACAAAAATATTTTCAACTCGGCCTCGACTAGAGTATCTTCAACTTTGTTTTAACCAAAGTAATTTCACCTTGGCCTCAACCAAAGCATCTTCACCTCAGTCTCAGCCAGAGCATCTACAACTCGGACTCACCAGAGCATCTTTAGCTCGGCCTTGACTAGAGCATATTTAGTTCGACTTGGTCTAAATAATTTCACCTCAATCCCGACCACACCATCTTACATCAACCTCAATCGGAGCATCTTTTGCTTGACCTTGGTCGAAGCATCTTTTCAACTCGGCCTTGACTAAAGTATCTTCAACTTTGCTTTGACCAAAGTAATTTCACCTTGGCCTTAACCAAAGCATCTTTACCTCATTCTCAGCCAGAGCATCTTCAGCTTGCCTCGACCAGAGCATCTATGACTTAGACTCAGCCAAAGCATCTTCGGCTAAGCCTTGGCCAGAACATATTCAGTTTGACTTGGTTAGAGTAATTTCACCTCGGTCTCGACCACACCATTTTACATCAACCTCAATCGAAGCATTTTTCACTCGACCTAGGCTAGAGCATCTTTTGCTCAGCCTCAGTCAAAGCATCCTCCTCTCGGTCTCAATTAGCATCTTCCACTTAGCCTCGACTAGAGCATCTTCTGCCCGACTTGGGTCAAAGCACCTTTCACTCGGCCTCGACCAGCATCATTGGCTCAGCCTTTACTGGAGCATCTTCTGCTCAGCCTCAATTAAAGTAATTTCACATCGACTTTGGCTAGAGTATCTTCACCTCAACCTTAGCTAGAGTAATTTCACCCCTATTAATGAAACCGAACTATGAATGTTAATTAGATGATCTATTGAATTTGAAAATAAAAGAAGATGAATTGTTATTCATTCATTTAATTATATGATCAATCCAATCCGATCTAAGTCTTTTTTATTTTAACAATTAAATAGATTAAATTTTATATAAATAAACTGAATGGATCACATATAAATAAATTATTTTGCCACCCTTCCTTATTGGCAACACACCCCAAGTAAACACGGAGAGCATGTAAATACCAACTTATTAATATGTAATAGTCAGAAACTATATGATAAATTTAATAAATATCAATATTTTTTCCATATTTACAAACCATTTAGTACATACATAAATATCAATACAACTCGTGGGAAACTGTGAATGCACAAGTCAATGTACTAGTTCATTTAAAAGGGAAGATTTCACTTTCAAGGTGAAGAGTAGAAACTCCGTGACAAATCAGAATTTTCCTTCTTCGATTTGTATCTCTCTTTCTCTGTTTTTCCTGGATTATGTGCTGGGGAAGGATGGCAGTGGGCCACTGCATCTTTATTTTTCCTCCAAAATCAAAGTTATATCATATTTAATACTAGTGGGCCATGACATCTTTAGGTCCTTGCAGTATTGAAGTTTTATCGTATGAAACCATCATCTTTAGTCTTGATCCGAGCGATTGTCACCAGCTTGAAATAATAAAGTCATCTGTGACTGTGAGGGCTAAGCCAGCCCATAGAAGAGCCATCGAAGTAACTACAATGATCATAATAGGTGTCCATTTCAACGCAATCACCTGTGCTCCAAAAGAATAAAATGAACAATTAACATATTTTATTTTTCTGTTTTCTTGCCTAGAAAATGGAGAAAGAATATTTAGAGCATTCAACTTTAGCCTACTTCACAGCCAGCAGCATTAGTTTCTAATTTTCTATTATAACATACCTCGAGGCGTGGGGAACACCATATTGAGGATTCAGGTTGAGGAGTAAGTGGTAACCTTCTCATTGTTTCTGTCATTCCAAGATATTGCCATGTGACCAAAAAAGTTGCATTACTTGTTTTTCACTTTATTCATGCTTCTTTGTGCAAACAATCAAAAGTATCAATATGAACATTTGGGGAGGGGGAATAATCTTACCTGAATTTCTCTTCCTTTCTAAAATGTTGTAAATGTCTTCGGTGACAATATCTAGATCTTGTTTCCGGTTAGCATTAAGTTTTGATAGGTTGGCCTGAGTTCTTGTATCAATGTATTGTCTACTAAAGTTTGCAATTACACCATCTGACAAAGAAATTGTGATTTGTTTGGCAAGGAAATATGGCGAAAACAAAAATTTCACAAAGAGGAAATGTTGGGGGGAAAAGGTGGACCTCCATTTCCTTAGTTAGCAAACATTAACACCAAGTGCTAGACAATGATATCATTGTAGCAGACTAATGGTTTATGGAAATTACCAAATTTGACAAAGCTGTATGGCCTTGCAATTTTGCCTATGAGGGTTTTATCAAACTTCTCAAACTCCTTTTGTATATCTTGTAGGTAATGGAATGCCAGTTTTCTTGGGTATGTGGACTCACACAAGACAACGAAAACAACTCCGTTCTCGACCAAGTAGCTTAATATCAAAAGAGTATAATAATCATAATCAAATTTATTGCATTGCAACTTAAGAAACTAGAGAGGGAAAAAAACCCAAAAAAGGCAAGTTCCATTAATTTCACTCTTTGATTTAAATGGAATGTTAATAGATTGAACACAAACTCAACTTTTTACGTTTCCTAAAAGATTAGCCTGCAATAAAGGGTACAAAGCAAATGAAGAATATGAGGCATAACAGAAAATTGCAAGCATAACAACAACTTCATGGATAAAAGAATCACAACTGAATTTGAAAGAAATTAAAAGAGCACTAAAAACAAATTAAAAAGGAAGGATACTTGAAGCAGAAATGATCAATATGAATAGTCATCTTGGAAGCTGTCAATGCTCCCCTTGAAATTTCTTGGAGTATGAACTCTGCTTGTTGCCTGTAAGATGAAAGATGTCCATTCTCTTCATTCATATATCTCAGTCCTTGTGCTAGAGGCAATCCATCGCGTACCCTTCCAACTATAGTTGCCTTAACCATTTCCTCTGAACTAAAACCAGTCTCTGAAAATTTCTCTTTTATCTCAAATAATGGATTGGCTCTCCTTTCTTAATGACTTGGATAGATGGATTTATTTGTAAGGCCTTTTTATGGAATGTGTGAGGTGAAGGAATGAGTCAGAGAACTTGGAAAAGAAGTTATTCCTAGTGTGTGCAAAAGGAACCATTATGGGTGGACAAAAGATAAGGAGTGACAAAAGCTTTATATGATAAACCCCTTAAGAGGAATGTGCATTTCCCTTCTTTAGCACTTTTTCCTTCTTTTCAATTGTCATGGTCCTCGTGGAAAATTGTTACTTTACGTTTTTTCATTTTTTGGTGCAACGTGTGTATTGTGATTTGGGGAATCGATCATCCACAACAACAAAAGATATACTATAGATTTTAAATTAAATTAAGAATAATATACCCTTACTATTACGCTATATAAACTCAATTTAGAAAAATCTTATCAAATTTCTTAGTACGATTCTAGTGCATGGTATTTAAAAATAGGAAAAAACTTAGATGCAGAACCATAGATATTGTTAGTGCTATTCTCCAATTAGAATTGGAGTTTTATTTCGTTAATACGCATTGATACTTAATAAAATCTTTTAATACGCAAATTACCAAGATGAAAATTCAATTTTAATTGGAGAACTAGCACCAACAGTATATATGAAACTATATTTAAGTTTTGTCCTTAAAAATATTCAAGCATTAACAGTTCTCTTAGAAGCCTAAAAGCAACCACATGCATACATTTGAAATGTGGTTGATATGAAGAGTTGAGTAATGAAATTTTTAGTGAACAACTAAACACTGAATTTAAATTTTGAAAATAACTATTGAGCGTTGAAAGAGTATTGAAATAGGTTATTGCTTAGTAGGTTAACCAAAAACAGGATTATGGGTGAGCCTTAATTGGGTGAAAGGTTCAATCTCCTATCCTTTTTTTTCATTCCACGTTGGATCTCACTATTGGATTCCCCTACGTTACCAAAAAAAAAAAGCTAAATAAATTCAAACCTTCACTGAAAATGTATTTCTATTTAATAGTTAGCAAGAAATCAATGATAATTGTTCTGCTGTAACCGCTATAGTAGTTTCAGAATTGTAGTGGATTGATCTCCTGTGTCGTCGGACGTTAAGTGGGATGTTATTTGTAGAGATTTTGATGATTAAGTCAGCATTTAGTATAATAACAATTAGTTTGTGTAAAAGGAACGTACCTAATGAGTGTGATTGTAATGATATTTATTGGAGCATAGAGGTAACATATTTAGTGATTTACCATTGCCATTCCATCGAGTCTCATTAGAGGAATGATTGAGATTGAGGTGTTTTTTGTACGCAATGTCCATAGGTGCTAGATTAGCTTTCGTATAGATAGGCACGAGGTTTTGAGTGAGGTGGTCGAACAAGGGATGAGTACCCAAATGATAACGATCCAACGGTTGGCAATTCGATAAAGTGGTCAGCTCCAAGAAAAATTATCAAGGGTGTAAGACCTATTGACAATAACTATGCTCATTTCTTAATTTATATCACATGATGAGGTTATAGTAAGTAAAATTATATTATGGCTCAATGGAAGATACATATGAGAAACCCAAATGGTAAAATCATATTGCTGTTTCATAAAATTTCTACCAGTATTAAGTAGGTGTATTCGTGGATTGAATTAGATTGGTCTTGAAGAGAAATTCATTCGATCCATTCGCTTTATTTTTTTTAATTTATTATCCAATCAATTTAGTTTTAAATTTAAATTTGATCCAATTCAATCTAATCTAAAGTGCTTTGAATTAAATTCATTTTTTATTTTATTCTTACTTTATTTATTTATTTTGAGAAAGCATTAAATAAATGGTAAGATATACAAGCAACATAGTAAAAAAAATAAAATCAAGTATCTTATCTATAAGTCATTGTATACCTAATAGTAGTATAACTTTTTTTGTTTGGGTAAAATTTAGGGAGAATGGATGATGCCTTAGTCCAAGGTAGTCTTTTTAAAATAGTAGTATAAGTCATTTTATATGAGTATTTTTTTGGGAGTACAAATCAAATGTATTCTTCATAGAAGGACAATTTTGTTCGAGTCAAGTAAGATTATTATGGGCAACAAAGTTCTCCCTTTGATTATTTAACGTAGTTACATAATCAAGATTCAAACTTAAGACCACTAGTTAAGTTGAACAACTCAAGTCTAGTTGATCTACGTGCTTAATAGTGATTTTGTTCTAATTTAAATAATAATAATAATAATATATTATTATTATTATTATTATTTAATTTATTTTTAAATTTAATTCCTTCTAAATTAATATATATTTTATGATTAAAAATATATTTCAATTAATTCTTTAATTTTATATGAATTAATTATATTTTAAACATTAAATACTTTTCTATTTAATATGTTTTTAATTTATATTTTTAAATTTTATATAAATTGAAAATATTCACGCAATATACATTTGTTCCTTGTACCTTTTGTAAAAAAATAAGTTAAAAAAATCATTTTTGAGGGAAAAAAAGAATTTATTAGAATATTTATTTCTCTTATTTTTTATTAAACAGTGCTAAATAATTTGATAAAAATTTTCAAATAAATATTGAGTAAATAATATGTAAATGTTATCATGAATGTGTATTTAGATAAATTTATTTTATATTAAATAAGGTGAATAAGCTATCAAATAAGTCCTTACTATTGTAAGCATCGATCATTTTTAGTTCTTAGTTTTGTAATATTTATTGATATTAACATTTTTTTTTGTAAAGATAGAAAAAAAAAAAAACTCAAGTTAGTAACATTTTATAATGTTAGGAACTAAATGAAAAGTCAAAGAGGTTAGAAATCATAATAAATTATATTCATAATTTCATGGACTTAATCATTTTAAATAAAATTAATCATAATAAAAAAAATATGTAAGAGATTCTAAAAAATTTAATAAAATAACTGAAATTTAAAATGCACTAAATAGTTGCATGTGGCATTCGTTTTCCACGACTTTAATATACTTCATTCTCAATAAAGCTGCAAAAAGGATCACAGTTGATGGATTGATGTGATTAATAAGATGACATGTAAGTGCAGGGAGAATAAATTAGTATTTTAGTATGTGTATGGTAAAGGATAAATATTTACTTTTATATAATTAAATTTATAATTAATAAATATTTTTAAATATATAAATTATATTGTAATTAAAAATTATGATAAATAAATATTTTTAAATTATATTTTTATTTATTATTAATAATTTAAATTGTGATATAAGATTATTTTTAATTATTGATATTAAAAAATTATTAAAATTTAATTTAGAAACAATGATAAAAGATAATAGTTTGAGATGTATAAGGGATAAATTTTTTGACAAATTTCAATAGTAATGTGTAAAATGCACATCTAACGAAAGGAAAAAAGATAATGTTGAGTGTCTAATTGAGAGAATGAGAATACAAGAGTCTTAATTTCTAAATTGTAGATTCTAATTTATAATATAGGAATATATTGATAGATTGATTTGAATAATAAGATGACATTTATGTATACGGCTAATAAATTAGTTTAAATTAGTATTTTAGCCTGTACATGACACATGATAAATGTTTCTTTTTATATAATTAAAATTTATAATAAAAAAATATTTTCAAATATATAAACTATATTATCATTAAAAACAATCATAATAAATAAATATCTTTGAATCTCTAAATTATATTTCAAATTTATTGTAAATAATTTAAATTGTAAAATAATTTTATTTTTAATTATTGTCAATTTCTTTAAAAAATTATTGAAAATCAATGTAGAGATAGAGATAAAAGAGAAGAGGTTGAAAGAGATAGACAATTAAGAAAATCAATTATACACATAAAGATAAAATGAAATTAATTTGAGATGAGTGGTAGATAATTTTTTTGACTAATTAAGGGAATCATGTGTGAAGTGAAACTCCAAAGGACAAAAAAAAAGAGAAAGAGAAAATAAGTTATGCACCAATAGTGTAAAGAAATTTTATACCACCATCCAATCACAACTCGCCATATATGATAAGTTGGTTAACTTTGATAATAATTACTCTAAAAGTTACACCAAAGCTAATTTTTGATTGGTTGACAGTGTAAAAGTTTTTACACTGACAAAGCATGGTCGTTAAACTCTAAAAAAAATATATTGAGAGTGTCTAATTGACAAATTGAAAAAGTGAGAGTCTTACTCACTAAATAGTTAAAAGACGTGTTATTCATACAACATTATTTTTGTCTCTTTTTTCTTCATCATATCATTTTTATATCTCATACTTCTTTCTTTCTTTTTTCTCTTTATTAGTTGTAAAATTTATTGTACAAATAATATTTCTTAATTGTTAATTTTAATTTATAATACATGATTTTTTTTTAATTTGACTTGAGTAGTCCACAACTAGGATGTTATATCATGAATTGAATATAGCTTTGTCATGTATTTGTTTGGATCAATATTAGGGGTTGCAAGTGGGAAAAGGCGGGTGCAGGTGTCAGGTAGTAGTCCTCTGTCACCCCGCCTAGCAAAGCACAAGTATTTGTTAACTTAGTATCCACAAATTTTATATAGGTATGCAGATATTTATGGATATTTGTTAAAATATAAATTTTTTTTAACAAAAAGTAAAAAAATAAAAATAAAAATAAAAACGAATAATTTTGTAACATATATTTATATTAAAAATAAATTAGACTTCATTTTTTTAAAAATAAAAATAAAATAAAAGAGAGAGGGTATAGTAAGTAGTTTAAAAAGAGTAATTAAAAAATAAAGTAATAGATAATTAAGAAAGTAATTAAACGATATAATAGTCCAATAAAAAGTGAAAACTAAAAGAAAATATCATCTTTATTATAATTATAAATTAAGAGTATTTAACTAATTTCAAAATATAGGTATTTGCAAGTACGGATACTTTATTATCCGCTCTCAATCCATTAATAAGCAGGGTACCCATTAAACTATTGCTATAAGTATGGATTTTTTTATCATTCCTAATCAAGATTCCCTATAATTAGGGAGTTTCCACATTCACGCATTCAGCTAATTGAAACTGTTATGTAAAAATCAAATGACTTATATTTTATTTTGGTAAATCTAACTTAGAATATGTATTCAAGATGCGAACAGATCTTCATTTAATAGTTCCATTTTATGAATGTGTGAATGCAGAAAATCTATTTTTCAGAGAAAAAAGAAAGTAAGAAAAAAGTTTGATTTTTTTTAATTTATCTTATTTGACTTAAAAACTTAAAAAGGAGAGAGTTTAAAAACTCTCTTCTTTTATGCTTATCCCTCTTGTAATATTAAGAGATTTAGAAGAAAGAGAAAAAAAAAAACTATTTATATTTTAGGATTATGTTGATTCATTGTCTCGAAATGTTATTTAATTTCGATCTCATCTCCTTTATTATAATATTTATAAAAGTATAATAGTATATTATTCATATTTTTACTTACAATGGATCGTTGTCTCTCCTTTACTCTTGAACCAATCCAAATAAGGGCTATTCCTCTTTCTTCCGTTGAAACAAATATACTACTATGAAGTGAGAAGTGTGCTTTAGAAAAGAAAGTTCATATATAACTAATGGTATTCATAATTCGATTTAATTTGAATTGTTTTTAACCAAAAAGTCATATGATCCGATCATAAAAATAATTTATAATTTAATTTGATCCGTTTGAATATAATATCAAATTTAATTCAATTTGATCTGATTTATTGCTACTTGCATTGGATTAATTATTCAATTATTGTTTTATTTTTGTTTTTTCTAACAACGACAGATGTTAAATAAAACAAGAAATACATAAAAAAATAATAAAAAACTTATTTTAAATATGAAATATTTCAACATAAACATGATTTAAATTATAAATCACAAGCTAAAATAATCTTTTTCAAAAATTACAAATACATGTTAATATAGAAATTCGCAATACATGCAATAATTTTCTATCTTTTCTTGTATAAACCTAAACTTATCATTTTTATCTTATATTTTATTTTTCTATTTTTTTTATCAAAACTTATTCTTTAGTATGAAACATAAAGTTATGTAATAATGAAGAATAAGAGATAAAAAAAAAATTTAAATTAATGAAATTAAGTTATAAAAATATTAGAATAATGAGATTAATGTAAATAATAAGACTATGGAAAAATAAAATAATACAATAATTACATAAATATCTATTTATATAAATATGAGTATGATAGTTTTGTGCATAAAAATATATGTGTATAAATTTGGTTTGGATTATTGAATCGATTACCAACATCACATTTGAAAGCCAATTAAATTTAATAATTCTTTTTATTTTTACTTTATTCACTTTTATCTTTTCAATTTAATTTTTATTATGAAAAGATAGGTTATGTACTAACAGAATAGTTTTACATTGTTGTTATCCAATCACAAACCACCATATATAATAAGTTTGTTGATTTTTATAATAACTAACTTAAAAGTCATATTAACAGTGATTTCTAATTGATTGATAATTTAAAAAAATTTACAATGACAATACATAGCAATTAACCTCTTTTATTATTACAATGTATTAACTTGATTTATAAACACTTCTAATTATAATTATTAAGAAGGGAGAAAAAAACACATTAAAAACTTGAGAAAGTAAACTTAAACTTACATAAAAATTATTAAAAGACTAAGCTTACATATTAATTATTATAAAAGTATACAAATATCATTCCTCTCATTCTTTGGGTATCAATTAATATTATACTCAACCTCATTATCACTTTTCAATTCCACTAAACTTAGAGAGTGGTGATATATTGACAACATTATTTTTTAAATACTTAATTAATTCTTATTATTTTCTCTCTCTCTCTTTTATTATATTTTATTATGTCTTATTATTTACTTTTCTCTCTTCTTTTTTTTCCTAAATGTAGAATAGCATGGAGTGTGGTCCATAAAACATTGTCCAAACTTAAAACACAAAACATGCAAGTGAAAACAAAAAGAAGAAAATGCCAAGATGGCGTCAAGTGTAGGAAAGCAAAGGAAGAAAGTAAGCAGAAGCCACGTTGACGAAGGTTTGACTCGTGGGGCAGTTCGTAACATAAATGTACCTCGTCAACACCGTCTTCACCTTAACCAATGAACATTCATTAGATACGGTTATTGATATTATGGGATTCCAATTCCATTCATCACTCTCTCTCTCTCTTTCTCTTTCTTTTGTCTTTTCTTCCACCGCTCCAACCTTTGTATTGTTTCCACACAAAACACACTTTCAACTTATGGAAATGACCCTCAAATCACCCATAACGTTGTTCCCTCACAGTTGCATTGCACTCAAGGGGATGGATTTTCATATTTAAGTGCACCCATTTCTTTTCCATCACTTCCCTCGTTTTCTGAATCTCCTCCTCACCCTTCAAAATCTGACGCCTCAGTGGGGCTTCTGTGACCCTTACTCTCCGCCTTCCACATCCCACCACCCTGTCACTTTCTCCTCTCTTCGCATTCTGATGTCTATTTTGCTTTTTATGTTGCCATTAAGAACCACAGGACTTTGCGTTACAGGGGTATGTATGTTTTTTAACTTATAAAAATAGTGGACCTCTGAGCCGCCCAATTGTCCTATTATGCATACATGCATTTAATTTTTAGCTCTTTCCTTCTGCAACACTCTTCCTCTCATTTTTCGCACACACTCTCTCTCTTTTTTGGGTTGTGATGAGTAGACCCTGACCCAATTGTTATTATCATCGGTGTGTGCAAGGTTATTATTATTAAAAACAAAGCGGTGTTATTAATTGTTGGGGGTGTGGTAATGAGTGGTGAAGATGGGTAAAGCACCTTGTTGTGAGAAACATGGAGTGAGAAGGGGTGCTTGGACTCCTGAAGAAGACCAAGCCTTGGTTGACTACATCAAGGAGCATGGCCATGGAAGTTGGCGTACACTCCCCAAGCATGCAGGTGCGTTTTCTTATTATTCCCTTTTTCTAATTTATTTTCTCACTTTCTTCTTCTCTGCTTGTGCATTTCTTGTAAGGTACTTTGTGTATTCTTTTTTTTTGGACATTTTTGAAACTAGGGAAGAGTAGGGCTTATTTTCTTATCACTTAAGTTTTCATTTTTCTTCAAGGTTTTAGGTATTAATTACTTCAAAACTCCCGAGCTTGCTCTTGAAGAAACTTCAATCACAATGTGACTTGTTTTCGTGAAGAAAACCCACGATTGTTGCTTTTGGTCGTGTTCTCCTAGCAGCAATTTCTGCATGTTATAGTACTTTTTTGTTTTGTGAAATACAGTTCCTTTTTAGAAATGGACTAATGAGAACGTTAAACTGTTAATTTAATTGTGTTGTCATTTAAAACTTGCTATAACCAAATTTGTTTTGGCATATGGATGGAACTGTATTTTGGTCCAATTATACTTTCCCCTTTGGAAATTTGTGTTGGACGGAGGATTTGATGCGTGCTATGAAAAGGGTGAAATTTTGACATACTGTGAAGAAGAAAGATGAAGACATGGTTATAAAGATGGAGAAATTATTCAACGAAAAATCATTTAATTGATGTGTTTTTACTTAGGTCTTCTACGATGTGGAAAAAGCTGTCGGCTCCGGTGGATAAACTATCTTCGCCCTGGCATCAAGCGTGGCCCATTTACTAAAGAAGAAGAAAGTACAATTGTTCAACTTCATGGCGTGCTTGGCAACAGGTACCACATTGCTCCATTTGTTGATTTTCTTCAACATGTACACAATTTTACTCATTAGCTGCATAGTATACATGTTGCATGCTTCAAAAAATGCGTCACTTCCAATGGATATTGTTTTAGTTTCAGTGCTTCGTGTTCTCATTTTGTTGCCATTCTTTAAATCCCTTTTGTCATCAAGTTCAAGGATCCTTATGTACTAATTAAAAACTTAAGTACAAGGGGAACTTGTAAGTTTCACAATATAACCTTAGAACTCCATAACCCGTGCTTGGACTTTGATATTTGGTCGCATTAATCTGTCCTTGTGATATCACATTCACTTAGGTGGGCTGCTATAGCATCAAAACTACCCGGAAGAACAGACAATGAGATTAAGAACTACTGGAACACCCATCTAAAGAAGCGCCTCCTTCGGTCATGTCATTCCCTAAGAGCAAAACAGCCATGTATCGTTCCTTATCGAACGATTGTCAAGTCCGAATCTCCTTTGACACGGCACATGGTACAATGGGAAAGTGTGAGGGTCGAGGCAGAGGCAAGGTTGTCAATGGAATCCTCATTGCTCAATTCATGGTCAACGAGTAAAACATGCCCTGATCACTTTCTTCAACTTTGGCATTCCGAGGTTGGACAGTCGTTTCGCATGATCAAGGGAAAGGAAGGAGTACTATGTCAAAGTCCTGTCTCACAGCCTTCATCCTCATCAAAACTGGAGTCTTGTTCAGATGTGTCATTGCAGGTGAAAAACACTGGGACTAGTAGTTGCAATCCAGATCTTGAGGATGTGAACATGATTCATGAACAAACAAGTAGCTACAAGCCAAAGCTTGATGATGACACAGCTGGGTCAGAGTCAGGCAATTATGAATTTCTTGATACTTCTGATTCTTCACTAAAGCACCTGCTAGATATGCCTGATAGTGATATAGGGTTCTTGGGACAGAATGACAATTTCCTAAATCTTCTTGATGGTAGATGTGACTAAGATAGTCTCCTTCATGTTTCTCCAGAGAAAGGCAATACCTTGAACTGATAGGAAAATTTTCCTTGCCTTGTATGATTTCTTCATTTTTGTAAATGCACTCACCATGTGGCTGGTTTTCAATAGCTGGTCTAGAGGGGAAAAAAGAAAAAAAAAGGTAGATAGAGGAATAGTTGCTCGAGTTCAAGTTTTGCCTTCCACCTGAATACTTAATGGCAGTAGCTAAAGGTTAACATTAATGGATTCAGAGTTCATGGTATTGTTCATGTCCTTCAACAGCTACTGTTTATGTGTATATGCTGGCCCGAGCTCTTGGTGATGTGTTCTTTTGATTCACAAAAGTACAGGGCTGAGACCTGCAATTAGGCATCTCCAACGGAGATTCTTTACTGACTTGTACAGTAACAACAACTCAAAACACAAATTTGCATCATTGGAGAGAATGGGGTTCCTTCTGCCAGCAACCGTTTCTCTCTTTCAAATGTGGCCCATATTTTATAAAATAATAATATAAAATTGGTTTTGAATGACCTTGTCTTTTTTTAAAAAAAATAATTGTTGTTTTTTTTGTTTTTAATGTTAAAAATGTAAATTTCTGGAACGTATATTATTCTAGTATTTTAAATTTGCATTGTGAGAAAGTAATAATACATAAACAGGATATATTTGACCGTAAAAATACAAACTATTCTTTTAATATGTATTATTTGAGAAAATTACACTAATATTCTTTAAAAAAAATTCAATTATATACTATGACACTTATTCACATTGAACATAATTCATACTTATTTATTTATTTAATAATGTGAGTAAAAAAATTTTTTGTTTCTAATATTAGAAAATTTGTAAATTTAGCAGAATTTGAAAATAATAGTGTAAAAAATAAAAGTTGTATATATTCATCGTAGAACTGTACATGATTTCATAATAAAAAAAATTATTAAAATATAGGAAAATCAAAATATACATAAAAATAATTATTACTTATTTCCAGTATATCAAAAAGATTCTAGTTAGAACAATGTTCGTCTATTTTATCCCATAAAATAATAAATTATCAAACTAGTCCTATAGGTCCTCATTAACCGCGATCAATCATGCATAAAATAAAAAGTAATGGAGTAAGATGATTTATTCTAATATCACTTTTACATGTCTGGTAAGAATTTTATCACACAATACAGATAAAACACAGTTGACAATAAAAGGAGAACCTAAAGTTTATTTTATGTTATACAATTTTTGACTTGATATGGATTCATACTTTCCATTAGTAGGTAATAGTTCTTAACAGAACCTGAGAAGTGATTGGGAGTACATATACCTCTCTCAACACCATAACATGGTACAGTTCTCATCAGCATTGAGGAACAAAATAATAATTTAGGATGTCCATTTATAGAGGTATACTCTCACCAATCTTGGTGATGCTGAGCAGTTGTCAGGGTTATCAAGTTGGTTAACTGATTGTCCCGACTCAAGAGCGTTACCTTGGCCATTAGGATGCTTACCACTCGATATCATACCCTCTAGACCTAACCATGGGTCCCTGCCTTTCATCCCACAGTGTACCAAATCGTAACTTCCCTAGTAGGGTGTCATGCTTCTACATGTTGTAACACCCCTACTTTTGTATATTAAATTATTTTGTATGTTTAAAAATTGTTTTTAAGTCATCAATGTATTTAGAACAATTAATAATAATTTTAGAAATTTTTCTAGAATTTATTGAGATAATTTTTGTAAAATGACAAAAATACCCTTGGTTGACTGTTGGAACCAATCGGAGACTCTTTGACCTCAAAATATTTTGAAAATTTTATATTAAGTATCTCTCATTATAAAAACTTTATTTTGAGAGAAAAGTAGTGAAAAATATAATAATCCTATTTCAATTCTTCCACTGTTTTTTTATATTTATTTGGCAATACAATTCTGAAAAATCGGAAAGGAATTTTGAAATTATGACTCCCACCATTTTGCTCAAAATTTCAAGAGCTATTTAATCGTGATTTTTAATAATTTTTTTGAGCCGGAGCCCGAAGAAATTAGAAAATGACAATTTTGTCCCTATTTCTCAACATTAAGAACTGACATGAGGAAAAGATTCAATTGACATTAAAAGGTCAATTTGAGCTTGGAATTATGTCATATATATTAAAATATAATTTTGGAATTTTTGGGAATTTCTATGTAAAATGACCAAAATGCCCCTACGTGTCTAAGAAGTCAGCCAGTACTGGTTTGACATTCAAAAAGGGTGAAAATGGTAATTTTAGTTTAATTATGGGTAAAATATTTAATTTTAGAATTTTGATAAAAATTTTGGTATTTATTGAATTAAAATGGATTTTCTATGAATTTTCTAGCTTAAAAATACAAAATAAAAACATATAATTTGAAATAAATTAATAAAAATTAAAATTTATTATTAGAAATTTATTTAGGATGAAAATTAATTTATTTATCCAGTTTTTCATTAAAATACATTATTTTGATATTAAAAGCTAATTTTTTCAAGTTTAGGTGTTTTTGTCGGTATCGGTTAATTCACCTACAGATAAAATTTGACACATGGAGGCTTGGGACAGCTGGTGGAGCACGTCCCCAACCCTAAAATAGGTTATTCACCACCTATTTGATATATGTGTCCCTAAATTGGATTAAAAATAAATAAAAATTGGATTTATGACATAATAGTGACATAATGGATGATGTAAATATTTGGACACCTAACCCCCCTCCTTCTTCTATAAATAGGCCTCAAAGTTTTCAAAATTTCACTCATCCTTTCCTCTCCCAAGCTAGAGAGCTTCTCTTTCTAAAGTTTTCTCTCTCTAAAATATTTTTTTATTTAGTTTTTATGTTAAAATTTTGCTAGTTTTCAACTAGTAGAATTTCTCCTCCTAGAAGCTTTGCACCAACAATTCCATCCTCTTCATCAACTATCTTAGAGGTAATGGGGGGAGTGGGGTTGGTTCTAAATTACTGTCACTTTGCATGTTAGTAGGAAGGGTTTTCCCCTAAACCCGTTTAGGCTTAAATTTTAGTATTGTTATTATTGTTTAAAGTTAAACTGTAATTTTTACTAAGTTGTTACTCTGCCTAAATTTAAATTATTAAATCATGATTATTAAATTGTTACTCTGCTCAAATTTAAATTATTAAATTTTACTTGCTAAGCTGTTACTCTGTTCAATTTTAGAAAATAAAAAATACATTTACTAAGCTGTTACTCTGCTCAAATTTTAGCAAATTAAAATGTATTTATTTAGTTTTTATTCTGCCAAAATTTTAGTAATTATACTATAATTGTTATGTCGTTATTCTGTTAAAATTCTGGTATTGTGCAATTTCTGCAAAATAAGACAGAAATGTTGATTGTACTGGTGCTCAAATTAAATGAGACCAAGGAAACCTCTGCTTGAGAAGTTAGGAATTAACAGTTTAGTGAATAATGTAAAGCAAGTGACATGTAGTGGCATGACACCCTGCTAGGGAAGCCACAGTTTGGTACGCTGAGGAATGAAAGGCAGGGACCCACTTGCGGAGGTCTTGGGGGTAGGCATTGAGTGGTGAAAGTCCCAATGGCCAGGGTAGCGCCCTTGAGCCGGGATATTCGCCTGACCAAACTCGATAACCCCGACAACTGCTCAGCATTCCAAGATTGGTTTGAGAGTATACCTCTATAAATGGATATCCTAAATTGTTATTTTGTTCCTCAATGATGACGAGGACTGTACCATGTGATGGTGTTGAGAGAGGTATATGTACTCCCAATCACTTCCCAGGTTCTGTTGAGAACTATTACCCACTAATGGGAAGTATGGATCCATACCTAGTCAAGGGTAGTCGGATACAACTTAGAATGAATCTTAGGATCTCTTGTGTTGTCAGTTGTGTTTTGTCTTTGTTTTATGGTAGATTTCCTACCGCACATGTAAAAGTGATTTTAGAACAAAACACCTCACTCCATTATTTTCTTTTGTGTATGATTGGTCGTGATTATTGAAGACGACATTAACGCTCCGTGATGCTGAGTACGAGATAGAGAACATCTCAACGGGGGAGGACCTGAAGACCTATAGTATTTTCTTGTTGTATAAGGGATAGGGTAGATAAATACTGCTCTGTATAGGATCTCTTTTGATGTATATAGTGGGCTAGGTAGTATATGTATTTCGATGTACTTTTGTTTCTGACTGTTATGTATTACTCAAACCATGATGTACAGTTTTATGAAATATATGTATATATCTTTCATATTTTATTACCATTTCCAAATTCTATTAAGTTTGGAATTTCTTTTAAAATTGGAAAAATTTTACACACATTTTTATTTACTTAAACTTAATAACTAAATTAATATGAATTATATTAAAAATTAAATGGGTGTTACAATTAGTGGTATCAGAGCAGTTCTGTCCTGTCAAAGCCTAGAGTATGGCCTTGACCATTCTTGTGCTGTGTGTTCATTCATTCACTGTTGATAAAATAGGAATGAAAGATGAATTGTTTGTTCTTATATTCGTTTTGGACGTCCAACTTTGTTGCGGAAAGTGGTCTGCGCACGCAATTGAAGACTTTGCTAAGAATATACCAAATGTTAGCTGTTGGGTTTAGTAGAAGTGATTAGTGCATATCTAGTTAGGTTCTAGCTAGGAAAGACTTGGTACTTAAGAGCGTCCATTGTGACCCACCTCTCTTTCCTGGGAATCTATCTGATGTACTATTTCACATATTATTTTTACTCACCTAACATATGGTTTTATTCAAAGCGAGGAACTAAGACATTGATTCTCTTTTTTAGACAATGGCCGAA
The DNA here is from genome assembly GCA_004329165.1 of Spatholobus suberectus. Classification (NCBI taxonomy): domain Eukaryota; kingdom Viridiplantae; phylum Streptophyta; class Magnoliopsida; order Fabales; family Fabaceae; genus Spatholobus; species Spatholobus suberectus. The sequence goes on from CM014735.1 coordinate 15,562,971, forward strand.
AGACCACATCTAGATGCTACTCAACAAATACTTGAAAGAATGACTGCTGTCCTTGAAAATATGAATCAAGGACGAGATAATGAACCTACAGAATATCGAGGTCTTGCAGCTTTTCGCAAAAACAACCCTCCAACATTCAAAGGTGGATTCAAACCTAATGGTGCTCAAAACTGGATTGCGGAGATCGAGAAAATCTTTACTGTCATGGAATGCACTGATGCACACAAAGTGAATTATGCCACCTTTATGTTGTGTGAAGAGGCAGAATATTGGTGGAAGTATGCTAAGCAGCAAGAAGAAATTAGGGGAAGACAAATCACTTGGGAAGTTTTTCGTTTGAAGTTTCTGGGGAAGTATTTTCCAGAAGACTTAAGACGAAGAAAAGAAATAGAATTCCTTGAGTTGAAGCAGCATAATATACGTGTTAGGGAATATGCTGCTAAATTTGATGAATTGTCAAAATATTGCCCCTATTTTCAAAATGGAGTTGATGAAAGGTCACAGTGCTCCAAATTTGAGAGTGGATTAAGGCTTGACATCAAGCAGGCAGTAGGGTATCTTGAGATAGCCCAATTTCCTACCTTGGTGAATCGCTGTAGAATCTATGAAGATGATATGAAAGCTAGGCAGACCTAGTGGAAAAGTGGAGGACCACTAAGAAACAAGAGACAAAATTTTCTAAAGCAAAGGAAACCATACAATGCCCCACCTAGACCAAATGGCAGAACATCCAGCCAAAGGACTATTGCTGTTGGGAGTTTTAATACTCCTATTCGATGCTACTGTTGTGGAGGATATCACCATCAGAGGGATTGCAACAAGTCATCGATTACCTGCTTCAATTGTGGAGAGAAAGGCCACTATAGCAGCATATGTACAAAGCCCAAGAAAGAACAAAACAATGACAATAATGGAAAGGCTCCAGCTGGTAGATCTCGAACCAATGGTAGAGTCTTTACCATGAGCGGAACTGAAGCGGCCATATCTGGTGGCCTTATTCAGGGTAAGTGCGTCATAAACGATAATCTCTTAAATGTACTATACGACTCAGGCGCAACTCATTCATTTATTTCTAATGATTGTGTGAAGCATTTGAATTTTCCTGTTTCACTTTTACCTTATAACCTTGTTGTTTCTACCCTACCAATATCCCTATTGTTACTTCTCGTGTATGTTTAAATTGTCCAGTTATTATAGAAGGTAGAACTTTTTCTATAAATTTGATCTGTTTACCTTTAACTAAATTAGATCTAGTATTAGGAATGGACTGGTTATCTTCCAACCATGTTCTTCTTAACTGTCATGAAAAAGCCTTAGTCTTCGAATCAAAATTCGAGACTTCTGTGGGATTTGAGATGGTCACTGCCAACCATATAGATGCTCCTAAAAACAAGGAAGCTCAAATGTATGTGATTATATCTTCTTTAAAACCCAAGGGAGATTTAAAAATTAACAATCTACCTATCGTCTGTGATTTCCATAACGTCTTTCCCGAAGATATTCCTGGTTTACCTCCTGAAAGAGAAATAGAATTCAGCATAGACTTAGTACCAGGATCAGGACCTGTATCTATAGCACCTTACAGAATGTCCCCTCTAGAGCTAGCAGAATTGAAAAAACAAATAGAGGAACTCTTAGAAAAACAATTCATTAGACCTAGTGTTTCTCCTTGGGGTGCTCCAGTGTTGTTGTCAAGGAGAAAGATGGAAGCATGAGATTGTGCGTTGATTATCGCCAACTCAATAAGATCACTATCAAGAATAAGTACCCATTACCTCGAATAGATGATCTTATGGACCAATTGAGAGGAGCGACGATATGTTCAAAGATTGACTTGAAATCTGGCTATCATCAAATTAGAGTCAAGACTGAGGATATACCAAAGACAGCCTTTAGGACAAGATATGGACATTATGAGTATTTGGTAATGCCTTTTGGCGTAACTAATGCTCCTGCAATCTTTATGGACTACATGAATCAGATATTCCATGAATATTTGGACAAATTCGTGATAGTCTTTATAGATGATATTTTGGTTTACTCCAAAAATCACCAAGAACATGAGGAACACTTAAGGATAGTACTGCAAATATTGCGGGAAAGGCAGTTGTATGCCAAATTCTCAAAGTGTGAATTATGGTTAGAACAAGTAAGTTTTCTAGGACATGTAATTACAAAAGAAAGAATTTCAGTAGACCTTGCCAAGGTGGAAGCAGGGTTGCGTTGGGAACAACTAGAACAATAACAGAAATACGGAGTTTCCTAGGATTAGCAGGGTACTATCGAAAATTCATTGAAGGATTTTCGAAGCTAGCTTTATCCTCACTCACACGCTTCCCGAGAAACTTCCCAGTAGGTCACCCATCCCTAAATCACTCCAAGTCAAGCACGCTTAATTATAGAGTTCTTAAGTAATGGGCTACCGAAAAGTAGATGCATCTTGTTGGTATAGGTAGCACTTATTAATTCCTTTAAGCTATCCTTAACTGTAAAGTCACATACCCGCACAACCTCTAAATCCCTCTCGTTCGGGTGTGTATTCGATTCATTCATGTATCCCCTCCCGCTAGAAGCCTGCCAGGAGCCGCTCACTGTCCGTGCCTCATCTATTTTGCACCGGCGATCACTCCCCGCCCTCGTCAGCGCCCGGGATGTTACATGCCCACCAGCTTCCGCTTGGTTCGTCCTCGAACCACACCGTACTGGGAGAGAGAACCTAGCTCTGATACCACTTTGTAACGCCCAGCCGCTTTCAGGATGAGTAACTGTCCCCACATTTAAGTTATCACTAATTTATCACTTCCTAACTTTTCAAATAGAAGTTTATCTGGTCTCAATTAATTTGAGTACCAGTATAATCAACATTTATGCCTTATATTGCATAAATTGTACAATATCAAAATAGAATAACGACATAGTAATTATAGTTTAATTACTAAAATTTTGACAGAATAACAACTAAATAAATGCATTTTAATTTTCTAAATTTGAGCAAAGTGATAGCTTAGCAAGTGCATTTTAATTTTCTAAAATTAAGCAGCGTAACAACTTAATAATTATAATTTAATAATTTAAATTTGAACAGAGTAATAACTTAAAAATTATAATTTAATAATTTAAAATTGAGCAAAGTAACAATTTAGCAAAAATTAAATTTTAACATTAAACAATATAATAATAATAATAATAATAATAATAAATAAACTTAAGCCTAAACTAGTTTAGGGGAAAACCCTTCCTATCAACATACAAAGTGACAATAATTTAGAGTCAACCCCACTCCCTCCATTACCTCTAAGGTGATTGATGAAGAGGATGGAATTGTTGATGCAAAGCTCTTAAGAAGAAAACTTTACTAATTGTTAGAAAACTAGTAAAATTTGAGCATAAAAGCAAAGTAAAAGAAAAATTTTTCTAGAAAGAGAAGCTCTCTAAAAACTTGGTAGTTTGAGAGAGGGAGAGGTGCTGAAAAATGGTCCAAAACCATGGCTATGTATAAAGGAGGAGAAGGGGTTAGGTGTCCACAAAATTACATAAGTCATTATGTCATAAATTCAATTTTTATTTATTTTTAATTTAATTTAGGGACACATACACCATTTAGGGTGTTGAATCACCCCTCCTAGGCTTGCAAACATGCTATATGAGCTGTCCTCAAGCTCCTCAATGTAAATTTTATCTGTAGGTAAATTAATCGGTATCGATAAAAACGCTTAAACTTAAAAAATTAGCTTTTAATATCAAAATAATTCATTTTAATGCAAAACTGGACAAATACATTATTTTTCATCAAAAATAAATTTATAATAATAATTTTTAATTTGTATTAATTTAATTCCAATTATATGTATTTATTTTGTATTTTTAAGCTAGAAAATTCATAAAAAATCCATTTTAATTCAATAAATACCAAAATTTTGTGAAAAATTCTAAAATTGAATATTTCACCCATAAATAAACTGAAATTACTATTTTCATCATTTTTGGATGTCAAACCAATACTAGCTAACTTATCGGACACCTAAAGGCATTTTGGTCATTTTACAGAGGAATTCCAAAAAATTTCCAAAATTATATTTTAATATATATGACATAATTATATTTTAATATATATGACATAATTTCAAGCTCAAATTAACATTTTAATGTCAATTGAATTTTTTTTTCTCATATCAGCCTTTAATGTTAAAAAATACGGACAAAATCGTCATTTTGTAATTTCTCCGTGCTCCGACTCAAAAAAATTATTAAAAATTACTATTTAATAGCTCTTAAAATTTTGAGTGTAATGGTGAGAATCATAATTTTGAAATTCCTTCCCGATTTTTTAGAATTACATTGTCAAATATTTGAAAAACAGTTAAAAATTGAAATAGGATTATTATATTTTTCACTATTTCTTTCAAAATAAAATTTTTATAACGAAACATACTGAGTATGAAATTTTGAAAATATTTTGAAGTCAAAAAATATCTAGGTTGCTCACACAGTCAATTAGGGGTATTTTAATCATTTTACAAAAACTATCTTAATAAATTTCCAAAAAAATTATAAAATTATTATTAATTATTCTAAGTATATTGATAACTTAAAAAGAATTTGTAAACACTTCTAACTAATTTTTTTTATTCTGTTATCTGATTTTTTTAGTCATTTTACCCATTTTAAGCTCAGTTTCCCAAAAATTTATTAAAAATCTAAACTAAGTACTACATAATTGTAGTAATCAAATTTTTGAGATTTCCATCTAGTTCTCCAAAATAAATACAAAATAATTAAGAAAATAATTTGATATGCAAAAATAGGGATGTTACATATACAATACTTCTTTTTTTTAAAAAAAATTATACTAAGTTTCTTAATTGTTTGAAAAATATTACATTGACATTTCTTATACATTACACTAATTTTTTTAATTGTTTGAAAGGCATTACATTGTTTACTATTATAAAGGAAGTTGTTGTAAATATTAAAAAAGTAAGAAAATTACGTACAATTTTAAAAGACCTCAGGAGGTGTTAGTGTAATTTAATTCTTATTTGTTTATGTATTTTAAATTTTAAATTTTAAAGTAATTTTTTATTTAATTAAAATGTAGTATGTGTTTATATATTTATTTATTATTTAATAATTGACATATAAATATATTAAATTAAAATTAAGATGAATAATAAAATATAAAAAAGTGAGATATATTGTCGGGTTCATTGAGAAAACACTTAAAGTACAAAAGATATGACATTATAAAAATGTATAAAATATTATTAAAAATATAATAGAGAAACTCGTGAGTTGTTTTGTTGTAGAAGTCCTTAAAATTCACGTTCAGTTATGCCGAGACATAATGAAGAGATTCAAGTGACTACAAGATTCAAGGGACGTAAGTAATGGTCCTCTTAAGTAAAGATTATAGAATACTACACTATTTGAATAATTATTTGATCAAAAAATAATTTTGTCTGTTTTAAACTGTGTAAATGTGTTTTAATTTTGAATTTTAATAAGATCATATTACGTTTTAAATATCGTCAATTATTTACTTTAATACAGGCTTACTTGAGAAAAATAATGTAATTCTTAAGTAATGTCGTAATTTGATAATTCTTAAAATAATTTAACTTCTAAATTAGTTGTTATCAACAAACTTATTTATTAACGTGGTGACAAGTCGACTTTAGATCCAAATTAAACCCCGTGAAAAATTGTTCTTTTTGGGTCATGAAATATACCCGTTTTAACCATCAAATTGGCCAATAAGGCAGAAGTACTTAGATAAATTGCCCGTCTGGGACTGAGATGGGTTAGTGGTCTAATGCTACAAGAAATTCGTATTACCCAAATTGAATAATTCAATTTCTTTTTTACACAAAGTAATTGTTATATACACACCAACATGTCACTATGCACACATAATAAATGAACATGAACTACAACTCACCAAAAGACGACCAAACCACGCATGTACTGACACGAACTATCACAGAAAATACATAATAATAGCAATAATAATAATAATAATAATACATTTTTGTTAATGAGACTCGTTAGAAACAACCAAAGAGCTTCTTTGGCGCTGTTCCAGTTGCTTTGTACTTTGCTGCTGTCTCCTCTGCCTTCAAGAAATCTTCCCCTTTTTTGGCCTCAGTAAATGCCCTCTTTTCCTCAGCTTCTCGGTGGATTGTAGCTATTTTGTTTTTCAGTTTCTCTGCATATTCTGCCTTTTTCTTCTCCAGTTGTTCCTGCTCACAAATACGGTGAAAAGTCAATTTTTCCTCCCCATCTTTGTCAAATTCAATGTGTGTCTTATCTTTGGCCTGACAATTGGAAAAATTATTTTGCTTTTGACAAGGCATGTTAGAGTTTGGTCTATTTTTCTTTCACCTCTAAATTTTTTACACCCAAATTCTCACCTCTATATTAATTTTCTTTCTCTCTTCCTATCTAATAATCACTTCACTGATGATATTTATCACTTTCTCACCTTTTTCTTATCTCTCTTTATCTCCTAAAGGTGTATACACTCATTGGGATGTGCTAAAATTCCTTTTTTAGTTGACTTTAGAATAAACATTATTTATAACAGAATATGCAGATTGCATTCTCATAAAAATTAATATTTGGGGAGCTGAAATATTAATATAAGATCACTTTTCAGAACAGGATAACAACTCTTTTTATTGTGGTTATTCTATTGTGAGAAATGGTTATTCCAAGACACCACCCCACCCCCCCCACCAAAAAATACCCCCTTATTCTTTCAGTTTCTGAGAGGGTGGATGGAAACATGTTTGTTCATTTCCAATTAAAAAGATAAGAACAAATTTAATACCAGTTCCCAAAAGAATAAAGGTATGGACACAACTTTAAACAGTACCCGCTAAAAAAGTTACAATTACTACTAATAAAATAAGTTCTTACTTCAATCTTTCTCAATTCTGCCTCCGTTGCAGCTTTCTTACTATTCTCCCATGCTGAAATGGCTGAAAGTTTTTTGTGAGCTCTGCTCATCAAATACATTAAATTAGTAAAAAATAAATAAAAATAGTTGAACAACGTCAAAGAATCAAACGTCCTGATAAAATAATATGAATATCTAACGTTAACTAGCAAGTTAGTTTGGCAAAACAGATAATGGTCATCTGTTCCAATTAGAATTCCATATTTACATATATCTTTTTCAAACTTAATTTCACAATGATCACATTAATGATGCTTAGCAATGCCAGGCATATTTGCTTCCCAACGAGTGCACTGCCAAAAATAGCCAAAAGATCAGGCCAGTTTCTATTTAAGCTGAAAAGGGAATGTAACAATATTATGCATAGCTTCTTTGCCTCCCTCCTTTGATTAATCCCCATACTTACGGTGACTCAATGAGAGTTACAGAATTGAGTCCACATAAAATATGAAACAAGCATTAGATAGTTAAGGACTGGTGCAAACTCTTACTTGTTCTCTGCTCTTGACTTTTCACTCTCTTCCCATGCTTTGATTAGCGACAGCCTCTTCTCCGTTGCAACTCTTGCAAGGACCGCATCTGAAGAAGAATGAGAAGGCATAGGAATTAGGATGTAATGTCAGCATATGAAATGCATAAAGGGAAATCAAGTGTCACAATGACAAACAAACACACCTCGGTTCACAGAGCCCTCAATTGGTTTCTCTTCAGCAACTTCACTAGTCTCTGACAGTAACCAAATTAACAACAAAAAACACAATAATTATTATGTTTGAGCCTTTGTAGCAATAACTATGATGATTAAATAGGAACGTATATTGTGGAGAACTAAAGAGACAAGGTGACTTGTAAGAAAGTGACTTTGTAAGATGATTAAACCAAAAGTTAAGTATACACCATGTGTATACTTGTAATCCAAGGCCACGTGAAGGTGACTTATAAACATGTGACAAATATATGGTTAAGTAAAAAAACATCAACATGGAAGATCTTAAAACCGTCAATGGAGTAATACTGTATGAATCACAAGACCAGGCAAAAATGTTTCTTCCTTTGAATTTTCCACATATTTTGGGCTCAAATATGCAAAATTACTCGAATGCTAGAATCTTAATTATCTTTCAGTTGGACGGTAACACATCAATTTGGACATATAACTCTTTCCGATAGAACTACGACGGGGAAATTCCAGCACAAGAAAACTGATAAAAATTACAAGAAAAAACACAAAATAATCGAGTAAGTCTTTAAAACTCACAGGAAGTTTAACTTAATTAGTGATTTTTGACATTTTCCTTTTTTTTTTTTTAAACACGTTTAGGAAACTCGATAGTACAAGTCATATATATTTTTTTTCTGAATAAAAGGACTGGAAATAAAAAGAAGAAGAAGAAAAACCATTTCTTGCAATAAGAATTAATTTACACTGCTATGATTGTTAAAAGAACGGAGACAAGAGGACAAAGAAAAACAAATATGAGACGTTAAAAATCAATATTGCCATTAAAACTTAAGAAAATTTAAAAACTTAAATATATCAACCGATTCTCTTACGCAACATATCTACAGGTAGGTAGGTAGGTAGAAACAATTTCACTTATACTAAAATCATCATGTAATTCAAAGAGAAATTAAAAACTGATCACCTTAACCGGTTAAACAAGAAAAAAGAAAAAAAACAGATTGAAAAGCATAAAACATACATAAGCAATGAGTTTTGGTTTTTGTTTATTGAAATCATGTCCTGGCCAGATGTATAATATCACCCATCCTTTTGGTGGCAGATATGAAATTAATGATAAGAGAAAGGCAAAGGGGAGTTATAGTGTCATACTCTCAACTATGGCAAGAGCTTTGGACTCATCAGCAGGCTTGTTATCCGGAGGAGAGGGTTGTGGAATTACAGATTTCTCCTCAGCCACATCCTCCTTTGGAGGGTCGTGAACAGCAGGTTCTGGTTCAGGTTCGGGTTGAGGCTCGGGTGCAGGATGAGAGGGAGTACTCTCAGCCACCTTTTTGGATTGCTCCTCTGTCATTTTTCCTGACACTGATGACTTAGAACTCTTTGCACAAAGTGAAGGGAAAAAAAAGTTGTGACGAAGTTCTCACTAATTAAGGACTAAGGAGTGTTAAAATATATGATAGAAAGATATGTAGAGAGATTGAGGAACAAGGACAGGATTGGTTGGGATATTATGGTTGAAGGAAGGTAACTTAACGCATATTCCAAAAGCTTAGCTGGGTGGGTGTGGTAGGTACAAGTGGCCTCCTATGAGTTGGCACAGCGCACGAATGGAGACACCCTGCGCCGGAATATTTATTTTTAGGTTAAATTAATTTGTAAGATCCTATAATTTTATAAAATTTTTAAATAAGTTTTTACAGTTAAAAATATTTAATTTTTTTTTATAGTTTAACAAGTTTGTAATTAAATCTTTATATGCTAATAGTATTATAATTATGTTAATTTATATTTAACTTAATTACACTTTTAAACTTCTAATTTTTCTTTTATTTACAATCAAGTTTAAGTGTATGTGGTATGTAAAAATTGAAAAAAAATTAATAAAAGTGTTAAAAGTGGGAATTGGACCTCCAACCTTGAAATTCACCAACAACATTAAAATCATTAAATTAATAACTTTATTAAATGCATAAATAAAAATTATATTATATATAACTTAAACGAGAGACTAAAAGTACACATATATTTATTATTATTAAATTAAATAATGTTAATATTATATAAACTAATAATATTAAAATTAATATTAAGAAATATATACTAAATATATATTAATAATATTAAAATTAATATTAATAAATATAAATTAATAGTATACACTAAGACCAAATTACACATATATTTACTACTAATAAATAAACAACATAATATTATAAAACAAAACAGACAATAGCTTATACTTTTTAATACTATATATCTTAATTATAACTTAATCACTTTATTTTAAATAATTTTCTTTTTTTATAAATTTGTGTTGTTTTAATTTTTTATTTTTTCTCTGCAAATTTTAATGACTGAAATAAAATATTATTAACGATGAAATAATTCTTTATATATATTTCACTAAAAAAGTATATTTATATCATATATTTTCAATTAACCTTCTTTTGATATATTTACTAGAGGATGAACCCGTGCAATACATTGGAGAATTATTGAATTTACATATAAAAATTTATATTGAGAATTTTTGTTAATTTCTTATTTTAGCAAAAAAAGATCTTAAATAAATTAAAATTTTCATAATAACGAAATTACTTTACTATATTATCATAAGAATAACATATCAATTAGATATGAACTTAATCATTAATTAATAAGAAAAAAAAAAAGAGGACAACTTAATGTGTTTATTTTCCATTACAACTATAAATTTGAATTTTAAGTTTTTTTTATGATGCTAAAAATATTTTCTCATTTAAGAAATACTACATTATTTCCATTTTGAAGAGTGAAATGTTTATAACATATTTCAAAATTTCAAATTTCAAGAAAACATTTATAATATATTTTAAATAATTAAAATTAATTAATTTAAAATTATTAACTTAACCTTCAAATATTACCAATTTCAACAAACATTTTTACAAATTTAAAATTTCAAGAAAACATTTATAACAACTTTTAAATAATTAGAATTATTAAATTTAAATTTAATTATTCAATCTCAAATATTTCCGGTTTTATAACATTCTTTAAAACTTTAAATTCAAAGAAAACATTTATGACAAACTTTAAATAAATAAAATTAATAAATTTTAATCTAACTATTCCCAATTTTAGGACAACATTTATAATATTTTGTAAAATTTAAAATTTTAAGAAAGCATTTATAACAGTTTTTAAATAATTAAATTTAATATATTTGAATTTAATTATTTAATCTTAACTATTTTGGTTTCAAGAAAGTATTATAAATTTTATAAAAGTTTAAAATTTCAAAAAGACATTTATAATAATTTTTAAATAATTGAAATTAATTTATTTGAATTTAATTATTTTACCTCAATTATTCTTAATTTTTAAAAGTTTAAAATTTCAAGAAAATATTCAAATATTTTTAAGTATTTATAATAATTTCACAACAATTAAATTAGTAAAATTTAAATTCTTAATTAGGGGAGGGTGGGGCGAAAAGTACATCAAGCTATATAATTCAACATTTACTTTATTATATATACCTTTCTAGGTTGGATGTTTAACTGTTTAACATCAAAATATCAAAAAAATTCATTGTTTTAAGTTAGATCATTATATTAATCTAGCTATTCGAGCATAATAAACATTTTAAATATGAAAAAAATGGGCATAAAAATTGAAGACTAAGATAGTGAAGATAAGTCTTTAAAGATTATAAATGAGCAATAAGGACTCTTAGTTGCCAACAAATTTACTGATCTTAGTCTACGAATGGCTCAAATATACTATGATTAATAACCTGTATATTTTTGTTTAATATATACGATAAGTTAAATTGTGGCTAAAAAAAGGAAGGAATGAAAAAAAGAAAGAATTCATTTTTCTGTAATAATCAAACCTGTATAATTTATACTTTTATTCTTAATTGTTTCAAATGTTTATATGTACTAAATACTTTTCTTAACGAATTGAATACATTATTCTTAGCATTAGTACTTTTGCAAACCTCTTTGTATAGTTTATTAATTAGCACTTGAAACTTGCTTGAACGCTAAAAGAAGTTTATTGCCCATGTAAGTTATAGTGAGCTAACATATATATTTGAAGGCCAATGGAAATTAAGAATAAAAACATGAAACATGTAAACAGTGTTAAAGGGATATTATTATATTGTTCTAAAAACACATAGATATAAACGTAAATAACTATATCAAATTAACAAAAGAAATTTTAAAAATGACAAATTAAGAAAGTGTAATGCATCAAAATAATGAAAAACATAATAATTTAGAGATCAAACTCACAATGAGTATCAAGTTCAAATTTTGTGACCAACATGACCATATAAGCTTACTTAACATTAAACAATCAAATAAATTATATATAATTAATAAACCATTAACCCGCTTGCTATATGTTCTGATTTCTAACACAGACATGACTGCCTTCACCTTTGTTCCCAATTTACATACAAAAACATAGACAAGTAAGTAAATTTCTAACTTTGACTATCATTCACTTTTATTAGGTAAAAGGGTGGCTACAAAATAGGAAAAAAATATTTTAGAATAAACAAATGAATGTAAATATGCAATTCCAAAATAATTTTAAAGAAGGATTAAAAAAAATGGTGTATAGATAATGCTAATAATTAAAGAGAATAGTGGTTTTTCTTGGCTAATAAGGAAGAAGACAAATTGATTGCTCTAGAGGTAAAAGTTAGGATTCTTTTCTTTCTTTGAAATTATCTTTTTTTATTTAGCTATTCAAATTCAAATTTGATTTGAATTCATTTAAATTTATTTATTCAATTCTAATTAATTTCAAATAATTATTATATCTGTTTAAATTTATATATTCTACTTAAGATTTATTGTTTAGAATCAGCTAATTATTTGATTTCAAATTATAATTTCAAATCTTTATAAATAAAATCATTATGAAAAATACTAATTAATGCACAAAAAACCCTAATGTCGCTCATTAATGCTTCAGAAATCCTACAAAACCTCACTTATATATATATATATATATATTAAATAATTACAATTAATCAATTTAAAATTACTAATTTAACTGTCAAATCTTACCAGTTTCAACAAACATTTTTACAAATTTAAAATTTCAAGAAAACACTTATAACAACTTTTAAATAATTAAAATTATTAAATTTAAATTTAATTATTCAATCTTAAATATTTCCAGTTTCAATAAAACATGTATAACATTCTTTAAAATTTTAAAATTTCAAAGAAAGCATTTATGACAAATTTTAAATAAATTAAATTGATAAATTTTAATCCTAACTGTTCCCAATTTTAGGAAAACATTTATAATCTTTTTTACAATTTAAAATTTTAAGAAAGCATTTATAACAGTTTTTAAATAATTAAAATTAATATATTTGATTGTAATTATTTAATCTTAACTATTTTTGGTTTCAAAAAGGTATTTATAAAGGTTTAAAGTTTCAAAAAAAAAAATTTATAATAATTTTAATAATTTAATTAATATATTGAATTAATTATTTTACCTCAATTATTCTTAATTTTTAAAAGTTTAAAATTCCAACAAAGTACTCAAATTTTTTAAGTATTTATTATAATTTTAAAACAATTAAAATTAGTAAAATTGAAATTCTTAATTAGGGGTGGTGGGGCAAAAAGTACATCAAGCTATATAATTCAACAGTTACTTTGTTAGGTATACCTTTCAAGGTTGGATGTTTAACAGTTTAACATCAAAATATCAAAAAAAATTCACTGTTTAAGTTAGGTCATTATATTAATCTAGCTATTAGAGCATAATAAACATTTTAAATATGAAAAAAATGGGCATAAAAATTGAAGACTAAGATATTGAAGATAAGCCTTTAAAGATTATGAATGAGCAATAAGGACTCTTAGTTGCCAAGAAATTTACTGATCTTAGCTTACAAATGGATCAAATATACTATGATCAATAACCTACATATCTTTTGTTTAAGATGTATGATAAGTATAATCGTGGTTGAAAAAGGAAGAAAATAAAAAAAGAAAGAATTCATTTTTCTGTAATAATCAAACTTGCATAATTTATACTTTTATTCTTACTTGCTTCAAATGTTTATGTGCATGAAATACTTTTTTTAATAGATCGAGTACATTATTCGTAGCACTAATACTTTTGCAAACCTCTCTATAGAGTTTATCAATTAGCACTTGAAACTTGCATGAACACTAAAGAAAGTTTATTGCCCATGTAAGTTATAGTAAACTAACATATATATTTGAAGGTCAATGGAAATTAATAATAAAAACATGGAACATGTAAACAATGTTAAGGGATCTTACCATATTGCTTTAAAAAACACATAGATATAAACGTAAATAATTATATCACATTAACAAAAGAAATTTTAAAAATGACATATTAAAAAAATGTAATGCATCAAAATAATGAAAAAAAATAATTTAGAGATCAAACTCACAATGAGTATCAAATTCAAGTTTTGTGACCAACATGACCACACAAGCTTAACTTAACATTGAATAATCAAATAAAATTATATATAATTAATAAATCATTAACCCACTTGCTATATGTTCTGATTTCTAACACAGACATGATGTCTTCACCTTTGTTCTTAATTCACATACAAAACATAGACAGGGTAAATAAATTCTAACTCTGACTATCATTTACTTTTTATTAGGTAAAAAGGTGGCTACAAGACAAGAACAAAAATATTTTAGAATAAAAAATGAACATAAATATCCAATTCCAAAATAATTTTTAGAGAAGGATAAAGAAAATAAATGGTATATAGACAATGTTAATAATTAAAAAGAATAGTGGCTTTTCTCACCTAATAAGAAAGGAGACAGATTGATTGCTCTAGAGGTAGAGGTCAAGATTCTTTTCTTTCTTCGAAATTATCTTTCTTTATTTAATTATTCAAATTCAAATTTGATTCAAATTCATTTAAATTTATTTATTCAATTTTAATTAGCTAATAATGTGGATGTTTATTTATTATATTATTCAATAATTTCAAATAATTATAAATAATTATTATATTTGATTAATTTATATATTCTAGTTAGGATTTATTGATAAGAATCAACCAATTATTTGATTTCAAATCTTTATAAATAAAATCATTATGAAAAATACTAATTAATACACAAAAAACCCTAATGTTACTCATTAATACTTCAGAAACCTACAAAACTTTACTTATATATATATATATACATATATATATAGATATAAGATATCATATCTAATGTATTTAAATTTTTATAGAAGTTTATTAATATATACTAATTTATATATATTAGTGAACTCTAAGGATGAGGATTCAAACACCATTCATGCTAACAAGTATATATTATTAATTTATATTTATTAATATTTATTTTAATATTTTTAATATCCTATAAATATATAATAACTTATATTTATTAATATTAATTTTAATATTATTAGTTTATATAATATTAATATTATTTTATTTAGTAGTAGTAAATATATGTGCAATTTTAGTCTTTCATTTAAGTTATATATAATATAATTTTTATTTATATATTAAACTAAGTTATTAGCTTAATGGTTTTACTATTGTTGGTAAACTTCAATGTTAGGAGTTTGATTCCCACAAAAGTTGGGAGACTAAAAGTGCAATTATATTAAATATAACTTAATAGAATTATAACACCATTAGTGTGTAAGGATTTAATTACAATTTTTTTAAACTATAAAGGACTTTTTAAAAGTGTTTTTAACTATAGGGACTTAATTAAAAATTCTATAAAACTATAGGGACCTTTGCATTAATTTAACCTTATTTTTATACAATTTATTTATATAAATTGAATGACTTAAATTAATTTATTAACATAAGGCTATTATTAATAATAAAATATTATTTTAATTTACTTGTTTTATATAAATGAGATATATTATACTGATATTTGATAAACTAACATTTGTATATATCAATTTCAATTCTTATACAAATGAAATTGTCTGTTAATATGATATATCATATTATTGATATGTGCTTACAATTTTTAAACTAACGTTTTAATTTGTTGGTAAAAAATTATGCCAACAAAAGTTCATCTAAAGACAAGAAGTTGGTAAATAACATTTTTTTTTTCTCATAGTGTTCCTTTAATTGTTTAGATATTTTTCAGTATAAGAAATTTTCCTATCATCTGGAACATTTATGTTGCAGGAAACTCTTTCGATAGCTCTTATTGCTTGAGCCATTTAAAGTCCTTCATATATATATATATATATATATATATTATTTATTTATTTTAAAAATTTCCACTGTTGGATATATAATCTCTAAGGAAAAATTATGATTTTAATTAGAATACATTGAAATTGTAAAGGTCTTAATACTGCTATCTAATTATAGACTGTTATATATGGTAAAATTATTAATTTTTATAACAATGACTTTATAAGTTGCATGTAAAATAGTTTTTAAATGATAAATAGTATAAAAAAATTTATACTAGCAATTTATAAAAATTAAACTAAAAATTTAATTAGTTATTAGACGACATTCGAAATTCACACCGTTATTTAAATTGCTAGGTGATCACATCGGATCGGATGGCACCTCGCACGTAACATATGATTAACCCGTTGATATTTGGCATTTGCAGTGTCGTATTATTGATTAATATTTATCGTGCCTATGTATTTAAAAAAAGAAAAAAATTAGACAAACATTCAACGTGTCTATGACAAGTTGCGGCGGTGCCGAAACGGCACTGCATTTAGTGCACTTATGCATCATCAAGTTTGAAATTTCGTTTCTTCATCGAGATATTTTTATTATTTTTATTCATATTTTTTACTGTGATTGGTCGAGATTCTTTCGTCTTTTCTTTCCTGAGGGTAAAGGAGGGTTTATGTGGGACCTAACTTGTAAAGATGATAATTATCTCTTGCAATCAATCATGTCAATTACATTTTTTAATTTCCAGCTGAACTTGTGAAACCACCAGCTTTCCATAATCCACACTGTTATTTTCCTATAGTAGCTAGCGCAATATGTTTTTGTTATTATTTTTTATGGTTGATTTCCTGTTTTTTTTTCTTCTTTATTTTGAAAAAGATGAGCTGTGGAGGCTATTTTGATTTTGAAGATATACCAGATCAGGGCAAGTCGGCAAGAGAACATTGAGATAATCCAAAGCATAAAAAAGAGAAGGCTAAATTGTATTTTTAGGACTCTTATAATTCTCAATATGTAATTTTGATCTTCTTATTTTTAATTCTATAATTTTAGTCCTCTAATTTTTAAAAATTAACAGTTTTTTTCCTCTTATTTTTAATTTTACAATTTTACTCTTTTAATTTTTAAAAATTCGTAATTTTGATCCTTCAATTTTAGTTTAAAAATTTAAAAATTACAAAAATTCATGATTTTAGAGAGACAAAAATTGCGGAATTAAAAATAAGAAGACCAAAATCATAGGTTTTAAAAATTGAAGAACTAAAATCGCAAAATTAAAAATAAGAAAATCAAAATTACGAATTGAGAATTATAGAAAGATCAAAAGTATAATTTAGCCAAAAGAGAAAGAAAGAGGAAGTAATTCACTGTTATACATATATATGAATTAAGGTAAATATAAACAATACGAATTAGGCATGTAAGAATTTGGTTAAAATTTAATTTTAGGGTTAATCATGTTTTTGGTCTCTAAACTTTTCATGAATTTCACTTTTAGTACTTAAACAAATTTTTGCATATTTTTAGTCCCTCAACTTTTGCCCGTTAATGTTTTTAGTCTCTGCCGTCAAGTATCATCATTAAGTGATTATGTGATAACCATGTCATCAGCCACGTGGCTTACCACGTGGACTATTAGTTTAACATGACAATCATGTGCAAATTTTTGGGTAAACTTTATTTGTAGTCCCTTACCTTTACATGGAATTCATTTTCAGTCCTTTAATAATTTTTTGACCGAACTTAGTCCCTCATCCTTTCACAAAATTTACTTTTAGTCCCTCAACAATTTTTTGACTGGTCTTATTGTTTGTCATTATTTTTAGTTCCTCCCATCAAATATCACTATTAAGCGATAATGTGAAAGCCATGTTGGCAATCATATGACTTGCCACATAAACTGCTAATCTTATGTGGCAGTCATGTGGTAAAATGTTATTAGTTCAAGACATTTTTTAGGGTCCTAAAGCGCTACAAATTTCTAACAATATAAAACTATCATAAAAGGATTCATAGGAGCGAGATTAAAAAATAAAAAGAATGCAAAAAAAAAACGCAATTTACACTTTTCAAACCTTCAATTTTCGAACCATTCTAAACCCTAATCCCCAACCCTATTTCTCAAGCTAAACTTCCTATTCAATCTCACTCTTGCAAACCTTTTTGCTCTACGAGCACACCAATTACAAAGGGCAAACACAAGGTGACGATGCTGATAAGAGAGCAAAAAAAGAGAAGAGAAGATAGAGATAGTTGAGTGAGAAAGGGATATAGAAAGAGAAAATGAGATAAGGTTTAGTGGTGGATGCAGTACGATTATGGTGGTGTTTTGGTGTTTGGGGTTTTGATTCATAAGGTTCTTTAGTGGTAGGATTCTTTGGTTTTGGTGCTTGGGATTTTGCTTACTATATTTCCTTCTTCTTCTTTTATCAAAATTTCAAAGCCATTTCTTTTAGCAGTTTTACATCTCCAAAAAATTTGTAGCTCCTTAGAACTACTAAAAAGTCTTGAACCAACAACATTTTACCATGTAATGCCACATAATACTAGTAGTCTGCATGGCAAGTCACATGGTTGTCACATCATCTTTCAAACCGTGATACTTGATGAGAAGGACTAAAAAAATGACACATCGATAAAAAAATTATTGAGAGACTAAAATGAATTTCGTGAAAAGATGAGAAACTAAGACAACCAGAAAATTGTTGAGGGATTAAAAGTGATTTTGCGAAAAAAGATGAGAGACTAAGACCATCAAAAATTGTTGGAGACTAAAAAAGATTTTGTGAAAAGATGAAGGACTAAAAATAAAGTTTATCCAAAATTTTACACGTGACTGTCATATCAGACAAGTAGTCCACATGACAAGCTAGGTGGCTGATGACATCGCTACCCACATCATCACTTGACGATGAAACTTGATTGCAAGAAGCTAAAACATTAAAGACAAAAATTGAGGGACTAAAAATATACAAAAAATTTATTTAGGGGCTAAAAGTAAAATTCATGAAAAGTTTAGGGACAAAAACATAATTAATCCTTAATTTTATTCCTACCCATTAATGCCTGCCACGCACAATTTAATTAATTTTGTCATTTTTTGTACAGATTTTTTGGTGCCCACTAGCAGGTTTGTATGAATTACGAGCCTTTTTTTAATACGAGAAAGAAAAATAAAAATATTATAACTCACTATTGCGTCCACGTAAGCATAACGAATTTTGTGGCCATATAACAAATATATTAAATACCTTAATACTTTTAGTGTCACTTTTTTCAACAGATCTTAAGACTATTTATTTCTTTTTTACTTATTTTAGGATCACTTTAATTTTAATCAACTCGAATTCGTATCCTTTCTAGATTTTGGTACTTGTTTATTTATTCCCCTTTTAAGTGATTACTAACTGAATAATTTAATGATTCAAATAAACCAAACATTTTCAACGGCTCCATAATTTATAATCTATAGTATATATAAATCTGATGTACCTTTTTATTGTAACAATCTGTCAAATTAATCTACAATCAAACTTTAATATAATAAAATGATTATTATAATGGAAAAATTAATAAAAATCTGGTTTATATGGGACAACTTCACGACCGATGGATTCAGGAATTGATATTATATAATAATATTATTATATGAGTTTAATAATTATGTACTGTCAATGTAAAAAGTTCTGTCAACTAATCAAAAATTATCATTGATATGATTTTTAAAGTATTTATTATAAAAGTTAACAAACTTACAATAAATGGTGGTTTGTAATTGGATGACAATATAAAACTATTTTACATTGTCAGTGCATAGTTTGTTTTTTTTTATTATATAGGTGTTAGGGTCATTTTAAAAATTATCGAAATTAATTGTCGAAAAGATATACATGAAAGCAAGGTATTAGACATGTACTTTCTTCAATAAAACTTAGATTCGATCGAAATATTCTTTTCGACAAAAAGAAGAGTTAGTATACAAAGAAAAGTTGCTCCAAAATGTCTAAATCAGAATCTAAAAAAATTCGAGCAAAAAATCCCTCATTCGAGAAGAGAGCCACATCATATTTGAGAAAAGATACAAGTAATGTTCGATAAAGGATTTGAACAGACCTGAGAAGCGTATAAAGAGGAGTATGATGACATTGGAGGCAGTTATCACTCAGACGGTTGCGTACAAGTGTTAATGTATTATTTAAAAGTTACTTGTAGACTGTATATGTGTTTTATTGTAGTGATTTTACCGTTGTGTAGAATATCTATAAATAAATGATCGCGTAGCCATTGTTTCTTGGTTCTGACATTTCACACAAATCCTGTATACCATACACGCCGCACAAAATGGCTACCGGTTCCAAGGAAAACGTGTATGTTCTGACCCATCTTTCATTTTAATGTATTACTTTATTGCACCTCTTTTCGATAATTCCTTTTTCTTTCAATGACTTCCTCTTTTAGTCACTTTCATGATCTAGTTTTTTACATTTGTAACTTCTATTCAAGTAATTTGAAACATTTCGAAATCATATGTTTACATGTATTATGAATGCATTCAATGTTAATGCAATTTGTAATACAAAACTATAATGAATTCGAGGATTACTAAGAAATATGGATGGATTATAAAACATTGACAAAATCATTCTCAAATTGAAAGTTTAACTGCTAGTTCTAATAAAAGAATCCATATTATAAGTTTAGATTCTAAGTCCCATTTAAAAATCTTTATTTGTTGGTTAGAATCTTAGTGAGAAATTATCTATTAAAATCGAAACAACTTCGATTTCTCAATCAAATTTCCACCATCAACAATAGGCTATACTAATATTTAGTTTTTATACATGTCGCAGATTCTTAATTTGGTTCCTATACATAAACCTTATTAAATTAGTCCCTATACGTGTAGTACATTATTAATTTAGTCCATGTTGATATAACACCATTTATGAATTCTTAATTTGGTCCATATACATGTAATGCATTCTCAATTTGTCTCTATACGTGTAGCGCATTCTTAATTTGGTCGCTATATATGTAATGCATTCTTAATTCTTATAAGGACCAAGTTAAGAATGTGCTACACGTATATGAACCAAATTGAAAATGGGCTACACTTGTAAGGATCAAATTAAGAAAGTGCCACATCTATAGGGACCAAATTAAGAATGCGTAAACAGTGCCGTGGTAGTGGGACCAAATTGATAATGTTTGCACGTATAGGGACTGATTTAATAAGTTTTTATGTATATGGACTAAATTAATAATCTGCAACATGTATAAAGACTAAATTATTTGTTTAACCTATTATATAAAAGTTGAATAATAGAATACAGTACTAAAAAATGATAATAGTAAAGTAATGTTACAATAATAGTTAAAAACTTATAAAGTAAATCATGAAAATTGGACATAAAAATAAATTATAAATATTTTATTAAATAAAAGAAATAAAATAATATTATAACAAGATAATATTATATATAAAAATATCCACACTTAAATACTAAGACTAAGTAATATTATCTCAATACAAAAGTCATATTATAATTGCTAAAATTTTTAAAATAAATTATCAATATTAACATAAATATAAATTGTAAAGATACTAAAAATTAAAAAAAAAGAAGTAAAATATCATTGTAATTATTAAAAAATTATAAAAGAATTTATCCAATCAGACAAGTAAATTATAGCAAATAAAAATTAATAATTAAAAGGAATAAATAAAATAATATTATAAAATAAACATAATTCCCCAAAAAATAAATAATTTAAAGTTTTATAATGTTAAATAATTTTTATAAAGACAATTTTTTTTTAGTTTTGAAATGCTTATTTCATATATAATAAATCTTCAAAAGATAAAATCGATGTGAAATAAATGTTTAAAAGATTAAGTGATAATTTAGTCTTTTTCTAAATAAATTATAAAGCTTATTATTTTATTTGTCTAAAGTATTCCTACACTTTAGTGTTTCCAATTTTTTTCTTTTGCTTTTTAAATTCTTCCTTTCTATTTTTTAGTATCTACAGATAAGCTTATTGTAACGACCTTCTACCGTTACAGTACTACGTACAACTTCATACTCATCTAAGATATTCAGTCAATCACATTAAATATCATTACATCACCATACATACAATGGAATATACATACATTATATAAAACAATATAATATACAAGTCAGTTTATATACATCACCAAGGGAGAAATATAAACACAAAACCCTCTACAGCAGGTCATTTATACAACAACTACCAAAAAGTAGACAAAAGGATCTCTTCCAAAGATCCATCTACACAGGCCTTTCACCTCTAACTAGACCCTCCATCATCAGCTGTGGGAAGCCGGATCTGCTGAAGTCTTTCCTTCTACTCCCGCGTCAAAATGATGTGATCATGACAGTCACAACAACATACATCACCACACTAGCAATAACAACAACCATGACAACACAAAACAGAACAACAAGGCAAAGGAAGGCTTACATAATAAAACCAACGTACAATGTGTAATCCAACATAATCAAAATCATCAATCATACCAATATGGAAACCAAATTTGTCCAGAAATGGGTTTACATACATTACAGTATAGCACACACAACATAATACACCATGTTGTCAATCCCATATGTCAATGTATGAATGACACGACTTTCGAGAGATTTTCTATATTCCGGGCGATTAGCCAGGTTTTATCCCTTACCATGCCCTTCTAAGCACCATTCAGGAATTGCCAAAGTTTTGATCAGTTAGATAAGCTTACGGTTGTCAGGATAAGTGTATGTGGGTGGTGGTATACTATGACACAAGGCCTGCACTGCCTTGGCCTCCTGTGGAATTACCTATCCATTCATCCTCTAAGCCCAACTTTCAAACCCCACGTCTTATCCAAGCACTAGGTTGGAGGCACATCTGAGTTCAAACTCTGGTCACCATCCACCTTACATGCCTACCCGCACACGGCTTGAGGCCCACACAACCTCAGCCAACAACATATGCATGATCCACAACAACAACTCAACCACAATCATTCATCAATATCCATTTATTTATATATATATAATCTCACACTACTTGAGGCCTACACAACCTCAGCCAACAACATATGCGTATATGTATGATCCACAACAACAATTCAACCACAATCATTCATCAATATCCATATATATATATATATATATATATATATATATATATATATATATATATATATATATATATATATATATCACATCATCACACCACGTGACCTACTCAGCACCACCTATGGTCCAATAGTCACCATTAATTCCATGCAAACCCAATCCAGTATCTTGCATGGTCAATATATAATGTAATATCCAAGTAACACATACCTTGTGAAAATTCTCACATAGCACTGGGACCTACATTCGCTGTGAGAAGTCTCACCATAACAACACAACATAACCAGTGGAAGTTCTATTTAAGCAATCTTCCACCCAATTACTACTTTTTAACAATTTATCAAACAAATCCATCATAATAATTAAAGAAAGACCAAAAACTAGTTTAGAAAACCATTTAAATATCCAATTATCTTAAAATATACATTTTACATCTATGGGAGTCAATAAAATCATCAATAACCAACAAAAATAATAAGAAAGTAAAGAAAATTATGTTTTCTCTTGCTAAGTACGAATTTTGTCGCTAAGCGAGCTTTTCTGTCGCTAAGCAAATGCCTTACAAAGAGTTATCAGCTTTTGTTGCTAAGCGAAAAATTTGTCACTAAGCGAGACAAGATCCATCGCTAAGCGAAAAAGTCGTTGCTAAGTGAGTGACAGACTTCCAACAACGTCACAATCCGTTGCTAAGCGAACGTTTCCGTGCTGAGCGAGCTACAACTTCCAGCGAACTCAAAATCCGTCGCTAAGCGAACATTTCTGTCGCTGAGCGAGCTATCCATCGCTGGGTGCAATTTTCGATCATTTTCTTCACAAATAAATCACCAACACCCATTTTTGACCAAATCAATCAACAACAAACATCACAAAACAATTTTAACTACTTCTAATACCTTTCTAACAGATTATATAACAATTTTATCCATAAATCTCAAAATCCCCTTTCCAAACCAATTTTGATATCAAAATCCATATACATAAGATATTCACAAAAACCAACCAATTTCAAAGCATTAAATCGATATATCAACGTCCACAAACACAAAATCAACCAAGAGTAAGCTTCTCTTACCTCTAAAAGTCCCCAAATTTGAATTTAGGTTCTTTGAGGATTCAGTGTCTTGAGCCAAATCTTCCACAAATTTATTCTTTCTCTCACCACAAGTGCTGGACTAAGCTTACAACTCCTTTACATTCTCACAAACTCAAGAAATCTTAGAGAAAGATAGCGAGAGGATGAAGAGATGAGAGAGAAAGAGAATGAAGAGCTCTTCCCCCTTTCCTCCTTTTATACTCGACTTTTCGGAATTCTCACACAGACTTTTGGTCAATTGAGGCCCAAATATTACCAAATCACTCCCCTTATTTCAAAACTGATTTAAATCAATTATTTTTCCTCAAAAATCCAAAATAACACTCACAACACACCAACATTGGCTCAAGCACATATTTCAAGTTTCCTAAATTCAAATCCAAATTTCAAACAAACAACACACAACCATCATCACATACAACAAACCATACATAATAACAATTTATTTATTTCTTTTAATCACCTAAATTACATATCTAAGTTCCACTTTTTAGTTATCAAACACTTAACTATGCATTAGGAAAAACAAGACGTTACACTTATTTATGTGAATTATTATTCTATAATTTGTATAATCACTTGTTGGTTTATTATAATTATCTTGTGTTTTTGTTTTGAGTTTTACCGTTTTATTATGTGGTTTACTTTTTTAAATTATTCTCATGACATGTTAATTATTAATGTTAATATCATGTTATCATCATTTTTTTATAGCTGCTTCTTTTTTAATTTTATTATTTTTTTAATTTATTATTTTTTAATTTTAATTTTATTTTTACCTCCTTTTTAATTTCAATACATAATGAAATAAAATGGATAACGAGTTTTTAAATTTGAAGCCTAATTGACATAAATAATGAAAGAGTAAGCCCTCGTTTTACTCCCTAAATTTGTGAGATGCTGTCATAATAGTTCCTAAAATTAAAAAAATATCAAATGAATCCTTGAAATTAAAATTATTGGCATTTTGGTCCCTAAAATATACAACTTATTGTCATTATAGTAACTAAATTTTATAACTTACTATCATTGTAGTTATTAATGAAGCTAACAGTAGTGACTAACGAATTTCAATTTCTAGGATTTATTTGACTATTTTTCTAATTTCGAGGACTATTATGACAGCACCTTAGAAATTCAAAGACTAAAATAAGGATTTACTCAATAATGAAATAATGTAAGAAAATTTTTTTGTTACAAGATTGTCATTAAATCCATTTGATAAGATAAATCCTTTTAAAATTGAACCTACTACAACTTTTTATTTCTGATTAATTTGCAACGACAATAAATAAAAGTCAATAACATTCTTTTAAACATGTTAAAATTTATCTTTTTTGGTCAACTTTTTTTCATGACTAACTGTATACTGCAATTTCAATTATTACTTCACATAGAGGTTTGAGAATTCTCATATGTGATAGTGAAGGAAATTCTTTCACAATTTTAAATGTTGTTTATAAAGAAATTTTTCACAATTTAATCTAAGTAAGTTGTTAATCATTTTTTAGTTAATGTTGTTTTATAGTTATACACATATCATATGTTGCTCATGTCTTTATTAGCAATTTAAAGCATTTTATGAAATCAATATTTAGATTTCATTTTATTATGATTACAAGTATATAATTTCTAAATTTTATATCAAACACAACTTTTTTAGAACATAAATTTTATTAGTAATCTTCATATTTAGATAATTGTACAATTATTCATTTTCATTTTATAAATTATATTTTACTAATTTTTTTAAATGATTTTAATTTATATGAATAAATTAGATACACTTAGTTCAAGAAACAGTAATTAATGTCACTATTATGGATAAGTACTCTAGTCAAGATGTTTTTTGAGTATGGAATTTCAAAACTCCGAGGACCATTGATGAAATAATAACTTCTTAAATTTTTTTTAATAAATAGTGTATGAAATGTGATTTAATATATGATAAATAATAATTACCTTAAAAGTTACTATAACAATAATAATTTTTAATTAATTAATAGTGTAATTTTTTTTATATTGATAGTACATAAAATTAAAGTCCTTTTATTATTATTGAGTTTAATGACCAATTATAAACCAATATAGTGATAATACATCGTTGATGTAATGAATATCAAAGAATAATAACACTTTTGCAAATAATTTTGCTAACTAAATCACATGGGTGTTTTTGATAAGCAACATAGGTAACAAGGTACTTGAATATTATATAATCCAAGAACTTACAAGAATAGTAAAGTTGTGACCTGGCTAACCGACAAACTTATTGTTTATCTCATGATATTTTTGTAATCTCCTTCAAAGGTTAATATGATTGCCTTTAATTTGTTGATCTTATTGGGGTTTTGTTTTGATGCTTTTGAAATGAGATTTTTGACTTTGACCAGTTTTTGGTTGAAGTAGTTCAAGACGTGCTCTAATGTGGATTGAAGTTGAGATTTCCCAACAATTGTAGAACCTTTTGATAAGGTCTAAATATTGTGAACAAGAGGTGAGTACCTACAAAGACATTCTAACACTCAAGTCAATAATGATTTTATCGGAGTGACAATATATATTAAATGTTTGTCTATTACAATTATATTGATTATTTATAGAAGTATGACATAGACTTGATTCTGTAACTCGGGACTCAAGACCTCTCAAGAACAATATTACTATGTTTAAGTGTAAAGACAAGATAACCCAAAACTCAGTGCATAATCTATTGTTCACAAATGCTTTCTAAAAATCCTACATTGAAGTGTTAACTTCAGTAAACACCGTCCTTTGACTTGAGTTATTGACAATACGTTAGACTAAGGTAACGCATAATATGAATTGGGCCTCAAGCCCAATGGGAAACAGTGTCTTTTCGCTTGTTGTAACCTTTTGTTGTTGTGTAACTTATGCATTCAGCTTTTTACCCCTTTGTTTTCAACCCAAAAAAAAAATGTGTTACAAAGCATCATGTCAATTAATTTCACTTTCAAATTGGAGTAAGAGTTAAAACAATGTATAAAATCGTGGAAATAAATGTAAAGTGGATTGCAAGAGTGTTGGAAAATAAGTATAAAGTGGATTAAAAGGGTTCTAACCACGAAAACAAGTGTAGAGAATGATATTTTCACCCTCAATACTAAGAAGAGAGAAACTTTGGTCGATCAAAAGATTCAAAACAATACAAAATGTAAAATTGATGGTAAGAATAGTTGCAATGTGTACGTGTTTGTGCATGTCCCTAGTGCTGGCTCCTTTTAGTGACGACAAAAACGTCTTTTTTGTTATTCCATGTCATTGTTGTTGGTGTCATGAAATTGCACGTGAATCCACCATCAGTTCCTGATAATCTAGTTTGAACTTAAATTTTTCGAAATAAATTTTTGTAATAGGAATGGTAGCAAGTAGCAACATTCTATAATACATTTTTTTATCCTAAAATAAAATTTATATGAGATTTGTTAATTAGAGAGTGAGATTTACATAAATTTCATTCAATAATAAAAAATACATTTAAAACATAAATTCAAAATTATTATTAACATTGTCCATAACTAATAAAATAAAAGGATCTACCTTTTTTTTGGAAAAGCCAAAAGAAATTTTCATTAAAAATTACCAAGACTAACACGAGAAGTGCTAATTGATGGTATCCAGAGACCGATACAAAACTCCAAGTTTGTAAGTGGAGACCAATTGATGTTTATCAAATATAATACTAATGCCTCCTATGGTAAGGACATTATATTTATCCATTGTGTATGGCCCCACTAAGCAAGAATTACACATGAACTAACGACTGCAACCCCTATGTACTATAATAAAAGGATCTTACTAAGAGTAAATATTCTATGCATTGACAGGTGTGTAAAGGATTTTTATACTGTCAATTAATCAGAAATTGACATATATGGAACATTTGTTAATTTTTGTAAAAATTATAGTTATCATGATTTCTAATTAGTTGACAATGTAAAATTTTTATATTGATAGAGCATAGAAATTAAACTCTTCCACTAAATATGTATTATTAATTTTTTATTATTTAAAAGGTTAAAATAATTATTTCATTTTTATAAGTGAAACTCATTTAAAAATTAGTCAATGCATAAAAAAAACTTAATTTTTAGTCCCTACAAGGGCGTATAGTAGGAATGCTTGCAGATCAGATTGAATCAATTTTAAAAGACAAATCATGTAATTCAATCACTTTAGCTTTGTACTTTGACTGTCTAATTACTTTGATTTTAAGATCAAATTCTTTCCAATCTAATTTATTTCAGTTTGGATTGAATTGATTTTTTATTTTTCAAAAGAGTTTACAAATATTAAAATAGATTATAAAATACATAAATTAGTCTAACATCAAATACTACATCTCATACATAACTCATAACATAGTTCAAAATAAAAATTCAAATTATGAACTTAAGATGTACAATCTCTCAAAGAATTATAAATATACAATAGATAACAAATCCATAGTTCATTCAAATTCTTAAATACATGATCATATAGCTAGATAATTTTAAATACACAACATAATTTGGTTTGGATCATATCGATTGTCAACATAAGAATTGAAAATCAATCCAATCTAATTAAAAAAAAAAAAACCTCAGTGTGTACCACATCAATTCTAAAATTAAATATATAGTTAATGTGAAGAAATTTGGAAGTATTCTCATGGGTTAATTTTAATTTAAAATTTATTAATTAATATCTTTCATTTATTTAATGGGTTGTATGATTATATTATTTACGAATTATATTTGTATTAGGCTGAGTTTAATATTCTCAAAAGAATAATAAATAAAAACTTCGCGTTTAAATTAATGTGAAGGACAACAATTTTCAAACAGCTAAGATAATATATGTTGTTACTAGGGATATTAAATAGGTTAATTCAACCTAATCCGTCCTTAACTAACCAAAAAATGAGTTAAATTGGGTTAAATTTATTTTTAGATTGGGTTGAAAATCTCAACCCAACTTAATTTGCTATAAGTTGCAGGTTAAGTTAGGTTGACCCACCATTTTTTCAAAAAAATTATAAAAAATAGATCATAGGTTGACTCACTAAATAAATAAATATAAATAATCTAAACACAATGTTGTAATAACAAGAATATTGTCTTACTAAATTATCTTAGCATAATTTAAAAAAAAATAAGAATATCATCATGAGTTATATACATATAGAGTAAAGCAATAAAATAACATAAAATTCATAATACTTCATAAAACATTATATCCGACAAAATAATATTTAACTAAATAATTTATCAAAATATTTAACCAAAAAAACACTAACCTAGTGGGTCAATTTAACCCCACTTGTCTATTGACCCGTTGAGTTAGCAAGTTAAAAGAATTGGATTATGCATATTAAAGGGTTAAGTTACCCCACGTAACCCGTTTTGCCCAATCAGATTGAATCCACTTTCACATTACTAGTTATTACGTAATAAAGTCAAGACTGCCTACTCGACCATTTCTCAAAGATTATATTTGAATGGCACGTTCTTATTTGGTGTCGCAATATGGCACCTATTGGTCGAACAGAAGGTGGAACCCACGTCAACGTAGGCTCATAACCACCATCCATGGGCTATGATGCCAGAAAAGGTTAAACATGCATTCTAATCAATGGGTAGCCCTTAGCCTTGATAAATAGGTCATGGGTTATCTGTACTCCAGTCTTAAAATAAATTAGCCTTTTTTGGTTGGTGGAAGAGGAGAGGAAAGAATAGAAATTTTAAAATTTTCATGGTTTGGTACAGTAGAAAGATTTTAATGGTCATGAGCAGTGTAAAGTAGTTTTACACCGTCATCCAATCACAAATTATCATTTATTGTAAGTTTGTTAATTTTTATAATAAATACTTTGAAAGTCATATTAATAGTGATTTCTGATTAGATGATAGTGTAAAACATTTTACACTAACAGTGTATGACCATTAAACTCTAGTAGAAATAGTATAGAAATTTTTAAATTTTTTGGTGAACTTCACTACTTATTTTCACTTTATTTCTTACGTACTATTGTTCACTTACCTATCTCTCGCTTCTTTCTCATCTATTTCTTTTAAACCAAACAACTTAAAATTTTAAATTATTTTCTATCTATTTTTTATCCCTTAACTTATTTCTTACCTATTTTGTTCTATCTATTTTCTTTTCTCCACCAAACAAACGCTAAATGAATGAATATGGCCTATATATTGATAAGCCTGACCTGGTCCATGGTCATTCAGGGCATTGTAGTAGTCGAATATTACAGGACATCTTGGTAAGAATCTATATAATTTAAGAGGCGTTAACCATTAAATCAATAGTATACCATTTACGGTTTTCTAAACCAATTTAATAAGTTAACCACTACACCCTCTTGCTACATCTGGAATCTGTAGAAGGTAGTAATCCGTCATTTTAATATTTCCCTTCTTGCTTAGTATTATTTTTTCTCTGGTACAAGTATATTCCTTTTTTTTGATTTGCACCAACAATATCTCCCAACCTGCTAGTCGGAAACTAATTTCTTTCGAGGCGTAGAGATCACCGAAGTGAGTCTTGTCTTTCCCAACAAAGTATTTTCCATACGCACGGCCAGAATCGAACTCCTGTCCACATGCTTAAGGAACATAGCTGTCTACCAATTATGCTGGACCTTGTTGGTACAAGTATATTCCTTTTAAGTGATAGGGAATGATCAAAATTAATTTTGAAGTATTTAAACAATTTCCATTTGTAACAATTTAACTACTCCATAAATCTAGTTGGAGACAAGCTTCGGTTCCACCTTTGTGGACCCATTCTACAATGTGTGTGTTTTATCTTCACAAAGCAAAACAAGGATTTTTATCGTGTTTTGTTTTTACTAACATGCTTCCTAAAAACTTGAAATCACTCATTACAAAACTTCTCAAGTCAAACATGTTTAACTTCTGAAGTTTTGTTACAGGTTAGAAGAAAATATATCTTATTGGTGTAGATAATATCAATCAATTCCTTTAAGTTATATAATTAATTATACAATCTTTTTTTATTTTTGATAAGCCAAAAAAAATTATTAATGGAAACATACCAGGCACAAAATGTGCCAATATGAGCATTACATACATTAATTATACAATCTTACAGTTGCCCAATCTTTTAATCTCTCTTTTCTTATATTTATTCAACTCATTCATGTATTTCTCCTAAATACTTGCCAAAAAATTGCTCTTTGTCCATGTCTCATTTCCTTTTATACAGGTGACCACTTCCTACCCCCGATAGCACCTAGAATAAAATGTCGTGATATAATCATAAAAGTGAAGTAAATGATGTACACATGCTCACAATTTCAAAATTTCTACGTTCTATCTAGACGAGAAAAAGTGAAAGTAAACAAATTAAATTACAAAATAGACTGAATTTTCAATCTTTGGCCGCAAATTATATGAGCTAATCTCAACTTCTGACCAAGGAAAAGTTCACAATTACAAATACTGATGTAAACCAATGACTAATTTCCCAATTTAGTGTTACTGGATGGATAGTGATGATTAATTACATGCTTTGTGTCCAAACATACAATCAACAAATTATTTCCTTCTTCCGACTACCAATACAAACTAATAGCAGACATGAGATTATTCCATAAAAATATGGTACAAATAGAAGTCTAATAGTCTATATGGCTTCGTAGTCATCTTCTGCTGCGGGAGCATCAGATATAGCAGATATCACAACAAAGGCACCAAATAAGACTGTGATCACAGCAGTGAAGTTGACAAGCAAAGCCTCAGAGCCATATTTTGCCAATCCTGAGTTCTCCAGGAAAGTGAGCTTCTCCAGAAACCCAAGAGCAGCAGTGCCCACAGCCAAGACATATACAAACAGCCCAAATAGCACATGCCAAGGAAGTGAGTAACGTCTAATGTCTGGAGTCCCACCAGGGAAGAAAAAGATCACAAACCCAAATATCCACTGCAGGTAACCAACACAATGTTAAACAAAGTTAGTAGATAATTGACATTCATTTGGACATAAGCAAAGTCCGGATTTTCAATCCAGAGCTTGCACCCTAGAGTTTATGCCTGGTGCTTAAACTGTTAGCCCAAGTTTTCATATTTCAGAGAGGGTTGAGAAAGCACTGCTTAAGTCAGGTATTAGCAGTAAACAGCGGAGCCATTGGCAATCTGAAATTATAAACTTAACCATAATCATATCCTGTGTTCAACGAATACTACAGTTATAGGATAGTTTAGTCTTATCCAGTGGTTTACCTGAATGCCATAAAGGACAATAACCCCAATTCCAAGCCATGAATGCAAGCTGTACAGATTGGCAATCCCACTTTCATTATGATACTTGAAAGCAGTATAAATTCCAATTATTCCAAGTGCTAATGCGATGGCGTGGAGAACAAGGTGTATTAATTTCTTCACTTCCTTCTTCAGCGGTAGAGATTTGTAACTTATAATAGCTGCATTTTTTTTTAATTTTTTTTTATTTTACGTATGAGAAAATCAGAGAAACAATTAGTAGGTCAACAAAATCAAATGAAATTGATTCATAAAGCAGTTCCT
The DNA here is from genome assembly GCA_004329165.1 of Spatholobus suberectus. Classification (NCBI taxonomy): domain Eukaryota; kingdom Viridiplantae; phylum Streptophyta; class Magnoliopsida; order Fabales; family Fabaceae; genus Spatholobus; species Spatholobus suberectus. The sequence goes on from CM014735.1 coordinate 15,595,637, forward strand.
TGTGAACGTATTCGGATTACCTTCACCTCCAATAACTATTAAGCCAATAATCATAAGAACTGGGTGAATCTGTATAAAGGAAAATGTACGTAAGATGTAGGGACTTGCTACAAGTGATAGCACAATTCAACAATAATTACAATATCAACTTGTATAATAAGTTATTCTTCATACATCTCTTTAACCTCGTGATGCATGAGAGAAGGGGAGTGTTAGCAACATATTTTCTAACACACTCCTTTTTAATACATTCTCTTATATTGGTTAGAATTTATTAAAAACTACAAAATCATGACTAAAGTTCATTAAATAAGGAGCAGAATCTACACAATTTTGTGATTTTTAATAAATTTCAATCAATAATAGAGAGTGTGTTACTAGTATAATTCAGATTCAAAGGATCCCATCTCTGAATATCATGATTTTTATTTTATTTATTTTATTTTATTTTTAATTATAGACACATGCAAATGTAAATGGGTGTACTGATACGTATATCTATTCTCTGTCAGAAGGAAACGACATATGCAAATGGCATGGCCAATAAATTACTTATACGTGAGACACCGCAAAATTCAAAACTCCTGAACAAGAAAACAGACAAGCAGCAGATAGAAGGACCACGAGACAGCTCATTTCTCACTCAAATATGAAACAGATAAGCATGCTGGGGCCATGTCCATCCCAAAAGTTTGAAATTCTGGACCCCATGAATTATTAAATTCAAAATGAGTAGTAGGTAGAGGACGTGGCCAATAATTAATCAAAACATATTATAATAAAATCTTCAGACGCCCAAAACATCCATTTTAAGCCTAAAAAGTTTGCAGATAAAGCTTCTTTCTAATCTTGCTTGAGAGAAACGCACAGTTTCCAGTTAACTCCTTTGAAGCTTAGAAGGTAGAACTTAACAAACGAAATAGGGTGTATAAAAAAAAAAAAAAAAAAAAAGAGCAGCACTTGGGATCCATTTGCAATTGCAATTTGCAACACTAATATTCACCAGAACAATAAAACAAGAAACTTTCTGATAATTAACTTCACATTCGCTCTTAAATTCTTTTGGTCCACCAGAGGACATTTTATTTTTTATCACAAACCAGATCCCCACACCCTAATTTTGTTACAGAAAAAAAAAAAAAAAAAAAAGTAGGCAGCTACTTTAGGCATCAGATGGTTACCAATAAAAGCACTCTGTGTATTTAATTTGCAAGACAACAAAGGGATCTGGCACTACAATGATGATATGAATGACTTTTAAATATAAAAACAATATCTCATTTTTAATTTATCACAACTGGCAGCAGCCTCGTGCAGATTATATACACAGATATGTATCACACGAGGTACATGTACTCCGTTAAGAAATTAGAAATGTTTTTTCTGTAAACAAAATTTGTAACAAATGAATCATGTCAAAATCATTCAAACGCCTGTAATCTTAAGATTAAAATTTATTTAATGTATCAGCTAGTCAAAAGTAATACGATTATTCGACCGACATTAATTTATGATCATTGTTGTTCAAACAAATCGAAATTGTACTTGTACCATAAAAACGATCTTACACTAGCTGCACCTTTCAATCCAAGCCACTTTTCAATTTCAAAATATATAGCTATAATAACGTTAGCTTAATAATCTTTTTATGAAAACTCACCAAAATTAAATAATCATATAAACACCACTTGTTATTGACTATAGTCATATATATTCAGAAACGGAGAACAGAATAACACAGAGGAAAAGCAAAGAGCAAAAGGCAGGTTACGGTTACGGTTACAGTTGGGGTTAATTAGGTCCTAAGTTGTGGGGTTCAACAATCGGCTAAAACTAATCTAACATGTAGAGTTATTAAGTTGAGAACACAATTGAACGCCCAAATTTCAAATTTAGTAAAAGACCCACACATAAGATTGGATTGTCCAGAAAGCAGAAAAGAAATAGAGAGAGAAGGAGAGAGGTACATTGAAGATTTTTTGCTTGTTGGAAGACTCCCAAGCCAAGCCACCCCTGAAATGTAAGTTCCAGACCAAGACCAAGACGATGGCAACGATACCCAGAAGGTGAACCACGTAGGTGAAGGGAACAGCAGATACACCCAGCGCCATCTTCTTCGTTACTGTTCTGTTGTCTTGTCTTGTGGGTTAGTGTGGAACTGCAAGCACAATAATAAGATATCCGAAGCCAGCGCGGACCAACTCCTCTATTTGACCCCATCCGGATCTTTTTCCTTATCCGCTAGATGCGAGCCACGTGTCCCCATCTCATACCACACTTTCATCTCGTCTTTAACCTCTTCGGTAAACTCTTTTCCTTACTTACCATCATCATCAGTATCGATCGGATAAGGATTCAAATCAACGTCTTATCATCGATTCTTTTATTATTTTTATAAAGTTCTCTAATATTTTATGAAAAAATATTAAATAAAAAGTAAATATGTCTAATATTTTGAAAATTTTAAAATTATTTAATATTTTTACTACTTCTTTTCTATAATTATTGATTTTTAAATTCCTTATTCCAAAACAATTAATATTTTAGAAATTTGAAATCTAATTAATTTTTTTTAATTATACCCTTATTTATTTACTACTATAAGTAATTATTGTAACCTTGTTTTGGTGTATGGAAATAAGTAATGATTGTAACTAGTAATAAGATGTTAAATAATAACATTTTAGTACAAATACAAAAATATATTTTCATGCATTAAATATTCTTTAATTTATATGTATAACCTTAAACATATATTATCTTAAAAAAACCTTAAACATGTATAATTATAATAAGGAGGTAAGATCTTTTAAGTAGGAAATTAATAAAAGAAATTTATAAGAAAAATTTAGGATTATTCTAAAATTTATCTTACTTTAATGAGAAGACTGACTTTAGAAAAGTGGTGCTCTGGTTGAGAGTTATTAACGGCTCTTACTCTAATGTTTCTGTTACGAAAAGGTGAAAGCAATAGTTATTATGTTATTTCACTAATTATTTTTCATTTTTCATTTTTTTACCATGTAATCACGTTCAATGAAATAATACACGTTTCATCATAATATTCCCTCACATTTTCTTTATATTTTAGTGTATTAGTTCCAGTTTCTTATATTTTATTCTTTTTATATTTAACATATTTTTTAAATATTTTCTATCTTTTTTTTTTTCATGAGGTGGGATTTTATTATTCTTTTTGGTTTCCCTTTTTTCTCTTGTTAATAATAAGGTTTTATTTTATTTTGCTATTATTTTTTGATATTTTTTTATTACATTGTCTATTTTGACTATTACACTATTTACACTATTTATTTTATTATTTTAGTATTATACTCCAATAATGATAGATGGTAGATTTATTTTATTATTTTTTGAATATTTTTATACTATATTGTTTATTTTAACTATTTACATCATTTATCCTACTATTTTAACATTATACTTCAAGATATTTTAACCACTACACTAATCAATAAAATGAAAGTATGATGTCTATTTAAGTGTATGTTATTTTTATTTTATTTTACACTTGATTGAAAATATTTTACGATATAATATAAGATTCACAGTATAATACACAATATGAAAAAAAGTATAATAATTGAGATAAAAATAATAATTAAAATAATTGATCTATAAATAAAAAATTACAAAATTTTAAATTAATTAAAAAATAAAATTATAAATACCTCAATATATTTTTATTAATAAAATAAAATTAAAATTTATATAAAATTATCATATAAACATATCCATTTGTGTTATTTTACATTTATTAGTTGTTTTAACAGATAATTTCACCAAACATTTATATTTAACAAGTTAGCTTAACAACTTTTAACTTTTCAATTATAGGCTAACATTTTAGTTTTCAGCTTGTTTTTTCAATTTTTAGCTAACTTTTCAGCTATTTTTAACAAACATAGCTTTATTCTCCTTGAATTTTTATTTAGTTTTCACATAAGAGAAAATAGTTCATACACTATAAGTATAATTTTTTTTATATTATCATCTAATCACAATTTATCATATATATTAACTTTATTAACTTTTATAATAATTACTTTAAAAAATATACTTATAATAATTTTTTATTAGTTAACAACATAAAACTTTTACAATGATATTAAATAAAAATTAAACTCTTCACATAATGTAAAACCCTGTCATAACGATTTCAAGTTCTATTTCACGTATGAAGTTTTTTTCCTAGAGGAGAGGAGGCGGTGTTTAAAGGTTCATTGTTCATATTTGAACTTTGAGTTTGAAATTAAGTTGCCGAGTACACATATACCACAATTCAAATGTATAAAAATTTGATTGAATATTTATTATCTCAATTAAATTTTTTCAATACTTCATTTTCTCTTTATAGGAAATACATTTCATACATTATTTACTTCTGCATTTATTAAAAAATATTTTTATTTTTGTACATAATATTCTTTACTCTTTATTCAACCGTTTCAAACTATCTTTTATTTATTTTTATTGAATATTTAATTTTTTAATCATTTATTTGTTTCAATTTAAAATAACTTTATAATATAATTTAAATCATTTATTATAAATAAAAAATATAATACAAATTTAAAAATATTTTTTCTATAAAAAATATTCATCCCGTGAAATTCAAGTGTTAAAATACTAATAATAGTTAAATGATAAAAATTATATATGCATGTGAGATAACCGGAGTCATCTCTACCTCGTTTTTTATTAATGTGGTTCGTTCGCTTGGATGCACTTGGACATCTATCGCTAATCGCTCCGATGTTCAACTCATCTGCTGAAGTCAGCCATGACGTTCTTTTTTGTAAAATAAATAAATAAATTGCAATGGCCTCCCTCTTTTCCCACGACCAAGACTGGGACATCAAGACTAGTGAAGGAAAGGAAAAATAGGGTGAAGAGTAAAAACTAAGCGTTACACTAAGCCTTTATTTCGTAGAAAAGAGAGAAATAAATAGGAAAAAAATAAGTTAAGAGATAAGAAATAGATAAAAAAAATTTTAAAATTTTAAGTTATTTGGTAGGAGAAAAATAGATAAAAAATAAGAGAAAGATATAAAGGTAAATGAAAGTAAATGAGAAATAGAGTAGAAATAAGTTGTGAGACCCACCAAAAAATTTAAAAATTTCTACTTATTTTTACTCAACCAAACCACTTAAATTTTTAAAATTCAAAAATTTCTTCTCCTCTCCACTCCACTCAACAAAACTAAGCATAAGAATGAGAAATTAAAAGGTAAGTGTGTTGGGTACAGAAAAAAATGTGAAAAAAGGGAAATAAAAAATGTGTGGGATTATTAGTTATTTTTATTTTATTTTGTATTTATTTTCATTCACTTTTTTATTTTTTCTCTTAAACTTAATACTTTTATTTTTATTTTATTTTTTTTGCCTATTTTCATTCACATTTTTTATTTTTATCTATCCTATTTTTTTTATTTTTATCTATTTCTTTCTTTCTTAACAAAGAGACTCATAAACATAACTTATTGGTTGATTTTTTAAAAAAAAAAACTTACTGGCAAAATAACCCACTAGACAGATTTAGTAGTTGGGATTTGGATAATTTGCACAAAATTTTAAGTTTAAATTTTATTATTGTTATCGTACATAAAACAAAAATTTATCGGCAAAATAGATAAGGCCGATATTTTATTTATTTGTAGAAGATACATTTATAGATTTAACAAGTATAATTGCGAAATAATGTGATATTATTTTAATAATTATACATGTTAATTAATTTTATAAAATATATATATTTTTATTTTAAAAATGTATTATACTTTAAAATAAAGTTAATAAATGAAATATAAATTAAAATGGAAATTTTAATCTCAAGGTTATAAAAATGACAATTAATATTTATAAAAGAAGTATTAAATAAATTAGGGCGGAGCTTCAAAATCTTATAAAGAACTTATTTGAATTTATAAAAATAGATAAGTTTTTCTTTTTTGTTACAAAAATAATTTTTTTGAAGTTTAACAAAATAAACTCTTCTAACTTATTTCGATAAATTTATGATATAAACTCTCCTATAATAAGAATTTATTAAATAAATAATTCATAAATTGATTATCAAAAACGGATTTTAAGTTAGGTAAACACAAATAATATTAGTACAAAAAATAATTTTACCACCGCATAAGTATTAGCAGTTATAAGGGAAACTTTTATTAGCAGTTACGCAAATAAGTATTAACTAGTATTTTAACTTGTACGGGAGAAATTTTTTTTATATAACTAAAAATTATCATAAATAAATATTTTTTAATATATAAATTATATTATAATTAAAATTTATAATAAATAAATACTTTTGAATATATAAATTATATTAAGATACAAAATTATTTTTAACTATTTTATTATTCTATTTAAAAATTATTAAAATTTAATTTAGAAATAAAGATGAAAAAGATAAATTGAAAGAGATAAGCAATTAAAAAAAAATTAAAATATGTAGTTAATCATAACAACGCCTAAAAACGCTTCCATTTAAGAAAATTTTCGAAAAACACTCTCATTAAATAATAAGTCCTAAAAACGCTTTCGTTCAAGATAACTATTATGCAATGAAATAGAAAGGATATAAGTATTATCCCTTATTAACAACTATTATTTTACCTTGTGCAATGCAGAGGATAAATTTGTCTTTTATATAACTAAAATTTATAATAAATAAATGCTTTTAAATATATAGATTATATTATAATTAAAATTTATAAAAAAAATATATTTTTGAATATATAATTTTTTTATACATTTTGAACATATAAATTATATTTTAGATTTATGATAAATAATTTATATTATGATACAAGGTTATTTTTAACTATTGATAATTTTTTTAAAAAATATTGCAATTGAATCTAGAAGTAGAAATAAAGATGGAAAAGATAGATTTAAAGAGATATGATGTTAATTTCTTTTTTCCTAAAACGTTTTGGTTGAAGAAAAACTATTAAAAACTTTCTCGTTGAATAATAATTCTTAAAAACACTCATTCAAGATGACTATTTTAGTTTATATAGAGAGAAGATTATCTAAATAAACCACTAATAAAGGATAAATTAATTAAAAAATATATATTTGAAAAAAATATATTAGTGGTTCATTAGAAATTGTTGATAAAAGTATATAAATAAAAAAAATTATTAAGAAACTTTTATTATTTTATTTTAATTTATTTTTCTTGTATATTAACAGTTTAAATATATTTGGACTTTTTATGTTAGACATGTGAATAATAATATGTATTACGATAAAAAAAAATTAAAAACATTTATTGTAGAAAATATAATTTTTTGTTTTATAAAAACTTATAAAATATATAATTTAAAGAATTAGTTTTTATTTATATAAGAATTATATTTAATTGATAAAATATTTTACTAAATTTAAAAGTCTTATATAGAATTTAATTTTTTTTGTGAATAATAATTTTGTTCTTTGTTTGAGATGACGACAAACATAAATATATCAAAGTACGAAAATCGAAAACAAATGCCAACAATGATAGATTTGGACACCTTTGTTTTGGAGTCACGCTTTTATGGTCTCATTTCCTTCGACTCGGGATACCTTTTGGATATTTTTGGTTGAATGAAACTTGATTAATTTAATGGTAGATACAAAAAAGTGATCGATGGAAAACGGTGTTTTATGTTGCAAACACTATTTAACATAATTCTTTATTATTAGTTAAAATTTATTTAAAATTAATTTTTTTTGAGTCACACTTTCTATTCAATATATTTTTTAATTTATTGTTTTTTATAAATTTTAACTAATAGTAAAATGTGTTAAAAATAATATGTTAGAGAATGTGTTATTAATACTCATTTATATTAATAGAGTAATGTTATATTCTTCTATTAATTCTTACTATTTTACAAAGAAAATATTAAATAAAAATAACCGCATTTGATATCTTAAAAATATAAAATATATTTAATATTTATCATATAAAGAAATTTAGAGAATTAGTAGAAAGATATTGTAGGAAATTTTAGAATTATTCATATTAATATATGTCATATCTGTTAATAGAATGAAAAAGATTTTTTGAGCTTTTAGGCATGCCTTGATCTTAATGAGCCTCCGAGACCCAGCTCTCCTAAACTTTTCAAATATAAAAAAATAGAATGAAAAAGGCAACTGAAACTGAAATGAGATAAACGCTTCTTATATTTTTTTTTTCTGTTATTCAAAATTAATTATGTTAAAAATAAATCCAATCTCTGATTATGTGGGGAGAATGTCATCAATGAATTAAGTGAAATACTACACTTGTAGGTTTAACATATATCTTAGCTTAAATCCTTCAAGCAAATCATTACATAAGTTTTCTTACGTTGTCCTCAACTCATCCATAATCGATAGGAATTTTTATCACTCACACTTAGAATTTTCAATAATAATTGCCTCAAGTTTGACTCCATATGTTAATATGTTTCCTTTTGAACAAAAGTCCTTTTGGCTAGCCTCAGCCTAACTAAAGGGGTGATGACCTAAGATCCAAGTCTCAGATATATATATATATATATATATATATATAAGGAACGTTTCAAATGAGAAATTTTTATAATGAGAAAATGAGAACTTTCAATGATAGCCCTTAGATTATAATTAAAACAAATTTGTGGCTGAGATTAAAACCTAATTAATTACCTCTTATGAGATCACCATTGTCACTGCCTCCTCCACCACTGGTGGCAGCGACGGTGGTAGCAGCGGCGATGATGGTGGCAACAATGACGACAACAGTGGTGGCAGCGGCGACTGCGGGAGCCACGATGACAGCTGTGGTGATGGTAGCGATGGTGACAATAGTGGTGGTAGCGGCAGTAACAGTAATAGCAGCAATGGTGGTAATGAAGGTAGCGACAGTGGTGGTCTTATAAGAGATGTTTAATTGAGTTTTAATCTCAGTCATTCATTATCTTTAATTGTAATCTAATGACTACTATTAATAGTTCTCATTTCTTATTTAAAGAAGTTTCTCATTTGAAACATCCCCTATATATATATATATATAATTTTATGTTATTTTATAAATAAATTAAAATCACTACCTTCTATCGTGTTTTTTTTATATCTAAATTAAAATGTGACATATAATTATAATGTATTACTTTTTTGGTTGTTAGTTTTTTTTTCTTGATGTTTTATATTCATAAATCCATATTAAATGAATTTCTAGCTTACTATGACATATCAACTTGTGATGAATAGATGATAATGTGTGAAATTAAAGTGTTTGTTTTTTCAACAAGAAAAGAAAACAAAGTAAAACCAATGTTATTAAACCCAGCTCAGACCGGTCGGTCCGACTAGGAACCAGATCTATAACCGGCTCGAGTTAATTATCAAATCAGATATGTTATTGACTCGGAGTTGATATCATCAAACCAATCAAAATTTGGATTGAATCGATATAAACCGATCTGAGCGGACCAGGCAAACAAAAAATATTTGAATTCAAGTCTCATTTTGTTGTCTCATTATAATAACCTGCTGCTACTTCTTTCTCAAGTCCCGTGTGATGCCTACTACTAATAGCTTTCACTCTGTCACACTGTGCATATACTGCTTGTAACACCTTCACTTTTACTTAATTTATTGTTTTTCTATTTATTCTATATTTAATTTTGAAAAATCAGGAAGGAATCTAAAAATTATAATAACCACAATTAAACTAAGAATATCAAAAACTATCTAATCGTGATTTTTAATAATTTTTCTGACTTAAAGCCCGAAGAAATTAAAAAATGACGATTTTATCCTTATTTCTCAATATTAAGTTCTGACATGAGAAAAATATCTAATTGACATTAAAATGTCAATTTTAGTTTAAAATCATGTCATATGTATTAAAATATAATTTATAAATTTTTTGGGAATTTTTTTAAAATTATGGTACAAAATGACCAAAAATACTCCTAATTGTCAAATAAACCAAACTAGTATTGGTTTGGCATCCAAAAATAGTGAAAATAATATTTTTAGTACATTTATGGGTAAAATATATAATTTTATAATTTCTAGATAAATTTGAGCATTTATTGAATTAAAATAGATTTAATATGAATTTTCTAAGCTTAAAATATACAAAATATATATTTATAATTCGAAAAAAATAATAATAAATTAAAAAAAATTATAATTTTTTTTTGATGAAAAATACTACATTTGTTCAGATTTATATTTACATTAATTATTTTGATATTAAAAGTTAATTTATTCAAGTTTAGGCGATTTTATCAGTACTAACTAATTAATTAACAGTCAAAAATTATATTGAGTAACCTTAGGACAGCTGCTATACCACGTTGAGGTCTAGAAGGGAGGTGATTCATCACCTAAATTGGAGATGTGTCCCTTAGGTTCAAATAAAAATAAATGAAAAATTATATTTATTACATAATGCATGATGTATTAAGTGGACACTTAAGACTTTTTCTCCTCTATAAATACCCCTCCATGGAAGCTGAAATCATCATCCCTTCCTTTCTGAAGTTGGACAAGACACTCCTCCATAGCCACCTTCCTCCATAATTATTTTTTTCTTACACCAAAATTCTACTAGTTTTCAATAACTAGTAAAAATCTTCATCCTAGGAGCTCTGCACCAACAACTTCACCAACTCTTTGAGGTAATGGGGGAGTGAGGTTGGTTCTAATTTTCAATTACTTTGCATGTTGGTTAGAGAGGTTTTTCCCTAAATCTTTCAATGTTTAAATTTATTAAGTTTTATAAATGTTATAATGTTTAATATTAAATTTAAACTTTTACTAAGTTGTTATGCTGCTCAATTTTTATATAATTAAAATATATTTATTAAGCAGTTATGCTGCTCAAATTTAGACAACTATAGTATAATTATTAAGTTTTTATACTACTCAAATTCAAACAACTATAGTAGAATTACTAAGTTGTTATACTGCTCAAATTTAGGTAAAATATTTTTAGCTGTTATAATAGATAATCAAATTGTTATATTGTCAAATTTTAGTAATACTCAATTAGTTTAGCAAAAATAGTAGAAGAAATAAACTATAAATCTCATAATATGAAACTCAGCACATAAATTATTTTATGAGCTATTTATGAATTTATTTTTAGAAAACTGCTGTAGAAATTTTAGTTTAAGTTTTTATCATTCAAGTAAGGTTTATACACACTAATAAACCCTCTGTAAAAATTTCATAAATTTTAAAGCTTATTTAGTACTTCTAATTGTACTCTATAAGTACTTGTGGATACATCTTACTTAAAAGCACTAAATTTCAAAAAATTAATAATAAAATTCTAATAATTTTTCTAAGCTTAAAAATTATTTTTATGAAAATTTTGACCATTCTATGACTTATTTATTAATTATCAGTCTTTATTTTATTTTTTATGTCTTTATTTTTATTGAATTATTGATTATGTGTTTTAATTTGAATTATAAATTATGTGAATGATACATATGGATCAAATCTTGTAATATAAGGCAGAGATATTAATAGAAATTGTACTGATGGTTAAATTTTTGAGATCAGAATAAACCTTTAGAAATTAATAAATTAGTGAGTAATGTAAAGCAAGAGACATACAGTGGCATGACATCTTGCTAGGAAGCTACAGTTTGCCATGCTGAGAAATGAAAGGTAGGGACCCATTTGAGGAGGTCTTGGGGGTAGGCATCGAGTGGTGAAGCCCTAATGGCCAAGGTAGCGCCCTCTAGCTAGGATATTTACTTGACCAAGCTTGATAATCCTGACAACTGCTCAGCATTTCAGGGATTGGTGTAAGAGTATACCTCTGTAAATGGACGTCCTAACTGATATTTGTTCCTCATTGATGATGAGGACTGTACTATATAATGATGTTAATGAGGTATATGTACTCCCAGTCATTTCTCAGGTTTTGTTGAAAACTATTACTCACTAATGGGAGGTATGAATCCAAACCAAGTCAAGGGTAGTGTAGTATAATTTAGAATAAACTCTAGGTTCCCTACATTAATTGTGTTTTAATTCCTACCATACAAATGAAAATGATTTTAGAACAAATCACCTCACTCCATTATTTTTTTACTTGTATGATTGATCATAATTATTGAAGATGACAGCAATGCCTGATGATGCTGAGGACAAGTCAGAGGATACTCCTCCAGATTTGTACACCTAGTTTATAATATTTTTCTTAAGATAAATACTACTTTGTATAGGTTTTTTTATGTATATATTGGGTAGGTAGTATATGTCTTTTGATGTACTTTTATTTTATTTTTGACTGTTATGTATTACTAAAACTATGATGTACAGTTGGATATATATATATATACACACACACACACAAAAGCAATTTTTATCATTTCACTTTTATTTTCAAATTTTGTTAAATTTATAATTCTTCTATTATAAAATCGAAAAAAAATATTACTCACGTTTTCATCAACTTAACTTAATAATTAAATTAATATAAATTCTATTATACATTCTTTTTTTTCTTACAAAAAATTTTTTTTCTTACAATTTTTTTTTACTTCCTTATGTTATGCAAAGCCAAAATAAAAAAAAAAACTAAAGTTAATAAGTATGGAAAACATAACCTAATATTATATAATATAATACCAAACCATTATCTACCATATAAATTTATCAATATATATGCAACAAATATAATATATATAGTATACTTTTTTTTATTATAATTTATACCAGTTTATGCGGTTCAACCATTGACTCACTGGTCCGACTAGTGACCCATTGACTCGATACCCTGACCAAGTTAATGACCGGTCTGGTTCTGATAACATTGAGTAAAACTCAAATGATAAAATAATCTACTCCTGTATTATAAACTAAAACTCCTAATTTTGATAGTGAAGCTTTCACTTTCATCACTCTCTCAATTAAAGATTTTCAACACTTTCTCTTATCTCCTTGAAAGGTGCATTTCATATACTTCTTCCACTAGGCAAAAAAATAAATAAATAATTCTCTCTCAATCATCTTAAACTATCCTTCATTTATCTTTATATATACCCTTGATTTTCTTAACTGCCTATTCATTTTAACTTTAAAATAACCTTATCTTACAATTTAAATTATTAATCATAAATCTAACATATAATTTATACATTTAAAAATATTTATTTATTATAAATTTTAATAATAATATAATTTAAAATTTTAAAAATATGTATTTTTTAAATTATAATTATATAAAAAATATTTTCCTTGTACAATGCAATCTAAAATACTAATTAAAACTAAAAGTTAGTATTTTAATAAAGAGCAGACCATACATGTAAGATTTAATTTGAGATGATGATAGTTTGTAAATGATAGACGATATCATAGAAATAAATTGAATGAAAAATGTAATATATATTTTAAAAAATTTATTAAAATTATTTTATTCACTTAATATAATAAAATATATTATTTTTATTGAAATTATATATCTATTTTTTTATATAATATATATTTATATTTGAGAATATTTATATATAAAAGCCTCTCTTTTTTATTATATCGTCCTCGACTCATAAAATGTGAAGCCTGCCTTTTGGAGTAGGGTGTTTAAAATCAAACACTAAAAACACTAATGTAAATATCTATTCAAGGGAGTACAAAGGAAGACCCAAAATTTTAAGCCAAAGAATGTATTTTCATTTATATTGTTATCACTTAATTCATTCCTAACTAAGGTAAAACTTCATCGGAATAAGGTAATTAATCTAAATAAACCATAATATCTATTATTAATTTATATTACAATAGAACAATGTGTAATACATTTCATTTTCATTTTTTGGAGCTTAAAGTATATTTTTTTAAAGTCAAGAGAAAAAAATAATATAATTAAAGCAAAATATTTTTTTTATAAAACAAGAATGAGAAAACTTTTGTTGTCTCATTTGATTTTATAGAAGTATTTTTTTAGATGTGTATTATAAAAAAATAAATGAAATAAAAATAATGGTTAAATTAATCTGAAGGTCCTTGTAGTTTTATAGAATTTTTAATTTAGTCCCTAAAGTTAAAAACACTTTAAAAAGTTCTTATAATTTAAAAAATTTGTAATTAAATTCTTACACGCTAACAAACTTATATTTATTGCACTTTTAGTCTCCCAATTTTTTTATTTATAATTAAGTCTGAGTGTAGGTGGTATACAAAAATGAGAAAGAAATTAATAAAGGTGTTGAAGGTGAGAATCTAACACCCACCTTTGAAGTCCTACCAATAACACTAAAACCATAAGGCTAATGACTTTATTTGGTATATAAATGAAATTTATATTATATATAACTTAAATGGGAGACCAAAAATGTATAAATATTTACCACTACGAAATTAAATAATATTAACATCATATAAATTAATAATATTAAAATTAAAATTAATATATTTATTAGATATTATTAATTTTAAAATAAATATTAATAAATATATATTGATAAATATAAATTAGTAATATATACTTGTCAGCATGAATGGAGTTTGAATCCCCACCCTCAAAGTTCACTAATATAAATAAATTAGTATATATTAATAAACTTCTAGAAAAACTTAAATATATTAAATATGATATAAATAAGTCAGAAGAAGGTTAATTGAAAATATATGATACAAATATATTTTTTTAGTGAAATATATATAAAAATTATTTTATCGATAATAGTATCTTGTTTCAATCACTACAATATGCAAAGAAAAAAATAAAGAATTAAAACAACACAATTTTATAAAAAAGAAAATAATTTAAAATAGAGTGATTAAGTTATAATTAAGATATATAGTATTAAAAAGTATAAGTTATTGTCTGTTTTGTTTTATAATATTATATTGTTTATTTACTAGTAGTAAATATATGCCTAATTTTGGTCATTAGTATATATTATTAATTTATATTTATTAATGTTAATTTTAATATTATTAGTATTTATTAATTTTAATATTATCACTATATATTTAGTATATATTTATCAATATTAATTTTAATATTATTAGTTTATATAATGACAATATTATTTAATTTAGTTGTAGTAAATATATATGCATTTTTACTCTCCCATTTAAGTTATATATAATATAATTTTTATTTATATATCAAACAAAGTTATTTGCCTAGTGGTTTTAGTATTGTTGGTAGATTGAAAGGTTGGGGGTTCGATTCTCACCTTCAACATCTTTATTAACTGCATTTCCATTTTTGCATACCACTTACGCTTGGACTTGATTGCAAATAAGAGAAAAGTTGGGAGACTAAAAATGTAATTAAGTTAAATATAAATTAATAGAGTTATAACACCGTTAGTATGTAGGGATTTAATTATAAACTTTTTAAATTATAAGGAATTTTTAAAAGTGTTTTTAATTATAGGGACTTAATTAAAAACTCTATACAACTATAGGAACCTACAAATTAATTTAACCAAAAATAATTGTATACAATAATAAATATGGTATTAATTATTTAATGTTCAAATCCTCAAACTGATAATTAAATCATTTTGAAAGAAGGAATATAGTTTTTATATATATATATAAACTAGACTCCTTTATATTTTTTTTCCCAGTAATATAATGACCTATCAGGCTTAAACACGTTTGAATTTCTTTTTAGTTGTGCGATTCGAAACACAAACACGTTTAAGTTTATGGGCCATTATTATGAACTTAATTTGCATTAGGTTAGGCGTAAGGAAATTCTATTTGCAACATTGTGTTTTCACTTCACATTTTTTTTTAAACTTTTATATTATAATAATATCTGTTCCTACAAAATTTGGTTCTCCTCCTTTTCTCTCTAGGGCAAACTTCCTCTTCCTCTTTATGGGATGTTTTCCTGCTTCCTCGCTTTTAGAGTGTACTGGTAGGGAGTACCTGCAAAAACACTCTGAACCTCAAGTTAAAGAAGAAGGTCTTATAAGAGGGTGCAGGGTTTAGGATTGAGGTTAGGGTTAGAAGGAGTGCACCTGGATCACATATATGGATGTGTGGACCTTGCCAAGTTACCTGATTTAAGTGTCATAAATACTAGGATCATAATTGTAATTATGGGGATTCTAGGTGATAGGCCAACTTTCCCAATTTACTCTCACCTGAGGGGTCCTCGGTATATTACCTCGGTCAACCATAGATGTGATTGTTCGGCCGCACACTATGGTGCCATGTTGGTATGCCTGGTGAAGGCGTTGATCAATCATACCAACGACCATGCCAAATTTGGTCGAAACACAAGCACTCTAAGCTCTAAGTTGGAGAAAGCGAAAGAGCTTATAAGATATTTATAACGTTGGGCCTGATTGTGCTCTGACATTCAACTTTTTAAGTTGTCCATTTGGACTTTGTGAACATTTGTTTAGCCAAACTCTAATCATGTAGTGATATGTTTGAGGACTGGGTCTTGTCTCCGCCTTATCATGCTAAGCTCAAAAGTGGCTTTAACAATCCAACTACGATTGAGGTAGAAATACTTTGACTGAGACCATGGTGAAAATACTCTGGCCAAGACCGAGTCAAGCATACTCTGGGCCAAGCTGGCTGAGCTAAAGATATTCTAAGTGAAGTTGGCTGAGTGAAACATACTTAAGCCTAAGCTAATGATGCTCAAGGCACAAGACCGAGCTGATGAAGCTGAAGGCATGGGGTCGAGCTGATGACGCTTAAGGTATGAGGCCGAGCTAATGACGCTTAAGGCCCAAGGCCGAGCATGCTTACCCTCAGAACAGGAGGCAACGATGCTTGACAGAGATTTAGTGTGGAATTTTGCAATGGCTTGTTCAAGTCATTTTTTGGGTGTAGAGAATGTGTTGCTTAGTTTGTCCACTTGAAGTAGGGTTTGTTTAGACTTGTTGTCTCCTTAGGGAGGGCTTTTGGACGATTGGGTGCGTCGCTTTTTTATTTACGTAGAAAGAGGTTTATTTGGACTTAATTGCTTCCTTGAGGACAACTTAGCTTGGTCCTCAGGTGCCTACTTGAGCAAGGCTTGTTGGTTCTTGGCAGTGTAGGGCTTTTGTTTAGTGCTTTTTAGTCACCCACTATTACAATGCTTAGCTGAATATGTTAGTCGCTTCAATGTCTCCCACCCTCCTTTCCTTCAAGTAACAAACACCCTTTTGAGCATCAATTCAGAGTTTGAAGTTAGAAAAACACCAATGAGGAATCGACAACACTATATCTTTGGTAGCAAACAAAGGGAGATAGTTTTAAGAATTAGACTTCAACATATCAACCTTTGTAAGAATCTTGAACTTCTTAGTTAGGTATAGGTTCGGTGTATTGACCCTTTGTAAGAATCTCAAACATCTTAGTTTCGTATGGGTTCGATGTATTGATCCATAGGGAACTATGGGTTTGGTTTGGCACAAGCTTGGTGTGTTGGCTCGTAAGGTGCGGTGTAATGACCCTTCGAATGTAGTTCAGAATAAGCTCGGTGTTCTAGCTCGCAAGGTATAATATATCGAAATTGTTAAGTTTTGATGAGCTTAGTGGGTCTGCCTGGCTAAGTTTTAGTGTATAGAAACCGTTAAGATTCCGCTAGCTCGGTGGGTCGGTTAAACCAGGTTTCAATGTTTCGAAACCATTAAGATTTGACAAGCTCGATGGGTTACCTCATCCAGGTTTCAATGTATTGGAACTGTTAAGATTCAACGAGCTTGGTGGGTCGGCTCAGCCAGGTTTCAGTGTGTCAAAACCATTAAGATTCACTATATCGAAACTGTTAAGATTTGGCGAGCTCGGTGGCAAAACCATTAAGATTCAGTGAGCTCAGTGGGTCGGCTCGGCTAGGTTTCAATGTATTGAAACCATTGAGATTCGACGAGCTTGGTGGGTTGGCTTAGCCAGGTTTCAATGTATCGAAACCATTAAGATTCAGCGAGCTCGGTGGGTTGGCTCAACCAGCTTTTAATGTGTCGAAACCGTTAAGATTCGGCGAGCTCAGTGGGTTAGCTCGACCAGGTTTTAGTGTGTCAAAACTGTTAATATTTGGTGAGCTCGGTGGGTTAGCTTGGTCAGGTTTCTGTGTGTCAAAACCTTTAAGATTCAATGAGCTCGGTGGGTTGGCTAGGCTAGGTTTCAGTGTGTCGAAACCATTAAGATTTAATGAACTCGGTGGGTTAGCTCGGCTAGGTTTCAATGCATCGAAACTATTAAAATTTAGCAAGCTTGGTGGGTCAGCTTGACCAGGTTTCAGTGTGTCAAAACCATTAAGATTAGGCGAGCTGGTGGGTCAGCTCGGCTAGGTTTAAGTGTATCAAAATCGTTAAGATTCGGCGGGCTCAATGGGTCATCTCGGCCAGGTTTCAGTGTGTCAAAACCATTAAGATTCAATGAGCTCGGTGGGTTGGCTCGACTAGGTTTCAGTGTGTCAAAACCATTAAGATTCAGTGAACTCGATGGGCTGGCTTATATGAAAGTTTTGGGCTTGAGGTGTCGACCCATTAGAATTACTCAAGGCACGGGGTCAGGTTAAGGATAATCACGACACGAGGTCAAGTTACGAATACTCAAGGCATGAGACGAAGTTAAAAGAGTAAAAGAGTCTCTCACCATGTCTGCTTCACGACCTATCATGCTAACATACCAAAAGGACAAATCCATCGAAACCGGTCTAAATGCTTCAAGTCAAATCATTTAACATCCACCTATATCATAAAAATCGAATCTACCCACCATTCAAAATGACTCTCCTCAGTTTTTCAGCATGTGGAGGTGTATTGCCTTATCAGAGAATGTTGATTCTTTCTTTCAATTATACGTATTCTCCTAGGTAAGATTGATTTCAACTCATGTATCCTCTTAGAAGAGATCAACTTTTTACTTATGTGTACTCTGTTAGATCATAATAGTTTTTCATATGCTTTTGTGTTGTATCATAGGGTATTTAAGTGGGACCTAACATAGGGACTTTGTGCATTATCATTATAACTAGGCTCTGGGCGATGTGCAATAATACTATATTTTCAAACCCAACACCTGTAACTTCTTCCTTTCCTTTAATCATTGCCAATTAAACTTTCTTCGTACACATCATAGGCCGAAGCAACATTGACTTAGCCAAGTTCCAAAGTCATGATGATCATGAGGACCTAGAATCTCATTCCCCAACAACTTCAAGAAGGTTCTAGCCAACATGTGAAATCCTACTCTTTACTGCTCGGGAAACTTGTTGACAGCTTCAACCCCATGACTTACAAGGTGAAGCGGCTATCAAAGTGCGCACGTTGTCATCCCCGCAACCCGTATGTATAAAAGAGTTCATGAAATATGTATTTCCTAGTGTACAACTTGATGTGAAGTGAGCAGGTAACTTGCCCTTGCTTCTTGATTCGAGATTGGCATATAACCTTAAATGCCACCGCGGACACATGCCAATGCCATTGAATTCGAAACCTTAGCTCTCCTTGCCAACTTTTTGTCAAAGTTGAAGTCACAGTAGCTAGGCCTTTTTGGTTGTCCACAATCTCGACATTTTAACTAAATACACTTATAGCTTTGTACGTGCAACGAAGTGTTTTTGTGAAATTGATACTCCGTTTGCACATAGGATGTTGATTGGCATGTTTTCCAAAATTGTGATATAATGTTTCATGCCAGGGTGCATAATAAAGCTACCATGATGCTGACGGAGGGATATGTGCATGTTAGTGTAATTGAGCATCTCGGATTCAAATATCTCGTGTTCATGCATCTTGGGGTCAACATGGATCTTGAAGTACAAGGCCTTCAGAAGCCAACAATCACGTTGGGTTTTATGCAGGGCGAGGTATTGAAGCGCATAAGGGTACATTGCCATCCCATCGACATGTGCAAAAAGATAGTTGCTGTCGACGTTGACTTTGGTTGATCCCACCATGGCCATGTATGCGCATATGCACCATTACGGAGAAATGGGTAGAAATTTCTCTGCATTGAATTGTAAAAGGGTTTACACCTGTATTTTTCTTCTCAAATCCAAGATTCATTCATCTGATCGCATTTTGTGCATCTCAATTTCCCTGTGCTGACTTTGCTTCGATTCTTGATTTTGATTATTACACCTTGATCATTGAATCGTAGCTATTCTTGAATTAGGAGAGTACATGATAAGCATTTGAATCTTGATACAAAATTCACTACTACTGGATCTCTAGAGGTTAGGTCCTCCAGATGACGATGGTGACAAGAAAGGTGAATTATTTCTTTTCTACATTTATTTTTCAAGCCTAACTATGCTGCAACCAAATTGCACGGTCAAGCATGCATGCTATTACCAGTTCTAACAGGCACTGCGACAGTGTTTCCCACCGAGATACCTGACTTATCCTTGAAATCACACTATAATGCCATGTGAAAAAAGAATACAATTAGAAGTATCAAGGGCATGATACTTTTGGACGTGAGGTATTATTGTCATGCCATTGCCTATTACAATGACAATGCTTAGAGAAGCTTGTAGGCGTGTAAAGCAATATTTATAAAAGCTTTTCAATAGTGTAATCAAAGATCATAGGCCCTTGCACTTTTACTTTCTCGACACATATCTTACATCTAGATTTAAACAGGATATGCATCACGGTGGCCTTAACTTGAATGGTAGGTCAACATATGTAATTCATCATGTCAGGCTTTGTGCGAGATCTACATGGCCCCATCGAAATTGGTTTTGGACTGCGCTTACGGCTTTGGGAGACGGATTTGTCACTGAGGTTGAGATGGTGAAATAGAGCTCATTGAGAAAACAATTTTGTTGATGGAAAATGTGTGGGCTAAGGGAACCCATCCAACATTGAAGACGCACGAGAAAGGATAAAGTCAGATTTTGAATAGCCCAGACTTGCGAAAGCCCGTACACTTTGTGATTGGGGTGCTCGAGCTCGAGCTATATGTCGGCATCGGGTCACACGACTTATGCTATTCTCGCATGAACCTACGAACTCAAGCATGGCGAAATTGGTCATCCCTGATGCAACTTGGTACATGGGTTGCTCAAGCTATGTCTAACACAACGTCGGAATGGGAAAACATCCTCTGTTTGCCTGCTCAAACAAGATGTAGCAATGCAATATGTAGGCAAGTGTTCATCGAAAACATGCTAGTGTATGTACGAGATGAGGCAGATTGGCAGAACCTGTAGTTTTAATGGCTTAGTGAACGTGTTATGGGGTTGCACATCGAAGGAGATGTGCATCGACTCGATGCCCGCTAACATACTTCACATCCTGAAACTTTCACAGGAACAAACATGTGCACCGGTGGCGAAACAATATTGGACATTCAATCTCTAGTTTGGTCATGATAGAATAATTGAATGCAAGCACATTTACAAAATATGACCATTTATCATAATAATTGCAAGGATAATTGAATAATTGAATGTGAGCATTTATTATGATTTGTTGATTGTAATAACAGTGATTAAATATGTCCATTTAGGAAATGAAGTATCGTGTGGTGCCAATATGGTATTTTTTCATTGTGGCCAATTTAGTGAATGAGGCATATATTAACGTCAATGTCTTGCTATGCTCATCACTTCTAACATTAATACTTATATTTGTGCATTAGTATTCATTAGAATACAAGCCATATTTACATTAATACATACACACACACACACACACACACACACACACACACACACACACATATATATATATAATACTATGATATTGCAACGCAGGTCAAATAACATGGTGGAAAATAAACTTCCTTTAAGGAATAATGGTCAAGCTCGTAGGTAAAAAGCATACTTATTTGTCGATCACTAAATGCATTGATTGTAGTCCAATATGCTCGTAATGAAGAATTAAATAATACAGTAAAGGAAGTAGGAGAGATAGAACCATGATGGAGGTGAATAGCTTAGAAGAGCCTTAATATGGCAAGAGCATGTGAACAGATAATTGATCGAGTGGTTTTGAGAGTGTAGACTCTTGATTAGTGTGGCCGGGAAAAGTTTTATTGGCTCCCACAACGGGCGCCAAAATGATCTTGCAAAATTTGGTCCTCCTCTCTTTCTCTTTAGGGCGATATTCCTCTTCCTCTTTCTGGGATGCTCTCCTACTTCCTTGCTTCTGGAGTGTGTCGGTGGAGGTACCTACAAAGACACTCCGATGCTAAAGTCAATGATGGAGGTCTTGTAAGGGGGTGCAGGGTTTAAGATTGAGGTTAGGGTCAGGGTTAGAAGGAGTGCACCTAGAACATATATATAGATGTGTGGATCTTACTACGTTACTTGATTTAAGTACCATAGATACCGGGATCATAATTAGGGACGGAAATAGGTAGGGTACTATAGTACCTATCCTCATACCCACGTTTGAAAAAAATACCCGTACCCAACCTCATACTCGTGCAGATAACAACTTTAATCCTCATTACCGTACTCGCTAGGTACCTATATACCCATACCCGCACTTGCAACCTACACTTTACTTATGTGTAAAGTCAACAAATTAAAAAAAAGTAGTAATTAGAAAAATTGTTATAACTAAATTAAAAAATCATTATTAATCATTCAAACATAACCTTAAATTATCTAAACTTATCCTTAAATCATTCAAATATAACATTAAAAGTATCTAAACATAAAATTAAATGCATCCAAACATAACCTTATATCATTCAAAATTAAGTCATAACAAAATAACATTAGAAACATGGTCATCCAAGACAATCATTCCTAAATGTAATGTTCTAATCATTTAACATAATCATAAAAACTTGGACTAGGAAGTGCTGGTGCTCTCCAAGACCTGTCAAAAATAATATATTGACACTTATTAGCTTATAAGTATATATTATAAACTCAAAAGAACACAAAAAGATAGGTTGTTTTACCTCATCATCAGAATTAGTTTCTCCATATTTGTGCAAATGCTTATCTTTCAAGTCTAGATATTGTTTTGGTCTAGTAACACCAATAAAAACTAAAACATGACAAGAAAACTACGAATTAGACTATCTAAAAAAATAATTAAAAAAACTAATAGAAGCTAGAAAAACTCTAATTGAATAAATAGAATAATGCAATGTTCATTACCTTTTTGCTTATGTTTTAACCAGCTTTGTGCACACATAAGTGCCTCCAAAATATCCTTATGAAGCCTAGAACGATGAGAACCCAACAACCTACCTTCTATGCTAAAGGCAGATTCTGAAGCAACAGTTGAAATTGGGATGGCCAAAACATCCTTGGCAATTTTCTGTAAAATTGGATACTTGATCCTATTTGTTTTCCACTATCCTAGAATGTCAAAGGTAGCACTCCTAGGCAACACCTTCTCTTCCAAGTAGAGATCTATCTCAGATTTTGATTGTGTCTCATTTGTATCATTAACAAATGAGTCATAATCACTAAGAAAATTGCTGACATTAAAATTATCCAAACTTGATTTATTGTCATTCACCTGTGAAGTTGAATTGTCCACTATCCCCATGGTCTTAGCTTGAAAATCTTCAAACAATGAGTAGCACAATTTCTTGATATTGTTAATTTCAATTGAAGATAAACTTCTATAAAGCTGGGGGGAAAAATACTCTAACAACTTCAATTTGTATCTTGGATCCAAAATAATAGCAATCCCCATAATTCCATGAATAACGACCAATATTTCTCAAATTTGACAATCATTTTTGAACCCATATTTCTAATAGCCATAATTGAGCAAAGTTTCCATTTTTGCAAAGAGAGCTTTATTTCACACATCAAAGGGAAGAAAACATTTGTTGTTGGATATTATGTCCCAAAAAACATTTCAATTACACGATTAAAAACTTCCAACCTACTACAAATTTCCTTTGCAATTTCTCACTCATCTATTGTAGGTGAACATGTATATAAATGCTCTTTTGTTTTCAAACGAATAAAAACATCTTTGTAGGCCAATGCAACAAGAAGCATACGATATGTAGAGTTCCATCTAGTTTTGCAATCAAGAATAAGTTTCTTTGTGATGGAAACTTTGATTTGACGTGTTGCTTCCCTAAAGCTTTGTTCTCTTTTAGGTGAAGCTGTCCAAAAAGCAACACTATCTCTAACCATCTCTATGCCATCTCCAAGAACACTCAACCCATCTTGAGCAATTAAATTTAGAATATGTGCACAACACCTCATATGAAATAATTGACCATCACGCATAAGAGAAGAGTAATCAATTTTGTTTAACAACAACCCAACAAGTGAATCATTAGTGCTACAATTATCCAAAGTGATGGTGGACAACTTTCTATCAACATTCCAATCAATCATACATTCTATCAACACCTTAGAAAGAGCTTCAGTAGTATGTGGACATTCTACATACATAAACCTATCATGCAAAATAATATATTAAATAACAATACAATGCAAAATACAACATACAATTGAACTTTAGAAATAATAATTAAAATTTATACCTTAAGATGCAACTTTGCAATTCCCAATCATCATCAATGTAATGACCTGTGATGGCCATATATCCTCTCTTTTGATTGCCAATCTAATTGTCCACAAGTCTGTTGTTAGAGTAATTCTACTCCTAATTTTTTCTAAATTTCCCATAATGTTCAGCTTTTCATGTTGATACATCTTCTTAATATCACTCTTTACTGTGTTTTGACTAGGAAGCTTAAACAATGGTTGAAGACCTTCATAATATATTCTGAACCCCAAATGTTCCACCAATGAAAAGGATACTCGTGAACTATTATCATAGAAGCAAGGTCTCTTCTAGATTTCTTTGGATCAAAATTATAGTTACTCATATAAGTAGATGACCCATCTGCCTTCTTTTGTTCTTTCAACAAGAGTGATTGTCTTATATCCCTATATGGCCTTCTTTTATAAGTCTGAAAGTGTTTGTGCAAATGAGTTGTTCCATCAGATATCCTGCCTGCATATGCTTGTTGCAATAATTGTACATCGCTTTTTTTTTTCTCCATTAACTATTTTTTTCTTGAAGTGATTCCAAACAACAAATATCTTTCTTTTTTTCCCATCCTTAGTTATTTCAATTTCATTACCATCTAAGTAAAAGGAGGAGTGTTAGCTTTAGATGGAGATTGATCATTAACAGCAAAACTGCCCACAGGATTACTAGGTACACTTTCAAGTTGTGCAGGAGCAATAGACATAATAAGAGAAGAGCTACTTGTAGATTCCTTTGAAGGAGGCACTTCAAGTGGAGTTTCCATCTATGATAATTTGACATGAAAACAACCAATAGTTTTAATATAATAGCACAATACAGTTTATAAAATCAATCCATAGCACAATACAATTTGTAAAATTAATTCATAGCACAATTACAAACTAATTAAAGTATTTTAGTTCTTTTATTAACAGGAATGAATGCTTAATACCAATACATCCCCAAATATCAAGCAAACAATAAGCTAATTAAATCCCATTTTCTTCTCCAAACAAATTGCAAGTTCCAATCGACGTCCAAGCTGTAGGTAGGAACCCAAAATCAAGAAGAGAGAAAGAAATAGCAAAAATTTTCAATATACTAAATAAATTAATATGTTTTTTACATCATTAATTTCCCTTCTCCTTTATTACTCTCCATATATATCATTCTTACCAAGGATATTCAAAAGTGTTTATTAGCATTTTGACTAGTCACTTGATTATGTATGGTCGCATCATAGTAATAACAAAGCATAAAAACATTAAATGATTATAGTTTATAAAAAAAAAATGAAAAACATCTTTTAAGATAAAAGAATTAGGTGAGAGCATAGAGCACATACTAATAAGTACGGGAGATGATGGCACGATGTAGAAAACTAGGTGTAGGCGTGTAGCTTGTTGTCGCGAAGAACAAAGGCAAGCAACAAGTAGAGCAGTGATTCCGTGAAGAACAGAGGTGCTGGCCGCTGGGTGCTGTGTAACAAATGAGAAGAATAGGGGAAATGGATTTTTACTTTTTAGGGTTCAGTATTTAGTAACTTTAGTTATTATATTTTATTAATTAAATTAATATAGAATAAAATTGTAATTATATATATGTAATATTATAATTAAATACTTATATATATTAATATGTGCGGGTATGGGGCGGGGTGGGTACTGTAGTACCCATACCCGCACTCATCCCCGCTAAATTTTGCAGGTAATTACCTGCCCCCGGACCTATTCCCATTAAGTGGATAATTTCCCTTCCCGTTGCGGATATTTTTTGCGGGTACCTATAGGGTCCGAGTATAATTGTCATCCCTAATCATAATTATAATTATGGGGATTTTGGATGATAGGCCAAGTTTCCATATTTACTTTCACCTGAAGGGACCTTAGTATATTACATCGGTTGGTCATTGATGTGATTGTTCGGCTCCACGTCGAGTATGCCTAGTGAAGGCATTGATCGACCATACCAACGACTGTGCCAAATCCAGATGGTACAATATTCTTTTGTATGTATTCAATTTTATTATGTTAGAACTCAATTTTTTTTTTGTTCCAAAAACTTATTTTTGAAATACACTTTAAATAACTTGAAATAAGTTTTTGAAATCTTGCATTCAATTGTTAGTTATGAAAGGTAGGACAACTTGGAGTAAGTAACTTGAGTGAAGTAGTTTGAATTAAGATGCTACTTTTTGTTATGTAAAAGCAAGTAGCTTAAGTAAAATTTTTGAGATGACAACCACAAGCATGCCTTGCACGAAGCATTTAATATGCTTTCAATACTTACAAGTAGGAAGCTTACGTGAATTATCAATTTTTTTTTCCTTCTGAAAATTAGTTTTTGGAAATGTTATTTAACTTGAAATAACACTTTTGAAAACTAATTTTTAGAATGTGTTAAAATTTTTAATAGTTTCTGAAATTTAGTTTTCAGAATGTAATAAATACATTCTGGAACATTTACAAATTCTCAAAAATACATTTCAAAAATTAATTTTCAAGAATAGTACTTTTGTAGAAAAAAATACAAAAACTCTAAAGGATTGCACAGAGAAAAAACGGAGTGTAAATAGAATTACCCTTAGGTGTGTTGAGTTTTATAGGCTTTAGCTATTTACACTTTACCCATTTGCTAAATACACTCGCTTTTTTAATTTTTGTATAAAATTTCTTAAATAACCTACAATTTTATCTTTTTTAATCACTATTTTTTGCTCATCTATTTCACCACACTTTGTCCTCTGGTTTCATCGTACTTTCTTACCTGTAGTTTCATCACACTCTCCCTAGTTTCACTAGACTCCCTTTCCAATGGTTTCACAACACTTCCCTCTTGTTTTTCTACTCGGCATTTTTCGACAATTTTATTTCTAGCTAGTAGAAATTTTATCCAAAATAAAAAGTCAGATAATAATAGTTAAGAAAGGGTAGTATAGTGAAACAATAAGCGGGGGGGGGGGTACGATGAAACCAAAATGGGAAGTGCGGTGAAACCACAAGTGAGGGAGTATAGTGAAACCAGAAGGGAGGAGTGTGGTGAAACGTGACAAGCGGGAAATGGTGCTTGAAAGGAGTAAACAATAATATTATTTAAGTATTTTTATATAAAAAAAATTAGAACAGAGGAGTGTATTTAGCAAATGAAGGAAGTATAAAAATTAGGCTTTTCTTATTGACCCAATAATAAGGCCCAAATTTTTTCTATTGCTCGTATAACGCAATACTTAGCCCAAGCAAACAATGCCATCTTCACTTTGGGCTTTTATGACCGTTACGAAGTTAAAAATTCAAATGACAACTTAAACTCATAAAAGTTACTTAAACCTAAAAAAAATATCCATAAAAGTTACAAGAAAATCGAAAATTCACAATTTTTTGATTACATTATATTGCCAAAATTCGACAAAAGAAAAAGACAATATATAAAAGATGGATGTCAATATAATGAACTAAGGTGGTTTTGAATATGTGCGTATTAATTTAGTATTGTAAATTATTGTTGCAGTTTTATAATAAAAAATGTTGTGGTATTTGAAAAAATATTTTAAAGTTTTGCTTAAATCAGTAAAACTATATTAAAACAAAACAAAACAAAAACAACCACTATATTATATCCGATTAAAATAATTAATTATGAATTGTTAATCAAGTAACTGAACTAGTTAATATCAACTATGTAATGTTAGTCATGTGCCCTTAAATAATAAAATAAAGCTTTCTTCTTTAGTTGTTAATCAAGTAATTGAACTAGTTTTTACGATAATATAATATTTTATTATATATTTTTTTCTTCTTAAGTTGCATGACTTTACTTTTGGAAAAAAATAAATTAAAACTCTCAAATTTATTAATTTTTTCTCTAAATTTATCATTTTTATATTATGAATTTAATTAATTCAAAATTATTTTTATGTTAAAATTTTCTCTTCCTCTCAAGGTTAGCCATTTATATTACTCAAACTAATTGGTTTTAAATTTATTTTTATACATTAAATTAAAGTATATTCTTTCAACAGTGACTTGATATTTTAGAGTGCACACTCATCGCGGCAACGCGGTGGCAATGGTGGTGGTGGTGGAGATAATGACAATAGTAGGTCTCATAAGAGGTGATTAATTAAGTTTTAATCTCATTCACAAATTTGTTTTAATTATTATCTAAAGAAAGTTCTCATTTTCTTATTGTAAAAGTTTCTCATTTGAAATGTTCCCTATATATATATAAAGTTGAAAACAACTTTTTCTATTGATATTTTTCAACATTTTACATGAATTAATTATATATACTTTCTCTAAAAGGTAGAATGAACAGTTATTTTCTATTGGTTTAAATATGATTTTCGTCCTTGTATTTTAGCATTTTTTCATTTTTTGTCCTTGTATTTTTTTTAAACCGTCCTTGTACTTTAATGTTTTTTTTTTTTGTAATCCATGTCGTCTAACTCCTTTACAAAAATGTTAAATTGCTGACGTTAGTAAATGACATCATGATGATGTCATCATGTGACATGTCAGCACAAGCGACACATCATCACCGTCAGTGTCAGCAACTAGTGTGCCACGTCATTGTTACTGTAGAGGGACTAAAAATTAAAAGAAAAACATTTACAAGGACTAAAAATGAAAAAAAAAAGAATGTATAGAGACGAAAAATGAAAAAAATTACATTGACTAAGAGAAAAAAAAAGACATATTTGCAGGCATGAAAAAATTAAGCTTAAATATAATGTATAAATTTAATTTATACTTTATATAAAATAAAAATTTTAATGATAAAAACACTACAGCCAAAGAGTTAGGTACTCCAAGATAAAAAG
This sequence comes from Spatholobus suberectus, assembly GCA_004329165.1. Classification (NCBI taxonomy): domain Eukaryota; kingdom Viridiplantae; phylum Streptophyta; class Magnoliopsida; order Fabales; family Fabaceae; genus Spatholobus; species Spatholobus suberectus. The sequence continues at coordinate 15,624,857 of CM014735.1, forward strand.
ACTACCATATAATCAAAATTGCTTGGCCAATCCCACGCTTATGTGCCAACCTAATCTAATGATATAACAAGAAAATAACTGTAGCACCGACTGACTCATCATCATCAATCCAAATATCCAATTGAATAGGAAAATGATACATATATATGAAATATGGTTGGTTGAACTTGTTGTTATGATTGACATAATTATCTAAATAGCTTGACAGCAGAGGATGACTAAAGTGTATTAGGTGCACTTTTCTACTTTTGTGTGTTGCTGCTTGTGTTTTGTATAGAGGACTACTTTTGATTTTAAGGATTTGGTCTCGTCCACGCACTCTTCTATAGTAAATTTTAGTTCTTATCATTATTTTTATAATTTTTTATTGACAAGCTGAGATGTTGTTGTTCTCGCATTAGGCTAACACAGATGACCAAATTTGGTTCAACAGTTTGTTTATCTCTTTCAAGTTTTTTACTTCTCTTAATCAATCTAGTTACTCTCAATTGTTTCATTTGATTCATAACTTCTGTATACTTGCTGTTAGTACATATTAATTCAGTTTTGTCTTTCCTTTTTTGAATCAATTTTGGTTAATTCAGGTTGTGTCTTAATTTTATGATTTATCATACGAAGATGTCTTATTACCATTCTTGTATGCGTTCTTTGTCTTACATGCAATGGTAATTACTGTTCTTGCATGTGTTCTTTTTAGTATTCTCTGCTTCCCTTTCTACTTAAACTTTTGATTTTGATCAGCTTGTTTAGATTTCTCTAAGGTTTGAATGTCATAAATAATTGTTATGCTAGTGCTTGTGTTTTTTTTTTTTTTAAATAAAATATGGGTTGTGGCTACTATGAAATATAAGTGCTTTTTTTGGTAACTTCAGGTATGGTGTGAAGGTTGCCAGAGTAAATGAAAATAGATAATAAATAGAACCATATGAGTGGTTAATTTATAGCAAAGGATTGTGGAAATAGTCAAAAATATTTGGAAGATGTAACAAAGAATTAGTTAATTTTTTTTGTGCTTGCAAATATGTCCTTTTTTCTTCTTTTAGTTAATGTAATTTTTTTCATTTTTCGTCCTGTAATTTCTTTCTTCTTTTTTTTTTTTTCATTTTTACTACCTGTAAATGTTTTATTTTTCATTTTTAGTCCCACTACAGTAACGATGACGTGACACTATTGTTGACATGGCAATATTACTGACGTGGCAGTGATGATGTGCCATTTGTGCTGACGTGTTACACAATGACGTTATCATGACATTATTTGTTGATTTGTCACGTGTTGTCGTAAACAATTTAATGTTTTTTGTAATGGAGTTGGACAATAGGACTAAAAATGAAAAGTGCTAAAGTTCAAGTACGATTTTTTTTTTTTTACAGGGATGAAAAATGAAAAAACTGCTAAAGTACAAGGACGAAAATTATATTTAAACCTTTCCTATTTCATGATCGAACTATTGTCCTTATTTGAACTGAGTAAACTTAGTAAATATTTTAGCTCAACTAGACCAATGGTTTAATAATCAATACTCTTGAAGAATATGCATTTGGCAAGTACTGCTCCACTTAATTGGGTTATGGGTATGTATAAATTGCACCTAAACGGTATGTGTAGTGTAGGTATATCGGATGAAATATTTAAATCAAGTGCACACCCCACTTCCGGATCTACCCAAGATTCGCCATCCTAGTCTTCTTAATTTTTTGGACTTTTATAGAAAAAAGAAATCAAATAACCAGTAACATCATCTAGAGAACAAAAGAACTTCTCAATAATACATCTATCCGTTATTCATTGTTTCTATATCGATCTATTTGAGACCGAGAGGTAAAGAGGATAAGATTCAGAACCACCCTGGACACTTATGAAGCTTTGAAGTTTGATTGTGTAGTATATGCTATGATGGCACGCTAGGGACCAAGCAAAACCAAGCTATGGCATCAAAATTTCAGTATGATAGGCGATTTGTAGTGATCTGGAAGTTGAAGTTCCACGGAACAAGACAAGAAGCTAGGAACAAACTTCACAAGTAACGAACTTCGCTTTGTCACTCTCGTAAAGAGACATTTCAAGGGCTTTCTTTTCAAATTTGGTAATCTTAGTTCTTTCCCTATATAGACTTACCCCATCTACAGAAAAAAAATGAAATAATAAAAACAGAGAGATTGACCTTTTTATAAGGATTGATTCTATTTTTATGCTGATTAAAATATTGATATTCTTTTGTCATAACTGAAGATAAAAGCTGGATATAATTGTTGATCTTTGTCGGTTTTGTTTGATTATGTTTTGTTATTTCGTCCTTTTGATTTTGCATTATATGTACTTTCATTCTTCATACAGTGGTTTAGGGACTTGGAATAGGTAGTTTATGATAAGCCTTGATTATATTTTTAAAATAAAATAAAACAAAAACGTTGTTCTTTACGTTTAACATAGATTATACATGAATTTGAAGACATTTTTTATGTTTGCTAAATATAAAATTATTCTATTTAAAGCAATGTATTAGCAAAACAATGATTAAGTAATTATTTAAATTTTTATTTATATCTATATAAAATATGTTAAATATAAAAAAGATTGAAAAGCAAATATGTTTTTATTCCTTGTAAATAAAAAAATTTCACTTTTAGTCCTTAAAAAATTATCTCACTTTTATCTCTCATTTATAAAAATATGTTCAGTGTGGTTCCTATCATTATAACACCGTTGAGTACAGTGAAAAAAAAAAAAAAAAACTACACCCGACACATTTCTGTAAATAAGAAAAATAAAAAGAGACGATCTTTTAAAGACTAAAACAAATATTTCCGTATTGAAATCTTTCTTTAATGTTATTGGCGTGAGAAATTTAAATTCTTTTCATATTAGTCATATAATCATAAACTGTTAATGGATTACCGCTCCCTTTTTTATTTGTTATTTTACAATTACACCCACTTGTTTTTTAGTTAGAATATGTTAGCAAGTTACATCATTGGGGTATTTTAATAATAATCCTATTTATAACTTGCTAACGTACTTCAATTAAAAAACAAGTAGGTGTACGTTAGCAAACCTTACAAGCATTTGCTAATATACATCCACTTGTTTTTTAGTTAGAATAAGTTAGCAAGTTACATTGCGGATTTATTTTAAGATAATCTTTAGTTATAACTTGCTAACGTATTCCAACTAAAAATTAAGTGTGTGTACGTTATTAAATCCTATATAAATGTATATATATAATTTAGTATAATTGATATCTAAATATCATGTTGAACAATTAACTAATTTAAATTAAATTGAATAAGACTATTATGAAAAATATACCTCTTTCAATTTTTAACATAATTGTAGTTTAAGTTAAATCTTTACATATAAAAGAAGGGTTGCTGGAGCATTTATTTTTTCGTCCAAAACGGGGGTATATATGGTATTCCAATGCAACACATTTATTATGGGCAATGAATACTATTGGATATTATTTTTACGGTAACTGAGACTATTATTTGATTAAAACTAATTTGTAGGTTAACGCACTTATTACGGGTAATTTATACTATTGGATATTATTACGGGAAATTCAGACTATATTCGAATTAAAACTGATTTGTAGGTTTAATTCTATTATATAAATTCAACCTTTGAGCAATTCCCAAAATGCACTCAAGGCCATTGGCTAAGCTTGAATATCCACAAAATCTTTTTTACAAGGGGGTGTTGATAATCCAATAATAACTCCTTATGACTTAGATTCCGAGTCTAATAACAAGCTTGATGATGAGGAGGTCGGAGGGAAAGTTATCATAAATGAGGAGTTCGAGTGGGAAGTGATTGTAAGCGAAGCATTTGCTGCAGGGGTAATGCATTAGTGAGTATTTAGTTCATATTGTATTTTCTAAATTTCTATTTTAGAAAAAGTGCCCAACAATAACAATCACTTACAATAAAATTTATTTAATTACAGTTGATACTTGTCTAGTTTATTTAATTTCTTACTTTCTTTATATATTTACAGTAATTATGGATGAAAGTATTATGTTTATTAATTATTAATAATATTAATGAATATATTAATATTCATTAATATTATGCTATATTATTATTATTAAGAGTACAGCCGACAAACTGGGTGAGTATCAACTGCAATTAAATAAATTTCATTGTAAGTGATTATTATTGTTGGGCACTTTTTCTAAAATAGAAATTTAGGAAATACAATATGAGCTAACTACTCACCAATGCATTACTCCCTACACCAAATGCTTTGTTTGTGATCACTTCTCACCCGAATTCCTTATTTACGATCACTTCTCAGCCAACCTCTTCATTCTCAAGCTCGTTACCAAACTCAGAATCTGAGTTAGGGAGAATTATTATTGAATTATCAACACCCCCTCATGAAGAAGATTTTGTGGATGTATCAGTTTAACCATTGACCTTAGGTGTATTTTGTGAATTGTTAAAGGTTGAATTTATAGGAATAGAATTAAACCTACAAATTAATTTTAATCCGATTATAGGCTGAATTACCCGCAATAATATCCAATAGTATAAACTACTCGTAATAAATGTTGGAGAAAGGTTGATTTTATAGGAATATAATTAAAACTAAATATCAATTTTAATTTGATTATAGTCTAAATTACCCATAATAATATCCAATTGTATAAATTATCCGTAATGAATTTGATGCTGTAGAAAAAAAAGCCTATATATTAGTTTTAATCAAATAGTAGTCTAAATTACTCGTAATAATGATATCCAATAGTATATATTACTCGTAATAAATACGTTGCATTGGAATACCATATGTACTCTCGTTTTGGATGGGAAAACAAATGCTCCAACAATCTTTCTTTTATATATATAAAGATTCATAAAGGTTATTGGTAGCATGTGAAACTGACAATTGACATTTGTAATCTTAGTTTTTTTTTTTTTTTAAATGTTTAGTGTGTCTTGAGTGTAACTAATTAAAAACAGATACTTGTCAATATTTTATATAAAATTTAATTTTATATATTTGTTAGCTGAACTCTAATTTTTAAAACTAGCCCCCATATCATCTAATTTTGGATCCGTTCCTGGGCGTTAGCCCTTTATGCTCAGCAGAAAATAGGTAAATAGGTAATGGTGATACATAAGGTATTATCGTAAATAAAAATATGTAGGAAATAATAGATATAAAGTGAATCCATATTTATATTATTGTAATTAAATAATTAAAAAAATTAATTTTTAATTATAATTTAATATTTTTCTTACGAATGAAATTAAAAATAATTTTATAATATCATACAATCTAAATTTTATATTTATTATATTTTTCAATGACACATGTAATAATTGTTAATTAAATTTTTTCAACCTTGTTGTTTTATATATTACATATAAAATAATGTGACTTAATTGATTTATTGCATAAAAAAGTCTTTTAAGTTGAATAATATGTATGATTTTGATTTTTCTTTAATTATTTAAAGTGAATAAAATTTAATTTACTAAAACTAAATGTATATAATAAAAGTCTAATGAGTAAAGAATGTTTAGATTCATTTATTAACATATAAGAAAAACAAGAATATTATGAATTATAAAAACTAAATTATAAATTTAAAATAAGAATATTTTAATATATATATTCAAAATTTAAAATAATTTATAAGAATTTATTTAAAGCAATAATTAAATTTATAAATTAAGAATTAAATTATCACATTTATATTTATTAATTTATATATATATATATATATATTATAAAATATGTTTTTAATTTTTTATTTTAAAATATGTTTGTAAATTTAATTTATTCTAAACAATAATGAAAATAATAAACTCTTTTAATATATATTTCCCAGTTTAATGGTCATGCACTGACAGTGTAAAGTAATTTTACACTGTCGTCCAATCACAAATTACCATTTATTGTAAGTTTGTTGACTTTTATAATAAATATTTTAAAAGTCATATTAATGGTGATTTTTGATTAGATGACAGTGTAAAACTTTTTACACTAACAGTGCATGACTATTAAACTTTATATTTCCAGGTGTGAAATTTGTGTTAATTACTTTTCATAATAGTAATAAGTTTTTAAATATATTTATTAACATGAAAAGTCATACATTTGTTAAATAAGTTATAATTAAGAAATTTAATGTTTAATAATATTATTAAAGTTAATTATGTATTACATTTAACTATTTATAATTAATATAGAATTTAATATTAATGTATAATTAATCTTAATTATATAATATACTTACAAATTTAACTTATTTTAAAATTTAAATAACAATGCAAAATATAAATTTTAGTATATATTATAGTTATTAAATTTTAACAATTAATCATAATAATAATAATAGTTTTTTAATATATTTATGATCATTAAAAATCATACATCTAAAATTATGTGATAATTAATGATTATAAAATTTAATAGTATTATTTAAATAATTAATTAATTATATTACATTAAATAAATATAGCATTTAATATTAATGAACAATCAATTTTACTTATATGTACAAAGATATAGACAGAATATAAAAAAATAATAAAATATTAGAATAGTTTGAATGTCTTCTCTATCACCAATGTAACATGCATTTTATTTTTTCTCATCTTAATGCATTTAGAATATTTTATTTTATTCATATATAAGTAAATATTTAAAATAAAATATTTTTTAATTTATAAAGACGTAATTAAATTTGTATGAAATTCGTCTTATGTTATTACGTATGCATTTTTTTTCTTGCTATGTTTCTAGACATTTAATTTTGAATTCACAATTAATTTTATTTTTAAATTAAAAACTAATATCAATAAAAAATATTTTGAAATATTATGATATGTATAACATAGTTTTGCCATCACTTTTAGTTTAATGATGGATTTTGTATTTAGTTTTCTTAATTTAATTTATTAAGTGAATAAAATAGAATTAAAATTAGAGAAATCAATCAATTAAAAGGATAACAATCAGACAATTTAAATAGGATAATAAAAGAATAAAACTCATTAATTAGAAAAATTGTATAGGTATGATAATAATTAATAAAACACATGAAATTGATGAATTAACATTAAAATTTGTGTTCAAATCTATTTTACTTATATATATATATATATATATATATAATATTTTTAAAAGTAATTAATATCAACTCTTACATATTAAATTAAGATTTTAATTTCTATACACGGTTATTGTAGAAAATTTACACTATCAACTAATAAAAATCAATTAAATTATCATTAATATGACTTTTAAATTAATTATTGTAAAATTCACAAAACTTACCACGTATAATAATTTATAATTGAATGATAATAATGAAACCTCTTACAATAGATTATTTACTCTTAAATTAAAGTCCTCTTAAAGATAAATCACTCTCCACGATTTCTCACATCATTTTTGAAATACACTTTTAAATCTGCCAACTTATTTTCTCTACTTAATTGATCTTTTTCTTTTTCAGACCAATATTTCATATTACTATAATTAAAATACTTGTTATAATTGCTAAGTTTGTTTACTTTCTTTCCAATTAATTCTTTTCCTCTGTAGAACAAATATTTTTAATTTCAAATACTAATTTAGGAATTGTGTATTAATTACTTAATATATATATATATATATATATATATATATTTACAATTCATCATCCCCTATATTAAGTTATAGTTCTTACTCTAAATTAAAGTATGAGTCATTTTTTACAATGTCTCTCAATGTGCGATGTAGTATCACTATATCAAGTCATTATTTTTTGCCATTTTATATTTTTTAAACACATTTTCAAGTCTATTGATGCTATTACCAAATCCTTACTTATTTTTTTTTTCATTTAATTCTTTTTCTTTCAGAACAAAAATTTATAAATACTAATATTAATTGATAAATTATCTAAATTATTTGTTATCACATGTTATATAAATTATTACCTTTTTAAAATTAACTCAAACAGTGATTATTTACTATCACAATTTTATTCAAATAGTTCCCATTTAAAATTAATTTAAGTATCAATGATTTACCATTATACTATCTACTTCAGATTGTTAGCTTTTAAATATTATCATTATAAACTTTGTACCTTTTATATAACTTTTTTTTTTTAAATTAAATGTTAACAAATCCAACTGTTGAAGTTTATAACAAGATATTTTTTACAGAGTAAATAGTATATGCATTGATAATACAACTGTTATCCAATCAAAAACTGTTATGTATGTTAAGTTTATTAACTTTTACAACAACTACCTTAAAAGTCATACATAATATAATTTTTGATTGTTAATAGTGTAAATTTTTTTACATTAACAGTGCATAGAAATTAAACTCTTCTTTGCAAATATTAAAAAAAAATAAAAATTAATGAATACTGACTAGATACATCTTAAAATAAAGAGTCTGTAAAATGCACAAAATATTTATTGACATTTCATAAAAAAATATGTTTAATTTAATTCATTATCAGGATAATAATTTTTATACTGATAATTAATTAAATAACACTTTTTTTTGGTACATGTATCATCTACGAGAGACAATCAATTCTACTTAAATAAGGTAAAACTATTATAAACAACAAAACTTTCCTTTTAGTATTTAACACAGTTACATTTCCAGGACTCAAATTCAAGACCACGTTAAACTGAAATAACTTCACGTCAACATATTCACACACTTGGTGCTAATTAAATAACACTTTAAATATAACTTTTAAAACAATTATCATGAAAATTAATAATTTTTATAGCATAATAATTTATGATTGATTAACAATAACTTTTACGATGTGAATGTATGAGTTTTAATGGATATATATATTATCAGTGTAAACTGTCTACCAAATAAAAATCAGATTTGGTATGACTTTTAAGATGAATATTATCAAAGTCAACAAACTTATCATATATAGTAATTTGTGATTGGATGACAGTTTAAAAAAATTCTCTTAAATGTATTTCAATCAAATTAAAAGAATATTATATGCTCCTCAACACTCAAGTAAAACTTTAGCAAACTGTTAACGACACTCATAATTATATAGCCTCGTAGCTGGTGAACATAAATGCCACCATTATGTTGAAGATTTTTCTACTTATAAATATAACCTGAAGATTCCCACAATGAATAGCTAGAACTGATTTCATTATTTCATCAAATCTCAAAGACTTTCAATTCTGATTTTGCGTCTCTCATTGCCTTATTTTTGTGAAAGTGGGGCATCAATCTTTAATTCTTTGAAAGCCATTTATTCGTCAGCTTTAGCCTTAAGGTCCTCGATGACTCCGTCTCCATTAGTCCAAGCACATAACTACAAGCCGATGATTTTTCCACGCCGTGCTTGGTAATCCATGATTTGTGGTCGGTTTTGAAAAGGTAATTCAACTTTTATTTAACTATTATTATGATGCAAAACCTAAAGTCTGGGACAAGAGAGAAAAGTTGTAGCCCTCAGTGTGGTGGGGAGAAAGTGAGTTGTAGTATGATGCTTTGGACAGGCAACCAATAAAAGAAATTCAGCTTGAAGAATGAGAAGGGATTTTCCCATATCTTTCTTACAATAAAGAAAGGGTAAGAAAGAAAGTGGGTCTTGATTTATGGCAAATGAATGCCTTGAAGGGTTGGTTACACATACTAACTAGTAACTACACTTGATAGTGATATCTGCAATGGAATGGGGGGTTGGAAATCACTAATATAAACTTCACTGCGGCAACACCATAACTTGAATTTGTATGGGGCTACGTGGACAATGTTGTTATTTCTCATTCTATCAGCCTAGGTGCTCTCTGCTTGTGGACCACACTAGCCGTTTGCTTAGATAGCTGAAGGTCAATTATTTTACATAATAATGTTATATTGTTATTTTCTTTTTTAATTTTATACACACCACCTTTGAAATGGCCAGTTTTCGTGCAGCTAAAAGGGTCATATTTATCCACAAGGCGTGACACATGTGGCTTGTAGCTTGGATCCTTTAAGTATATGGTAGGGGTTCAATTCCTAAATAGTATAAAACTTGTGAGTAGAAGAATTACTTCTTAACTATTAAACTACTTTCTCTGGGAATTAATCTCATGGCTTTTGGCTATGGAGATATCCTAATCTGATTTCAAATCTGAAAAAAAAGGACCATATTTTATGGTGTTCACATATTTTAATTAGTCTGTCACATTTTTTTTTATCAAAAAGGATGAATCTGTATATATATATATATAATTATTTTCAGATCTTATGATGTTAGTCTCGTGTTCGGCACATAAATTTAAATTAAATTTATTGATTTGTTTAAATTTTCTTTTCAATGATATACATCAAATAATGCGTGATTTTTTAAAGGGTTCTACCATATCGTTGATGTGTTAATTGCTTATTATTTAATATACATAAGAAAAATAATTTCAATACGTTAAGGATCTGTTTGGGCGCCGACACTGGCATGTGCTGAATGGGTGTTCACAAATGCCTACTTTGCTTTGCCTTGTTTTACGAAGTTAGTTGTTTTGTTTTTTATTTAATTTGCATTTTGCCTCTTAAAGACATGTTGAAGAAGGCTTAATAAATGTGGGGACCAAACCTCGTTGCATTTAAAACTCATTTCTGAGTAAACTTTCTTCATCATGCCCTTGCAGCAGAAAGGTGCTACATTTATGTTTTGGTGGGTTGTTGCTTATCAAAGACAGCACAGAAGCACATGGACGCTGCTCTCTCTTTTTACTTAACCCTTTGGAAAAATTAGATTTCTTGGTAAATTTGGTCAAATAAATGTCACTCTCATTCCCATTTAAATGTTGGAACAACTACAATCCAGCTGCTGATTTAAACCTCTTTTCATAACTATAGTTCTCGTTTTAAACTGAAGGCAAGTTCTCTCAAACCCCCATTTGAAGATAAATCTGAGTTTCGCAATAGAGTCAAAGTAATTATTTTCTTGGAATTTTAACCTAAGGCAAATATTATTAAAAAAAACATATGTTTACCGTGATTAACACTCATATGTTTGGTCAATGTTGTCATTTTGATTTTCCTCACTCCTTTGTCCTTTCAAAAAAGCAAAAAGTAGACCATAATGGGATTCAGCTGGGTTCCCTTTACATTATCTTTGGTGCATGAAGGCATGGGGAGAAGCTTCTAATATCAAATTTATTTTCTCTATTGCTTTTTTGTTAGTTTGCTACTAGTGCAAGTTCAGTATCTCAGCCAAGAAATCAGGAGGTATTTCACAACTCGCAAGACTCTTGGCTTTCTGAACACCCTGACACACTTCATTCCGGTCATTAACTGAATTTGTCACACATAATAAATACCCGAGTTTCAAATCAACATACAGCATTTCCTCACCAATGAGGTGCCGCTTATAAGAGGCTTGTCTTACATCTACAACCCTGCAACGGCCATATTTATCAGCCTGAAAACATGTTCAAGTCATGGAGCAAGAAGAACAAGATCAAAGCTGTGTTCAAACTGGAATTTCAGGCAACTCAGGTAAGACAAAGACACAAACAAATCCTTAGAGTTTAGTTACTACTAAATCTGAGAATATGGTCTGGCCTATAGCACAGGAAGTTTGAAATTTACACATTATGGCATATTTGTTTTAGTTAGAAGAGTTTGGCAGTTTGTGTAGTGAGGGGAAATCATATACACAAACCAATGTACAGATTCTGCAGGCAGTGTTTTTGACCTTGTTCTATCTCTCCTTTTTTATCAGGTGCCAAAGATGAAAAAGTCTGCAATAATGGTATCTTTGGTGCCAGATGATGTTGGGAAGCCAACAGTGAAACTAGAGAAAACTGCTGTCCAAGATGGGACCTGCTCATGGGAGAATCCAATTTTTGAATCAGTTAAACTTGTTAGGGATGCAAAATCAGGAAAAATCCATGAGAAAATCTACCATTTCATTGTTTCAACTGTAAGCAGTAGTTGTAATTTCACCCTGTCCTTTACTCAAGTAGGATGTTGGTTGGAAAGTCTAATCGTTGTGGGCTCTTGGCAGGGATCTTCAAAATCTGGCTTTCTTGGAGAAGCCTCAATTGATTTCGCTGATTTTGTTGCAGAAACTGAGCCAATTACTATTTCTCTACCCCTAAAGTTTGCAAATTCAGGCATAGTTTTACATGTTAGTACTCTTTATCTCCCTCTCCATCTTGCTTCTTGTCACACACTCAATTCTCAACAAGCACTTTCACATTATTCATCTCTTATTCTTTAGCATCTCTTAAGAATTTGAACTTTTTGGGAGCTTTGTTTCCTTTCATACGAAAAAATAAAAAATACTTCAACATAATTAGATTCAATTCTTAATTTCTCACGTAAGAATTGTTGAGACAGGTGACTATTCAGAACGTGGAAGGATATATTGCTGAAAGGTGAAAATGAACAATAACATCCGTTAATTTAAGCATTTCAATTTTCCCCATGTTTCTTTTTATTTCATTTCTCTCCAATATGGTCTCTCAAGTCCCAACCTTACACCCTAATTCCAGAAATGGGGAAGATAATGGAGCTGAGGGACTTTGCAGTGATGGAAGCTTGAGACACCAGCTGAGCTATGGCAGTACGGATCATGAAAGTTATAATGTTGAAGTAAGGTCATATAAGATACCTTTATATGGTTAACAATTCTATTTAACACAGTTGAAGCTTTCTTAAACAGAAACTTCTGAATGGGATTAGTTATGCTAAGAAATAACTCATTTATAGAATTATAGTTACATTAGTTTTTATTATTATCTTATAGAATGGGCACATGGCGAGGACCAGATCTGAGTATTCTGAACAAGATGCATCTAATGGCATCAGTCCTGGTGTAGCTTCATGGGAGGATCCTTATAACTTCAGACAAAATTCAATATCATCAAAAGGAAATGTCAGGGCCACTGCAACAGAAACCCAAGTGCATAAGAGGTCAAACACAAACTGGTCAATTGGTTCAGCATCAGATGGAAGTTTAGGTGACTGGACTAACAGCCTGGAAGATAATCTTCCAAGAGAAAGATTACAAGAGCCTTCAGATAATGCCACTGAAAGGCTCAAAAGTGAAATTTCTTCTTTAAAGAGGCAGGCTGAACTATCAGAACTAGAGTTACAATCACTTCGAAAGCAGATAGAAAAAGAAAGCAATAGGGGACAGAATTTGTCAAGACAAATAATCAGCCTCAGAGAGGAGAGAGATTCGTTCAAAACCAAATATGAGCAACTCAAGTCCCAGCAGAACTTCAATAATGAGCCCAAAACTATCTCTAAAACCTTCAAGTCTGAGATTGAAGATACTAGGCTTCAGTTAGAGGCAATAAAGGAAGAGCTTGTTTATGAAAAGGAATTGAGTGCCAATCTCCAATTGCAATTGCGGAAAACACAAAACTCAAACTCTGAATTACTTTTGGCCGTGACAGACCTTGAAGCAATGCTGGAAGAAAAGAATAAGGAAATATTGGATCTATCTACCAATATAAAATCCCAAAAGACTACTAAAGAGCATGATGATGCCACAAAATTAGATCTCTTGCGGCAGAAAGTTGCAGACCAGAATGATGAAATAGACAATTACTATCAGCAACGCGAAGAGCTAAGTGAGCAAATTAAAGAGCTCACTTTGGAGTATGATCTTCTTAAGAAGGAAAATGTGGATATCTCTTTGAGGTTAAAGCAAGATGAAGCACAACACATCATGCTACAAAATGAACATTCAGCTTCTTTAGTTACAATACAACAACTTGAATCCCAAGTAGAGAGATTAGAAAAAAAACTAAAGGTGCAGGAAGATGAATTTTCAGCATCCCTGGTCTGCATCAAGGAACTTGAAGATCAAATCAAGTCTTTGGAGAAAGAACTGAAAATACAGGCAGAGAAATTTGAAGAAGATCTCCATGCTATGCAATGTGCAAAAACTGAGCAGGAAGAACGGGTCATCCAGGCAGAAGAGTCCTTGAGAAAGACAAGACACAATAATGCTGTCGCATCTGAGCGCTTTCAGGAGGAATATAGATTGCTTTCTGTTGAAATGGCACAAAAAGTTGAGGAGAATGAAAAGATGACCATGAAAGCAGTTGCAGAAGCTGATGAATTGAGGCACCAGAACAAACTTATAGAAGAAATGCTCCATAAATGCAATCAAGAGCTCAGGCTTATCACAGATCAGAATGAATTGAAAATGCAAGAGCTTTTGGACCAAATAGATTCGAAAGCAAAAACAATAGAACAGATGTCAGAAGAACTAGAAGTTAAGTCTAAACAACTTGAGGATGCACAAAGGCACAGGGATGAAAAGGATGCTTCATTTTCAAAGCAAATTCAAATACTCAGATCTCAAATTAAAATACTGATGGCAGAGGGTGCATTGTCTGAAACCAAGCTAACACAGAACATGGCTGAGATCGCAAGGGAAGATGCAAAAATAGCCCAGAAAGGACAACCACTTATGACACCAAATGATGAGGAGATGATTGGCACCCTACTGTCAGAAGTAGAAACCTTTAAGAACCAGCACAACGAAATAAAACACAGTTTGCACAGAGAACAAGTGGAGAAAGAAAATATGAAGAAACAGATATCTCAGTTAGAAGGAGAGCTGAAGAAGAAGGAAGCAGAGTTAAGTGCTATGGAAAAGAAACTCAAGAATAACAAAGGACGAGCTGCAGTTACACATATGAATTTGACTTCCAGAGACAATGAGTGTGTGCCTCCTTCTGCTAAGGCAAATATCAAGAAGTCAAAATCTGAAATGCATAAGGTAATTGATCTGCTGCCATATTTAAAATTAGAGATGATGAACGTAAATATTTCTGTTGCATATTAGGACAGGTTACATAGTAACATTACTCCCTTATGGCTTATGCATACTACATAATAAAGAGAAATAAGTAATAACATTAAAATCCACTGAGATCAGTACTAAGTTTGGAAAACGATATAGTATTTAGAGTTTTCTCCAGTATATAATAATTTTTTTTTTTGGGGGGGCGGGGTGTTATAATGTATAGCAAACATTTAAACTAAGCAGCTTTGTAGTACTTCTTCTGGTGTGATTATATTCAGTGCTTTTAATCGCCATTTTAGTTTGGAATATCTCATTACCTACTGACTACAGGTTATTTGATAAGTACATTTGCTTTTCATTTCTCATGCCCAATATATATGTATGTCATACTTTATAGTAATATGAAAAATTACAAAAAACGAAAAAATACCTCTACGACAATAAATGTACATTTTAGTCTTCTCTCAATGTCAACAAATAAACTTCAAAAGCCATTTGAAAAATTATTGCAAAATGGAACCCACCTTTTATATCTAAAAGAAGGAATAGTCTCCCCTCATTAAATCATCCAAACTGAGTGAGGATGGTGATGCAACATAGTTAAATATTCTCTCTGTGTATTTAAGAAAATTTATAATTTTTTTTGTCACTTATGCAACTATTAAACAGTTAGGAGAGTTTCAAATAACATGCCTGAAAGCCAATTCTTAAGGAACTTGATACACAAGGACTAATGTATGTACAAAAGCAAGCACAATTTAAAACCAGCTATGGAGCTTTAGTAATGAAAAAGTGAAATTTTTTCTGGTCCATTAATCATGATAGAGCTATACATAACATGGTCAACAAGCAGAAAATCTCAAACTTAAAATGGTGCTAAAAGTAAATGCCTGATCAAGGTTTAACTTTAGCATTGCTTTCCATACATTAGTTGATCTCAGTTCTCTAGAATAACTCAGACTGTTATATTTGTAACATGAAAAGGGAGCGGATGCTGCAAGTACTGCTGTTGGCAAGTCTGCAGGAGGAACAATAGGCAAGTCAGCTGAGAACAAAGTTTGTCTAGCTCCCAGAAGGTAAAATCAAATTCATTTCTATCCTTCTGAATCCATAGTTCCTTTGAACATAATCATGAACCTTTGTACCATTCTTGATCTTTGTAATAGAAAATTGGTGCCACAGATGTCAAATTTGTCGTTATATCACACATCTCATCCAAGAACTAACTTCTATTATTTGGTCTCCTTACTCTACAGTGAGGGTAAAACTTGCTCGGTAAATAATCACAATGGTGGTGAGTGCCATACAAATGAATTGTTGAATGAAGTTGCACTGCTAAAGGAAAGGAACAAGATTATGGAAAGCGACCTGAAAGACATGGAAGAAAGATATTCAGAGATTAGTCTGAAATTTGCAGAGGTAGAGGGAGAAAGACAACAGCTTGTTATGGCTCTACGCAATCTCAAGAATGGTAAGAAGAACTAGAATTCTTTGCAGGTGTTGTGTCTCATAGCAAGCATACATGAGTGGTGAAGAAACAGGCTATCATCATCACCAGAATGGAGGAACCAAATTTAACCAGTACTTTGCAGTTTGCACTTAAGTTGTGACCTATATTCTGCACATCTACTAACAGTTTTTCCTCATCCAAAATTTTTTTGGGCCACTTGGCACTTGGTCCATTCAATATTCTTGTCGTATGATATGTTGGCAAGTGAGCCACGGGTACGATGCTGTAGCCTCATATAGGCCATGTAGCCAATGATTTATCATCAGTTTGACATTTTTGGCATGCAATGTAACATATACATAAGATATATGATGCTCAGAAGAAATGGTTTTGATTTTGAGAGTGTGGATAGAATAAAGGAAAACAAGCTAGTGAGTATTGGCAACTTTCAGGTTATCTTGATTTGTGGTTTTCAGTTGCAATAATTAGAATCTAATTTTAGGAGTTCCTATTATAATGTTTAAAGTTATTGAAAATCAAGTGTTAGATATCATATACAGAAAGCTAGTCTTAAAAGCAGTTTGGTTCTTGGTAAAAGTAAAACACTACTTGAGTACTTTACAGTGTTGATAAAAATCACTAGTGTAATATTAAGTTTTTCAGTAACATTTTTGACAATACCAAAACGTCACTAATAAATAATTTTGACAAAAAAATTAAAAAGTAGAAACAACTGTTTAAAGTATGTTGGAGAAAGCCAACGGGTGGGGACAAGAAATTCGTCCAACTTAGTTGCCATCTATATATTCGTTTCTTCACCTTGCTTATTATCTCAATATAATAAGTTCCAACAAACCATTACCATAAACGAATTTAGAGAGAACTAATCTTGAAGATTCACGCCAAGGATTGTAGCCTGATTTCTCACAAAGCCTCGAAGTTTCCTACCCCCCAAGAATCGTGACCCACCATTCATTCAAACTTATAATTGCTCTTTATGACGCGATCGTGCGTCTAGATTGTGGAGTGTATGAACATAGAAGTCTCATATTAGACTTATGCTGTTACCTCTAATTGATGCCTGAATAAAGAAAGAAGAGCAAGGGGTAACTAGGAAAAGTTTTTTCATCATGTGCTCCTTCCTTAAAATTTTTAGTAATGATACTGAAGATTTCATCACTCTAAACACCCCATTAATATCCATTATTTTTCTCTTCTTATTAAACCTACACTTCTCTCTCTTTATCTCTCTAGGTATCAACTAGCATTTGGGTGTCTAACCATCATTTTCCAAAATTTTGACATTGGCATATATGGTAATTTTGATTTTTTTAAAAACAAAAATGAGCGAAAACTGTATAATTAATGGATGACAACTAAGGGGGGAAGGTGTCACAATTTACAAGAGTACCGAAAATTTGCTTAGGTACGTAACTAGGGACTGTGGTTTGCAAGCCAGTCATGAAATTTCGCTCCCCAGCATAATATGTGAAAATCCCAATTCTTTTACTTTTTAGTTTTTTCCCTATGGTCTTTAAACATTCTCAGATATATGTCATACCCTTGCTTTACTAAAAAGTAACATTTTCTAACTGCAAAATTATTAGGAAAATGACACAAAATAACTGCCATGTACTCCTAATTAATTCTTGAACACAACTTTGTGCTCCCAGCCTCCCATTTGGCATAAACAGCAACCAGTTCTGTTGTTGACATTTATGCCCATCCATTCCCAATAATTAAACATGGAAAGCTTAAAGAAATTTAAGTGTCCACAATTTATCCGATCAACAATAGAAAAAGAACCAACTAGACACTTGTATTAACTGTACCATATCCAAAGTTGACGAATATCACAATTATTTATGCATATCAGTTGTCAAGAAATAATAAAGAAACAGATTACTTATGTTGAGCTTTCCTCTCCTTCCAAAGAGCCAGGGACACTTGTATCGTGTCATCTGTGAAAAGGGCAGTTAATGTGCGTAGTTACTCACAACCATCGTCCTTATTCGGTGGGGACCAATTTCCTTATTTCCTTATCTAGCATCATAATCAGCATGTCCAAGACGACAAGAAGAGTCTTGTTTACGAGTCCACGTACGCAAAACTACTCAACACGTGTCAAATGATAGAGACGTGTCGGTTATGTCACACGTGTCTCCAGTTATGAGACGCCACATGTGGCATAGAACGTCATGGCCTTCTCTATATAACGTATAAGCCTTTGATTTCTGTGATAATTATCAAGCAGTTACTTTTCTTCTGTTCACAATCATGGATTCGAGAGTAGTTCAAAATCAAGTGAATGAGAACGATGAACATTACCCCCACCTTGATGCCTCGCAACAAGGTATGAATCACATTTGGAAGCACGTTGTATTGTATTTGAAGACATCTTCGCTGATGTTTCTATGATGTTTTTTCCTTTTCTTTTAATAATTTCCTTTGTTTATTCTTCTACTTCAAATTTTTGGACATAGTGACACATGGTGAAGAAGAACTCCACTTTGACCGAGAGAAGAAGTCTGTTCTGAATAAGGCCAAGGCAAAGGCTAAGAAAATCAAGGATACGATTAAGAAGCATGGTCGTCAAGTCCTTGATCGTGGTAGTGAGTGTAACAATGAAGATCAGCACACCCTCGATGACCATGACTTAGATGAGGATGAAGACACGCATGAAGACCCACAAGTTCATGAAACACCAGGTATGTTCTTTTCTAAATCATCTGCAATTAGATATGCTAGAATAGAAGGACTAATAATTCTCCATAAAGTGAAATAGAATCTTGGCAGTAAATATAATTAAATTTGATTTTAGCCACTTAATTTTTTTTTCATTTTCATAAATTTTAAATTATCACTTAATAATAACGTGACATACATCTAATCATGTCATATATGCGATTATTTTGAGATGGAATGTGATGAGACATGCATGTTTAGATACATGCCATCTCATTAGAAAGTAATAATAGAAACTATTTTTAAAAATTTTTAAAATTTACAAGGACTAAAAAAATAAAATAAAAAAATAAAGGACAAAAATCTAATTTAACTATATTTGGAGGACTTAAAAACATATTTTACTCCAAAATTTGGCATTTAGTTGTAGACACTTCTCTAATTTTTCTTCAAAGTAGAGGGAATTCAGAAACTTTTTTTTTTAATTTTAAATTCAAACCTTTTAATAAGTAATCTGATTTAATTTAAGTTGGACAAAATGCTTAAATGTTCTGCAGTTCATGAAAGTGAAGATGTTAAAACTACTACACCTACATCTGAGCAAG
The DNA here is from genome assembly GCA_004329165.1 of Spatholobus suberectus. Lineage (NCBI taxonomy): Eukaryota > Viridiplantae > Streptophyta > Magnoliopsida > Fabales > Fabaceae > Spatholobus > Spatholobus suberectus. Next base: position 15,644,362 of record CM014735.1, read on the forward strand.
TCGAAAATTTAGGGAAGTCAGGAATTGATTTTGGAGGCACAACAGGTACAACAGTTATGGGAGAAGAGCCTCGTCACGATGCACTACTTGGAGACGTTTCTTCAACTACTGAAATTGATCAAAACACAGCCACTGAGCCTGCCAAAACATTTTCTGTGGAAGAGAGGGCAGGGCTACCGAAGGACAATTTGGAGAGGTCAATAGGCTTGGACTTGGAGGAAGAGCCTCACGCTACAGGAAGTAGACCTGAGGCATATACCCCTCCCAATTATCACACCAAAGTCACTGATCCAAGTGGTGTAGGTAAGTAGGACGATTGAACAAAGTTGTAAAACTCAATTTTTTGCTATGGACTTTGCATCAGGCATTAATATTAGTGTACCATTTAAAATATTTGATGGTTAAATTGATAAAATTGGATTTGACTCCTCATTAATGTTGATTGGAAAATTATTGGAGCAAATATTTCCAATTTCATATTTTATTATATACATGAATGCATTTTATCACTGTTGTAATTCCGTGATTAATTTTTTAGAGTTGAAAGGACTACTTAAACTATTCAACAGTATCATCAATTTTCTTTTCAAATTATACTTGTTCATGCTTAATGATATTTATGTACCATGGTCCAGGGATTAAGATTTTCATGTGTGATGGCTTGCAGGAAAGGATGAAATAGAAATCACACCAGTTGAGGAATCTTTTGCGAGAATGAATGTGCATGATGAGCCCAAACCTACCCCAGAAATTAACGTTCAGCCAACTTTTGTTGATCCTGCTAGAAGCCATGATCAGTTTGTGCCACACCTCTCTGCTGCAGCACAAACTCAGTATCCTTCTGCTGAAAGGCATGATCAGTTCAATCAGGAAACAATATCCACAAATATGAACAGAAACCCCGCAGAAAGTGGACTAAGTTTCAACACCATCACAACCACAGTGGAAGAACAACCTCTCTATGAAGTAAACACTGATAAAGTTGTCTCTCCTAAGGATGTCATAGCTTTTGAGGTAGGTTCAGGAGAGAATGATGACATAAAGGACAAGGTGGTAACAAATGAAGAGCAACAAAAAAGTGGGGATGCTTCTAACATGTCTGGCTCAACTGCACAATATGGCAAGAACATTGCTCACTCTCTAACACAGAAATTAGCTCCAGTTTATGAGAAGGTTGCAGGGGTAGGAAGTGCAGTGAAGTCCAAAGTGACTGGAACTAGCACGGGTGGTGTTGGAACTGAGACAAAAGATGTGGTTAAAGAACAGGACCAGGACAAAGGGGTTTCTGTGAAGGACTATTTGGCTGAGAAGCTAAGGCCTGGAGAAGAAGACAAGGCACTTTCTGAGGTAATTTCAGAAGCTTTGCATAAGCGGAAGGAAGTGCCAGTGGAAAAAGAGGATGGAAACATGGATGGTGGGGATGAGAAAATGTGTGAAGAGAGCAGTGTGAACAGTCCAGGGAAAGGTGTAGTTGACAAGCTTAAGGGTGTTGTTGGCACTTGGTTTGGCAAATCTGAGGAAAAAGGTTAATGAGGTTTCTTTTGCTAGTAGATTTTGCAAAATGATGTGTTATATGTATATAATTCTGATTTTGAGTTTTCTGTTGTTATAGTTGCAGGAGGTGAAGATTTATCCAAAAATACAAATTCTGGTGCAGAAGTGGAACGGGTTAACCAGGTTGGTGGTGAAATCAAGAGTAGTCCAATTGAAGGACAAGGGACTCGCTAAATTTCTTCATGGATATTGGATAATATATAAAGGCAGTGGCCTCCTTACTTGTGATTAGATATTTGAATATGGTGGATTCATGTGAAACTTATTATATGTTTGTGTAGATGTGGAATTTATATTGTGCAGTGCCAGTGTTATTTTTCTTACTTGTGATTAAATATTTGTATATGGTGGATCCATGTGAAAGTTATTATATGTTGTGTAGGTGGAATTATTGTTGTGCAGTAGGAGACAATACGACTTTGTTATTATAAGGTTAAATGAATAAAAATAAAAAAAACAGTACCAATGTATTCTGTCATTTTATTTTACTTAATAGCTCAATTCAATGTCCCATATGGTAATGTATATTTTTCTGTTTCCATTTCCATTTTATGGTGTGTTCATAACTTTTTTCTAAGTGATGCTTTATAGTTTTCTCGTAGCGTTTGTTTCAACAAACCTATATGAAACCTAATCCATTGTATTTATCTTTGAAATCACGATTCTCTACAGGTGATTATGGAGGATTTTAACTACAAAAATTCAACTTATAGGTTAAAAATTATTAAAACAAATTTATGACATATACAAACGGTTGGATTTAACTTAAGGAGAAAACTTAAATGTTGTGTGTCGTTCTCTAATTAGAATTTGAATTTTATCTCAGTAATCCGTATTGACAGTTAATAGAATTTTTTATTATGCATATTAACGAGGTAAAATTTCAATTTTGATTGGAAAATAGTACCACAACACATGAAACTGTATCTAAGTTTTGTCCTGAATTTAACTATACCCGCGTACTATCTGATTCTAGAAAATAAAGGATCTAAATTCTTACTTTTGAGATCAGGTGCATATTTTGTACTACTAGCCTATTTTATATTTTCGTGATAATTTAATTGGCGTTTTTCTTAAAGGAATAAAAGTAAAAAAAAATTGGTGTTTTCTTAAAAGAGGAAAAAGTAAGAAAATAGTGTTCTCTCTTCTTCTTTTTTTTCTTCAAAATATCATTAATTGAAAATATACAAAAGTATAAGACGCTAGATACAGAATATTACAATTCTAAGATTACCAACACGAAAGCTTGTTACAAAAAACTTGATAGAACCCTAGATTTTTATACATTTTTTTTCCTTTATTTGTTATTCCTTCTGGATCGACACTTGTCCAATAGCAACCGAAATCATATTGAGACGACCCAAAACAACCCATAGCAAATATGAATAAAAGAGTGTTGTGTAAAGAAACTTGCAAAAAGACAGTCAACCTGAGTAGAGCAATGTTGCCTAAAGAGACCTTAGTAGTTTGGATACTATTGCAGTAGATGACTCTAAACGTTTAGTTGAATAGGAGAAATGTGTTGGAGGAAGAGTAGTAACCCATAAGGAGGCACCAAAGGTGGAGGCTGGAGGAAGAGGAGGAGGAGAGGTGGTAATGGTGAGGAAAGAAAAAAGAAAGTGAAAGGAACAAAGAAAACTCTCGCTAAAAAGAAGGAAAGACCTACCTAAAATGAGAAGAAATCCCTCCTATGGAAGTAAAAAAAACCCTAGTCAAGGAGGGGGATGGCCCCTTGGAGTGGCACTGGCTCTTCTTTTATTTGCTCTCCTAGTCTTCTATCTTTTTTTCAAGGTTATAAAGGAATGCAGCTTTATTTATCCAAAAATGACTTTGGAGATTTCAAAACTTCATTCTAGAAACAATTTCGGTCTTATATGACTCCTAGCAAAGAAATATGAGATTGGAACAGACATACAATAAAATATGCATTTATTATATAAAATCTATGTTATGATTTTAAGAGTTTAATAGTTGAGTTTAATGGTTATGCACTGTCAATGTAAAAAGTTTTATACTATCAACCAATTAGAAATCACCATTGATGACTTTTAAAGTATTTATTATAAAAGTCAACAAACTTACAATAAATGGTAGTTTGTGATTGGATGACAGTGTAAAACTACTTTACACTGTCAATACATGGCCTGTTTTCCCTTAATAGTTATGTAATGTTAGTATAATTTTTATATTGTCAACCAGTCAAAATCACTATTGGTATGACTTTTAAGGTATTTATTATAAAAGTTAACAAACTTACCATACATGATAGTTTGTGATTAGATTACAGTGTAAAACTGCTTTACATTGTCAATGCATAGCCTATTTATGTGATTTTAAAAGTTTTGTAATAATAAAGAAGATATTTTTGTTGGCTATTATCATAAAGGTTTTACATAATTGTAAAATTTCCTTGAAATCGATTATGAAATTACAAATTAAAAATACTGCATTTTTTTTTCAAAAATGTTTTAAATTTGAAAAATAAAATCATTAGATGGGCTCATTAATGCTTTATCTAGATTAGAAGTAAAATAAAGAAGAAGAAAAGAAATAAGAATGATATAAAAAAAAAAGTAAAAAAATTCTATTTAGATAAATAGAAATAAAAAAAATTAGAGTTGAGAAAATTTTCTCTGCTTCTTTGGATGAGTGAAAAAAAAGTGAAGAAAACTAAATTATATGAAAAGTATGGTTATATTAATTAAATATATTATTTTTACTTCATTATTTTTTCTTAATATAAAATTATTTTTTTAAAATCTAATGTTATAAAAAATTATTTAATTTTTAAGAAATTAAAAAAATAAAAGAGAAAGATCATTTTTCTTTCATTTCATATCAATTTAAGGAAGAAGTGTTAGCTATTGGATCTCACGGGCCACGAATATAACTTTTCTTCTTTTTTATTTTTTCTCACAAACAAATGATGAAAAAGTAATGCTTATATACCATTTCTGACTTTTCTATTTCCTTGGACTCTATTTTTATGCAAACAAAGTCGTTTTATTTTGGAAACTTCTTAACCTAATTTGGAAAGCACATCCCAACGAAGATCATTCTGTAATGGTTTGTCAGCATTCGAGCCCAAAATGAAATCGACACTGCTACAAAGCCCAAACCCAACAGAATTTAAAAAATACACGTTAATAAAACGATGCGTTAAGAGTAATGCTAATGCATCTTCTTTGTCCTTGCTCCACGGTGTTAGGGTTTTGCAGAGTCGCCATTTTTGTTTTCTTCACAACCATAATTCACAGTTCACTCTCACCACACACAAAGAATTCGGGCTCCATATAATGCCATTTCTCGACACCTCCAACATTGTTTCGACCAATACTTGAAAATATCCTCCGACACGGTACGCTATTTTGCCCCTTCATGTTTTTCTCGTTGCTCTTGTAGATTCTATCCCTTTCGCGAAACGTGGTTTTCGATTCCATGGATATCTATCCACTCGCTAGCACAGTGGGCTTCTGGAAGCTTCCACCGCAAGGAAACTCGATTCTACCATTGCCCAAGTCGCGGTTGTTGCGCATTTTTCATAGATGATGGGTTCGAATTCGAACCATGAATTCAATAACCCTTTTAGGTCCAAAGATGGTCCACAAATTTTCCCATTCTTTGATTATTTTACGGAGATTATGTAACGATCCGTTTGATGGTGATGGGTTTGAATGCATTGAGGAGCCTTTGAAAAAACTAGGTTCAGATTATGATTCCACTGTGGATGAAAGGCTTCATTTGAACGAGGATTGGGGCTTTAACCAAAAGCAGTTTTCACTTAGAAAAGGGTTTTTAGAAACTGTTAAGTTAGATGCTAAGAGGGTCCTTGAGGTTCTCCGGCAAGACGGTCCCGGTCTTGATGCCAGGTTGGTTTTAGGTGAGTTGCATGTAAAGCCATCAGGGCTTCTTGTGAGGAAGGTTCTCTTTGGAGTTTTGAAGAACATAAATTGTGAGAATAAGACCAGGTGTGCAAAGCTGGCATATAAGTTTTTTGTGTGGTGCAGTCAGCAAGAGGGTTACCGGCACACTGCGAATGCCTATCACTTAGTTATGAACATATATGCTGAGTGTGAGGAGTTTAAGGCGTTGTGGAGGTTGGTTGATGAGATGATTGAGAAAGGGCTTCCGGCTACTGCTCGTACTTTCAATATCTTAATTCGTACTTGTGGTGAGGCGGGATTGGCTAAGAAATTGGTGGAGAGGTTCATAAAATCGAAGATGTTTAACTTTAGGCCTTTTAAGCACTCCTACAATGCAATCCTGCATGGTCTTCTTGTTTTAAACCAGTACAAGTTGATTGAGTGGGTTTATCAGCAGATGTTGCTTGACGGATTCTCTTCGGATATTTTAACTTATAATATTGTCATGTATGCCAAGTACAGACTTGGAAAGTTGGATCAGTTCCACAGACTGCTTGATGAGATGGGTAGAAATGGATTTTCTCCAGATTTTCATACCTTTAATATTCTTCTTCATGTTCTTGGCAAAGGGGACAAACCACTTGCAGCTCTCAATCTTTTAAATCACATGAGAGAGATGGGCATAGACCCAACTGTGCTTCATTTCACTACATTGATAGATGGACTCAGCAGAGCTGGGAATCTGGATGCTTGCAAATATTTTTTTGATGAAATGATAAAGAATGGATGCACACCAGATGTGGTGGCTTACACTGTAATGATAACAGGATATGTAGTGGCTGGTGAGCTTGGGAAAGCACTGGAAATGTATCAAGATATGATTTCTAGAGAACAAATTCCAAATGTTTTTACATACAATTCCATAATACGGGGATTATGTATGGCAGGAAAATTTGATGAAGCGTGCTCAATGCTCAAGGAAATGGAGACCAAAGGTTGTAGTCCAAACTCTGTTGTCTATAATACATTAGTGAGCAGTTTGCGGAATGCTGGAAAGACTGCTGATGCTCATGAAGTGATAAGACAGATGACGGAGAAGGGGAAGTATGCCCACATACATTCAAGATTCAAAGGGCATAAGGCATAGTCATAAGGTCAATTTTCAAATTGGATCTGTTAACTCATGAGGCATCAACTTTTGATTTGGTTAACTGAGACCAATGATCTGCTGCTTGTTCAGCTGATTAGAAGCTGGAGAAATAATGTATGTAGTTCCCCCTACCCTAATATATATTTCTTTCTTCACTTATCTCTACACTTAGTAACTGACATGTGAACCTGTATGCCCATTTTTTCATAATATATGATTAATATGTCTTTTTGATTATTTTAGGCTATGCTTCTTTTGCTTCATATCTGCCCATGTTTGTCCAAGAGCTTTTTTATCAAGAATAAGGTGCTTAAATTGTCTTTGTTTCTTTAAGGTGTAAACATTATGTACTTTGGTAGTAACTAATTTTTTTGAGCTTAAGTAATCTAAATTATAACTGGAGTTATATAAACAAATTTTTGGCTTTTGCTGTAACTATTTATAACTTATAAAGTGCATAAAGGATTTATAATCTGGGTGTTTGACAGTCGATTGATTAATTAGGTACACTAACTGCTCTTCAGCCTTTGGAAGTAATAGATGTACCCCCATTTCCCCTGAAAAAAAAATAAGAAGACATAGATAGTGCATTAGATTTTAAAGCCATCATCCTGCTTGTTCAAATTTATCACTTGTAAAATCAACCGTGTTCTGCTGAGGTAAAATTGTCATTCATATAGTTTATAATATGGCTGTTTTCTATAATTCTTCTCAAGTATGACCTTTGTTACAGGATGGTTTTTTTAATAAATGATCCATTACGTATTTTAATTATTGTGCTCATCTGCTTCTTCTTTTGATATTTAAAGTGGCACCATTTTCATTGCATGTTATTGATTGTTGTTTTATATCAGTTGAAATTTATGTCTAATTCATGATTTTGAGGTTAAATTTATTATTAAATTCTCCTTTTAATTTTTGAGTTGTAAGACTAACTATCTTGGTTCATTGGTGCGTTTCCACAAATTTAGAGCAAGCAACAGCAGCTTAAAATATTGCCAATTGCCAGAGATGCAGTAATTGTTTATGTTGCTTTCCACACACATGCTTAAGTTGGTTGCTTTTATGTGGCTTCAAAGAGCCATTAGTCTACTGCCTCATTCCAGACAAAGATTGGAAAGCTTATCCCCTTTTATTGCAGGTTATTGTTATGGTTCATTTGTTGGCTTGATATTTTGTACTGTGTTCGTACATGATAATAGGCATATTCTGTCATTATGCAGAAGCGGAGTGCCAAGTCCAAACCAGTTAGGATGCTATGAAATAATGCAGTCTTTACCTTGCATGAGATATTTTTATTGCAGATGCCTATGCTGTTTGGCTTATTGAAGTTTATAGTAGATAACAACTCTTGGCCTAAAAATCACTTTCATCTGTATAATCAATAGCATTGAAGATAAAGTACATGACTACATGTTTTATTTTCTCATTTGGAATGCTACTTTCCAAATTGGTAGTTAGGGCTGCTTTCTTTTTTGACAACTAATTGCACTTGCTTTTGAAGTACACCAATTTCCATCTTTGTTTGTTAGAAAATTTTCCTAGGTAGGAACCACAATTGTCAGATTCAATTATTTTTTCCAAGGGTTCCTCCTCTTATACAGATTTTGGCTTAATTTTCTCTGATTTATCATGCTAAGTGATCCTTACGTAGGCTGCTTTGGTGCAGTTTTTCATGTACATAGTGTCAAGTCTTTCCCAAACTTTTTTAGCTCACACCCCAAAGGCTCTTTTTTTACCCGCCCCCCTCCCTCCGCCTTGTTAACAATTATTAGATTTATTTTTGAAACTAATAAAAAATATAACTTATTGCAATTAACATTATACAGGACAGTACAGCCTCATACGGGTTGAGGTTCTTCAATTTTCTGCTGATGGAATTGGCAACTCAGAATTCTGAACGTAAGTGTGTAAATTCATCATCCAAGTCCAGGGTTTCGTTTATCTGCCTGTAATGATGAACACGAGCATTGCTTCTTTGGTCTGTCAGCTAAGCCTATTGAGCTTTTTGTTTTCCCTCTTTGTCGTTTCTATCCTGGTTTTATACGTGTATTTTTTATTCTTGACTGCATTGGTCAGTACAAATGATCAGAGTATTACATACTTGCCGTCTGGCATTCCTATACATACAATCAAGGTACAGTAGCCTTATAGGACAATTGATCAGTGCAATTTTTTGGGGTACTAGAGTCCCTAGGGGGTGGGGGCTAGGACCGAGGGAGGAAGAGGAGACTAGGAGAATAAAAAATGAATGTTTCATCTTAGGATGTTGAATCCTACTGCGAAGGAAGAACGCTTGAAACTTTGATCTTTTTTTTTTTTTTTTTTTCTCATCCTAGAAAACAAATTTTAAATTGCTGAAATAGTATGGCAAATGAGTAGTTAGATGTCTCAAATTTATATTTTATGTACTTTGAATTAATGAAAAAATGATCAGATATATGAGTACATGGAAACAAGAATATAGAAAAACTCAACTATTGAATATCCAATGTAGATAGAAATAAGCTCACGTTAAATGCAATCTCTATAAAATTGCATTTTTAAACTTTGAAATCAAGTGGCCACAACAACACGCTCCTGAATCCATATTGAATCTATTTTTTTCACGTATTAAGATACTGAGCTGATTGAACTTTTCTTGAAACCTGGACATATCACAGCCGATGCTGCGGTAGTAAAGGCATTCAGAATCCCCATTATTCAAATCCACGTTCATGAAAGTAGTCCAAATTCTCTCTATTAAGCATTCGAACAGATACCCCGTTTTCTGAGATTTGAAGGAGCTGATGCCAGTCATGTAGAAGAGAATTCCACAGCCAGAAATAGTCAAGTTCATTGGATGTCTGTGACTACCTTCTGTGCGTAAAAGTCATGCCTAAGTTCGTTGTTGACATATTTTAAGCATAGAAAGACATTTGAGTGATTCAAGATGATTATAACATTGACCATGCTTAGTATAATATCACTAATCATAAGGTGTGACTCATGATTCACAGAGAAAGGGCCTCTATTATTTCACATAAAACCTTACATATTCCCCTCCCCCACCCATACATCTCGTGATATTTTTGCTCACAACACACAATTTATCAATCTTGGCCTGTGGTAGCATCACTGGTCTCCAACTTTGTCAAGCCATTTTGGGCTTGTCACTATTTGCTCACATGTTGAGCACAGTGTCAGCAAGTACAATTTATTGAGGTGGCACTTGTTGCATACAGATGTAGAGGACATAAAAATTATTGAAACAGTCGCAAGCTTTTTCTTATTTGAATTAATTTTGTTCTAAAAGAAATTAGTAACTAGCTACATGGTTGCAGACTTTCAGGTTAGAACAGTCATAAAATTTAGTAGACTTCCTTGTCATTGTTGATCACATATACAGCCAAACCTAACCAAACGATTCAACAAATGATACACGAAAATGCTTTACTCATCAAGGAATCTTGTGTATTTGAGTTATCTCACTCTAAGGAATGATTTGAAAACCATTTTTTTGTCTTCACTCATTCTTTAATCGGAAGGATGGACACCCTTAGCCCGTTTTGGACCTTGTTTCCATTGGCTAGCAGATAATGACCCTCGATGAATGGAAGAGATTTTCACTATACCATGTTTTTTTTTTTTTTTGCCTTCTACACACTCTTGGTACAATTTACAAGCATGAGCAGAAGGCATAGATGTCATCAAACTCAAAAGTCATTTGAACCAAGCAAACTTTTCATTATTCATAAATTATATGAACAATTTGCAGAGTAGTATCTATATAGGAAAATATTATTGAAAGGGGGAACAGTTTGAAAAATTGGATGATATGTATTGTTTTTATTTTTTCTCTTCCTGTTTCTCTTCTGGTTTCTCTTCCTTCTTTTCCTCTTTTTTTTCTTCTTCTTTCTTCTCTTCCTTGGCAGGTCCAACTGATTGTATATCTACCTTCCCTACTTTCTTCAGCTTCTTCACTACTGCAACTGCATCCATTTCACCAATCACTGTTAACTTCTGTTCCTTCACATCTGCAGCAATTGAATCAACCCCTGTTGTTCAAAGTAACAACAATTAAACAGATGCATCCTTAGTTGTATCCCATTAATATGTATCCAAGGCACAAAAAGAAAAGGTTTTCTATGACCAAGAAATATGGTTTCTGTGGCAGAATGAAAATGAAATTATAAGTAAACACCAACCATAGATATCTGCAACTGCTTCTATTGCTTTCTTCTTTGTTTTGTCATCTATCATAGTGAGGACCTTTAACACCACCTTCTGCTATGGATCCAGTGAGGGACAGCAAATGCAGGCAGAGACAGAAGAGGATAGAGAAAATGATAAAAAATTTGAATCAAATAATTTTAAATTAAATCATACATGAAAATATAACCAAACAAGCATGAGCATGTGCATGTGGAATGGAAACAAAGAAAGAAAAAAAAAATCTGCAGAAAATTGAATATGAAAATCAGTACCTGAGCCTCCATTCTGAACAGGAAGATGGGTGTGAAAAGTAGAAAGAGGAGAATGAAGGTTTGACAACTTGTGACCTTTGTAATACAAGGTAAGGCGTGCGGTTGTGGATATCTTCTTTTATTTGTGGGTGTGTCTGTGTGTGCTACATCCAAAAGATGGACACTTTAAATGCAAAGTTCTGGCCAGCATGGAGCAACTCAATAGCACAAATACGACAAGAGAAATGTTAACGAATACTCTCTCACATTCTTTTAAACACATTCTTTTTTATTGGTTGAAATATATTAAAAATTACAAAATTTTGTGGGTTCCATATCTTATTCAAGGAATCTTCTTCATGATTTTATAGTTTTTAATAAATTTTAACTAATAAGAGAGAGTGTGCTACTTGCCATTTGAATTTTCTGTTTTTTTTTTCTCCTCACTTCCTTGATATATTTTCCTCACCAAAGAAATAGAATTTGATCACGTCAGGGAATCGATTAATAATATTTTAAAAAATGAAATATGTGGAATGGGAAAGAGAAGAAAATAATTGTTTTATAAGTTAGATTTAATTTGATTAATTAGTTGTCATCCAAAACTAGCATATATAGATGTTATAAGATAAATGTCGATATTCAAATTCATGCTAATCCATTACTTCAAATTAAGATTTTTTCGATTTTTTCTTTATACCAATGCCAATGAGGCACCAAACCGAAACCGAAGTCTCCCCATCAGGACAAATAATTTTAGTTAGAACCCTAACATGAAGAAAAGCATGTCACTTTGCAGGATACATCCAAATGGCTTACATGTATAATATAATTATTCCATGATTGTCCATTCCACAGAATGCATTCACTGGACTATTTTGTTTTGTTATCACAGAACCTTCGAGAAGGAGGGAAGATACAACTTTTAAGTCCATTAGAGTTTTTTTAAATGGATAAGTCTCCTCTAAAATGAACTTGTGTCTATGACTAAGTGAAATGTTTTTTAGCATTAATTTAATTTAAAGAACCTCGTGAATTGTAAAGCTGAAATGTCCTTACTTGTACATTTTATGACTAATCTTACTTTATAAAAAACTTTTCTGAAAAAAATAAACAAAGCGGATTATGCATAAAGAATGAAACTTATTCTCACAACGTTAATGGATGATGTTAGGATACTTGTTAAGAAAACAAAAATAAAATTATTTAATAAAAAAATTTATTACACTGAAAACACAAAAATCAATATTTAGTAGAGTATATTAAATGTTGCTTAACCCATATTCTTTGGACATTCATTAATATGTAAAACTCTAAATTATATATAACGAAAAAGATTCATCTCTTTCTACGAAACACTATTCATTTATTGTAATAAATGACAAACATGTGGAGCTTCCAAATAAAAATTCCTATATTCCATTTATTAAGAAATTGGTTGAAGAAAAAAATACGACATATTAAGATGGTAAAGCTATTATAAAATTGTAAGCAGACTGCCAGAGAGAGTTCCAATTGAACTATCAGCTCAGCTATGCATGGAGAATGGAAATTAAGTTTGAAACATCATATAGTGGGATTCAAATATAGTAGTTCGAAGTTACAGTTGTATGCTAGGTCAACCATCGGAACGGACCCTTTTTTTCAACTTTTCTATTAATCAGGAATCTCTTCTTTGAAAAACGATGTTGAAATAGAAGCCTCTTCCCTACCCTACATGCAATGTAACAGTTGAACTTAATACACATCTTAATTATAATTAAATGCAAGGAAGGCTTTGAATATCTCCACTCACGTTGTCGAAAGTTGGAGAATGGTGATACATGTATATATGCAAGTTTGCTGTGGCAATTGAATCCAATACAGTGATGGTTTATATTCTGAATTTCTTATGAAATATTGCAAATCTGATTGTCCACTATTTTATGTTCAAAACTTACAAATTTCTTGTACATTCTACAGGTATTTTTAAATTTAAGTAAAAATTAAAAATAAAAATATTTAACAGATAAAATATCATCATTGTAAAATAATAATATAATCATGTATATTAAGAAGAGTAAATAGTTATACTGACAATATACAGAAATTAAATTCTATTAAGAAAGAAGAAAACATATAATAAAGATATCTTTATTGTTAATAATGAGACTTTTATTTTATTATATAAGAATAAATTAAACAAATAAAACTTTTAAAATCAATAAAGAAATTGTAAAAAATAAATTATTTGAATTAAACACATAATCTCTATGTTTATTATTATTTTTTTTGTTTTAGACCATAAGATTCTTCCCAAGAAGCAATCTCATTTGTGCCAGAAACATTCATGATTCATGGTATGGAGTGGTTAATTCTTCTGGTGAAGCTATATATATATATATATATATAGGGGCAAGATTCGTTGACACCAAGTGTAAGAGTTAGTCAAATTACACCTTCAATAACTTTTGTATAATGCAAATTTAACCAATCTTACCGTTAAATTTGATGTTCTTATTAATTAGATTAAGTATGCAAAATTTCATACAATTCTAAAATTATTTAATAGTTCATTAAATCACTTTATTTTAACGTACAATATGATATTAAAATATATGTAAATATTCAATATTAGATAACATATGTAGAAAAGTCCAAATGATGTGAAATTTGATGTACATAATCACAAAGATAATATCATCAAATTCAACGGTTGGATTAGTTAAATTTGCATTATACAAAAAGTTATTAAAGGTGTAATTTGACTAACTCTTACATTTAGTGTCAATGGATTTGTCCAAAATATATATATATATATATATATATATATATATTGCATGATCACATAGTCTAACAAGTGTTATGGATTTTTGGGGTAGTGATTGGTGTTTGAGTTTGTACCTAGTCCAAGTTGAAAGTTTTTTTTTTTTTTTTTGAATTTAATTTATATAAATAGTAAATGTAAAATCTTTTTATATAAATATTTAATAAAAATTTATCTTATTATTATATTATATTAACGATAAAATAATAAAATAATCAAATTTTATTAGATATTTATATAAAAATATTTTATACAAATATATATAAATTAAACTCCTACTTTTTTCCCCCCCTGGCCACACAATTATTGGAAAGAGTTGTTTGCAGGGATTTTGTTGTAGCCGTAAATTTGTTTTAAAGGTTGGATCAGTGAAATCCAATCAATCTAGCCAGCGTGGCGCCCATGCAAACTGTGAACAAACTGTGATTTTAAATATTTTCTTTTTTCGTCTGACAAAAAAAACAAAACAAAACTATACCCTGACAATGTAAAAATTTTACATTGTCATCCACTTACAATCTATTATGTATAGCAAATTTGTTGACTTTAATAATAATTACCTTAAAAATTACACTAAAACTAATTTTTAATTGGTTGAAAGTGTAAAATTTTTTACGCCACCAGTGAATCGAATATGAGAACAAACTAACGTAAAGAGAGAGAGAACATACAAATGCGAGTTAAAAGAAAAAAACACATTAGTAAAATTGTGACAATTCATATCTCTATATATAATTGATGAATTATTGCATTCTCTATTTTTTTTTAATTTTAATTTTAAGGAAAACATATCATTGTCTGTCGAGAATTTTTTTTTTATTATTTATCATGAATCAAATATGGAGACACTCAATTTGGTATTTAGAAAATATTACTTGATTAAATTTGGTCCTTAAAATATTATTAAATAATTTTTCAAGATTAGGAGTATGAGATAATTAACCTACTAGGGACGGTTTAGTGGTGGAGAGTTTAAATAGATAACATAAAGTCTTAGGTTCGAACCTCATTACCACCATTGTACACCAAAAAGAAGTGTGAGATAATTTAATTCTTCAATTTTTTTATATTTCAACATAAGATTAATCACTAAAAATTGAATCATGTATCAATTTAGTCCTTAACAAAATCATCAATAACCTAATGTAGTCCTTAAAAATGTTAACTCAAATAAACAAAAACACTAAAGTGCGAGACTTAATAATTAATCAATTCTTATATTATAAATTTGATTACTCGCTCTTCAATTAAAGTATTTTTAAGAATTATCTTTATTTTGATTAAGTCATATGATTTCTTTTGTATTGAACATTTAAATTTTTTTGTAGCTTTTTATTCATTTTAAATACTATTTTTATAAATTTTAAATCTTGATACATTATATGAACTTGAAATATATTTCTTCTTTAGATAAACTGGATTTTAAGATTACTATAATCTCAACTCATCTTAATATGAATCTAATTTTTAAATTTTAAATTTTGACCCACCTCATCAATAAAATTGATGTGTCTAAGTGTCTTAATTCAAATAATTTATTTATATAATTTCTTTCTTGATTTTAAAAATCTTATCTCTTTAATTTGTTTTTATTTAATATACTGAAATGTTTATCATTAATAATAAAAATATTTATTATTCATTTTAATTTTAATTAAATTTAAAAATATCTATACAATGCATGAAAAATTTATTACTATTTAAAAGTTAAAATATCTCTTATTAAAATATTTTTGGATATTTACTTTTCAAGTATGGGTTGTCACACTATTAAAATAGTTTAATACTTTAAATGTTAATTATTAGTAGTATAATTATCCATGTTCTACACGTGTTTTAAATTTACAATTTTTTTATATTATTAAGATTTTTAATATATTTCTTTATTATTTTTTAATTTTATAAAATATATGTTAGTATGTATATATATGGGTGGGGATCAAGTTATTCCAAGAGTAACTCTTGGTAGAGTTACTCCACTCAATAACTCTTGATATGTATTAAATTTTAACGATCCAACCGTTAAATTAAAAGATTATATGCCAATGATCATCTACACCAAATTCTAGGTAAATCAAACATTTGCAATTAGTTAATCTTATAGTTGACATTTACTTATAATTTAGAAAAATATATTATACGTCAATTTGAATCTATTTAATGAAGTATCAAATAGTTTTCAAACTTTATAAAAATTAGTAGACTTGATCTACTTAAAATAATCTTTTAATTCAACGGTTGGATCGATGAAATTTAATACATATCAAGAGTTACTGAGTGGAGTAACTCTACTAAGAGTTACTCTTGGAGTAATTTGATTCCCACCCTATATATATATGTGTGTGTGTGTGTGTGTATATATATATATGTATATATATGTATATATATAAATCGTTAGGATATATAATATATATTCAAATAATTTATATTTATAAACATATTATATTATTCTTATTTATATAAATGTATGTTTTAAAAATATATTACCTTTCCAAATATATACATAATTTTAATAAAAGATATTAATTATAAAAAATATTTTAAATTACATGATTTTTCCTTTAAAAGAATATGTGTTCATCATAGAGGAATGAAGTAACAACCATTAATTAAAAAGTAGATTTATAGGTATTTAAATTATATTACAATAAAAAAATTTGCTGATATTATTTTATTTCGCCTAATAACAATTGAGACCCTTAAATTTTTCTTTAGTAAAGTAACTCGTGCCATGATTATTAAATAAATAATGTTCAAAGTTTTTATAATATAATTTTTAAAATGTAGTTTTTTATAATTTTTTATTTCACTAGCTTTTCTGTTAGAAGGTGTAAATTATTATGATCAATATTTTTTAATAATTTGATTAAACTATATTGTCCATAATTTCCACATGTAACTCAAAATTAATAATTAAAAGTAGAAAAAAAAAAAAGTGACACAACTCACTGGCCTAAGCATTAATCTCATAACTTTGTCTACGTAGAACACCTCACCTGGTCAAAGACCATTAATAGAGACACACACGAACAGAAGCTTAGCCAGTAGAACAAGTTGGGGTGTGTGAAAAAGAAGAAAGTTAAGACACAGAGCAAACTTATCTTTGCCTCCACCGGCAGTGGTGAAGAAAGCCGAGATAGCCCATTCATTATAAAAAAGTATTACTCGGATTAACTTCTTGGGTTGGGACTTTAATTTTGAGTGTACAAATCCAATGAAGGTATCCATAGAAATTTCAAAAAGGATAATATTAGTTAACTGTCACATCAAAATCCTAAGATTTTAGATTACACTAACATTAATTTCAATGTAACATCAACGCAAGTTAGTCATATTATGTGTGCTTTTGCCGTGAGAGGGAACTGTGGCATTTCCCACACAATTGACTTTTTCGTTTTCCTAGTGATCTCCACAAATCAACGTTCTTTTCCTCTTCCTTCTTATGGTTAGTTCCTTTGGTTCTGATATGAAACTTTATTCCCCATTATCAACAGATATTGTTTTCTTTGGTTTCTGATTATATTGCTTGTACTTTACTATTCTTTAATTATGCTTTGTTGAGTCACTTCGGTTTTTGTTTGACCTGTTATTGGGTCAGTTGTTTAGTTTCCTAGATTGTACGACTTTGTTATGAGTAGTTGGTTTGTTTCTGCACGTTGTTTTTTTTTTTTTTAGGGATTTAGTGGATGCCTTTTCCTTATTCATGTAATTATCTATAGGGTGATCATGACATCCACCACTACTCGGCTAGTTGAGGATGATTTACAGGATTCGGTTTGAAATTAGATTCAATGTATTTTGAAAACGAGTTTGGGTTATGTTTTGGATTGTCCTAACCCAGTTTAGTGTCATATATTCTTTTAAAAAGTATAAGTTTTTTAACAATTGTGTATTAATAACAAAACTTTTTATTTAATATATAAGATTTTGTATAACATGATATTATATTTATAGTGATATTATTTATTTTAAAATATATATTGTAAAATATTTCTTAATTTAAGTTTTATACTTATTTTTATCTTACAATTTAACTATACAAAATATTAAGATTAATATATTGTGTTAGAGTCTTAGCCCATATGTTTCAGGTCTTGATCAGGTCGAGTTCTAGTTTGAACAAATGACCTGTTTAAAATTTCGAGACAAGTTGGGACAAAGTCATCCCTTACTCACCCCTGTTTATTTGGAATTGGCTCTCTATAAAGTTCTTTTCTTTGTATTGTGTCTATAAGTTGAGATATCGAAAACACAAACAAATTTGCCTGAAGCTTGTGATGACACTAGTATACATATATATCACTAGTATATAGAGAGGGCGAGAAGAGGAAAAAGAATGCATTTTGTGGAAAGAGAAAATATATATCACTAGCTACTTATTTGTATTGCATTAGTCCAAAGGCCCAATCTTATGTGTGCGAACTCATGCTTGTTACTAACCACTTTGTAAGCCCTTAAAACGAGTTGATATATAAATAATAGAAACAATGGTCAATTAAGCACCGTGGACATATACCTTTTTGAAATACCCCAAAAACACAACAGTGTCTTGTCCCTATTACTCTGTTTATATAACATGCTTAATAATGTGTGGACTTCCGTGTCTCTGGACCAACTACAGACCAACCTGTGTTAAAAAGAAACATGCGGGGATAGCTCAGTTGGGAGAGCGTTAGACTGAAGATTTGAAGGTCGCGTGTTCGATCCACGCTCGCCACATTTTTTATTTTTGCCTTTATTTATTAAAAATACAACAGTTTCTTATCCCAATTACTCTCTATTTTATATAACATGCTTAACTAGTTTTAAGTTTTGGATCATTACACTAAAAGCAAAAGCATCCTCACTCTTGAACGGCTTCAGCTCCCCTTTTCAACATGTTTATGTCTCACACAGATTGCTCAATGAACTTGTCCGTTTCAGCTTGTCAGCAAAATTCTCTTCTACATGACTGACCTCATCTCTTTCACATCTCAATACACAGAAGGTATCGGATGGAATGCTTGATAGGAGCACGGTCACTTGTACTACAGTGTTGCTTATGATATACACATGTTAATTTGAACTTTGAAGAAAAGTTCAATCAGCTTAATAATCTTGTGATATTACAGTAGATTCGCGCTTTTAATCTTCCGTATGTGTTTCAGGAGAATGTTGTAGCAACTTGATTTCTATGTTTCAAAATGCAATTTTAAGGAGAAATTCTAGTTGATCACCTCACTGGGTCTTATCTCTATACTCTTATTTCAATGTAGTTATATACTTGATACAATTTCTCAGTTTATGAACATCTTATTAATCTAACGAATCATAAATTAGGAAGCACCTAGCTGAAGTGCCATCCAATGTGATAAAGGCAGGGCTTAAAAATAAAGGTTGTGATGAAGCACCATGAATGCCATGAATAATAGCCATTAGTTACAGCAACCATAACAACTCCAACAAGCATTAATAAAGGCTTGTTTTGGAGTTCCCATAACTGCTATCTAAGGCAAAGGATGAAAATCACCTGTCTCACTCTCTTGTCCTATCCCCTGTTCCTCCCAATAAAAATTTGCTACATCATTTAATGAGTCCACGTCATTCTTAATGGAGGATTAACAATGTTTCTGGGTTAGTTTATTTGTTCATCATTCTCCCCCGCACTGTATATACAGGTTCTCACGTCCTCCTTTCCTTTATTGTGATCGCAAAAAATTGGGTTTGTGCTTGCAATTGAAAAGACTGTCAGCAATAATCAATGAAATTGTGTAAAGCCCAAGTCCTTTGTCAGAATAAGCTAACGAGTACCTTTATGGACCCCAAATAAGTATTCTTTTTATGCAGTGATAATTATTTAAAGTGATTAACCAATTCAGTTTATAATTCAAGACTTGAAGATTGTGAATATATCATTTTTTTTCCTTTGTGACAGATATTTTAATATGATTTTTTTTCTTCCTTGTTCACTCAGTATTTTCACATTATAAGTTGAAAATTATAATTCATGGCTCATGGCAAACATAAACGAAGTTCCCGATTCTCGGGACAACTTTGCATCTATTACGGGATAGTGAAAAACTTTTGTTTATTTTATTTTATTTTTGGCTATTAAGGATCATGAAAGGCGTTGAGTCCAATGACAAAGTTCCTTACTTGGAGAAGCACAAACCAACTGTCATGCCATCCTAAAGATTCCTTTCATCTAACCTGATCCTAAAGGTACCATTTTATTTTCAATAATTAATCCTAAAAGGGTCTGTTTAACCTGTTTCAAGTAAAAATGAGGTTAAACAATCCCATTAAAGATGATTGGTGTAATTTTTTATATACTTAAAGATAGTTGGTACAACATAAAAAATTACACCAATCATTTTTGATAAAATTGTTTAACCCCATTTTCACTTAGGGTAAGTTAGACAACCCCATCCTAAAATCGTCCAAATGCCTTGAATTTTCAAATGGCACACACCTTAGGAGAAGGAAGTCATTATGATAATTTTCAATAATCAATCCTGTTGAGCATGTTGGTGTGTTCTTGCAAGTTAATGGATACACAATGTGAGGGAGAACAATGAACTCATGAACGAATAAATGGGCACTTAACACACCTGTAACCCTCCATTAAGAGTGACTTGAACTCATTTAATGATGTAGCAATTTTTTACTGGGAGGGACAGGGGATGGGACAGGAGAATGAGACAAGTGATTTTCAATCCTTTCCTAAAAACTGAAAAAATTAAAAATGTTTGTATTATCAAATTTTAAACCTTTCACTTCAAATTGAAAATTCTTTTTTTCTTTAAATTAAAAAATGAAATCCAAATTAGAGTTTTCCTTGTCCTCTTATTTAAAAAAAAAAACAATTTTCTTCTCATCTTTAATTTCAAAATAGAAAATAATAATAATAATAATAATTAAAATCTCAAAATATTTTATTTTTCTTGTTTTGTTATTGGAGCAAACTAAATATTTACAAAATTATTTAATTTTACACAATTAATTAGAGTTAATGTTTACAATATCTTCCCTACATGAAACTAATTCGTGAACTTATCTTTGATTTCAAAGGTCATTTTCATTCAAAGGATTTTTCAATGTTTTTTTTCTTACAATAAACATTGGTGACAGTATGTGCTGTCAGTGAGAATCTGATAAGATGATATTCATGTGAGTGTGAGCAACGTGTCTCCTCGTGTGTGAGAGTACGTTAGTTAGAGCTAATAGTAAAATAGGCTTAGTTCGAACAGTTCATAATAAGTTTGGGCTAGACTCTTGAATTTTATGTCCAAAAAAAATAAAGTCAGATAAAAAATTACAGGACCTATTTGATCCAATATTAGTTTTTTTTTTTTGTAAAATATATAAATTTAGGAAAAAAATATTGGGCCAATTATCTACAGATCATAAGAAATTCAGGTCAGACCAATCCAATCTGCTTTCACGTTTTGACTCGTTAAGCCGGCTAGGTGCCTATTTTGCGGCCTCTAGCGTTATTGTGAATTAGAGAGAGAGAGAATGCATGCCATTTTTTTTTTCTGTGATTGAATAAATGTAATGTGCTCAGAATTAGAGAAAAAGTTGAGGTCTGTTATTGAATAAGACAAAACGTGTGAGAACGGGTCATGTGAGAAGAATATTGGGTTTTTGTGGTTTTGCTTTATTAATTAATGTAAAATTAATTTTCCTTTTTTCTTCTCTTTTTTTTTTATGTATAATTTATTATTATATAATTTAGAACAGAAGAAACAAACATATTTTTTGGAACAAATTAAATGGCAAATAAACTTTTCTTGATTTGATTTTTTACTATTATTATTTTTATCTTTTGTTCATTTTTTAATTAATAATAATTTTGTATTATTTTATTTTATTGTTTAATGTCCAAATAAAATTAAGTGTTCATAATCATTATATTTATAGACATTGGACTAATAATTGCATTGAAAAATTCAAATCATTTATTTTTTTGGTGTATGGTATTATTAGGTTTGATCTCACGTTTAGGATTGGTTTGGTTTCTTCTTGCTTTGGGATGGGTTTGTCCATTATCTTCTTCATAAGGGTCATGGTTAGAGGAAAGAGGACTAAGAATGTTCGCCGTATATTTTTGGCATGCCGTCATTTGGTATATTTAGTTGATGCATAATAATATTGTATTTCATGGAGGTTCTGTTCAGTTGCTCAATCGTCTTTTAGATTTTATAAAAATATTCAATCTTGGTCTTGGTTTTGGCAAAAGGTGGAGGAGTTTCTCATTGTTTCTCTGCACTGTATACAAATCCTATTATTTGTATTACCACGTGACTCTTATTTTGTTCCTGATTGTTGGTTGCATATGGGATAGATCACAGATATGATGATATTCTTTGAACATATTCTTTATTTATAAAAGAAAAACTGCCGCGTACATAAACAATGGACTAGTAATCCGTACTTGTCCTTATTGACCTGACACAACATACATTACATGAGATTGATGCACGTGAATAGAAGATGGAAAGCCATTGATCCACGTGATCACACAATGCTTGCGATATAAAGTCTTATTTCTCGACCATATTAATTGTCCTCGAGGCTTGAACTGAAAGACCAGGAGAGAATGGTATTTGTTTCTACGAATCCTCCTGTGGTTCCTGAGAATCCACAGCTAACCCATTTAGGAAGGACTTTACTCAGGTCAATGTCATTAGAGGCAGTGACAGGTTCACTTCCAGGATAAGAAGTAACAACAGATAGTCTTTTAGAGGCAGAGTCATAGCTTATATGTGCAGTGGCCGTTGTCCCATTTTGCCAGTCCCACCTAGCGGTTGTCCTGGACGTAACAGAGTTGACATCGATTCCAATGTGTCTATAACTAGGTTTTAGCCCGTGCAATGCACGGGCTTTAATTCTACTTGTGTATATTTTTTTTGGTAAAATTTACTTTGTATTGAAGAAATATTATTATGATAAGAAGTGATATTCTTTTATTTTATACAAATATAAGTAATATGTAATTATTTCAAATTAAATGTGAGAAATTATATTACCATAACATAACACATTTTAAACTGAATATTATTTTTGACTAATGTCACAGACTACTAAAATTTAACTTTTTTTTATCATTAATATTCACATATTATAGTGTATATTAAAATTCTTAATGTCATTGATAATTGATTTAAATTTAATATCACTCATAATTTATAAGTAACTAAAAGTATTTAAACATAAAAATGAATATTAATTTGCTATGAAATAACATTGAAACAATAAAGATCAAAATTAACTTACTTATAATATATCTATAATAACAATAGTAAAAATCAAAAATCAAGACAAGCATAAGTAATATTTAATAAGATATAACCAATGTGATATTTCAATTTATTTTATAACTGGAAAACATCATAATCTACCCGGCTTTATCAAAAAAGAAAAAAAAATCTATTTGTATGACATCCTTATTAAAATTAAATTTAATATATTTTCTATTTATTCTGAATTTTTCATTGACTTTCGATAAGTTTTTAAACTAAAATGTAGGTAACCATTTTGTGAGAGGCTTCCAAATTCGTAATTGTACCACTGGGTCTTTTACTTTGAAACGACAAGGGTAGACCAACGGACAGAGCAATTGCTACATGATAGAAGTGTCAAACTTCTACTGATTCTCCTCTTCATTTCTCTTTGCGATCTTAAACAACCTACAAGAACCCAGTAGGTTATTGTCGGAATAGCAAATTACTAAATGAGGTCAAAAACAGAAAACGCTTCTACCATGGGCGCATCATTCAAGTTAGTTCTTTTATCTCATAGACTGATCTAACATTCATATCATTGCTTGTCTAATTGTCGACCGACTTATAGTATTTTTCTCTACGACATTGTTCTTATGTGTGAAGCAAAGATTTTAATAAGATTCTTTTATCAATCGATTTATCTTCTTTTTTATAATAAAGTGATTTTTTTTATAATATACTGAATATTTTAATCTGTGGAGAGGAAAATTGTGGTTGTGATACAGCATGATAGTTTAGTTGCATCAGTTGTTTATAATACTCTGTCTTATTCACTTTTTGACACTCTGTTACTATTTAAGTTATAGTCTTGATCACATAGAGTATGTTATTAACTATTGCTTTTTTAGAATCAGTAGGTGCATGTATTCCTCTGGTCTTTTATGAAGGAAACATCATAAAAAAATATATCAGATAATTGGATAAATAGATCAAAGATACAATTTTTTAGAGCAGTTTTGGCTATTCCACTAAAAACCACAAAAACATGGGGCTTTTTTTTAATTTAAAATGTAAGTTTCAATACATAACAACTTATTAATTTTTCACTTTTAGTTATTAACAATCTGTTATAGACTAATTATATATAGGTTCATATCTAAGAATCATAAGACAAAGTTAACTAACTCTTACAAGCAAGAACAAAAAGTTTTTCCACATCTTTTTTTTCTAAATTTTCTCATTAGTCTTTTTTCCATTTCATCTTAATTAGTGCATTCAAGCATTTGAAGCTATGATGAGAATTGGATTCGAAACCTTGGTTGCATTCATTGTGTAAAATTTGTGCATGTCTCTGTCTAGTAAAAAGCTGAACAATGGGAAGAAGTTTTGAATTGAGTGGTTGGGTTGATTTTAGTGTAATATTCTTGAAGTTATCTATGATAAGATGAGAAGAGGTATTGAATGAAGGCAGTTATATTATGAAGAGATTTGATTATGTAGTACATTTGTTTGATTGGGGAAAGTAAATATGGTTTAGTAGAAGATCATATTTTTTTTATAAGAACTCTTTGTTCTTTATTTCTTTCTATATTAGTTGATAAAACCTATGTTAGAATTGTTAGTCAATGTACAAATATTTTATTTATCTCTATAAAAATTTCATTTCATTTAATTATTCAATTTTTTCACTTTTACTATGTTAAAATGTCAATTGCAGTGATAAAATGTGGTGTATTTCTGTTGTGTGAATAATTTGGATTTCATTTTGAGAGAATACCTAAAATGTTAAATATAGTGATAGATTTTAGTTTGTTACACTCACCTCACACTGCTAATGCAAATAATGCTTCTCTTGAAACTTCTCTGATAATGAAAAGCTATTTTCATTTGCTGTACTTTTGACAGTTAGCTTTATTAATATTTGTCTTATTTCTTTCTTCACATTAATTACAATTGTAATCTAGTTAGGTAGGTCTATTTTCTTATGTGTTATTATGCATATAATGTAAGACTCAAATTTTGTGCTGGATACTTATTCTAGGATGAATAAGAATACTTTGGTTTTATTTTCTTTCTAAAGTGAACATGCAAAAGTTTATAAAACTTTATCTCATAGACTGATATATAAGACTTTGAGTGAGTATATAAAAATTATCTTATAATATAAAACTTTATCTTATATAGGTAGATTAGATATATAGGAATTCCAATGAGTACATAAAACTCTGTATATACAATGATAGAATTTAGTTTCATTGCATTAATCGCACACTGCTAATGCAAATAATGCTTCTCTTGAAACTTCTCTGGTAAAAAAATAGCTATTTCCATTTGCTGTACTTTTGACAGTTATCTTTATTAATATTTGTTGATTCCTTTCTGCACATTACTTGCAGTTGCATTCTATTAGAGTATGTTTATTTTCTTATGTGTTGTAATACGTAAAATATAAGACTCAAATTTTGTGCAGGATACTTATTTTGGGATGAATAAGGATACTTTAGTTTTCTTTTCTTTTCAAAGTGAACATGGAAACATTTATGAAAGTTGATCTAATAGACTAATATATAAGACTTTGAGTGAGTATATAAAGATTATTTTATAATATAAAGCTTTATTTTATAAGAATAGTCATATAAGATTTGCAGTGAGTACATAAAAATCTATATATATAACTTATATAAAATTTCCTGTGAGTATATAAAACTTTGTATTTAACTCAATTAGATATATAAGACTTCCAGTGCGTATATACAACTTTATCTTATTATATCAAACTTGATGTTATAGACTGATATAACATGCTAATAGATTTACATTATTTTCAGACAGAATCAAGCACAAAGTCAACCAACTATTCAGAATTTGACTGCAAATTCACGTTATCATCTATGTATGGTGATATGTGGGATGCACGAGCAAAAAATTGTAAGCATTCATATTTAGTATATTTATCTCATTTAGTTTGATTTATAGTTTTT
The DNA here is from genome assembly GCA_004329165.1 of Spatholobus suberectus. Classification (NCBI taxonomy): domain Eukaryota; kingdom Viridiplantae; phylum Streptophyta; class Magnoliopsida; order Fabales; family Fabaceae; genus Spatholobus; species Spatholobus suberectus. The sequence goes on from CM014735.1 coordinate 15,670,367, forward strand.
GATGAACTTCTTTTTAATGGTACTGTTTGCATGAATGTCCTAATATGTTGTTATAATCCATGCATATCTGACTCTAATATATAATGGTGTTGCTTATATACTTATAAATGTCATATGCCTAGTATATATCATAATTAAAACTTACATTTCTTTAAACATGGCAGAAATTAGAATCATTGTTTTAGAGATGATATTCACATTGTGTGCTTACCATATTATTTATATTTTTCATATGTGATTTCTGATTTCTAATTATCTTAAAAATGTCAACTTAATATCTCTTGTAGAAGGTACCAAACGATTTCACAACTAAGTTGGGTACTAAATTCAAGAATCCTATGGCATTTCATGGTTCAGATGGCCAGCAAGTCAAAGTTTATTTCAAACCAGAAGATGGATCCATTTGGTTAGATAAGGGCTAGGATAAATTTATGGTCATGTATAATCTGAAGTTTGGTGATATACTCTTGTTGAAATATCCTGGAAATTATTGATATCATGTTGTAGTTTTTGATAAGTCTGCAATGGAAATAGATTATCCTAAACAAGTATCTCGAGCATTACCAGTTCACTTCTTCAAAGCAATAGTTCAGAAGGAACAGTCACAAAAACTTGTAAGTAATTTTGACAATTACTTCACGATAGAGTTTTGACTGCATTTGTTAAATTTTCTCCTTTAATCTCTTGATTCAATACTAACAATTATTTAAAACATAGATGTTGCCTGGTAGATTTACAAGGTGCTTTCAGCAGACTTTGCCGAATCCTGTAACTCTAAAGTACATTGATGGGATCAGGTGGTCCATTGATTGGGAATTTGATAATGGTGAAATTTTCTTTCAAAGAGGATGGTCCAAGGTGTACAAGCATTACTCAATCCCATTGCCTACGTTTCTTTTTTTCTCATATGATGGAAATGGTGAGATATCAATGGTTATTCCAAATCACACCATCAAAAGAACTAATAACTTGATAGAGATTAGACAGACAAATGTGAATGAAATGAGAAAGCAACCACGACCATTTGAGGCAGAATCACAGAAGTTAACTTTTTCTCAACAGATTGGCAGCAAAGTTCCTAAATTTTTCTTCTTCAAAACAGGAGGCAGTTCAAAAATATTGGTAAGTTTTTAAGAATCTTTATTCTAATTAGTGAGTCATATTGTTTAACTTACACTTAACAACTGAGGCCTTACCTATGATGCAGAGATTTCAAGATGATTTTCAAACTTACTGGGAATCAAGATTTAGCAGTCCAATGCTACTTAAAATCTCTGATGGACATAAGTTTGAATTTCATTTCAAAGATAAAGATGGTTTCTTGTGGATTGAGAAAGGTTGGAAAGAACAACAGGAAACTTACAGCATTAAAGAAGGTTACCTGTTAATGTTCATATATTTAGGTGGGTCAGAGTTTGAAGTTGTTATTTTTTATCAAAGAAAAGTGCAAAAACAGCATTTATCTGGTGCTTTGGCAGCAAATGCAGTTTATTTTTACCATCGCGTGACCAAGATTTATCAGTTCGAAAAACTTGTAAGTTTTTAGTATTATTATATCTATGCCATATGTTAAATTATTCTTTTAAGTATAATAATTTATTTGCTTAGTAAATTAATATTTTCCTAAACAATGGTTAACTCTAGGTTTTGCCCACCAAGTTCACTGAGATACATGGACACAACCTTCCAAATCCTCTACTCTTAAAGGATGCAAACAACTTCACATCAAGAGTATATTGGGAAGTAATTCAAGGTGAAATTTATCTAACAAAAGGCTGGTCAGATTTTGCTAAAAGAAATCATCTACAGAAAGATTCTTTCTTATTTTTTAAATATAGTGGCGACTCTGAAATATTTATGAAGTTGGCTAAAGGTGTGTACAATTTGTGAAAGAATCAAGTTCAAGTGACAGTAAACAACAATGATGATTTGATGGTAATTAAAGATCAGGGCTGGGGTAAAAGCATAACCAAAAGGATGGCAACAGGATATCAAGCTATGGTATTACCTATAAATAATTTTTGAGTTAAAAGACTTTTTATTAAATGCTATTTGATATTTGACATTAAGATATAATTATTGAATTTGTAGGTTGTTCCCATGCACATTCATACAAACTGGTTTGAAGGAAAACCCTCAAATTTTCTAATAATGCTGCCAAGTGGAGACTTGCAGAGATGGTCACTTCTTTGGAATGGTCAAGAGAAGAAGCAATGCCAACTTGGTCAAGGATGGTACGAGTTTGTTAAGAACTTTCCATTGCGTACAAATGACCAAGTTCATTTCCACAAGAAGAATGGTGAGGATCTTCTCAAGATCACTATGACAAAGGCAAAGATTACATCCAATACCGTTGTTTGAAGTTGAAGTTTTACATAGAAGTGAATACTCTTAATGAAGCAAACGGACTTTGTTTTGTCACTCTCTTTTTTTTTTTGGTCATGTATAAGACTCAATGTAGAGTCTTTATTCTTATGAAACTAAATGTTATTATACTTTCTATTCAAAAGGAAGCACGATGAACAATGTAGCAACTAAGTTTAGTTAAATGTGTTTTAAGTTTTATTTGTTTGCTATGTTTTCATTTTTTCTCTAAATTACTGATTATTTTATTTTTCACTATTTTTTTTTTATTTTGATTCATTTATTGATCAACATAAAAATATCCTTTGTGCATATTTATTAAGTGCAAAGATAGTTTGACTAATATTAAGTAACATCTATATACAAATTCACAAAATAATTACCAAACATAATTTAGAAATGAATACAACAATCCCACTACACTAAATTCTTTTAAATCTTTTGAAATACTTCCTTATAAACTATATTTTTGGTGGAAATACATTCATTTACACTCTTATCAAATATTAAGACCTTCAATCCAAATCGACACTTTACTCTTGAGATTGCAACATACAATTGGCCATGTGAAAACACTAGTTTGGGCAAGAAAACATCAACATGGGACAATGTTTGTCCTTGGCTCTTGTTTATTGTCATGGCAAAACATATGCACAATGGGAATTGCCTTCGTTGGAATCTCACCGGAGTTAAATTATCAGAAGGAATTAAATTCATTCAAGGAATAAAAACCTTATTCCCAATGTGACTTCCAGTGATAATCGTTGCAGATTATATTAACTCCCAATTCATCAACAATTAATCTTGTCCCATTACATAGACCAGCAGATATATCCAAGTTTTGCATCAACATAACTGGGACACCTTTCTTTAGAACCAATTTATGATCTGGTATTCCCGAGTATCTAATATCATTTAAAAATTCTGTAGTCAACCATTCTAGTTCAATCCCAACATCAGCATCAATTTTACAAACTGAGTCAGAACTAAGATAGACTTTTTCATCTCCTGGAAATTTAGACATTACATACTGATTCACAATGTCAACAATCTCTAATGTTGGTGTTAGTATTGCTTTGTCCTTGAAAAAGTCAATACAACCAAAATTTTCATCCAAATTAGGATAAGTGCAAGAAACAATCTCACCAATTGGATCACTACCATGCAATAACAATAAATCATTTAGTATTTCAACAACGGATTCACCAACATTATATTCTCCTACTTTTCCATCACCAATATTAAGTATCCACTCAGCAAAAGTCTTTATTTCATTTTGCAAATTTTCATTGCCACTAACCTGTAGTCTCATATTTTGACTCAATGTAAACACTTTACAATGTTTTGATAATCGAGAAGAATTTATAGTAGCCATTACTATCTCCGCTCGACTTCCTCTTGGAATGACTGGTAATATTTGTCTAAAATCACCCCCAAGCACAACAACCTTTCCACCAAAAGGTTTATCCATACTATTATGAATATTAAATCTCATGATATCTCTCATGGTACGATCAAGTGCTTCAAATGCCCATTTATTAACCATTGGAGCTTCATCCCAAATAATAAGGCTGGTACGTTGCAACAACTCAACCTTTGCACCACCTTGCTTTATACAACAACATGAGTCCTCATTTAAAACCAATGGAATTGAAAATTATGAATGTGATGTTCTCCCACCAGGTAATAAAAGAGAAGCTATCCCACTTGATGCCACATTCAACACAATCATCTTTTCATATCTCAATTTATATGTCAAAGTCTTCCATAAAAATGTCTTACCAATACCACCATAACCATATACAAAGAAGAAGCCACCATTTTTTTCATTAACAGCTCTTATAATTTCATCATACACCACTTTTTGATCTTTATTTAGTTTCACCACATATTCTTCATGTCTCTGCAACATTTCATCTACATCAAAGTTTAGCTCATTAAATATTAAGATGTTGCCAAAACTATTTATATAACTATCATCGGGATAAGGCATAGAATCAAAATCCTTCAAAGATTTGCCATTTGCCATCAATAATTGCTATATCTCCACCAAGCAAAACATCTTCAGTTGGTTCGAATCCATCGTCAGATCTATACATTAATTTTAAGTTATCGTCAATTGTTTTCAATAGATTATATTGTCATAATTAAAAGATTAAAAAAATTATATAAAATAATACATATACTAATTAAATGATTTACCTAAACATTTCAATAATTTTTTCCTTTCATAAAGGATGCCATCAACTAATAATTGCCAAGTCGCATTCCAAACATTAAGTGGATTAGAAAGTGAACTTGACAACAATAAATTAATGAACAATTTTCGCAAGCTCAAACCAGAAACAATTGTAGATGCTTCAATAATTCCATCAATGTACTCTTTGTCATCAGCTAGCAACCCCAAAGCACTACATGTTTCTTGAAAAGTGTCATATGTAATATCTTCTGTTGTCCTTAAGTCTTCATAACTTTTGCAACCTCTCTGAATATTTAATAAAAGTCTCAAGTAGTATAGTTCTCCATATCCCAATGGAATAAAATTCATTCTACCAATCGAGAATCCTTTTTTCCTTAAACGCCATTCTTCATTTTCAACATCATAAACAAACATTGTAGGAAACTCTGCATAAGTTAAATTTCGTCCCTTAGCATATCTTCGATTTGCTTCCATCCAAGATAAAAACATCGTTTTCTTATCCTTGTTTCGATACACAACATTATCAATTCTATCATGATCTTTAAACAAAACAATTTGCTGGTCAGGAAGATGAAACGTTAACCTTGTTACAGGAGGCTAATGGTGATGGATATCAAATGAAAAAATTCTCCATATTGACTCACAAGGAGAAAGATAGTGACAATCATAGTATTGCTTGATTTCATCCACAGGCTGAGGCAATCCACCTAAATTGTTATCCACACTCATGGACAATGTAACTCGATCAACACCTTTATTGATGTACTTGAAAAGATACTTGATAAAATTACTTTTGTTGCAATACTCAATGTTAATGTGAGCTTGATATTTCATCAACAACTTTGGATTATAAGGAACAACAAATATATTGTCCAATTCAACTCCACATCTTACTACTTTTATGTCACTATTCCTCCTACGATATATCAGATATCCATCACTATCAAATCTAGTAGTCTCAACATATTTTTTGGGAAAATATTTTGAGCACTTACCATCTTTCATGCAAGGTGATTGCCTTCTACTATGTCCACAAGGACCATGAACCATATAGGTTGAAACCACATCAAATAAAGTTGGAAATTTAGAAGGATTTGGTAACTCAGCACATATTACTGAGTCTATCATATCTGTGGAGACTAATTTATCCTTTGCAGCCAACCATATCAAAATATGTGCATGTGGCAAACCCTTCTTTTGGAACTCAACTGTATACATTCCTATAATAAAAATGACCTATTATTCATATATTATAAAAAGTCTAAAATGAACTATTAAAATATATTTAACAAAATCTATAACATGACCAACCTGCATTCACTTGACCAAAAAATTCACCTTTTTTCAAATCACTCATCATTTCATCCAACTTTATGCGAATCACATGACATGTTATATCAAGTCGATCATATGCATTTAATCTCTTGTCCTGAACAAACCTCTGAATCTCTTTCCATTTGGGATTACATGTAATAGTCAGAAACAAATCAGGATAACCATATTGCTTACAAATAGCCATTGCATCTTGACAATTATTAAACATATATCTTTTTCCACCAACAAATGATGAAGGAAGCACAATTCTAGCCCCGATTGTAGAAGGATTAATATCACCACGATCAACAGCTTCTTGGAGGCCACATAAGAAATCTCTCCTGATATTCTTTTGGTTACTCCAAATATATGATAATCGTTGAGATTCTATCATAGAGTAACAATCAACAACATATTGTTGTAATAGCCTCCTACCTTTCAAAATCATTGTCTCTTCATGTTTTCTCTCATGAAATCTAAATGCAATAAATTCACGAAGAGTAACTTGTTTTCATTTGCCATTTTTAGCTTCAAAATTAGAAGATCGATAACTAATATTTTCTTGATAGCCATCTTCACCATATGGAAAAAGCAATGGATATTGTAATGGGATATAACTTATATGTGTTTCATGAATTCTTTGGAATTGTCCATCTCGTCCACGAATAACCACATCTCTCTCAAAATCAGAGCTATCAAAATCTCCAACTATTAGAGAAGCGACTTCGTCTACTGTTGGCATATTATATGATCTAGGATCATGAACTCTATTCCTAAACAATCTCAAAGAAACATTGGCTACATTACTTTCTTTCATATGATCTCGAACTTTTCGAAATGACCGAGCCAATACATTATGTTCATCCACCATATTTATTAAATCTTGCACCAATTGTGGATCAATGCTTGAAACATCATCACATTCACTATTCATATTAAAAAACAAAAACATAAGTTTATAAATATGATAGAGTGTTAAACACATAATTACAATTTATATTATATTAATATAAATTTAATTATTATTTCAAAGATTAAACATATTATATATACCTGAAATGTGAAATTCTATTTTGAACCTTATTTTGAGTGTCATAAATATATAACTGAGCACACTTTGGTTGTTGTCCCTCATTAGGTAATAAAGTTCCAATGCGGTGGTAATTTTGCCCACTAATCACAAAATTGGGTGGACCATTACCATCATTGAAGGTTATCTCTATCTTCGCCCCAATTGATGTGAATGCGAACATACTATTATATGTTCTAATGTTTTGAATGAATTCTTTGCTTCTTCGATCAACACCATTAATCAAACTCCATAACAACATTGGAGGCTTTTGAAGGAAAGGTATAACAACCTTTCCTTTCATACAACACAGAGAAAAATCTGGAAAGGAAGAATGACATGATTTTCTTGATCTCTCTTGATACCAAAACATAGCCCCACAATATTTACACGAGAAATCCATGTTCCCAATGTCTACATAACCTAATCAAAGTAATTAGAAGATTTAAAAATATATAAAGTTGAATAAAAAATTGACTAAAATACATTTTCGATTCTTTGTTTTTTTTGAATTCACAAATTTGGTCCCTCTATATTTAAAAATCTACAATTTTGGTCTCCTTATTTTTTTTCAAGACATTTAGTTTTCCTATTTTTAAAAATCCACTATATTGGCCTCACTGTCAAATCTCTTATGTTAATCGTTAATGGTTTAACGTTGAATTTGACATGTTAACATTGGGTGTAATGTTGACTATGACTTTGACACATCGTTTAAGCACTGATACACCAAAGTTAACATTTAACCACTAACAATCAAAGCAAGAGATTTGATTGCAAGACCAAAATTATGGATTTTAAAAAATAGAGGGACTAAATGCCTCTAAAAAAGTAGAGGGACCAAAATTTAGGATCGAGGAGAATATGGGAATCAAAAGTACAATATAGCCTAAAATATATTTAGGCTAAAAGTTGTTTGATAAAAAAAGTTTTAAAAAATCTAAATTTATTTAAAATTAATTGTCTCACTCAAATATATTCATAAAGATACGAAATATTATGTAAAATAATTTAATCAACGTGAAATTATTTTAATTATAACAAAAATACATAAAACTATTAAAATATATAAAATTAGAATTTTTAATTTCAAAGTTTAGAAAAAAAAATAATTATTAAAAATTAATTTTAAAGATGATTTACAAATATTTTATTATATACAATATTAATGAAATAAATTTAAGCATTAATTACAAGAGGTTAAATATTTAAAATTTTCTATATTATTGTTCAATAATATTTTTATCAAATAAAAAATTTATTTAAAAATGATTTAATAAGGTGAAATTATATTACAAAGAATTTAATAAATATATTGTTGCAGTTAAAATTTGTAAAATTTAAGTATACATTAAAAATAAAAAAACTGAAATCTAAATAAAATTTAAAGAATAAAATGAGAAATTTTTTAAAATATTAAAGATTTATCGAATTATATTATGTACTCATTTAATAATGTTCTTTTATTTAATGTAATAAACATATTTTAAATTTTAATTTTAAAGAAATAGTAATTATCTATATATAATAAAAGTTAATTTTCAAATATGTTGTTATATATAACATTAATTAAGTAAATTTAAGTATTTATTAAAAAGGATAGGATCTTTAGAAACTTCTATATTATTGTTGAATAATATTTTTAGAAGATAAGAAGTAATTTATCTAAACAAAGTTCAATAATGTAAATATATATTAAAAGCTATTTATTAAATAATCTAAAAATTATTTAACAAATATTTTTTTGTAATTAGGAATTAGAAAACTTAACTACAAATAAAGAAAAAAAATCTAAAATCCAAATTAAATTTAAAGGATAATAATTATAAATATTTAAAAATATTTTAATTTATTTAACTATATTATTTACACATTTAAGTCACATTCTTTTATTTCATGTAATGGAAATTTAAGAAAATAAAAAATAGTTAATATTTTTTATTTTCTGAATTAGATAATATAAAACCAAATTTGAATCTCACAATAAATAAACTAATTTAAAATTTATTAAAGTATCTGAGAATTATTACTTATGGTTATGTTATATTTTTTTTTTTATTCTTATTAGTATATCTATTACAAGTTAATATCACGCACTATACTGATAAAATTTCTCATATCCAAGTAAAGTCGATTTTTAAGTTGAAATACTTTACATTACTTATAAATCATGACTGATATTAAATTTAAATCAATAATCATGATAATTAACAAATTTAATATACATTACAGTATGTGAATATTTGATAATAAAAAAAATTATAATAGTATCTAACAGTCGTGAAAAACAGCATTCAGTTAAAAATGTATTACATATTATGTTGATATAATTTCCTACCTTTAAATCAAAATAATTAGAAAATTATTATATGCGTATAAAAATAAAAAAATATATAATTTATCATGTTAATAATATATCTCCAAACTAAAAATAAAATTACCAACGAATAAACAATAGTCAAGTAAATTTAAAGCCTGTGTTTTACACTGGCTAAAACCTTGTTTTTAAAAATTCATAATTTTGGTCTCATTGTCAAATATTTTGACGTGTTAAGGTTAACTCTAACTCTAACACATTATTTAAGTACTGACATGCAAGAGTTAACATTGAACCACTAATAGTCAACGGAAGAGATTTGATGTTGAGATCAAAGTTGTGAATTTTTAAAAATAGAAAAACTAAATCTCTATAAAAAGAAGTAAAGGAAACAATAATTGCAAATTGTAAAAAAAAAAAAAACTAAATACAATTTAGCCACAAAAATAATATAATCTAATAACAGTCATTATGCAACACCTTGTGTTTCACTTTCTACAAAAAGTGTGATCTTCAAACATTTCCTTCATACATGTGTCAATATATTCAACATTCATCAACACAACCTCATCAATAAAAACATCATCTACAAAATCTGGATGCATATATCAGATATTAGTATACATATCAAATAAGTACATCAAATATGTGTATCTAATCCTATTCTGTATATACCAAAGAACACTTAATCAATCATGTACAATACAAACTTAATACGAAAAAAAAAAAATTACCTGATTCTATAGTGGAGGTGCCTCTTTTTGGAGAGAATGCTGCTGCACTTATATCAGCATCAACGCTCCATGGCAGCACTTAGAAAACATTAGAGATGACTCATTATCTATTTATTAAACACTAACTTAATATCAAATCGAACAAAATCATTGTGAAGAAGAAAAATATTTACTGTAATCAATTCTTCTACGCTTTGAACTGGTATTGTTGGAACTTCTATTCATGCTTTTCTTTCTCTGTTTATCTTCACGTGAATAAAAGTTATAAGTCAAGACAAAAACTTCATTCGTCTGGCAACAAATTTGTATTTCAAAACTGTCAAACATTAATATTAACACAGCAACGAAAGCTAGATACCTCTGCATGAGCTGTGCGATTCAAAAAGGGGATACTCATTACAGTTAATTCCTTCAACTTTAGCAAAACCTCCTTGATCTGCTATTGGTTCCATTCTGAGCACTCAAGAGAGAAGATTAATGATTTTTGAGCCCTGAATAATGATGCAAAAAAGACAAGAAATTCTCAAAAATTCATTATATCATGTATATACTCCAAATACTTACTCCAAATATTATAAAAGTCAAGATAGAAAAACTTTGCCAACACGCTAACTTAGTTTAACCATCTAGGAATGCCATAGTACAATCTAAGAGGGTGAATTTGACTAAATTGTTCATATTTTATTTTTATATATATTATATATATAATATATAGTACTTACATTAAATGCATCCCTACAAAAGTGCCTCAAAATCAGTTGATTAGAAATGACTGTCAGTTGAAACACTTACCAACTAAACTGAACACACTCATGCTAAAGAAAAACCAAAAAATTGGCGTCACTTGACAAATTGAATAAAGATATTAAAAAAACTTACATAAAATGGTTGGTTAATATTTTAATTGATATTAAAAAATGTGTGGCATAAACATGAAATTTATTACAACATTGACAGCACATATCAGTTTCCATTTGCCCAGTCTAAATCCTATAAACATGTAAATTAAAAAACAGAATATTTACATAATGACTAACATGTTAAATAATAAATATATTCAAAAGATCACATACAACTACTTATTTACCACTTATTCTGAGCAGTATACCATAAACCCATTGGATAAATATATCTCTAGATATTAAACAAACAATTATTTCCATGTATTTTTTTGTCCTTATAATGATTAACATGTTAAATATATTCAAAAGATCACATACATCTACTTGTTTGCCACTTATACTTACCAGTATACTATAATCCCATTGGATAAATATATCATTAAATATTAAACAACCAATTATTTTTATGTACTTTTTTGTCATTAAGAAAGTTTAATATTAATGAAATTAATTTAACATAATATATTCTTTTATTCTTATGATTAAGTATATCCTATCATTGAATAAAATCTTCATCTGAAAAACAATTATAATTTTTTTAAAAATTATTACTGAAAAATTAATTACAACTATCAAGAATTTATTGTAATTAATATTTAGATTATTAATATGATATCATTTATAATCATCTATTTGTAAATCATACCGAGAGAAATTCCTATTAATTAACATAACTTTTCAACTTTTTTAAAAATTAAAATTGTTAAATATATCAATGAAAATATTTTCATGTATGTTTTTTTATCATTAACATAATTAGATATTAATTAAATTAATCTGGTATAATACATTTTTTATTCTTATAAATATATTTTATTATGAAACATGATAATGAATTCAAAATAGAACCAGTATATTTTTTTAAAAAATAATGAATAAGTGTTATCTTAAAGGAAGCTTTTATCCAAAAAATTTAAAAGTATCAAGCATGTTCTTTGGGATTTTTAAAACTTTTATTTTGAAGTTTAAGCGTAAACTATTTTTTATTTTTTTAAACAAAAATGTGCGAAGTGTAGCCACACAATCCTACACCTAGTTTAGAAAATACAAATTGTTAGATAAATTATTGACCCAAAAATATGATAAATATATTTGTAACACTACTTGTTACACTAATTAATTACTAAGTTATTATATATACCAATCTATAATGTATAAATCTATCAATAAATAATGATGTCAAAAATTTTACCTTCTCAATAGAATATTAATTTTTTATTCACTTAGAATATAAAAAACACAAACTATAGAAATATTAATGATAACTTTTTTTTTTCTAAGATATACTTAAGACTTAAAATAAAAAACAAAATTAATTGTTTTTCCTCTCTATATTCAACTGTACTAAATCATAACATATCTTATACAAACAAAACATTTACTCCATTTTCTAAAATTATTAAACACATTAGTAACACAAATAATTTCAATTTTATAATTTTAATTTACTTAATAGCACATTCACGTTTATAATATAGATCTGTCATTCTCCTCTAGAACAATTAATCTCCATTCAACTTTTTCATGTTATTACATTTGATATGAACATTAATTGATATGAACATTAAGACTTTATCACATCATTTTTATAGGATCATTTAATATAGTCATCTATCTATTACGTGCAACAACTTAATTATATTTAAAAAAAGTAGTTAAAAAAAGCAATATTAATGCAACATATACTGACAAGGTTAAGCAAAGAAACTAACTACTTCATTACAAACTACACACAAGCTCAAAAACTCTAATATAATATAATTACACAAAAAGAGTTCTGAAGCTAAAAGCAAGTCATACACTGCAGAGGACTTTTGTTTTTCAGTCATCCAACTGTTATCAACAGAGTCAAACAAAATTACATAGAAAGGTCTAATTCAAAATGATAAACACTTAATCATTCCTTCAAAAGTGATCACTCCTAACACATCTACCGTTCCTTAATCGCAAAATACAAAGACACAACACCACCATCCCATTTAGATACAATCATGGTCCCACTCAAAATACAAAATCAAGACCTATACTAACTAATATTGATATAACATCAACATTTATACTGCTCCAACTTAACAGGTTTTAACTTGATCCTCTTTCTACAACCATTACTACACTCACTAACAACTTCCACTTTCTCATTTAGATCATCTACTTCTGCATCAACATTTCCAACACCATCTCCAAGTGGAATAGCCGTTAATTCTAGAAGTCTAAGAGCTGTAGACTCATTGTTCGAAAGCTGTAGCATAACGCTTTCAAGATGAGTATTCACTCTTTCTTTGTTACGGTCAATAGACTGAAAACTTGTTGAAGAAGATTCACCCAGTCCTATAGTTCCAATTTCAATCTGTGAAAGACTTGTTTGACCTTTTGACAACTCCTCTAACAGCACACCAACCTCACCAACAGCAGGCAAAGACGAAGGAGTGGAGCGCATCTTCAGCTAAAATAAGCAGATTGTATCATTTTTCCTTAAAAAAACTAAATAAACAAATTTAAAAGATTAAAATGGACAACAATATACCGATTCTGGAGTTGATATAAAATCTTTTTCTAAGGTAGAATCAACACATATCTTCTTTACTTTAAAAGAATCTTCATAACGATACGCACAATCAGCTTGCTTCTCCACCTTGAACAACAATTCCCTCCCAATTAAGCTATCACACTCAGGTGGATGTTCAACAAAAGATGGATCCTTTATGAAAATTAAGAGCATGTGATTACTAAATAAACTATTGAAATAACATAACAAATATTCAATCATTAAATAAATAGAAATAAATTAATACATTATTCTCACAAACCTTCATAATATACAACAATTCCTTGCAAGATTTCTTTAGAAGAGCATAACAATCAAAATCAAACAATATAAAACACGCTGCATCTTTCCCATCACTAACTTCCGGCTTCAATTTAAAACTGGAAAAACACAATAGTTAACTTTTAACTTCATAAATGATTACACTTTAAATTAGCATTATTCATTACTAATTATTAATCATTATTGGTACAATATAGAAAGTATAAATAACAAACAACATACCAAGGTGTGACATCAATCACATGACTATCACAGCCAGGGCAATAATAAAGACCACCGTCCGGAGCAACAGCTCCGTGGCACTTACAAGCCATGTACCACCACGTATCACCCTTGATCACAACAGCTACACTTGCCAACACAATAAAAATTCCATCCTATATATATGCATGCACATATGAATGAATAAAAACAAATAATGAAGAATCACACTATCAATTAATCAAATAATTAAATTATAATACAAAACATTATTAATTATTAAATCATTAAATGGTAACAATAAAAATAACATTACCTACTCATAAATCTGTAGATCATTAACAGATTTCCTAGGGAATGTTTTGAGAAATTCATTGTGCAACATAGACATAGCATCTTTATCACTAATTACACGAATAGGCACATCCAGTTCAATACCATGAATAGCAAGTCTACAACAAAAAGAAGAAGAAGAAGGAAAACACATAAGAATGAAGATCATCAATATCATTTACAACATTGACCAAAGAAATCAATGCTCACAAATTAAAAACCTGAGAATCATCTTACCCATTCCTAAACTCAATTGCCTTAGGAATTTGTGGATCCCATAGCAACCTAGAGGCATTCATCACATTATGAACATTCACTTGACCTAAATTACAACAATATCAATTAATCTACAAATAATACAGGCAACATAATTTCAGATAAATTTACATCTTTTTAGAACCAAAAAAAAAAAAAAACTAAAATACTAACCCTTGTAACTCTTCACCCTTCCAAGTTGGAGTACAACAACAGGACGCTGAGCACTACCAACAGCAAGAAAATCATTCACCATGTCCACATAATCCCCAAACAAAGCACACTTGATGATCTCCCTAAATAGAAATATTAAATTTGAAAAACAAATTAAATCACCAACATCACTTAACTGTCAACCGTAGTTTCATTTATATAAACATCAACATTAATGAACTAAACCATACTTGTGATTAGCTAACTCCAGCACTATCACCCTAGAAGCTTTTCCCACCTTTGACAAAATCTTTTCAGCATAAACACCAATGAGAACTCCCATTACATCTAATGCAAAAAGTCAAAAAACATGTAAGTTACTACAACACAAATATATAATTAAACAAAAAATAAAATAACAAAATTACCAAGCAAATAATCTGACTCTCCCTTTGTCTTGGTAATATGCTCAGAATCCATTCAAGTAAACCAAATGAAGGTATAACAGCACTTTCACATGATAGAACCTTTGTCTTTGAATTGAACAACAATTTGAATTCATGCCTCGTCGCCCTATAGGAGCCGTAATTATTCACCACAGAGAAATATGCCATCGCATATACCTCACCCTCAACAATAACTTTAGCAAATTTTTTAATCATAGGCTTCCTTATACTTGTTTCAATCTTCCCACCCTACTTACCACAAAACAATAAAAAAAACAAATATTACAACAATAACGTGCAAATGAATTTAACAAAATGACAATTAGAATTAGAATGATAAAAGAAGATAGTTAGAACACACAAAGAATCATACCTCAGCATCCATTAATATCATTTGTATAGCAAATGGATTGGTAGGTTGATCCAAGGAACACAAATTTCACAAACGAATAACTCTAACCTTAAGTCTTCAAGAATCATTGCCCCCATATATGTTTAGAACAGCATCATATGGACCAGACACACACGCCATCTCAACTCACATATATTAGAAGACAGGAATATACTCAAACCACAGAACTTACTCATACTCACAAACCCCTCAAAAGTACCTATAAATAGACGATCAATAAAGCAACATTTTTTCGGGAACTACTATCCCTCCAAAATTTCAAATTCAAACCCAATAAAAATTTGAAACGCAATCAACTACAGGGACATATAAACCACTGCAGACCGTCAGTTTTCCATGACACATATTGAACAGAGAACCATAATAATAATAATAAAAACAACTCACACAAATTCATCAATACAAAACACCCTAAGTGTAAATCCACCCAAATTTAAAAAAAAAATTGTCAATGACACCTGCCTTGTCTATCATGTCAAATAATAGTTGCAAGAAACGTAAATTTAGCAAATCATAAACCTAACCCCAATTTCATGGCAGAAATGGGAGAACTGATTACCCATTACCCATAATAAAATAAAAGAATTGAAAATTACAAAGCTACAAACCCTAAGAAAAACTAAAAAAAAAACTTACTTATTTATACTTGAACCTTCCCCTACCACAATCGTGCCGAACAACACCTGTCGACAACCCAAAGCAATTACTTGTCATGTCACCGCTTGATAAGAGACAACCCTTAATAAGGATGGCAGAACAATTGATTTCCCACAATGGAAGTGGCCCTTATGCAATTTCTCCACGAGCTGTAATCTATTTACAATGACACCACACACACTAAACCCCACTTCCCAAGAGAGGTGCCACACAATTAGCCCCTTATGCCAAGTCTCATCACATATCCAGTGCTTTTCCCCTCACATGGCAAAAAGACTTTAAAAATTAAAACCACAATAAAAAAAAAAGAATCTCTGATTAAAAGAGTTAAACACCGAAAATACCCCCAAAAAAACAACAAAATAACTGCACAGCCAATAAATAGTGACCTACAGTATTGTAAAAATAACTGTGCTGTTACGTAAATAGAAAACACCAAAAATACCCCTCAAGAAAAAACAAAATAACTGGACACCCCATGAATAGTGCCCCACAGTACTCAAAAAAATCCTTAGTTGTTATGTAAATAGATTTGGTTCCACAACATTGAAATTAGGGTAGGTGTCAAATTCAACAGCCACAAAGTTGTTGGATGAGGTAGAATAGAGTCCAAGTCTATCCCCATTAGAATTTGGAGGCAAAGTAGAGTTAACTGGTAAAAAACAGAAGGTAAGGCCATCTGCAGGGTCATTGTTAGGTGATGAGATGCGAAAGGTAAAGTTGGTTTCAAAGCTTGACACTGCAGAGCCATCCCAAAGGTTCACTGGGGCAGAGTATAAGACTCGCCCCCCACTGTAGGTCACGGGGTTTCCGTCACTACCTAACTTTGTGAGTTGTAAGACATTATTACTAGCAGTGGCATCACCTTGGAATATCAGATCCTCTTGGTCTGTTCTAAACCTGCTAAAGGTGAAAGAGACTGAATTTGCTGACTTCACCCCGTGCGGTAGCATGAACAACATGGTTACGAAAGCAAGTAGAGGAATTAGGAAAATGGGTTTGTTGGTTAAAACAAGATTTGTGCAAGAGATAGCCATGGTGTTGAATTAATTGAGTGATACTACTAAGTTAAAGTTGGGTTCTCGATGCAAAGTCCATGCAAAACCTTCCCCTATTTATAGCAAGTAAATTAAGGATGGCAATCGTGACACCTCAGCACAACCGCAATAACACTCTGTTTGGTTTATGAAAAAAAGATAAAGAATGAAGGAGTTTTGGGCGAGATTGAAGAGACGGAGGAATTTTGGCCACGGTGGTGCATGGAATGCGATACTGCAAAACCATTAGAAGAAGAAGTGATTCACCATATCCAAATTCAAACAGTAAATATGTTTGGTTTAAAAATCATTTTAAATAGATTGATTTTTTTTTTAGATTTGGTTCACTTTTTTGGCTTTTAGATTGGTTTGGTTTTTTTTATTTGAAATGGAAGAAGATGAAAGTTATTCAGGGTTAGAGAGAGAGAAACCACTTGAAGGTTAATAGTGATGGTGAAATTCTACGTAAAGGGTTAACAGTCCACGCAGGACCGTTAGAATGGCATGATAATAGGAACTAAACAGATAACAATTGTACTTATAAAGGATGGATTTAATAATTTTTTAAGTATAAAAACCAAATTAAGAATGTGCTATATGTATAAGGAATAAAATAACTATAGCTGATTGTTGTTTGGTAAGTTACCACAAGAAGCAAGAAGGGAAAAAAAAAAAGGCAACTTATATAGTTATACTTAGGTAGTAAAGCAATATTCAGATAAATTTCCTAAAAAAGTTCTCGGATAATGTTTTTACAGATTTTAAATTCACAGGTAATTTTCTTATGAATTAAAAATCTACAAAGAATTTTGCAGGTAATTTTCTTTTGAATTTTAGATTTGCCAAAAAATTCATAGGTAGCGTTTTTGCATATTTTGAATCTGCTGGTAATTTTCCCGTAGATTTTAAATCCCCAGAGAAAAGTCCATAAGAAATTTCATATGTAAATCAGCAAGAAAATTTTACAAATAATTTTCTAAAATAAATTTATGTATTTTCTTATTTTGTAAATAATGCATAACTCTAAATGTTTTTAATATTAATATTATTTTATTATAATAATAATAATATTGATTTTAGTTTATAAAGTATTAATAAAATTATAAATTATTTTATTGTTATATATAATATATTATATAAAATAATTACTACTTTTAATACGTAATATTTACACACACGTCTAAACTTGAAGCACAATTCGCATGAATTTTTTTGTCGAAAATTTTTGCGTGAAAATCAAGAATTTTTAGTAGTGTGTATGAGAGCTCATGTGATATAAATTTGAGAATATAATTTATACATTGACAGTGTAAAAAAATTAATACTGTTATTCATTCACAAATTGACATATATAATAAGTTTGTTGACTTTATTTTAAAAATCATATCTACTATGATTTTTGATTGGTTAAGAATATAAAATTCTTTTACATTGCCAGTTACCCTCTATAAATTTAATCATAAAACTTATTAAAATAAGTTAAAAAAGGTTTATAACAATCATAAGTCGTTTTCATACGTGTAAATATACTTTGCATAAACTCTTCTAAATGATACATAATTATATAAACAAAACTTAGGTGCAGTACTGCAAATATTTTTTATTCTATTCTCCAATCAAAATTGATGTTTTACTTCAATAACATTTATTTTTTCTATGCAAGTTATTTAAGTATAATTATAATTTTATTGGTTAATAATATTAAAAAAAAAAACTTATGGTATTGTCGTTAAATTTTGTTCTAATTATATTATAAGATCAGGGAAATGGGTTTGTTGGCTAGAAAAATATTTGCGTTGCAGATAGACGTAAAGCGACGGCGTTGAATTAATTGTGTTGTACAATGCAAAGTAGGTTGATTGACTAAAGTGGGTTAGTTTTACAAACTATTTACCAAAGTAAGATTGTTTAGAAACATATTACTAAAGTAAGGTGGTCAATGCTAGTCAAACTAACGTTTTTCATTCCAGGTTAGCATTTTTATTATTATTTTTCATTTAAATGTGAAAAGGGCCAAGTGACTATCACATGGGATATCTCAGTGGCAATAACATTTTCTGAAAATGCTACTGTTATTGGAGTATCTCACATAGTAGCCACCTGGCATACAAGTGGACGTGTATGCAACACGCTAGTACTACTAGCGTTTTTACTTTTTTTAAAACTAGAAAAAGGTGACACGTGTGGAATATGCTAGTACTATTAGCGTTTTTGCTTTTTAAATTATTTTTTTTAAAACGGGGGAGAACGCAAGTTTTGAAATATGTATTTTTCAAAAAAAAAATGGAAAACGTTACTAGTACTAGCATTTTTCATTTATTCTTAATTTTTTGTATTTATTTTTTAAAAATAAATTTAATACAAAAAAAATAAATGCAGCTAATATGTGGGTTGAGAAACATGAAAGATAAAGGCGAATTGATATATATGTAAAGTGCAACACACATCCAGTGGTGGGATTAAGTGGCATAAAAAGTTGAAGTTTTGGAGTGTACGTAAGAAAATTACAGGGAGAATTTAGACGTGAGACTACTATGTTGAAGCTCTTGTAAAAGTGAGGTAGTAGAGCATAATTCATTTGTTGTTTAGCGTAAAGTTAGTCTGTATTTATTTGTATTTATTTTTTGAAAAATATTTAATACAAAAAAAATAAATTAAAAATAAATGAAAAACACTAGTACTAGTAGCGTTTTCCAAATTTTAAAAAAATAAATACAAATTTCAAAACTTGTGTTCTCCTCCGTTTAGAAAAATAATTTAAAAGGAGAAAATGCTAGTAGTAGTAGCGTTTTCCAAATTCTAAAAAAAATAAATACAAACTTCAAAACTTGCATTCTCCTCCATTTTAAAAAAAATAATTTAAAAACTGAAAACACTAGTAGTACTAGCATATTCCACACGTGTCACCTTTTTTCAGTTTTAAGAAAAGCGAAAACACTAATAGTACTAGTGTGTTGCACACATGTCCACCAATACTATCAACTGTGTACCAGGTGGTTGCCACGTAGGATACCCCAGTGGCAGTAGCCACCTGTCCCTTTTTGCAGTTAAATGAAAAAAAAAATGCTGACATGGAATGGAAAATACTAGTTTAACTAGCGTTGACCACCACACTTTGGTAATATACTTCAAAACAACCTTACTTTAATAAATAGTTTGTAAAACTGACCCACTTTGGTCAATCAGCCATGCAAAGTATGCAAACCTTCAAGCTAGTGGTCCGTCTCTTCGCGCAGCCAAAATTAAACTTTCCAAGCTTCCGGCAAGTACACCAACTTATTAAAATTACACCTTCAAGATGAAAATGATTCATTAAAAGAGATAAAAAGTTAAAAAAAAAAATTTAAATCGCTTCCATTTAAAAAAAAAACTTTCAAAAGTATTCTCATTAAAAATAGTTCTTAAAATTTTTTTCATTTAAGATAAACATTCTAATTTATACATAAAGAATATTTAAGTCATTATTAATCGGTATTAAGATAATAAAAGAAATTTAGTGTGCACGCAAGAACCATACTTTATTCTGTTTTCCAAAATAATAATTTCAAGTAAAAAATAATATAAAATTCATATGTCTATTTGGACTTCTTACAAAATAAAGAATCGAAAATTAATAATTATTTAAGTTATTTGATGCTTTTTTGTTTTATTCAATATGTTTCTACTAATTATAGAAGAAGATTTTCGTTGGAGATAGGCATATAGCCACGGTGTTGAATAAATTGTGTGGTACTATACAACGTTAAGTTTTTTTTTTTTTTTTGATACAACGTTAAGTTTCTTGATGCAACGGAAAGGATAGATAAATTAATTATTTTAGTTGAAGTACTTTAGCAAATTATACTATTGGTGTATTTTGAAATAATCTTAATTATAACTCGTTAACTTATTTCAACTAACAAATAAATAAGTGATTAGCAAACCTCACAAGCATTTGCTAAAGTATATTCACTTATTTCTTAATTAGAGTACTTTAACAAGTTATACCATGAGTATATTTTAAGATATAATTTATAACTTATTAGCGTGTTCCAATTAATTAGCAATAATTTTATTAGTAGTTATAGTTAACAATGTTTATAAATTATATCGGAACTAATAATTTATTTGCAGTTCACTGATTGTAATATTACTAGTTTAATAACCAATTTAATAATGATTAAGTCATTATTAAAAGGATATAAAAAATAATATAAGATATCTAGTGTGCATGCAAGAACCATATTTTTCTTCCAAATAATAATTTCAATTCAAGTAAAAATAATATAAAATACATATGTCTATTCAGGCTTCTTACAAAATAAAACATCGAAAAGTAATAGTTGTTTAAGTTATTTGATTTTTTACTTTTATTCAATATGTTTCTACTAATGATTATAAAAAATAATATATTTTCATTTTCATTTTTAAGAATTCGAAGAAATAATTTTATGTCGTATTTAGTTTTAAACAATACAATTATTCGTCATATTGCAACTTGAAAAGGTATTTAAAACATAGATTGTATTAAGATTTAATATATTTTCAAAACGAAATAAAAATAAATTGTCATGTCACACCTTCATTTCCTCAACCTTTCTTTCCCCTTTTGTAAAATTGGTGTTTTAATATGTGGAGATTCATTTAAGTTTATATGGTCATATATTTTGGCAGCGAACCACTAATTTGGTTATTGCAAAGATTCAAATACCATAACTGGGGCATAATTGATGACCATTTTTTTCCCATAGAAATTATTTTGTCTAACTATTTTAAAGAAAAATTTAAGTGAAATAGATTTATATGTGGATAGAGACTTTAAGGAATGGGACCATTAAAATAATTGTTTGAAAGATTTAAGGACAGATTTACAAGTTCCCTAAATTTTGAGGAAGTATCCCCATCTAATAACTTATTGTTAGATAGATGTAGATCTACCACCTATGACAATTTTCTTGGAGAGAATTGAATTGCTCTTAAAGAGAGTTAATTGATCCTTAATGGCGTTTGGTGTATAGAATTTTTTTTTTCACCTTTGAAAATAATGTTTTTTGAGAATTATATTATGGGAATCATGTTTTCTAAAAATGTGATAAATATATTTGATATGTCTAAATTATTTCTAAGACTGAGAGACATTTCCTCTTTATGATAATTTTGGATTCTTATTCTTCCTATGAGAAGGTTTTAGTGAGAAACTTAATTAAAAAATGATTTCTAAAAATGTTAGATTCATGAGAATGATTTTTAAAACCAAATATAGGAATTTTTTTTAAAATTTTTTTGTACAGTAGGAATTTAAGATTTCTGACTTAAAATTCTTGAAAAACTTAAAAGAATCTATTTACCAAACACCTCCCTTAGAAAAATTTGATTTGAAATCAATGTACTTTAAATTTTCAAGTGGTCCTAACCAAATTGGCAAGCGATCACTGATTCATTATTGCTTAAATACAGTTCCTCCATATTAAATCTAATGATCCAGATAATTCATTGCATCCAAACAGTTTTCCTCGAAACTTGTTTCATGACAAATATAAGATTTTTAGATGACTCATGCTTTTTGAAAAATGATGAAATAGAACATTCCATAAAAGTGAGCTTGTTTCGCTAAAGATCAACTGCATGGACAAGGCTCTTCAACTTAGCAAACCATGATGGAATTGAAGTAAATCCATTATCTGAATGGTAGAGGAAGATGGAAGTCTTGTTTCGGAAATGCCTTAGGAATTGGACCATTGAGCATATTCATTGAAAGATCGAGATCCACGGGCTGTAAGTTGCCAAACTATAATGAAGTCGAGAATGAAACCGTGAAAAGTTTGTTATCATTATTAAATTGACACTAAAACAAATTTGACTTCTTAGTGATGGATAAAATTTGTTATTAGAAATCAATAATCTATTGGTAAATGTGTAATTGGCATTGGCATTTGGACAATTGGAGTATCAACGTTAAGGGATCTTGTAATGACTGCTATTAGCTTGTTAGTATAGACTTTACTTATGGACATGCTTTTACCTATAATTGCATTTCTATGTTACAGTGAACACTCAATTCTATGTAGATAAATGAAAATAAAATATAAAAGAAAAAGAAAAAAATGGGAGGATTTTTGAAAAAAAAAACTTCATTATGTTGAAAATCATAAAAAGGCATAAGGTGTTCTTTGCATCATTGGAAAGCTTGTAAAAAGATCTACAACTCATATTTTTATCTCAAAAACCAAAATTGACTTCTATTATGATGAAAATCAACCCCAAAGTAGGCTAGTTAATCAGATTAGAAAATCAAGTCCCACTCTCACCTTCTTTTCACTCAAGCCATTCTCTTGCATCTAGGGGGAAAATAGGTCAGGCTTTGATAGGGGGGGAAATAGGTCAGGCTCTGATAGGGGGAAAATAGGTCAAGCTAGGCTTGTTTCAAAGCTTGGCCTGAAAGCCTACTTATGTAGTCTATTTTATATAAGAGTTATAAAGAACCGTACTATTCCCACCTCAGTTTTCACTATTATCACCTCAACTTTTTTTTAATTTTTTTTATTTTGAAAATACCTCTTAACCAAAATGAGTTTCTATTATGGTAGAGGGGTTGTGCCCATTTCTACATAACAGAAATGTGTTTTCATTATGTATTTATCCTAAATATCCGTTATGTATTTGGAAATTAATTGTTTATATTTATTAAATTCATTTTTTTAGGGATAACTTTTAATGGTTCACTAACACGTGAGTAGGGTACACGTTTGAATTGGTGCGATTTGGACCCTTGATTTATTGTGTGCAATCTCGATCGTTATAGCTTTTAATGATTCACTGACATGTGAACAGGGCATACATTTGAATTGGTGCAATCCAAACCCTCGATTCAGTTAGTGCAATCTGAACCGTTCCTTTTTCTGACGCATAGGACATCACTTTGAATAATTTTCTAACTCATGAATAGGACACACACTTGAATCGATGCAATCTAGACCTTTGATTTAGTTAATGCAATCTCAACTGTTTCTTTTTCTGATGCACAAGGCAAAGCCTTTAATGATTTTCTAACTCATGAACAGTGTCTACACTAGTGTAAAAGAGATGTGTGCTTTGAAGCACTCACCATTACCTTTCTTGATAATCATCTTCATTCCATATTGTTTCTTCTCCTTTGAAGATGGAAGGATTCCTTGCTGTGGTGTATTACAATGGTCAGATGACAACAACATTTGAAGGGATCTTGTTTCATTGTCCTCATGGTCTTACTTTTCTGCGAGTCACTAAGGACATGACTATATTGCTCTGAAGAAAAAAAATTGAGGATGCGATTGGAAGTAGTAGAAAAATACTTAATATTCATTACTGTCAACCTATATCTTTAAGGCATGGCTGTGTTTATTATGAGTTTATGGACATTAAACACGACAAGGATGTGGCAAGGATGTTGTCTATCTTTGCCCAATTTCCTAGGCTTGTGCCGATTGAGTTGTACGCTACATTAGGCAGATCTCCTGAAGAGATCCTTGCTCGTCTGCGTCAATCCTTGCTCGTTTACATCAACCACGAACTGCCAAAGAGATCATTGCATGCTTGCGTGAACTTGAGGCGTCAAGTAGCTCCAACGACCAAGCAATTGTTAGTTTGAGTGAACCATGACGATGCACCTTGTTTACTCTTATCAAATCTATGTGACAAGGATGTTGTCTATCTTTGCCCAATTTCCTAGGCTTGCGTTGATTAAGTTGTATGCTATGTTAGGCAGATCTCTTGAAGAGATCCTTGCCTGTCTGCGTTAACCACGAACTGCCGAAGAGATCTCGCATGCTTGCGTGAACTTAAGGCATCAACTAGCTCCAACAACCAAGCAACTGTTAGTTTGAGTGAACCATGACGATGCACCTTGTTTACTCTTATTTGTATTTGTATAAAATCTATGTAGAAGTGCTTTTATTTTATCGAATAATATTGTTTATGTTTTGTTTGTTTGTTTTTATTTGTATCACATGCTATAATTGTAACAATGTAATAGTGATACTAACAATGCAATAAGTGAAACATATATAAAATTCAAAACATTTATAAAATCCAAAAATATATACAATAAGATCCGTACATAATATATAAAATACTAAAAAAAGATCTAACAGTAAAAAAAAAAAATAAGAAGTTAATCATCAAAGGTGGTCGTCCTCTTCTGCCTTTTCCATTGATAAGTGCACCTGGAGGCCATGTTTGACTAAGCAATGGCCAATGCCTCTCACAGCATCCTATCACCATCTGTGCCCTGAGGCACCACCCTTAGCTACAGTATGCACCCCATAAAGCCAGCAACTCTCTCCCACTATGCCTACAAAAAAAGATATGCAAACATTACCAAAAAATATGCCATTGGCATTGTAAAAACAAATTATAAAGATATGAATAATTACCTCCCACAAATGGGGTCACTAGACGAAGACTCCGTCATAGGCTGATCATGCCCAAGCTGTTGCAGCACAGGAACTCGTGGAGGGCCTGGTGGAGGATCTCCCGCCATCGGAGGTATCAAATATGGATGAGAAACCTAGTGGAACCACTCAAGGTAGCCATTTGCGTAAGTTCATGGAGCCTCATGTTGCATAGCCACTCTTCTGTCCACCACATGCCCTTCCCAGCTATCCCAGTCATCAAACTAGCTGGTGAACAACGGGTACTCAACAAGCGAAGGGTGAGGGATCCCCTGGATATTGCCTAATTGTCTCAAGACCCTTTCCGATACATGGGGGCACATATAGGTACCGCATCGAATGAAGCCTGAGTAGAGCGAGATCACCTGCAATGGTTGGACGACCTTGTATGCGTCATATGGCACCCAGACAATTGAATGAATGAATATTAGTTAAGGGAATTGTTGCCTTTTACAAACCATCCCTCTTTTTTTTTACTTATACACTTTCCTTATTCTTTTAGTTTTTTTCCCAAAAATATCTTTTTAGGAATTAGTTTCTGGAATGTGTTTAATACATTTCGGACATTAATTTTCGAAAATATTAAAATTTTAACACAAGTGGATGGAGGCATGATTGGTTTGATACATTCCTCATTCTATGTGGACGATTTGCTTGTGACAGGAAGCAACGCAAGTCTTGTGGAGAAGTTTAAGCAATAGATGATGGAGGCTTTTGAGATAACATATCTTGGTTTGATGACCTTTCTTGGAACAGAAATCAAATAAGATGAAAAGTTTCTTTTTGTCAAAAGAAATATGTCAAGGAAATTCTAATGAAGTTAAAACTTGAAGAATGCAAAGAAATAAGCAATCGTATGAACCAAAAGGAAAAGCTTTGTAAAGAAGATGAAGTTGAGAAGACAGATCAAGACTATTTACAAGCATGATTGGTTGTTTGATTACCGTAACTCGTCCCAACATCGTAAATGCTTTAAGTATTTTATCTCAGCTTAGTTCATGCATTGTGCATGCAAAATCCATCTTAAGGCTGCAAAAAGGGATGTTAGATATGTCAAAGGCACTTCCAATTTTGGCATCAAGATTAAGGGGAGCAAAAAATTCAAGCTGACTTGTTTCTCTGATGATAGTGATCGGGGTGACACAACTAATGATGAGTAGTACCTTAGGGTACTGTTTTAGCTTTGGATCAGGTTCAGGTGTTTTCTCATTGAAAAAATAAGAAATTGTAGCTCAATCTCAGCTAGCCAACTGAAGCTAAATTCATTGCTGCTGCAACTGCTATTATTGTTAATCAAGCATTGTGGCTGAGGAAGATTTTAATTGATCTCAACTTGGAGCCGAAAGAAAATGCGGATTGTTGATAACCAAGAAGCCATTGCTATTTCACATAGTCCTCTCTTTCACAAGAAAACTAAGCATTGCAACATCAAATTATTTTACTTAAGGGAAGTACAGATCATGGAGATATTGTTCTAGTTTTTTGTAAAATAGAAAATCAGGTTGTAGATATTTTGACCAAGCCATTACCAGTTAGCAAATTTGAATTCCTGAGGATAAAACTTGGTATTTGCAACTCCTAAAGGAAGGGGGAGTGTTAGTAAACAAGTTTAGGACTGGTAATAGGAATTATGAACGTGTTTTATTTATATTTGTTGTCTCTATTTTAGGCAGTAGTTATTTTGTTTTTTTTTCTGATCATGGCATAATTCAAGGATCATGTTGTCAGTGGGTAGTTGCTTCTTTAACTTTAAATTGTAATTTTTCTGATGTGAATATATGTCCCCATAATTTTTCCTCCTTCTTCTATAATTTGCACTTTCTCATTCTCTGTTAAAACTTAAAACAGAGAGAAGAGGTTCAGCACCTCTTTCTTCTTTTTCAACTAAAAATGACAATTCTGAGATTACAACAATTTCTATGTAGTCATATATTGTGAGAGATTTTCAAAATGAATGAAAGGTTGTATCCTTTCATGAAATTATGTTTCTATTCATGTAAAGGTGTAAGTATGAATAGATGTGACTTTTCATCAAGAGTCATGAAATGTAACTCTTCACCAAGAGTTATGAGATGTGTCTCTTTGAAATGTTAAATTTCTTCACTAAAAGACATGGATGGTCTATAAATAAAACCAATCTGCATGCAGAAAAACACAACAAAACATAGAATTCATCATATTCTTTGCATTCAAATCATTTCCTTTCTTTTCTTGTGCACAGAGAGAATTAGGGAAACTATTATTATGCTTGACGTGGGCGTAAAAACCATATCAAGGAACTCCGTTGTATCTTGAAGGAGATTTGCCATGACACCCTATTGCATCCAATTTCTATAGAAGTTGGTGGGGGCAAATCAAACCTAAAGATTAGTGTTTACACACGCCTTGAAGATTTGCGTCTTTCCTTTTCTTTGTTGCAGAACCATCACCACCAGTTACACCAACATATATTTGATAAAATTTCTTAGTTTAAGAACAACTTTTTAATTAAAAGTATATAAATATAAATTTGAGAGATCTTATTAGTCATTTGCATCCTATTTCAGAAATTTAAAGTTTGTTTTCTTGGATGAGAAACAAAATCCAAGTTTTAAGTGTTCTTTCTTCTCCTATTGGTTTCTTGAGAAAAAACTATAAAATGTAAGGAATAAAAAATTAGGAAGCACCCAGTTGAAGTGCCATCCAATGATCATATTGGAAGAACAGGTCACAGGTAAGATGATTGAAAAAAGATCAAATTCTTCAATGGCTGAAATAACAATCATCTTCACACCTTGGAACAGCCATAGCACATAACACAAATTATTAGTAAGACTATAGAAAGATCAAAACAAACAAGCATTAAAAGGAAAAATGACAACATCGCAGAATGCACCATCAGTCAAAAATCATGTTAAGACAACTAATTATGCTATGAACTATGAAGAAAAGCAACATACTATAAAGATGAAAATGAACATAGTATTGTACATTGAATTCGGACTGAAACAATGGTATTATAAATATTCTGGAACCTACAAGGTTAATTTGAAAATGAAACTAAAACACAACTGAAATTATCACAAATTCTGGACCAACCGCAAGAATTATTTGACAGGTACATTGATTTTCATCCCATGATTCAAAGTCCTTTCCCCTTATTCACATTTTCTGCCTTGTTACCCTTACCATTATTGCTACATACATCTTATCTACAACCCCATCCACGTAACGAAAGTAAGCATGTCTCCAATCCCTCTTCAACAACAGAGTTCCAAAGAATGCCCAAAACCCTGTTATGAAGCCAAGCACAATGACAAAGTAAAACAACACCTTTTCTTTCTGATCACTATCCTCATTGTTGTCTTCATGGCCCACGCTGGTAGGTACCCCATCACCAATGGAACAATTTTTTGTTAGGGGTCCTCCGCAGAGATATGGATTGCCAGCAAAAGATCGATTATCAAAGGTGAGGAAATGATCATTTGTTGGAATGGGACCAGAAAAATTATTGTAGGATAAGTTTAAGAAGCCTAGATTATCCAAGGCGGACATGCTGGTCGGGATAGGACCAGAAAGGTTATTGTTGGAAAAATCAAGGGATTCCAGTGACTTCATTTTCTGTATATTGCTTGGGATTTTTCCTGACAAGTGATTATGTGATAAGTTCAAGCCAATCAATCCAGAAAGAGATGTTAAGTCATCAGGGATTGATCCCATGAGACAGTTACTTGACAAGTCTACGTTCACCAAATATTGATATGCATATTTTTTTGTGTAATCATATTCATTTCCTTTCAAGATTTGTTTGAAATGACTTTTTTCCCATTCATTTGCATCAAACGTGAATGCTGGTGGTGCTTCAACTCCTTTTATCATCATACCTCGGAGATCACCAATGCAAGGAGGGATTGAACCTGTGAAATTGTTATCAGCAAGGTCCAGGACTTTCAAATTATAGAACTGACAGAGAGATGTTGGAATATCACCACTGAACAAGTTCTGCCGCAGTCTCAGATCTTCAAGAATAGTTTCTGCTGCCCACCAAGAAGGTATTTTCCCTGTAAATTGATTCTCACCTAGATCCAAAATCTGCAACATTCCATTGCTTTGCAAGGCTTGAAAAGGCTCCCCATGGAGACTATTGTTGCTCAAATTCAACCATCCCACAGTAAGAATCCCGAATGAGCTCGGAATGGTGCCAGATAGCTGATTTGAGGCCAGATTTAAGATTGAGAAAAATTGTTTTCCCCAACAATTAGGAATTGTGCCAGAAAGTCTGTTTTCTGAGAGATCAAGAATAAATAAGCTTTCCATCTTGCACAAAGAGTCTGGTATTGAACCTTCTATGAGGTTACTATGGAGATTTAACATATACAAGTTTGGAAGATGATGACCAAAATCTTTTGGAATATATCCACTCATCTGATTATTGGAGATGTCTAGTGCAACAAGTTGCTCCTGTGTTTGAAGCCACAGAGGAAAATGTGTCACATTATTGTAGGCCATTCCAAGGACTTGTAAATATTTGAAAGGTGGTGTCCAATTGGATTCAGACTTCATATCAAGATTGTTGAATCCTATTTTCAATTCTATCAAATTTGAGAGGTTACCAAGGTGAATCTCAGATATGATACCTATCAAAGAGTTATTAGCTACCCTTAAGGTCACTAGATTCCCCAGTTGTCCAAGGCTTTCAGGAATGCTTCCATTCAAGTGATTATTAGAAAGATCTAATACACCTAAAGATGACAACCGTCCAAAGGTAGCTGGAATTGACCCATGTAGTTGATTATCTGAAAGATCTAATGTCCTCAAGGCCAACAAATTTCCAAAGGATGATGGAATTGAACCATAGAATGAATTCACTGCAAGATCAAGCATTTTCAAATTCAACAGTTGTCCAAACCAACGTGGCAAACTGTCCTTAATTCCATTTCCCCTCAACATTAAAACGTCCAAATCGTATCTCCCACATCCCGAATAGTTTCCATGACCTAGTCCTGACCCTCCAAAAATAGGCATGCTAGATGACAAGTCTAATGATCGAAGAGAGCACATGTTTGTCAAGATAGATAACACGGATGTTTCAACCCTCTTGAAGGGATTACCAGAAAGATTAAGATTGACAAGGGAATCAAGATTAACCAACCAATATGGAAGTGAAGTGAGATTATTGTAACCAAGGTTGAGGTCTCGAATTGAACTCAAGTTCATAAAAGCGTCAGGAATAGGGCCAGAAAGTAAATTTTGTGAAAGATTCAGAACTTGAACATTGGCAAGAAACGTAGAATTAACATGGCCAGCAGGAAAGTGCATGTTGGTAAGATCACATCTACTAAACTCTACTTGCAACAAGAAAGGAAGCATGTCAAGCACCTGCAATAGATTATACGCCTCTCCAAGGTCTACTCCATTCATTGCTAGGTGTTTTAGTGATGAAAGTTTTGAGAGCCAAGCCACTTCATCAACAACTAAAGGATTTCCACTGACATCAAGAACCTGCAAGTTTGAAAGATTACCAATTTGGTGAGGAACCTTTCCTATGAAATCACAGTTGGAGAGGTTAAGATATGTCAGTTGCTTCATGGAAGCGAGGAACGCTGGTATTGGACCGCCTCCAAAAGTGATTCCTGTCAGTTCCAGATAGTTCAAGTGTTTCAACTCCAATATAGAAGGCTGAACACCATTAGCATTTTGTGACGAGCAAGTGCAAATGAATATGTGTCGGCAATTGCATGTTTTTTGCCAATTGAGAACAAGCTTGACAACGTGTCCGGAGATGCCATCACATCCCACTCCTTCCCACTGGCAGTGATCATTTCCTTCCCAAGAAACAAACATGGAGCTGTTGGAGAAACTTTCTTTCAGTTTTTGAAGAGCTTGTTGCTCTTGCACTATTTGGCCAGAGATTGATGTACCGCACGAGCACAATTGTGGAAGTGCAATGATGAACAACAAAGGCACAAGGAACACAACGTTTGAGTCTGCTCTCATGTTTGCGCAAAGATATTATTCTTGGCTAATAAGGATCACGCAGCTTTATTGGGTAAAAGAACTGAAATTCAAAATTCATGAGCAATTTCCTTTGTGATATTTTCCAAGAAGGAACTTTCCTTGCATCTAACTTCAGTGCCAGCTCATTTATACTTTCAACGTATTTTTTACATGAGAAAAGTTAGATGTTCTTACTTATTTGATTTTGATATTGTCCTCCAATTAAACTTAAAAGTTTCACTTCAATCATCTGCATATAATAAAGATTTGTATTAAAAGTCAACATAAGTTCTACAGACAAAACTTAAATTCTAATTTAAGTACAAAACCAAAAGTTCTTAAAGAATTGTGTGAAACTTTGTCCTCTTCAATAATTTTTTTTTTTTATTAATAAATTCCTTAAACGATAGGCACCCGTTAGCAGGACGCTATGTTTTAAGGAAGTTTCCTTGAAAAGTTATGCTAACTAACGGGTACAGGAAAATGTTGGATCAAATTGGTGAAGAAAGTAGACGGTGTCAATGCACATAGTTTTTTAGGTTGGACTTTGACTAGATGGCCGTTCAAGGTCGTGAAATAGACAGAGTTACGTGAATTTTGGATCGTGGAATCTTTCATTATCGGGTAGCTGAAGAAAACTGAATTATTGAGTCAAGGGTCCTGCGTACGCAAACCAAAGTCTTCATATTCAAATTTAAGAAGCCAGAAAAGAAGATTCAATTTAACCAGTGCATTTGTGGGAGAAGAACTACTAGGGAAAACAAATTTTGAAACCTTATATAGTTTTCACAAATACATGAGAATGTGTTCATTTTTATGTTTAGGTTTTTCTTTATTCAAATATTGGTTCTTACCGGGAGATATAAATAGAATACACCTTATCTTATATACGGCTAACAATGATCATGAATGTGGTTTCTTAATTTCATATTTTACGTTTCATGAACAAACACAATAGAAAACGAAATAGAAATAAGAACTCGTTTTTCCAAGTTTCACCCATTTTTTAAAATTTCTAAATTCTTCTGATCCAGACCAAAAATCAAAATCCCATCCATTCTCCGTTCAAACTGTCATACATTGGTGTCTTGAGTAGCTTTTGCCTCCGTTTCAACTCAGAAGATTTTAATCAAGCCGGCGTATTGAGTACATCTCAGTCACCATTTTGTTGTGGTAGACTGTACAAGCATTTTGCATGATTTAAGAGTCATGGGATTAGGAAAATGCTTTGGAAAAAACTTAGATACAGTACTTTATATATTGTTAATGTTATTCTCTAATTAGAAGTCATGTTTCACTTAAATAATTTGCATTATAAATATATGTATTAAAAAAATTTACACATTATTGAGGTAAAACTTAATTTTTGATTGGAGAACAGTACCAACAATGTCTAAGGTATTATATTTAAGTTTTTTCCAAATGCTTTCTACGTTGACCTTATGGCAGCATTATGACCTAGAAACCTAGATTTTCAGGCTGCTGTCACTAAGTTTGGATAGTGTGGTGAATCCATTGAAGGAAAAGAGTTAGCAAAATAGCATAACAAATCTGCAGGAGACAATGGACAAGAGCTATAAAGAGAATGTTAGATGATGACTCTCCGGACCTCGCTAACTTTCACTTCTAATAGCCATCAATTAATTATGAATGACTGAAAGCATCACCTAGAAGTTGAAAGACAGTGAATTTGAATATGTAAAATCTTATATTTTTTTGCTTTGTTTGAAATTAATGTAAATGAAAACTTCCTCTGAATAGCATGATGTATCTCTATTGCGTCATTTCTCCTTGTTATCTATACTTCAACAACCTGGATAACAAGCATCTAAACCACAGCATTAGAAAGCACGAGATTGCTTCACTTTCAAGTACAACATCTCAAAATACATTAAATTAATTGGTCACCAATCACCATGATCACTCTGTCACTCCTTTAAATATCTATTTAACTCTCTCTCGCCCTCTCTCCAAGTATTGAATAGCTTTTTATACTGTTAGTAGCCGGCATCTTCATTTCATGACCCGAAAAACTTCCTCACAGCTGCAGCAGCAGCACCAAGAAACATAAACAGAACTGTAGTTTCCAATCCACCACCAATGCCTTGAGCTACACTAGGACCTGGTGCAGAGAAAGAAAATGGAGACTAGCCCCAGCCACCACAGAATGGCACAACAAAAGGTCCAAAACAAGTGTTTTCTTTTTCGTTTAAAACTAGTGAATCGTCCTATGCATAGCCTTTCTTCTTCTTATGCATTAAAAGCAAAGGTATTCATATTTTACCTTAATTTCAAAGTTTTCGATATAGGCTTTAATTTGTTCTTATCTTGCAATTCAATTACTATCATGTGCAATGGTCAATGACTCAATGGTTAAAGGCTGCTACATAATGGTGAAGGGTGACTACAATATCGATAATGGAAAGCGTGAAACTTGAGCACCATGCATATTGTCTTCCTAAAGAACTCGGACAGCCATGTAATGTCTTACAAGATAAGAAAATCAACTCTTTTGCTCGGTTTTAACATCCACTTGGCAGCATCATGATCCACTCGGTATTGAAGAGGGGACAAATTAGAGATAGTATAATCTATTTTAAAAATCTGTAAATTCTGACTAGATATCAGCAAATACCCTGTCTAATGGTGTGTTTATAACTTCAATAAAAAATAACACATGCATTCAATAAGTTCATGGATCAATGCAGTTATATCTTATGGAAAGGTTCATGAAGAACTATTAT
The DNA here is from genome assembly GCA_004329165.1 of Spatholobus suberectus. Taxonomy (NCBI): domain Eukaryota; kingdom Viridiplantae; phylum Streptophyta; class Magnoliopsida; order Fabales; family Fabaceae; genus Spatholobus; species Spatholobus suberectus. The sequence continues at coordinate 15,704,716 of CM014735.1, forward strand.
CACCGGATGTCTTACAGGAATGGTTTCCAAATATCTATAGGCTAGTATTTAAGTTTCAATGTTTCATCAATTTTGTCCATGTTGTAAATACAATATCAATATTCAATATTAATATTCATTGTGGCTCAAAAAGTAACCATGAAATCAATTATTACCATTTCATATAATAAGAATTAAAAACCAAAATACGATCACAAAATCTAAATGCACATTTATTCAAATTAAGAGAAAGGAAGGGTGAATCAGATAAAAGCCGCACCTCAAGAAATGTGGATGAAGAACAGCACAAAATTGAGAGAATTGGGCTCCAATAAAAAATTCAAAGCTTACTCATTGCAAAAACAAAGGTGCTGGGTAGTGAAGAGAGGAGTAAGCGCGTGAAACAGGATAAGGAGAGAAAAATTTAACGGAAAAGAAAAGATTTAACGGTAATTACAGATGTTAAGAATAGGGTTAAACACTTAAAACTAAGAAGTCGGTGCATTATACAGGTTTTATGAACACATGTGAAATACAAAAAATATAAATTTAAAAATATTTTATTAATAATAACACATATAAATTAAAATATAAAAATATAAGCATTTAAAATTTTATTTTTAAAATATCTTAAATGTTAGTTTAATTAACAAAATAGTATTTTAATGATGTTTTGTAAATATTTTATAATACTTAATGTTGATTGAAAAGATTTAATTGTTGAATAAAATAATTAAAGAAATTAAAAATATTATTTAATTGAATAATTAATTATAGAGAGAAAAATTAATTTAATTTCATATAAAAATTCGCAGGACACACACATATCACAAATGGTAAAGATACACGGCTTTATAGTTTTTTAAGAAGGAAGACCTAAATTCATATGGAAATTGATAGGAGGTAACCTAACATACACCGTTTAAAAGATACACAATTAATCCAAGATTATACTATATGCAATTAAGAAGATGTAAACTAAGAATGAAGCATTATATTCCAGAAAATTTGGATGGGGGCACCCCAGATGAGTATGCACCAGTGGCATTTGCCCAAGAAACAATTTCCCATATTGTATCTATTGACACGATGTCAGGGAAGGTATGCCTTGCCTTGCCCTTGCGTAGCTTATTATCACCCTAAGGCCTAAACTCCTAATTTTATATTCCTGTGAATGATCTTACCATACGAAATTGTGGGTCAAGGGCTTAATTCCTTAGCATACAGGCTTTGTGGATTTTGTTAGTTACTATTTTAAACATGGCTGAAAACTCATTGATTTTTTATTTTAATATATAGAAACAATGTCTTGCTATTAGATAGAGATGCAAAAGGACTGGAGAGCTTGTTTTATCTTATTTGTCTGTTTTTTCTTGTGTCTTTGTTAAGGAGATACCTTATCCTCTTTTTCTTTTCTACTACATTTGACTATTTCTCTCTAGTTTATTATATTTTTTGGTTGAATGAATTTCTAAATAAGTAATTATAAAAGAAGAAAATGAAACAGGTAAAATGAAGTAAGTATTTTTCAAGAGTTAAAATTAATTTATGCATAAATTAATTTATAAAAGTTCTCTCAATTAACTTTTTCAAAAGTTAATTTTAACATTAACTTACGCATAAGTTAATTTTAATTTATAAGAAGTTAGTAAGATCGCGGCAAGTATACCAGTCGTACAAACAATAAAGAGTGAGAAAAGCATTGTATGCATGAGGATTATGGCTTAACAGCAACTCAATCAACCAATTACTCTTTTGATTTGAGAATAAAAAAGAATCAGGAATTTTCGGGTTTTTGATTTTTAATTCAACTAAAAAAAAAGAAGAACGCAATATAAAAGCTTTAGAAAATTCAATTAATAAAACAAGTTGGTGTCTAAATCCCCTTCATCTCCCCAAGGTAATCTCTTTCTCTTCTAAACTGCTTCTTATAATGTGATCAACATTCAATTTCTCTAATTTAGTTTATCCCCAAGTCCTTGGAGATAATCCCTTTATTCCTAATTATGAACCCTAATCCCTTAGGCAAGCAAAATTAGTAGCAAACATTAGGTGTAGGAAATTCACAAAAATGCATACAATCTATCCCTATCCCTATACTAAAGAATCACATCCCAATTAATTTTCCAATGGCAAGATTTAGATTACAAAACAATTTTTTAATGAGTGTCAATCATAAAAAGCATTAAGCATGAATTCAATAACTTAATCCACATAACAAGAAAAGGATTCAAAAGGGGAATCAATTACAGTAGGTTCAAATCAAGGTTCATTCTAACCTAGTCTTAAGAAAATTAAAAACTCATAGAAAAGGAAAAGAAAGAAATCTATGAGAGAGATAAGGATAGATACATGAATGTTTAAGGATTGTTCCCACCTCCTTCAATATTTAATGGCGGAGAATGATTCTCAAACTCTTCCTCACTTCTGGTCCTTTTTCTTCGAATGAATAGTGAGTTTGGGCTTTCCAAATCATAAAAACACATTGGGCTCGCAAGTATAATAAAAATTGGAGAGATAGGGACAAACTGGTGTTAAGCGAAGTGTATCTGGCACTGGGCGCCACTTGTACTACAGTCGGGTGTTAAGATTATAGCAAGTGTACCCATCGTACAAGTAATAAAGTAAAAGTATGAATTATCATGTCGACAGGGATTGTGGTTTAACACCAACGCAATCAAATAATTACTTGCAAATTTAAGAATTGAAGAAAGAATTATAGATTTTTGGCTTTTATTTGGATTAATAAAAATAAAGAACAAAGAACACAATTTAAGGATGTTTAGAAAAGTTATGAATAAAAATGGTTAGGTTTCATAATTCCCCCATGATTTTCACCTAATGTAATTTCTATCCCTTCTAAACCCATTCTTATTAGGCAATTTACCTTCAATTTCTCTAAATTAATTCAACCCTAATTCTTAAGCGATAAAACCTTTGTTCATAATTCTAAACCCTAATCCTTTAGGCGAGCAAATTTAGTCACGAGCATTAAGAGCAAGAAATTAATGCAAAAGCACATAATCTCTCTTCCTATCCCTAGGTTCAAGAATTATATGGTTGTTAAAATGGAATAGTTCAAACCCCAATTTCCCAATTGCAAAGTTTGAATTACAAATCAATTCCAAATGGGTGTTAAGCATAACAAAAGCATTAAGCATAAAATTAACAATTGAATTGCATTAATAATTAAAGGTTCTGAAGGAAAAACGAATTACAAAAGATTTCAATCACGGTTCATCCTAACCTAACCCCAAAGGGGTTTAGAAACTCATAAAGAAACTAAACACACAAAGAAAATAAAAAGAAGATAGCAAGAAAGCCTTGAATCCTGAGAATCAAATCTCAATTCTTCAAGATCCAAAGCTGGAGATGAATCTTCAAGTTCTTCCTCACTTTCAATCCTTAAATAAGTCAAAGAATGAATAATGGAGAGACCTTTCCTCCTTTTTAAACTAATTCCATACTATTTTGCCTTTATTTTTTGCCCATTAGCCTAAAAAGAGCACTCAGCAGAACACAGGCACACTAAGTGTGAGCATGCTGATTCAGTTCTACGCTGAGCGTGACCACGATGGTTCATTTCTGTGCTGAGTGTGGTGCGCTTACGCTACACAGCCAAGCAGTGCAAGTTTGGTTTTGCATCTGCTACGAGCGATACAAGCGGAACTAACTCTTGGTGTCCTGACAAAAGTTGTAGATAACTGTGTCCTTGAAAATATGGCACTACTCTCATGTCATTTCAATATCTACAACTCGAGACATGCTCAAAACAATTCACTTATGTTAGTGTTGTTAGGACAACACATCCATTTCAACTTCAAGCTTTATTTTCTCTATGATCTATGATGAATCTTGTCAAACTCTCTTCATGAAAAGTGTAGATCTATGTTTAAGCTTTTCATAGAAACCAAAATCACTTTAATCACATTCCTATAGTTCGAGTTGTGACCTGAATAAGGAGGAAAGTTCAAAGTCCGAGTTAGGAAAGGTCGAAGTTTGAGTTAGCAATTTGAAGCTTTTTACTAGTGCTCATTTTCCCTACATTAAAAACCAACAAAATCAGTATATTCATGCATTTTGTCCATTTAAACCATTCAAGACAGGAATCACAAGAAATTATATACATATAGGTTATTTTCTCACAAAATGTACCAAATTAATGCATCAAAACATATCAAGAATGTTTATAAATCTACATATATTGTAAATTTATGATCGGCTCAGTCATTGACTTTTTTTTTTTTTTTTGAATTTTCACTCCATGTTGGTGCTGGGCACAATGTATCATTTGTTGGGAGCTATACAAGCTGGACTGGTTCTTGGTGTCTTCACAAAAGTTGTAGATATTTTTGTCCTTAAAATTTTGGCACTAGTTTCATGTCATTTCGATATCTACCACTCTCGAGATATGCTTAAAATAATGCACCTATGTCAGAACAACAATTATATTCAACTTCAAGCTCAATTTCCTTAATGATCCACATGGAATCTAATTAAACTCTTCATAAAAAATGTAGATCCATGTTTAAGTTTTACATAAAGACCCATATTACTCAATAACATTATTAAAGCTCGAGTTGTGACCTAAACAAGGAGGAAAGGTCAAAGTCTGAGTCTGAAATTAATTTGAAACTTCTTACTATTGCTAATTTTTCCTATATTAAAAACTCAAGAAAATTAGTATTTTCATGCACTTTTCCATTTAAATTATTCAAAACATGAATAAGAAAATATATACATATTGGTTATTTTCTCACAATATCTCAAAGTCAATGCCTTAAAATATGTCAAAAAGACTCCATAAATATACATATGCTGTAAATTTATCAGAAGTCATAGTTAGTCTTGGGTTGATCAAGTTAGAGTTCTACATGTCTTTTTTATAGTCACCTATTTACGTGACTATTCCTTTTGCATACATTCACACATGTGACTATATCTTTATTTTTATTTTTATTTTTTGAATTTTTCATAGGTATTCTTTTTGGAAGGCAATCTTGTTCAAAATACAGCCACACACTAATAAATATTTGAATCTTAGTTCACCATGTTATGGAAGACTAGCTTCTTCCACTAGACTCAACCCCTGTTGATGAGAAATTATTAGGTAGTCTTGGACTACCATAGTCCCCATTAATCTTTAATGGACCATGAACACTTGGTAGTCCTAGAATACCTAATAATTTCTACTTGTAACTTATAACACCCGGTCATCTTGCGTTGTGGAAGGTCCATTAAATTTCAGTCTTTTGCACCGTGTCAACAATTAATGCCCTCAGCTAACTAATTAATTTTTCAGATTCCGCCAAACATAGACGAACAATGTAAGTAGCCATAACATTTATTTTTACAGAACAGCGCCCAAAGTTGCTTCAAGATTGCATTGGATCCAACTTTAAAAAACTGTACGTAAGAGTGGACCCTAAAAGAAACAAACATTTGAATTGATACTGCCTGAGCAAACTCAATTAAGACATGAAAATTTTTCTTCTGCCCCAATATCAAATTAATTTAAATTCGAGCAATACCCTCTCAAACAATTCAATCCTTCTTATTACGTTACGAAACCAACGTGAGTCAGGACATCATCAAATTTTGCCGGGTGTACCGTTGCAAAAACCCACGAGAGCCACACTACATGTCCACCGACTTAACCTTCCCACATCATGGATCTCCAACAAGCAAGAACCACGGTCATCTTAAATAATATATAAATAACTAAAGATTTTTATTAAATGTAGAATATCAGACATATAAATACTTGTAGTGGGTGGTGATCAACTACCACCATATCATCCATCCATCTTTTTGCTTGATCATGGATGCCTTTCCTTCCAATGTTAAATTTGTTTTGCTTTGTTTACTATGTACAATCATGTTCAACCACGTTAAGTGCAATGTGAAGGTTCATTGCAACGAGAAGGACATGCACACACTCCTACACTTTAAACAAGGAGTCTTAGATCCTTCAGGCTTGCTTTCCTCATGGCTCACTGAACAAGATTGTTGTCAGTGGACAGGAGTTGAGTGTGACAACATCACAGGAAGAGTTACTGAGCTCAATCTCCCTTGTCATGCAGGAGAGAAGGACCACAAATCACACTGCCTAACAGGTGAACTCAACTTATCTTTGTTGGAACTTGAATTCTTAACCTACTTGAATTTGAGTAATAATGACTTCATGGGTATCCAACATAATTCTGTGGGTAGTTGGAAATGCATTAATATGTCAAGAGACACACATTCTCATCAGTGTAGAAACTCATCCAACCTCCATTTTCTTGATTTATCATATAATCATGATATTCTCATTCATAATCTCTATTGGGTTTCCCGTCTTTCCTCCTTGCAATATCTTAACCTTGGTGGTGTTGACCTTCACAAGGAAACTAGTTGGCTTCAACCAGTAACCATGCTTCCTTCACTTTTAGAGTTACACTTGGAGAGTTGTCAGCTTGAAAATATCTATCCATCTATTCAGTATGCTAATTTCACTTCACTTGAAGTTCTAGATCTTGCTGACAATAATTTCTTATCTGATGAGTTTCCCAGTTGGTTATTCAATCTAAGTTGTGACATCTCTCATATTGACCTTAGCCAAAACCAGATACATGGCCAACTGTCTAAAATTTTGTCAAATATTAGAAGCATTGAATCCTTGATTTTGTCCGATAATGCTCTCAATGGACCCATTCCAAATTGGATGGGACAACTTCAACAACTACAAATACTTGATCTTTCTTACAATTCATTTTCTGGTCAAATTCCCACAAGTTTGGGAAATCTTTCATCCTTGATTGTATTGAATCTCAAGTCAAATCACTTGAATGGAAATCTTCCGGAAAGTCTTGGGCAACTCATCAACTTGGAGGTCCTTAAACTTGCTGATAACTCCTTAACAGGAATTGTGTCTGAAAGAAATTTACTGTCTCTTTCAAAGTTAAAGCACTTATCCTTGAGCTCACCAGCCTTAATATTTGATTTTGATCCTGAATGGCTCCCTCCTTTTCACCTTCAAGTTATGTGGCTAGGATATGTGGGTGGCAAACTTCCTTCGTGGCTATTTACACACAAAGCTCTCTCAGAATTCTAACCATTACAGACGCAACTGCTTCATTTGAACCTCTTGACAAGTTTTGGAACTTTGCTACTCAACTTGAATTTTTGTCTTTAACAAACAACTCAATGGGTGGGGACATGTCAAATGTGTTGCTAACCTCCAAAATTGCTTGGTTGACTTCCAATAACCTGAGAGGTGGCATGCCTCGATTATCACCAAATGTGGTTCTCTTGAATTTAGATGGTAACTCTTTGTCTGGATCCATTTCTCCTCTTTTATGCCACAACATGACAGAAAAAAGCAATCTGATGTTCTTAGACTTGCGTTATAATCTTTTATCTGGAGAACTCACAGATTGTTGGAATAACTGGGAATCATTAGTTCATGTTAATTTGGGGAGCAATAACCTAACAGGCAAGATTCCTAACTCAATGGGCTCATTGTCTAACCTTCTTTCATTGGATTTGAACCGCAATAACTTGTTTGGAGACATACCTTTCTCACTCAAAAATTGCAAGAACCTGCTAATCCTTGATCTTGGTAACAACAACTTTTCTGGAGCAGTGCCAGGCTGGATGGGGCAGAGTCTAAAAGCTCTTCAACTAAGATCCAATCAATTCAGTGGCAATATTCCCCCACAGATATGCCAACTTAAGTCTCTAATGGTGATGGATTTTGCAATCAATAGATTGTCAGGACCAATACCCAACTGCTTACATAACAGCACAGCCATGCTTTCTGATTCAACTTATGCTTCAACTTCAACTTCTGAAATCAGCATTCGCATTGAGATAACAGATTTAACAATGGACTTTGTTTTTCCTGTGGTGTTGCTTACAAAAGGCACTGAATTAATACATGGGAGTGTGATGTATGTTGTTGATCTTTCAAGTAACAGTTTGTCTAGAACAGTGCCTTTAGAGATATTTATGCTCAATAGATTACAATCCATGAATTTGTCCCATAATCAATTAGTGGGGACAATACCAGAAGAGATTGGCAACTTGAAACAGTTGGAGTCCATTGATCTCTCAAGCAATCGCCTGTGGGGAGAAATTCCTCAATCCATGTCCGGTTTGTCTTTTCTTGGTATGTTGAACCTGTCTTTCAACAATTTTATGGGCAAAATCCCATCAGGACTCAACTTCAGGGTTTTACAAATCTTAGCTATATGGGTAATTATCAACTTTGTGGACCTCCACTTACAAAGATCTGCCCAGAAGATGAAAAATCTCACATGTACAACAAAAAACCGATTGGAGAAGATGAAGATGATGACAATGATACATCTGCAGTAAATTCATGGTTCTATATGGGCTTGGGGATGGATTTGCCGTGGGGTTTTGGGCAGTTTTGGGTGCCATTTTCTCCAACAGGAATTGCAGGCATGCTTATTTTAGATTTCTTCACCGACTATATGACATGGTGATCTAAATATAAGAAATTACAACTGCGGTAAGCAAAAGAAATTTTTTCGTTGACCTTTTAGATCAATCTGTTTTTTCTTCTTTTCTTTTCTGTAAAAAGTAACTTATTACTTACCCTTGCATTCTCTATGTACATAATTTGCAGGTCCTTGATGTTCATCCTTCGACTAGCTATTTCACCCAAAGGTTTACAAGTGCCACAACGTTGCATGCATTATCGACCACATATCAATAAAAAACTTTGACTAGTAATTTCATGTTTTTATGTATTAAGTTACTTAGCCTGTTGCAGATAGTTCTGTTTCCTCTGTTGGATCTGTGCTTTGTGGTAAAGTCGTATTGTTTCTTTCCATTAGACTACAGAAAATATACATGAAGATGCTTTTATACCTAATCTTATTTCAGCATATAAGCAAAAACATAAGTAGGAATATACTCATTATTCTCCATTGGCTACCTTTTGAATACTGCCTTTTTATTTATAATGCCCAACATGACAATAAATTTAACGTCACCTTCAGCTAACGTAAGTTACTCATTATGTTTAAAACTATTATTCATCAAATTACACAGTCATCAATGAGTTCTTTTTTTATTGTCTCTGAACAGTTACCCTTTGCTAATTTAAAAGAAGAAAAGGTGTGGAGAAGAAACACAAGATCATAATAGACTAGCAGTGAAATGCAGTTGTACCTTTATAAGGCAAAGAATGTAATGTACACAAACAAATAATCTAAAATGCATGGCAGTGTGTTTTTCTTAGTATCATATTAAAGTACTGGTTTACACTGTAGACCATTTGACCAAAAAACAAAAAACAATTGTAAAAGATAAATAAATAAACAAAAATAGAAAATAGAAAACAATAAATAGTGCCGCCAAAGCTAGATGTAGGGTAAAAGGGTTAAATCTAAATAATTGGATGACATTATTATATTATATTGCCTCTTGACCCTGTCCTTGAAGCCGAAGAAAACTCCATCAATAGGTCACGAGCCAACTACATAAGTAAACTTGACACTACATTCAATTCAAACTTAAGGCATTAGGCTTACAGGTCTTTCTATGTTATTTAACATATCCATTTTTATATAATGTGAAACTTCTTATTCACACTTGCACTCTAACAATAAACAGTGATTTTCTTTTCTAATATGACAATGTCATGCAAAACATGATTGGAAAGATAAAATGCATGCCAAAGGTAGTAACTAGAGATTTTGGGTGAACCCAGAGTATAGTTGAGGGTCAAAAACTAATCCCTTGAAGTAATGAGATCTATTTAAGTAGTTGACATCTCTCAATAGATTTTTTTATATACACAGACTTGAAGATCAAACCTCTAACCAAATTCTTAACAAGTATGGTTATCAAATCAACCATACCACACCATGTTGTAAACCAGATAACCACATTTTAATTTAACTTCACTAACATTCATTTATAGACTAAGCATATAACATTTCTGTCGTTCTTCATATATCTAAGTGCACATTTGGATTAGTTTATTTTAAGACTAAAGTAGTTTCTTTTAGAGAACTTAAAAAATGAAAAATTCCTAACATGAACAGACTATGATTTTACCATGTACGCGTGCAAGATCTGAGGGATATCAAGTTACCATGCAATGAAGAAAATCTTGCTTTTCTGGCAGTTTTCATCTGTGGTGAAATCAAAATCGGAGACAGCATAAAGGCACTCATTGGGAGGCAGAGATGTAGCAAAGTCTTCCTAGGTTTCTTGTGGGCTTCCAAGTTTCTCCACTACCACTTGGTGGTTCTCAATCTAAAACACAATGAAACGGTGGTTCCCCTTTGCCTTTAGCTCCAGGAACTTTACACTGTTTGGTACAAAAGAAAGTGGAATACAAGTTTTTTTTTTTCCCTTTATTTGATTGGATTGAAAATGAGAAGAAAGAAAAAAAAAATATTTGTAAAATGGTAAAAATATTCTTAAACAAATATCCATGTAATGTTAAGGATGTTTTTGTCCTTTTAATTCAAATGCTACTGTCCCTCCTCTTATGTTCTAAATTGAGGGAAAAGACATTTTAATGTGGGTTCCACAAAAAATAATAACGCTGTTGTCAAAAAGTCTCACATTGCTTAGGAGTTGAGATCGAAGACAATTTATAAACACTCTCCTCTCCCTAACCCACGGAGAGGCCTTTTTAAAACAAAACAGTGATGACTCATCAAAAGATTCAATCTTGAGGTTGGAACACAATCTTTTCTCTCTAACTAAAGAACCAACCAAGAGAAGGATGCTTATTTTTCTTCTTTTCTCCTTCCTTTTTCATTTCTTCTATTTTCATTCATACCAAAAACAATGTTAATTTACGGTCTCTAGATGTCACGTTGGCCTAAATACAATTATGGAAAACGAAAGAAATATATTAGTGTATAAGTTTGTTGGAAACCAAGTGTCAATGGTTAGTCTCACATTGGCTACGAAAGAGCTCAATGAAGGATATAAAAGAGATGTGACTCATAAGTCATATGTAATACTTTAAGGCTTTGGATTTGATTCTCTTATTAGTTTTTGTCATTAGCCTGTTAACTTTTTTGGGTGCTCTCCTGAGCTTCGTAACAGAGTTTATATGCAATATGATTATGATAATAACCAAAATTTAACCCTTTGTTTGTGTGAAAATTGAGAAGAAAAATAGGAAGAAATAAAGTTATTTTCCTAAGACCCACAGGAAAATACTTCCCCACAAATCAAATAGCATGAAATGGGGATGGAAATGATTTCCCTCTTTTTCATTTTTTTGTTTGTTTTAATTTCTTTAAAAAATAAATAATTTTGTATAACATTAAAAAATTTTAAAAATAATAACTTTATGTTAAGCAAAAAATAGTATATATAATAAAAAATTAAAGTTTTTTAATTAGTATAAAAATATTTATGATATAATTTATTTATTTCTTTCTACTCTCTTTTTCACCTATATCCAAACAAACAAAGAGAAATTTCTCTACTCCTTCCTCCTTAATTCTATTCGTCCAAATTAATAACATATCTTTTGAACCCTATTTCTATCTTTTCTATTTATTTCCTTTTCATTTCTTTTCTCTCTATTTTACTCCTAATTCAAACAAAGTATAAGTCTTTTGAGTATGGATGATGAGTATTATGCCTAGGAATAAGTTGAGAAAAACATAGTAAATTAGTAATTGTTAATTCCTTTGTACATTCACATATTTAATTCATTTATTCTTCTTAGTTTTATCCAGGTCATCAAAGTAAAAGTGTTTCATAGATTTCTTAGCAGAAATTTGTTTTAAATATTTATTTCACAATATTGGTTCAAAAAGAAATATTAGAGAACTAAGATTAACATTGAAGTATCCAAGTGTAGTTTATGTGTTAATTTTAGTGATCCAAGTGTAGTTTGTGTGTTAATCTTACTTGTGATCATGCTCTTTTTGGTACACCTACCATCCTTTTTCTAACGTTCTCTATCTTCTCAAATGCCTACTTAGCCCAACAAATATGAGATGTGTTATTCATACAATAATTTATATAACAATAGTTTCTCTCTCTCTCTCTCTCTCTCTCTCTCTCTCTCTCTCTCTCTCTCTCTCTCTCTATATATATATATATATATATATATATATATATATATCATATTATTTATTATATTTCATACTTCTCTATCTTAGTTGTAAAATTTGTTGCACAATTTGTTTACTAATAATATTTCTCAAAAAAAAATTCATGTTCCATTGTTCTATCTTCTTAAATAATGAATTGTATTTTTGAATTTATTATTAGTATATATTACTCATTTATGAATAATTACACTTAACTAGGTGTTGAAACTGAAACATTCTAATAAAAAAAATTAAAGTGAGAAATACAAGTAAGAATTAAAATAGAAGGTAATGATGGATAATTTGATTTCAAAACAAATAATGTTAATGTTTAAATGATTTAATAAAGAGAGAATGTTCATAACGATATGTCAACTTTACAACTCGAGCTTTAGATTTTATATATTATTAATATTTCGGATTGTACATAGCAAACTATAAATATTTTAGATAATTAAAATTTAAAATAAATAAATATTTTTTAATATATACATTATATTATAATTAAAATTCATAATAAATAATTGTCTTTGAATGTAAAACTATATTTTATATTTATAATGAACAATTTAAATTGTCATACAAAATTATTTCTTACAATTGACAATTTAAAAAAAAAACTACTTAAATTCAATTTAGTGAGATAAAAGATGATAAATCGAAAGATATAGACAATTAAAAAAATCATGTACACAAATAAAGATAAAAGAAATGTAGTTTGAGATGGTTGAGAGTAAAATTTTTTTACTAATTACAAAAATAAGAAAGAATATTAAATTTGTCAAATTCACAAAATAGGAACAAGAATTGAATTCAAATTTAGAAAGTTGATAAGTAAATTCCAGCAATACCCCCTCAAACAACCCAATTCCTCATAAACTGCTATATAGTTTAGTGTGAAATAATCTTTCACGAATTGCACAACACATATTTTCACGTTGGTGTTAGACGGAAAACAAACAGTAAGTAAATACAATGAATAACCAATCAGATTCATTCGTATCTTTGGTATTATCAACTTTCGCATCATTCAGCATTGCTCTTCCTTTTATTACGTCACGAAACCAACATGAGGACGTCGTCAATTTTTTCTTTGCTTCAAAAACCCGCGGGAGCCACACGACATGCCCCCAACTTTACCTTCTCTTGATAGTGTGTATAGATTTGCGTCTTGGATCCACCTTTTCATGTCAAATTATTACCGTGTTTGGCTACGTGTTCCACACCAGCATATTTGTGTCAACTTTGACGTAAGGTCGGCCAACATTAAGTGGGATTTAAAATAAATTTTTAAAAAATTATTTTAAATAAAAGCTGTATATTAAGTCTTTTTATCAATATATATAATTTTTGTTATTTTATAAAAATTAATAACAAATATTTTTTTGTTGGTCAACCTAAACTTAAGTTTAGTAGCTTTATCAGAAGTTGCTTTGCTCTTATGATTCCAGGTGGATAAACATATGCTTGTGGAAAAGGCGGATTCAAACACTATCTATATCAACCTCTCCTGGCTTTCCAAGATTTTTATTAAATGTAGAATATCAGACATACAAATACTTATAGTGGGTGGTGATCCCTTCCCATCATATCGTCCACCCATCTTCTTCGGAGATCATGGATGCCTTGTCCTCCAACGTTAAATTTGTTTTGCTTTTGTTACTATGTACAATCGTGCTCAACTCCGTTATGTGCAGTTTGATGGTTCATTGCAACGAGAAGGACATGCACACACTCCTACTCTTTAAACAAGGAGTCATAGATCCTTCAGGCTTCCTCTCGTCGTGGCTCACTGAACAAGATTGTTGTCAATGGACAGGAGTTAAGTGTGACCACATCACAGGAAGAGTTACTGAGCTCAATCTCCCTTGTCATGCAGGAGAGAAGGACCACAAATCACACTGCCTAGCAGGTGAACTCAACCAATCTTTGCTGCTGGAACTTGAATTCTTAACCTACTTGAATTTGAGCAATAATGACTTCAAGGGTATCCAAAATCATTTTGAGGGTAGTTGGAAATGTGTTAATATGTCAAGAGACACACATTCTCATCAGTGTAGAAACTCATCCAACCTCCATTTTCTTGATTTGTCATATAATCATGATATTTTCATTGATAATCTCCATTGGATTTCCCGTCTTTCCTCCTTGCAATATCTTAACCTTGGTGGTGTTGATCTTCACAAGGAAACTAATTGGCTTCAATCAGTGACCATGCTCCCTTCACTTTTAGAGTTACACTTGGAGAGTTGTCAACTTCAAAATATCTATCCAACTATTCAGTATGCTAATTTCACTTCACTTGAAGTTCTAGATCTTGCTGACAATGATTTGTTATCTGATGAGTTGCCCAGTTGGTTATTCAATCTAAGTTGTGACATCTCTCATATTGACCTTAGCAAAAACAAGATACATGGCCAACTGTCTAAAATGTTGTCAAATATTAGAAGCACTAAATCCTTGATTTTGTCTCAGAATGCTCTCAATGGACCCATTCCAAATTGGATAGGACAACTTGAACAACTACAAGAACTTGATCTTTCTTACAATTCATTTTCTGGTCAAATTCCCACAAGTTTGGGAAATCTTTCATCCTTGATTGTATTGAATCTCAAGTCAAATCACTTGAATGGAAATCTTCCGGAAAGTCTCGGGCAACTCATCAACTTGGCGGTCCTTAAACTTTGTAATAACTCCTTAACAGGAATTGTGTCTGAAAGAAATTTACAGTCACTTTCAAATTTAAAGCAGTTATCCTTGAGCTCGCCGGCCTTAATATTTGATTTTGATCCTGAATGGCTCCCTCCGTTTCAACTTCAACTTATGGGGCTAGGATATGTGGGTGGCAAACTTCCTTCGTGGATATTTACACAAAGTTCTCTTAGAATTCTATGCATTGAAGACTCAACTGCTTCATTTGAACCTCTTGACAAGTTTTGGAACTTTGCTACTCAACTTGAATATTTGTCTTTAACAAACAACTCAATCAATGGAGACATGTCAAATGTGTTGCTGACCTCCAAATTTGTTTGGTTGGATTCCAGTAACTTGAGAGGTCGCTTGCCAAAATTATCACCAAATGTGGTTTATTTGAATTTAGATTATAACTCTTTGTCTGGATCCATTTCTCCTCTTTTATGCCACAACACGACAGAAAAAAGCAATCTAAAGCTCTTACACCTGGCTTATAATCTTTTATCCGGAGAACTCACAGATTGTTGGAATAACTGGAATTCGTTAATTCATGTTGCTTTGCGGGGCAATAACCTAACAGGCAAGATTCCTCACTCAATGGGCTCATTGTCTAACCTTCTTTGTTTGAATTTGAATGGCAATAACTTGTTTGGAGACATACCTATGTCACTAAAAAATTGCAAGAACCTATTAATCCTTGATCTAGGTCACAACAACTTTTCTGGAGCTGTGCCAAGCTGGATGGGGCAGAGTCTAAAAGCTCTTCAACTAAGATCCAATCAATTCAGTGGCAATATTCCCCCACAGATATGCCAACTTAAGTCTCTAATGGTGATGGATTTTGCAAACAATAGATTATCCGGACCAATACCCAACTGCTTACATAACATCACAGCCATGCTTTCTCATTCAACTGATGCTCCAACTTTAACTTATGAAATCAGCATTCCGCTTGAAGCAACAAGTTTAAGAAAACACTTTGTTTTTACTGTGGTGTTGCTTACAAAAGGCAATGAGTTAATATATGAGAGTGTGATGTATGTTATTGATCTTTCAAGTAACAGTTTGTCTGGAACAGTGCCTTTAGAGATATTTATGCTCACTAGATTACAGTCTATGAATTTGTCCCATAATCAATTTGTGGGGACAATACCAGAGGAGATTGGCAACTTGAAACAGTTGGAGTCCATTGATCTCTCAAGCAATCGTCTGCGGGGAGAAATTCCTCAATCCATGTCTGGTTTGTCTTTTCTTGGTGTCTTGAACCTGTCTTTCAACAATTTTATGGGCAAAATCCCATCAGGGACTCAACTTCAGGGGTTTACAAACCTTAGCTATATGGGTAATCATCAACTTTGTGGACCTCCACTTACAAAGATCTGCTCACGAGATGAAAAATCCCACAACACAAAACCGATTGGAGAAGATGATGATGATGATACATCTGTAGTAAATTCATGGTTCTATATGGGATTGGGAATTGGATTTGCCGTTGGGTTTTGGGGAGTTTTGGGTGCCATTTTCTTCAACAGGAAATTCGGGCATGCTTGTTTTAGATTTCTTCGCTGACTATGGTGATCTAAATATAAGAAATTGCAACTGCGGTAAGCAGAGGAAAATTTTTCATTGAGCTTTTATTTCAGTCTTTTTTTTTCCTATGTTTTTTAAAAGTAACTCATTACTTACACTCGCAATCTCTATGTACATAATTTGCAGATCCAAGATGTTCATCGTTCGACTAGCTATCTCGCCCAAAGGTTTACAAGAGCGACAACGTTGCATGCATTATAGACCATATGCCAATGACAAACTTTGACTAGTAATTTCATGTTTTTATTTATTAAGTTACTTAGCCTATTTCAGATTGTTCTGTGTTCTCTGTTGGATCTGTGCTTTGTGGTAAAGTTGTATTGTTTCTTTACACTAGACTACGACAAATATGTATGAAGATGTTTTTGTACCAAGTCTTATTTCAGCATATAAGCAAAAGCACAAGTAGGAATACTCATTATTCTCCATCAGCTAGCTTTTGAATTCTGCTTTTTTATTTTTTTGTGCCCAACATGACAAATTGACAATAAATTTAACTTCAACCTTCAGCTAACATAAGTTCCTCATTATACACAGTCGTCAATGACTTCCTTTTGAATGTCTCTGAACCGTGACCCTTTGCAAATTTAAAAGGGGGAAAGGTGTGGGGAAGAAACACAAGGTCATAATAGACTCACAGTGAAATGCAGTTGTACCTTTAAATGTAATGTATACAATAATAAAGCTGTTTGATATAATCTGAACTGAAATGCATAGCAGTGTGTTTTCCTTAGTATCATATTAAACTACTGGTTTACAATGTAGGCCAGTTGACATAAAGAACAAAAAACAACAGCAAAATTAAATAAATAAATAAACAAACAAAAATATTAAATAAAGAAAATCAGTAGTGCCGCCAAAGCTAGCCGTAGGGGGAAAGGGTGAAATCTGAATAATTGGATGACATTATTATATTGCCCGTGCTTTTATGATATCAAAGCTCATCTCACTAGGATCCGTTGCTTGCAACTCAACTTGAATGCCATCAAGTTCCCTCTTGAATCTGTCCTTGGAACTGGCATACACCATCTTCTGTCTCACCTTCGATGTATCCGGAGACCTATGTAAACAGTTATTTTCCTTTCTAATATGACAGTGTCATGCAATACATGATAAGAAAGATAAAATGTGTGCCTGAGGAAGTAACCGGAGATAACCATATTTTAACTTCACTAACATTCATTTATAGACTAAGCATCTTGTACTGCAACATGTTATTAGCATTTCTGCCATTCTTCATACATCTAACTGCACGTTTGGAGTAGTTTATTTTAAGATTGAAGTAGTTTCTTTTAAAGAACTTTAAGAAGGAAAATTTCCAAACATGAACAAACTATGACTTAACCATGTATGCATGAAAGAACTGAGGGATATCAAATTACCATGCAATGAAGAAAATCTTGCTTTTCTGGCAGTTTTCATCAGTGGTGAAATCAAAATCGAAGACAGCATAACGGCACTCATCGGCAGGCAGAGATGCTGTAAAGTCCTCATAGGTTTCTTCTGGGCTTCCGAGTTTCTCCACTACCACTTGGAGGTTCTCAATCTTAAACACAATGAAACGGTAGTTCCTCTTTGTCTTTAGCTCCAGGAACTTTAATTTACACTCATCAGTAACAGCCATTCCAGATGCCGCGTTGGCCTAAATACGTTTTTGGAATACGACAGAAATACATTAGTATGAGTTGATATGCAGTTTGATGATAATAACCATACTTTAAGCCTTTTGAGTGTGGAGGAAGGATGAGTGCTATGCCTAGGAATAAGGTGCTTGCCTAGAGTCCGTCACCTTAGGAAGAAATTATTAGATAGTCCAGGACTACCAAGTATCTATTGTCTCAGCCAATGTGTTTATAACACATATTTAACTTTTACAATTCACGAAAAAAATTAATAACACTTAATTACATGTCATATGCAGATTAATAGGGACCATGGTGGTCCAGGACCACCTAATAATTTCTCCCTAGACAATTTAAGTGGTCTCTTAATTTAAATGGTCTCTTCTAAGTTTTAATAATTAATGGGAAATAGGGCGCCCTATAACGCAAGTAGGTGATTAATGGAACCACTTTCATAATAAATTTGGACCCAACTGAACCACCTAGGTCAGCCAGGATGGCCACAGCTCCCGAGCGTCAAGTTTCTAGTTCTGAAGTGTAATATACAAAATTCTAGGTATGCTTAAATTTTCTAGTTCTGCACCAATGAATCTATGTGCTTTCCAAAATTTTATAGAAATGAAGTCCCAAAATCAGAAAATTCGCTAAGCAGGTTTAGCAATTTTCATAATTAAATTAGATGCATCCAATGGAGCTATAAGCGTGGAAACATCATTTCTGCCACTATATAACGCATTTGATCAATTGTTCTCATTGACCTTATATAACATGTACAGATAGGCATCAGTAATGTCAAATATCTACTCTAACATATAAATGAATATTTCTCCAGGAAAAAAAAAATGTTCGATGTAATTTGCGTATTGCTCTATCTAACCTGCCATTTCCTTATTCAATTTTTGGTTGCCCTGTATACCTTATTACCCATCAAGAAGCATAGTAAGATTGCATAATATATTGATAATTTGAAGTAGAGAGTTAGCGACGCAGATAGAACGTACCATGTTGTCACGGTTGATAGAGAAAGCCTAAGGAGAAATGAGAAAGAAACAGAGAAATGAGAGAGACAGAGGAAGAGATCCTTATTTTTGGGGGTGGCAATGAGAGCTTTGAGACAAAAACGGAGAGCAAGAGAATTTTGAGGAAGGAAACAGAGGTTGAAATCTCTCAAAAACTTTAATGGGTGATAATATCCGCGAAGGAAGAACGTTACCGTGTTATACCCATGCATTGCATGTGCACGTGCATGTGTCACTTGTTAATTCTAGCCAAGGAGAAATAACATGTTGTATGGTGTGCACTTAATCTGTTAATAATAATTAGAAAGAAGTTAGATTACAGATTTTGTTCCCTTTAGACTAGATTCTGATTTGAAAAACTATTTTACAATATATTTTTTAAACTACTATTTATAATTTGTGAAACAGTATTGAAACTTTAATTGCTGAAATTTTTGCAGTTTGGACAAAAAGTTATCTAATTATAAAATATTTAAATGTTTTTAACTTAAAAAACAATTTCTCTTAAAAAAGAGACATGTTGGAATAATTTTTTATTCTCATTCTATCATATAAAATGTAATTCTGATTTATTTTTTTCAGTTACAAATCTTCGAAGAATGCAAACTCTGTTAAAATGTGACAACGTACAGAGATCAATGAACAGTGAATAACATCATTGTCTTATTATTTTAAGAGTTATTTTTCATCAAATACCACATAGGTTCTCATTCATAAATTTATAAAATTGTAGATCAAAAGCAACATAAAAGAAACTTTCAGTAATTGCATGTGGTCATCGATTGCCAAATTAGTGACTCCCAAAATTTTGACCGTCTACCTTCAAAATAATCATAAAAACTTTCATAAATAAAGTTCATATGGAAGACTGTCGAGTTTTAAAGGATTAATATATTATTTCTTAAGAGAGGCAATCCATTCTATATTTCGAGGGACTGCAACCAAATTGTCTCAACAATTAACAACTGAATATCAGAAATTTGGGAGCCATTTCTCGTGTTGAACTTATTTCTCCACCATCTTAACCTTTGTGAGGCATTACCTCACCTTGTTACTATCACATGTCCTATTCGATTACCCAAGAATCATTGCAAACCACCCCCAACGTAGAAAAGTAATACAAAATGGATACGAAAACCCAATAAGGTCTGAAATAATATTACCCTCTCTGTTACAGAGAATTTGAAATTAAAAAATTGGGAAACCGTGCCTAGCAGACATGATAGAAAATCATCAAATCTGAAGGCCAAGGAACCGAGATCCAGAACTATACATGTGCGGGAGTACTTGTGTAAATTGGCTTGGAGTCATCCGAAAGACCATCCCTGCTCACATATTAAACCTCGGCTAGAGGCTCTCCTTCAGCTTCCACTGCTGCTACAAATAATGGAACGAGTTGTCAGACATAATAATTATGATTACCCTTTCATGCTTGCTTAGCAAGATAGATCAGAAGAAACTAATGGCAGAAGACACCTGAATAGGAGAATAATAAATAGATTATTCAGGATCGAAGGAAAGTAATGCCATGAATTATTTGTACCAAATTACATCCAAAGCAGAGAATATAAAATTAGAATTTATTTTCCATTTCTGCACAAGAGGGAGCAGTTTCTGAGAGAGGACTTATACGCCATGTTTGACCATGTGTCTAAACCCCAAAAATTTAACAATCATGAACAGGTCGCCTTCATATGTCTTTCAATGGACTAAACATCAAAACGAAAAACTACAACAGCAACTAAGAACACTTGCACTTGCACTGATGACAGATCGCAAGTTGTTAGATCATCACAAGCAAGGCAGATGTATTATCCATTTCCACCACTATACAGCCTGTGATTAAATCTTTTCCCTGGTTTTCTTTCTATATATAAAGAACAGGTTCTTAATAACATCCACGTAGATGCTTATTTTGCAAAAATGATGTACATCACATGTGGAAGGCTCAAGCACAACCCAAAATATCAACAACATCTAACTTTGCCAAATCAATTATCCATTTCAAGACTTAGAAAAAAAAAAATATATATATATATATATATATATATATATATATATATATATATATATATATAAGGAACATATCTAGTGAGAGGGTCTTTTTTATATAAGAGTGAGAGAATAAAGCTAGACCATTAGATCTTATCATGAATGGTCAAGATTAAAACACATTAGTCATGTGAAATTTTTAAAAAGTCACATTAACCTTTTTAAGTGGTCACATAACATTAAATTCTGACTATCCATGTATGGTTATAAGGTACAAATTTACTCTTCTCACTTTTATATAAAAATGGCCTTCTCACTAGATATCTCCCCTATATATATATATAATAAAACAAGGTTATCAAATTCCGGCGTATTTGAGAACATCATAGATATACACGATATACAAATAATGTCATAAACAAAAATGAAGAAGGAAATTAAATCAAGTTTCTTGTTGAAAAACTTACTTCTGTTCATAACCCCATTGGCTGCAACCACCTAAGGAATACAAATTGTATGAAAAGATTAGACATGGCATGACGGGAGATGATAACGAATCAAAAGTATCCATACATTTACAAAGATTCTAGGATAAAAAAAAAAACCAAGATGACAATTGTGTAAAATCCATATAATAGAGAATAATACCTTGGGATAAATTTCATGACCATTTCGAGGGCAGTTATAGCTGAAGTGTCCACGTTCATAACAGAATAAGCACTTAGCAAACCTTCCTCCCCCTGCATCACCAATGAAACAATTTTGAATCATAAGATAGCAGATAAAAGAAAGTAATGTGAAGCCTGTTACATACGGAGTTATGAAGATTATACCATAACAGAGATAGAACGTATATTATACAAGTTTCAGGCAAGTAGATCGCAAGTCCAAAGATAGAATGAATATTCCCTAGTTATGCTATGCCAAATTCTAAACATCTTCAACAAGGTATCTTATTACCTATTCTAAGAGAATGGCTAAAAATTTGAGCTAATGGAGCAAGATAAAAATATTTATCACTCGGATAAGATCTCACCAATTACCTATGATATTATGTACCAAGTTTATTCAAGCAAGCTCATATGTCTACAACTAAGATTAGAAACCCCATGCATTGTTGTTATGTGAACTTCAATCAAAAACAGCAAAATTAACAATTTTCATGCAACATAAATTTCGACACAATTCTCATTAAAAATTAAAAATGAAAAATACAAGCATTTAATGAAAAGCATTAAAATTTTAGTATACCTGCTCGAGACACAGAGCATTTTCCAAGTGAATGTCCAATTTCTCCACAAAAGAAGCAAACTTCCTCATCCTTGGAAAGACATTTCAGCCTCAGGCAATGTTGGAATTTGTGACCAAGCTGTCGGCATGCCCGGCATCTCTGGACACACCAAGTTACTAATCATATTAATTCCAGAGGAAAAATCATTCTATAGGAACTGTATGATTATGCCAGGTTAGAGCAATATAGAATACAGTAATACACTACTGAAACTAAATTCATAAATGCCACTACATACCACAGAACCTTCACCATTCTGCTTAAAGGGAGATTTAGTGACTCCGAGACTGTTAGTTATCTGAACCGGGGTTTTAGCAGCTGGCTCAGCATTGCATCCACCCTGGAAATACCAAATTACCATTTATAAACTACTGTGGGCTAATTCTTATTGTATCAATCTCAAAAAACAGAAAAATATTGTTCCTTAGGAACTGCTAATGATTTTTACAGATCACAGCAACATAAAATACAACCACTGAAACTAAATCTATGGATCTTGCTACATACCATAGAATTTTCAGTTGGGGGTTCTTCAGTTTTTTGAACCGGGGTTTCTGCAGTACTCTTCCTTCTCTTCTTCCTCTTTCTCTTGGTCATCTGTTCTTGGTCTACTGGGGTTGCTGTGTCTACTGGGGGAGCTGAGACTGGGATTGTTGGGTCCATTGAGAGTGCTATTATAGGATATACAGAACTCTGAACTGGGGTTTCAGGTGGCTTGCTATGGGGTTCACTGGGTTCTGCTCCTTCGCTTATGAGCATACTCCTCCTTTTCCTCATCCTCTTTTTCTTGGTCATCTTCTGACCTTGGTCTAATAGGGTTGCTGTGTCTACTGGGGGAGCTGGGAGTGGGATTGTTGGGTCCATGGAGAGTGCAACTATAGGATATACAGAGCTCTGAACTGGGGTTTCAGGTGGCTTGCTATGGGGTTCATTGGGTTCTGCTCCTTCGCTTATGAGCCTACTCCTCCTTTTCCTCGTCCTCTTTTTCTCAGTCATCTTCTGACCTTGATCTAATAGGGTTTCTGTGCCTATTGGGGTTGCTGTGTTTATTGGAGTTGCAGGGGGATCAATTGAGGGTGCTCCTGTAGGGTATATAGATTTCTGAACCGGGGCCTCAGGTGGGGTTTCAGGCAGTTTGTCCGTTGTGTTCATTGGGCTCTGCTGCTTCAATGCTGTGTTCATTGGGTTTGGCTGCTTCACTGTTGAGCACACTTTTCCTTTTTCTCTTCCTTGTTTTCTTTGACATCTTCTGTTCTGGGTCCGTTGAGATTGCTGGGCATATGGGGATTGCAGGGCAAGGGTCCATTGGAATTGCTGGGTGTACTGGGGGTGCTGCTATAAGGCATGTAGATGTCTGAATTGGGATTTCTGGCTGCTCTGTATTATGTTTATTATTATTAGGTTCTTCCCCCTCCAGCGCATTCTTTTGCTTCTTCCCCTTGTTTGTCTTCATCTTCTGTTCTGTGTCTACTGGAATTGCTGGATCCACCGGGATTGTTTGATCTGTCAGGGATGCTGATTGTAGGCATATTGGGGTTGCTGGGTCTTGTTGGACTTGGTTTGCGGCCAGGTTGAGGGTTATGTCTGTATGCAATGGGCTCTCTGAGCACATTATTTTTTCTTTTCCTCTTTTATTGTTTCGTTTTCTTCTGCCCTGATTAACTGGAGTTGCTGGATCACCCGGAGACTCTGCACTTGGAGTAGAGCAAGGTTGAGGTTGAGGGTGTTGAACACATGCTTCACTCGGTTCCGCCTCTTTTTTCTTTTCTGGGTTTATTGGAGTTGGCAGGAGTATTTGGGGTGCTAATTTAGGTTCTGAACACGCTTGAGGATGCTCTACCTTAGCTTCAGTTGGTTCAGCCCCTTTTTTCACCTCTGAGTCATTAGGGAATGCTATGTCTAAGGGGGGCACCAATTCTGGTTTAGAGCAGACAGGAAAGTGCTCAGCATTGGCTTCTGCCCCTTGTTTCATCTTAATTTTCAGTTCTGCGTCTGCAGAGCACTGTTGAGGGTGCTGTGTGTTATTGGACTCCTTTGGTTCTGGTTCTGGTTCTGGTTCAGCCCCCTGGGGCTTAAGCACATTCTTCTTTTTCCTCAACTTTTTTCGGGAGTGTCTTCCAGGGGTGTTGGATCAGGAACAGGGTGTTCTTCATTTATTCCTAGGACCGCAGTTTCATGTTTAGAGCAAGGTTGAGGTTGAGGATGTTGTGCATGTGCTTCTCTCAAGTCCGCCTCTTTTTTCTTTTCTAGGTTCGTTGGAGTTGGCAGGTCTATCGAGGATGCTAATTTAGGTTCCAAACATGCTTGAGGATGCTCCATCTTAGCTTCAGTTGGTTCTGCCCTTTTCTCCACTTTTGAGTCAATAGGGAATGCTATGTCTAATGGGGGTGACAATTCAGGTTTAGAGCTCACTCGAGAGTGTTCAGCATTGGCTTCTGCCCCTTGTTTCATCTTAATTTTCGGTTCTGAGTCTGGGGAGCATTGTTGAGGGTGCTCTGTGTTATTGGACTCCTTTGGTTCTGGTTCTGGTTCTGGTTCAGCCCCTTGGGGCTTAAGCACATTCTTCTTTTTCCTCAACTTCTCTTTTTGGAGAGTGTCTTCCAGGGGTGTTGGATCAGGAACAGGGTGTTCTTCATTTATTTCTGGGACCAGCAGTTTCATGTTTAGAGCAAGGTTGAGGTTGAGGATGTTGTGCATGTGCTTCACTCGATTCCGCCTCTTTTTTCTTTTCGAGGTTCATTGGAGTTGGCAAGTCTATCGGGGATGCTAATTTAGGATCCGAACATGATTGAGGATGCTCCACCTTAGCTTCAGTTGGTTCTGTCCTTTTTTCCACTTCTGAGTCATTCGGGAATCCTATGTCTAGTGGGGGAGACAATTCAGGTTTAGAGCACACTCGAGAGTGCTCAGCATTGGCTTCTGCCTCTTTTTTCATCTTAATTTTCAGTTCTGACTCTGGGGAGCATTGTTGAGGGTGCTCTGTATTACTGGACACCGTTGGTTCTGGTTCTGGTTCAGCCCCTTGAAGCTTAAGCACATTCTTCTTTTTCCGGGACTTCTTTTTGTGGGGCGTGTCTTCCGGGGTTGTTGGATCAGGTACAGGGCGTTCTTCATTTATTCCTGGGACCGCAGTTTCATGTTTAGAGAAAGGTTGAGGCTGAGGATGTTGTGCACGTGCTTCACTCGGTTCCACCTCTTTTTTCTTTTCTAGGTTCACTGGAGCCAGCAGGTCTATCGGGCATGCTAACTCAGGTTTAGAACACACTTGAGGATGCTGCACCTTAGCTTCAGTTGGTTCTGCCCTTTTTTCCACTTCTGAGTCAATAGGAATTGCTATGTCTAACGGGCGTGCCAATTCAGGTTCAGGGCACGCTCGAGATTGCTCAGCATTGGTGTCTGCCCCTTTTTCCAACTTATTTTTGGGTCCCGGGTCCAGGGAGCATTGTTGAGGGTTCTCTGTATTATTGGACTCCTTTTGTTCTGGTTCTGATTCAGCCCCTTGGCGCTTAATCACATTCTTCTTTTTCCTCGACCTCTTTTTCCCGGGAGTGTCTTCCAGGGGAGTTGAATCAGGTACAGGGCGTTCTTCATTTAGTCCCAGGACCGCGGTTCCATGCTTAGATTTAGCATCACCTTGTTGAGCTCCTTCTTCCTTCGTAACATCGGGTTCCACAACTATCGGGATTGAAGGGTCGCATGTCTGAAGTTGATGTTCACCTTGCACATTCTTCTTCTTCCTCTTCCGGGGCATTGGGTTAGCTTTCTGTGAAGTGGTTTCAGCAATTCCCTCTTGTGGAGCAATTGGGATTGATGTGTCTAATAAGGGTTTAGGGCATAAACCCCCATTCCCATTAGCATCACCTTGTCGTTCTCCTTCTTCCTTCGTAATATCGGGTTCCACGCCCGTCTGAAGTTGTTGTTCACCTTGCACGTTCTTCTTCGTCTCCTTTTTCTGGGGGGTTGGGTTAGGGTTCTGTGTAGTGGCTTCAGCATTTTCGCCTTGTGGGATTACTGTGTCTAGTAAGGGTTTAGGACTTACCTCACCCTGGGGCTCTTCGTTTGATTCCTCGTTTTTCTTCCTTCTCCTTTTCCTCTTCCTGGTACCGCCCTGTTCCGGAGACGCGATTGTTTGAGGATTCTCCTCCTCTTTGCACCGCTTCCTATCGGAGAACTCGCTCGGGGCATTGCAGTGGCTATCACTCACAGCCATAGCAACACTGCAACAGACGGATGACTTGAGAAACTGTTCACAAGCTAAGGGATGCGGCGAAGTTGTTTTGCAAATGCAACTGAGGGAAATTAGGGTTAATGCGGGTTTTTTTTTTCTTTTTAACTTTTTCTTTTTCTTTTTCTTCACTACTCTCGTTCACGACAAATGGACGTGTTTTTCTTTTTCTAAATTAGTTTAATTAAAATTTTAAAAAAATAATTAAAAAACTGTTGATTTGAAAAATAATAAAATTTAATTTGTTTCATAGTTATTTAACATTAATCTATTTATTATATTTTTCTTATGTATCAAGAAAAAACGTAGTTTTTTAATAATGAAATTATATCATACAATAATCAAAATATAATTTAAATTCTTAAAATAAAGTAGAGTGAAAATAAATATTTTATTTTTCAAACAAATTTAAAAAAAAAATCATATAGTTCTTGCATAGTTCGGAATAAAAAAATAAACATAAAGTTATTACGTAAAATACAACTTGCTTGCAGTATACACACACACACAAATATATATATACACACACATATATATATAAGGGGTGTTTTATTAATATATATATATATATATATATATATATATATATATATAAGAGTCAGAATCTGTTGATATTAAGTGTCAAAATTATTTAAATTATATTTTTAATAATTTTTTGTAAAATATAAATTTAACCAATCCAATTATTGAATTGTATCATATTATCTTTATGATCATATATATCAAATTTCAT
Organism: Spatholobus suberectus; assembly: GCA_004329165.1. NCBI lineage: Eukaryota > Viridiplantae > Streptophyta > Magnoliopsida > Fabales > Fabaceae > Spatholobus > Spatholobus suberectus. Next base: position 15,731,947 of record CM014735.1, read on the forward strand.
ATTATTTAGATTTTTTTAGATATGTTATCTAACATTGAATATTTTCATATATTTTGATATTATATTATACATTAAAATAAAGTAATGTGATGACATGTTAAATAATTTAGAGTAACCAGTTGATGTTGGACTGGATTCTTGATAAAATTAGTAGACACACTAAATTATAAAACCGGTTAATTTTTATTTTTTTTTCACTAAGCTCAACTCTTCTCTTAACTAAGCACGTATAAACTCTCTTGAATTTATTTTATGAATTAATTTGAATAATTTTTGGATCAACGTAAATATAATTTAAAATTTAGTGGAAGACGTACTCAAGGTATTTTGGTTCCCTCAAGCAAATAACGCCTTTATCATCTTTTTAATTTTGGTCATTGCACTCATCCTCTATATTCGTGAATATAGCGTGTTTACGGGCTCCCAAAATTCGTTTGGTCCTCTCTAGAAGGGTACTTTGTTCAACGAAAATAACGGTTTTATAGTGAAACAAAAATCATTATTTTGAAAGGAAAAAATACAATTTTGATGTGAGTGTGATACTTAAAACAGGACTAATTCTAAAATGCACCATGTTTTGTTTGTTTCATGGATGAACCTCTTTAATTCTATTTCTTAATTTTACTATTAAATTCTGAGTTTCTGATTAAGGAATAAATAAATAAAAGTTTTATTGAAAAATACGTTAGAGATGTATTAAAGATTATAAGAAAAGTACATTATTACACTTTCCAATAAAAACATTTCACGATACAGTTGGATCCAAAGGTATTCGGGTCCCTACGTTACCGATGATCGAACACAAACTGATGGCGAAGGGCATCAACGGGAAAGTAAGAAACTTAAATGAGGCTGGATCAACATATTGGAGGGCATCAATAGAAATAAATTGGAAGGCAATAGGTGAGTTGATGTCATGGCGGTGTGATGACAAGGATGAGGGTTCTAGGTGGGACTAAACTCAAGAGGGGGGAAACAAAATTAGGAGGTAACTGGGGAAAAAAGAAGTTCATTAACCCGCATCAAATGTATGAAAAATAGTACAACGAAAGTCAATCAACTTTAATAATCTAGTAATTGTACCAAAAATATTGTTACATTTTTAGTTACCTTCTACAAAACACTGTAAAATTTATGATCAGCAATGAGATGCGATACTCTTAGTTTTCATGTCAATTCTCCAAACGTTTAGGCAAGCCAAGACTTTGCAGGAGCGATTACATTCATTCTGGAAGAGATTCTGCACATTGCAACAAATAATAGCCTAGCAGGGATCTAGTATAACCTTACGGATAGAAAAGGAAAGAAAATGGAGAGTGGAAACCAATATCCACACAATACATTAGGTAATGATCCTTAGTTAAAGTTCACAACTTAGGACCCTTCTTCTTCCTTAGTTAAAGTTCACAACTTTAGGACCCTTCTTCTTCTTTGGTTTTACGTGGCCATCTGTTGACTTTACTGACTTGCTCTTGTCTCCACTATGTATGTCATCTGTCATGAAGTCATCCTCAATATCATCCCCGCTAACAAATTTGGTAACCTGACCACTGGGCCTCTCTTCAATTCTCATTGCTGAAAGAAAGAATAGTTATCCATTCAACCATATGTGTTTGTGATAAGCACCCTTCTTCCATATGACTATGAATATTTAGCAATCCATTACATACGAAGAAATCATAACTGAATGCCGTTAAATTGGAGATATACAGAAAGAGCTCAAATTTGAGTTCATTTTCAATTTCAATGATGAACAATTTGCTTCTTAAAGATATACTTCAACCCCTGCCAGACATCTAACAGTCGCACATATTAGTACCTCTTGGTACGACTTACAACAATGTCTCTTCATGGGTTAAATCTCAAACAAGGATTGTAACAAAGACATTGATCACTTTTAATAAGAATGCTGCACAGTTAAATTAGATAAAATAATTAAAAATCAACATCCAATAAAATGAAGAAGGTTGGACCGCCCATATCCTCAATATCAAGTTTCAAGCGTCACCCAACTGACCAATCACTTCCCTAATATCCTACACAGAAATAGATTTTAACATTTGTGATGTGCAATCAAGCATAGTCATACAGTCTACCACTAACAAACTTATGTAATCTCAAACTTAGGCATGAAGAACAGTTGTCCAGTTAGGTTAGCCATTTGATGATAATTGATATCCGGGACTAGATGATATCTATTTTAGAACCAAACAAATAGATTTTGGAGCAAAAATACCACTAATTTTGGAGGACCAGTTGCAACTGTTCTAATTTATCCTAAGGTGGCAAAGGACCAAAAACAGTGCACTTTCACTACTTGCAATTAGTTGAAATGACAGTCAGAAATTAATATAATTGTATGTTGAATCTAACCACAGTTAAATAGCAGCAAAACAGGACTAGTATCAGGTACTTTTAGAGAAGTAAATAAACGAAACATGGATGACAAGCAGATTAAACAAAAATGTAGCACTTGATATCAAAACCTGAAATATAGTAGTAAATGATACATTCATCATCTTCTGAAAAAACTTACATCCATCAACAGGCCTGTCAGCAGCAACAGATCCTTTCTTCCCTTTGTCAGGACAATCTTTCGCTAAATGTGTCACACGACCACATATTTTACAACAACCACCCTAGTATAAATAAATAGTAATAACAGATTAGAGTTTAGACACACCCTACAGGGGACAGGTTTTGTTGATTCAACTAATATTATCATATATTTGACAAGGTCTACTGTTAAAGAAAATAATAATACCTTTGGATAAATGCCATGAGTATTTTGAGGACAGTTTTTACTCAAGTGTCCATGTTGATTACAGACAAAGCACTCCGCAAACTTAGTCCCTCCTGCATAACCAATGAAACACTTAATATCATGAGAAAAGAGATTACAGAACCCATAAACACTCCATCAAAATCAAATTTGCGAAGATGATATTTTAATAAATGAAGACCATAAAATCCCCAACCATTAGGAGGCATATTACAAGCTTAAATATAACAGACAAGCTTGTAATAACATTATTGTCAAAAAAGGTAATAAGTTAACATAAAAACTAATAAAACAGGGGGAAAAAAAAAAGGAAATATGAGACAACTATGATGTGTGCCTGTGTGTTTTTCCTCCATCTTGAGAGAAGACAATCAAGAACAATCACTAGATTTTTAGAACCAACATTGACTAAAGAGCACTGAAGCACTCTAATTTTTTATACTTTACTGAAACTACATCCCATGATTTGCCACAAAATTTCATGCATTTCATTCACAAAAAGGAGCTAATCTAACCAGCTGCAAAGATATACAGTTATACAATAAGCACCAAGACCACAAATTCTTAGCCGAATTTATGACCCTAAAAGCCAGCTTTAATATATGACTTTTACTAAAGGACCAAAATAGAAAATCCATTTCTCTCCTATTATACAGAAAAAATGTCATGGTTCGCTTAGTTTGACAAAACATTTTCTGTTGTTATTTCCTGCTTTAACAAAAAATTACAAAAAAATGAGCCCTTATTTTCATTTTGTTTCTTGTTTTACAATACACAGTGAAACAACAAAATCATGTTTTTACTATTTCCTATACAAATCTGTGATAACAGGAAACAAAACAAAAACAGAGTAACATTTTGTAATTATTTGTGAAAATATAAAATTAAAACAGAAGACATTTTTTCAAACCAAACAGGTACTAAGTGAACTCCTATCATCAAGGAGAGCAAACAATAACAGAAATCTATATTTTCTATTTTACTTTATACACGTATTTTTTAAAAATGAAATTGAGCATTTGACACTTTGACGGTAATTTTTTCAGTAGTTTAAGTTAATATAAGAGCATAAATGCGTAAACACATTCCCAACTAAATCTTCAAGAATAAACATGTGACTCCCAATACAGAACTTTAAAATTCCACTTTAAACTTGACTTTTTGAGACCAATAAATAAGTCATAATCCTGAAGCTCGAGGCAAGGTACATGATGATAATATCCACACCCCACTAGCCTAGAAGAAATGGTTAAAAGTTGCTATACAGTGAGCTTTTGTTGCAAGTACTTTATGTTTTAAAACCAATCAAGCTTTCAAACGAAGACAAATGTTTCATTGCATAATCATGTTATCAGAGTGCAGGCAGATTAAACAGTAAACATCTATGAAACAGGTCTACAGATTAAATCACATCACCATTTAACAAACAACTTATCTCTTCTAGACAAGTCTAACACAAGTAAGTCAAAGGCAAAGATAAATGAAATTTATAACTTGTTGTAGTATACACTATTGTCTATCCATCTTTTGTAAATAAAGTAGAAAGTCCTGGAGGACAGGACAAGTACTCAATTAGAAATCTGTACGGAACTGCTTCATATAGATTTAAAATTTCAATTGAAAGCTCTAAAACTAGCAATGTTCATGCTATAGCATACCTTACTTATCAGGTTTTCAACTTTCAGGCTCAGATATCATGAAAAACCATAAAAAAAAAAAATAGACTTAAATATACTTTTGATCCTTTATCTTTTTATTAAAATTTATTTTGATCCTTTATTTTTTAAAAGATTTATTTTGGTCCTTTAACTCTTAAATTTAAGTCAACTTTGTCCTTTCGTTAACAGTGATTGTTTTCGATTTTAGAACACAATTTTGAACCCTTTTTTGATCAATTCAAGACTTAAAACTTGTCCATTAAATTTACTTACATAAAAACTATAAAACCAACTAATGTTCAACCCAAAAAAGGCCACGGTAAAAAATGTGTGAAAAGTGAGTCCCACGAACAATTGGAAAGATGAAATATATATATATTATGTTAACAAACCCTCTTGAAGAGGATGCGGACATTGTGTGAGAGAGTGGCCAGTTTCCCCACAGTTATAACAATACTTGGCATCCTTAGTGCCATCTTGCACCTCAGGGCAGTTCTTAGCTCTATGACCGCGTCGTCGACACCGCAAGCATATCTGCAAAAAACCTCACCACCAGTTAAGGTGAATATCATTATCAATCCAATTAATCTATGTTTACAAAAATGAAGGCATTGAGTTAGCATTTAGAGTTACCTTGTTTTTTTCCCATTCGGCTTTTTGGGGACAGAGCTTGGCGATGTGGTCCTTGGCCTTGCAGATGAAACAGCTCTCGCCGGGCTTCATGCCGGGGACTCTAAGAGGGTGTCTTCTGGAGCCGGGTTTTGACTCTGCCCTTTTGCGCTTGAACGCGCTACTTTTCTTCTTCTTCTTCTTGGTAGGGTCTTTTGGGGGCGTGGGCTCGGGCTTGGGAAACAGTTCAGGGTGCTCTGCTTTGTATCGCTTCCGAGCGAGTCGCTGCCTTTGGCTAACCATCTCTGTCTCCAACCTCTCGCCGCGGAGGGCCAAGCTACTACCACTCTGCTATGCTTGCTTGCGAGCGGCGACGCAAATCCGAAGGGTTTTCTTTTTCCCCTTTTTCATTTATTTATTCGCTTAGTTTCTACCTCGTCTAGTACATAATTAAAATAAAATAATAAATTTAATTAGAACACATTCCCTTATAAAAAGGTTTAATATATCAGTTAATTTCTAAACTTTTAAAAAAAATTAATTAGGTCTTTAAACTAAAAAATTTGTAATTAAATCTTTAATTTTTTATAATTTTTGTAATTGAGTCCTTGAAAAAAGTAAAATCACTACAAATTGTAAATTTTTTAGTAATTTCAAACCGTTACAAACTAATTCTAGAAACTCAATTATAAAAATTATAAAATATCAAAAACTTAATTACAATTTTTTTTGTTCAGGGACCTAATTAGAAATTCTTTAAAAATTTAGAGACCAACTAATGCATTATAAAAATACATAGAATATATCGGTCATCTAGTTATTTTATCTTTATTTTTAACACATGTTTAGTACTTGAAAAAGCGGATCGTGTTTTAATTTTGTCTCTGGTAAAAGCATAAGTGACCCATATTAATTTTTAAAAAATTAACTAAACAAATTGAAAGAGTAAAATATCTCATATTTATAATTTTGAAAAATTAAATATTTTTAGTTAAAATCAAAGTGCTTCTTATATAAATTTAATGATTATGCACTGTCAGTATAAAACTTTTATACTGTCAACTAATCAAAAATTATTGTTGACATGACTTTTAAACTAACTATTATAAAAGTCAATAAACTTACCATATATGATAATTTTTTATTAAATGACAATATATCAGTACATAACCTATTTTTCCTTAAAAAAAAATTAAAACCAAATTAGACATTTACTGTTGTTTGTATAGTAGTATTATCTATTATATAATATTATTATATTGTTAAAAGAATACGAGGAAACACAAATCCATAATAAATTTCTATATGGGTGAATAATTCAAGCAGGAGATTTAAAGTGTAAAAGAAATTGTAACTATGACGTGTAAAGATGATATAATATAGTTTTTTTCTTTTTTGTTATCATATTAAATGTGTAAAATATTTATTAGCTTTGTCAATGAATAGTATCTATCAGAGAAATTGGCCGACCACATTTAATGTGGTATTCCTTATTAATTACTTTTTTTTATTTACAAGATTCGAATCCAAAACTTTACTTAAAAAACCTGAGCCTATTTTCAATTGAACCAACATAATGTTTGTAGATTTAGTTATACTATGTCTTTTTTAATTTAGAAAAGTTTAATTTTCATGCATTTATAAAGATCTTTATATTGTGAACTAATCAAAAATTATGTTAGACATAACTTTTAAAATAGTTATTTTAAAAATAAACAAACTTCTCATACATCATAAACTATTGATAGATGACAATGAAAACAAATTGTATATTGTCGGTATGTTTTAATTGAATTCTTAATTTGAATCATATGTGATTTATCTTTTAAGTTTTTTTAGTCCATTAAGTCTCTTTAATTTTGAAATTGAATAAATTTAATGTCTATGCAAAAAAAAAAATTCATCTAAAAATCTCATATTCTTGTTTTTTACTCAAAATCTTCTTAAACTAGTATTTTAATTTGTGCATTGCACAGAATAAATATTTATTTTGTTTAACATATATGTATAATATGCTTAATTACACTTTGTGCCATCTAACTTTCATTATTTTATGAATTTTGCCACAATATATATTTCTTTTTTTGGATTTTGCCATCCTATTTTTGTAATATTGCGAATTTTGCCCAACTATTAAATGATAAACGGAGTGATGACATATCAATAATTAGTTGATATTAAACATTCACATCAAATTTTTTTTTGAAAAAAATAGCGAGTCTGTGCTCCACGTAGCTTTTAAGGAAATTTTTTCAAACATTTTTTTATTTTTTTAGAAAAAATTAAAAAAAAAGTTGGCATAGATGTTTAATGTCAACTCATTACTAACACATCATCATTCTGTTTGTCATTTGACGAATAGTTAACGATGGACAAAATTTGCAAGACTACAAAAATATGGTGACAAAATGCAAGAGAAAAAAAGTGGTGGAAAAATCTGCAAAATGATGAAACTTGGGTGATACAAAGTGCAATTAAGCCTTTTATAATAAATAAATACTTTTGAATATATAAATTATATTATAATTAAATTTGTAATAAATAAATATTTTTAAACATATAAATTATATGTTAAATTTACAATAAATAATTATTGTAATACAAAGTTAATTTTTAATTATTGATTATTTCTTTTAAAAAAATATTGAAATTCAATTTAGAACTAAAGATATTAAAAATGATAAATTGAAATAGATAAAAAGGTTAAAAAATTCCTAAGAACACTCTCATTGATGAATAACAACTAAAAAAATTCTCGTTGAAAAATAACAGTTAAAAACACTATCGTTCAAGATAGCTATTTTTATTCAATATATAAGATGGATTAATCCACCATATTATATAAATTAGAATCTTCTACTTAAACTGTGATAAATGTACTTTCTCAACTCTTGCTATCACTTACTTTCATTTAACTCTCTTCCTCTATGCCACCACAAGTTACACACTCCTGTCTTGCAAAAGTTCCTACTTTCTCTTTGTTAGTTAACCGTGATTTACTCTTTCCATTATCATTAGGGGTAAAAATGAAAGTAAATGAATTATTGAATGATTGGATAATAAAGAAGAATTTTTTGTATCATTTAGGATAATTCTTGCATCAACAATGTTGTGCAACAAACATCAAAAAGTCAACTTGCACTCTAAAAGTGGTTGTTATGTGATGGTGAATTATTTTATGTATGGTGTTCTGCACACATTTTAAATATAATTGTTCAAAAATGTTTGAAGGTAGTCACTAATGTTTTGCATAAAATTAGGGAGAATATCAATTATGTGAAGGATTTGGAGAGTAGAATAATAAAATTCAAGCAATGCATTAAAAAAGTTGACAACATTGATGCATCAAATAGTTTGTATCTATATGTTCCTATAAGATAGAACTCAACTTATTTGATGCTTCAAAATGTCCTTAAATATTACTATGTATTTGGAAACCTACATTTAGATGATGAAAATTATAAATAATGTCCCTTAATGAAAGAGTGAAAAAGAGCAGAAAAAAATGTAGATTCTTATTGTCGTTTTAAGATATTCTCACCTTGATTTCTGACACAACTTATCCTATTTCTAACATGTATTTTTTACAAGTTTTATAATTATTTCATCTATTAAACTATTTAAAATCAATTTATTAATTTTACTAAACTCTAGACTAAACGAACATTATCCAATTATTAATTTTACTAAACTCCAGACTAAATGAACATTATCCAATTATTAATTTTAGAGTTTTTAGATATCTACAAAGTAGGGATGAGCATGAGACAGGTTGGGATGAGTTTATCTTTGTCCTTATTCGGCAAAATTTGTTGATTGAGTCATTTGTTTGAACCTGAACTTGATTGATCAAAGCTCGATAATATATGGGACAAAATTAGGTCAATCCGATTTATTAACGTAATACATCAATCTCAACATTGTGTATAATTAAATTGTAGAATAAAATGACTATAAAACTTAAATTAAGGTATATTTTACAATATATATTTCAAAATGAACATTAGGTTTAATTAATTTTTTGATCCATATACCTAAAATCTCTGCGTTTTAATCTCTATACGAACAAATTTTCTATATTTTACTCCTTATTGTTAGTTTTGTGGTGATGTAAACCATAAGGACTTAAGCATAAAAAATTTGCCTGCATATGAACTAAAACTTATAGTTTTTAGGTATAAAAGACTAAAACGAAAAGTTGGCACTAGTGTAGAGACCAAACGATTGATTAACCTAAATAATATTATTATAAATATAATATCATATTATACAACAATATTATTTACTAAATAAAAATTTTTATTATTAATGCACAATTGTTCAAAAAACTTGTACTTTTTAAATAAGTTTTTTGAACAAAAGTTCAATATTCTTATTCTTAACTTAAATTGTAACAGTAAGTCTCTGAACTATTTTGAAGATTTTTAAGCAAGTCTTTATATTTCCAAAAATTATAATCAAATCTCTAAACTTATAAAAAAAAAAAATTAGTCCTTGACTGAAATTCCACTAAGTAAAACAACTTAATTAAAAATTTTCGATTTATTTAAAGGCTAAGTTAATAGTTTATTATTTGATAGGTTCTTGAATTATTTGAAAACTTTCCATCATGATTCTTGATGCGTGCATTTTATAACCCATTTAGTATAGTTATTTTTACTAGATTACATGCATTTTATTACGGTTTAGGATTATTAGGTATCTAATTGCATGTTTTTCACTTCTTGTATCATGTTACGCCTTTTTCTTTGTTTGTCTTTGTTTTTAGGAAAATCTTGTAGGTTTCTTAGGCTTGAAAAGAAAAAAAGAGATTTACAATCGGAAGTCCTCAAGATGATTTGAAGACCTTTTGAGCACTTGGAAGTCCATTTGGAAGGCAATGGAGTCATCCCAAAGCATTTGGAAATCAAAATCTTGGAGAAAAAGCTTTAAAGACCTCACCACTATCTGGTGGCAATTGCCACCACTGGTGGTGCCTCCCCTGATGCCCAAAACCCCCATATGCGTGTTTGCCACCACCTGGTGGCACACCCCCTGGAGCACATTTTCACACTTGCACGTCTACCACCAGCTAGTGGTGCTTATCACCGCGCGGTGGGTGGAGCTACGTGAAGGATTTCACAAGTTTTTAATTTTGTTTTGAGGATTAGCTTAGGACCAATTGTAATTTAGATATAAATAGACCTTCTTAGGAATTTTATCTTTTATCTTTTGAACTCTATTAGAAGCATGAAAAATTGGGGATTGGTCTTCTTCTTCAATTATCTTTGGTTTTTTTTTTTCTTTTTGGTGTTCTCTCGTGACCATGTGTGAGTAGAAACCTATCTTTCTAGGATTGGGTGTAACCCTATGATTGTCTTAATGAATTGATTTTCGTTTGTCTATGTGTGATCTTGTTTCTCTTTGGATTTCTCTTATATTACTTAATCTATGCGAAATGAATTGGCCAGTGTTTTTCATAACTTTAGGGATTTGGGGAGGTATTGAGAGGTGAACCCAAACACCAGACCCATAGGATTAAACCACGAAAGTAGGTTAAAGTCTTTGAGGAATAATTGAATTAACAAAAAACTTAATGAGTCTAATTGAACACAGCCATCATGACAGTAGGTGGTAAATTTGGGTAGATACCCCTTCGTATCTTGAAAGAGAACGAAGGGTACCTTATGTTAATTCACCTTCAATGAGAACAAGCAAAACACATGGGTAGTGAAATTAAGACATTAAGCATCATAGCGTGAAACCCTAATTCTGGAAGCCTTCCTTATTAAACTACATCCAATTTTAATTACAGCTTTATTTAATATCTAAATTACATTTTCTCTCAATTGCTCTACCCTAAATTTTTCCAATCAAAATTCTTTTTGTTTAATTTTATTTATTTAACGATAATAACTGAATATGCAGTCCCTGTAGAGATGATCTTTTAATTATTACTTGACGACAACCGTGCACATGCATCGTATTAATATGGATTTGTAATATTTGTGCTAATTATAATTTATTTTTTATTAAATACAAATTATATTAATAAATAATCCAACACTTAACTATTAGTATGCCACATTTTTAGTGATATAATTAAATACTATTTTTCATTATAAAAAAATACCAACAAAACCTCTGTTCCTATTAGTTACAAGTAATCTAAGTTGAAAATGTTCCAAGTAGCAAATCTTTTTTATTATGGGGTCCATTAGCTTTGGAAAATTGTTTTACAGTAGAATTAGGATGTTTACTCAATAACGGAGAAGTTTATTGATTCATTAAAAAAATATTTAAGAAAATAATAATATGACTTAATCGATAAAAGTGTGTTATTAACAATAAAAAATATAAATGAAAATATAAAATACAAGAATTTGAAACTTTTAGTTTAAAAAATAAAATTCAGTTTAATTAATAGAATATTATTTTTATGGTGTGTTGTAAATATTTATTGTGCTTAATTTTGGCCGAAAATTTTGAATATTGATTAAAAAAATCAAGGAAATTATAATTAATCTCATTTAATCGAAGAAGTAACTAAAGAGGAAAAATTTATTGATTTGATTCAATATAAAAGATTGTAAGGTAAAGAAGATATAAGTGATTGTATGCAAAGGATAAAATATATAATAAACAAATGTTACCTCGTTTTTAAAATAATGAGTGGAAGTCTGGAAGGAATGAATCTATATATAAACAGCTTGGGTATTTATGACAAATGTGCTTCGTTAAGATTAACAGATCAATTTCCTGAAGCTTTTTTGAGTAACAGATAATCAAATTTCTTTAAGGTAAAATTCATAACGACACTGTGCCATCTCTAGAGTGATTAGAACATAATATCGGTCTTGCAACTCTGTAATATGCATATTTTAGGAATTCATCTTAAATCAAACATTAAAAATACTCCAATGCTGAGTTTACATGGGATTTGGTATCTAATTTTTGCCCTTTCATTAATTCATTCTATTAAATGAAGATGGGATAGAGGATAGGTTCCTTTTGACCCACGATTGGATTTAGGAATTAAGACACACTGGCCATATTTCATAGATGGAAAACTCATGTCCAAACGTTGCTTGTAATTCCAGCATATTTAAGTGGCATACTTTTTTGTTCAGGATAGATATAGATATCTATAATAAGTTATTATGTCACTTACCTGTTGATGAGAAAGTGCAACCAGATTCCCAAATTAATGTCTCATCAGTCATTTTGCCTTTGCTTTCACATATATCTGGCAAAGATAATTATAGAAATATTTATAACAAGGAAGACTTAAGTAAGCAATTTAGTAGCATATATAAAGTCATAAAACCACTCCAACTTCCTCTTATAATGATTATGTTATAGTTGGGCATTGGATCCCTAAAAAAAGAATGAAAAAGGTCGTAACTTTGTCATGAAGGGTTTTGTGATCACTACCTTTCCTCTGACTAAATGTTACTGTTGGATGACTCCTTTGCTTCTATTCTTACATATCCATGGAGGAAGGACCCTACATGTTTCATGGTTTTCTCAATGGGTCCACCATCAATCTTTGGCAAGAGTGAAAGAAACGTTTGCACACCCTGGTGGAACTTTGAGTACACTAACTGCCATTTTAAAAAGTGTGTATATCCAAATATGGTCCATTATGGGCATCAGTTTAGCACTTGCGTGTGTGAAAGGTGCAATGCTAATCCAAAAATCAAGTACAGTGATATATAAGCAGACATGCAAGTACATTTTGGTTGAAATGATACATCAACAAAATCTTGCTTGGTTCATTTTGGATCATAAATAATAATAATATCTACACGTCTTTTTTTATTATCAATGGTTATATAAAGTGTTTTTAGGTAATAAAAGAGAAAATATTCATTCTAAAGCATTTTTCTGTATTTATAAAAATATAAATTACGATGAACAAATATAAAAATAATGTAATATTTAAATACATTGACTTGTGTAAAATATTTTTATACTATCATTCAATCTTAGATTACTATCTGCTTGTTTGGTAACATGTTAGTTACTATTTGGACTGTAGATCTAGTAAAAGTAACTCAAAGTTGTTTTTGAGTAATTTTCTTGCTTTTGACAGTGAATTTAGAGGGAAATATGCATCATGGACTCTAATACAAACATGCATTATGTATAGTAATTATTATTTTTTTAATAATTATTTTAAAAGTCATACTTGGTGTGATTTCTAATTAATTGATGTATAAAAAAATTTATATTGACATACATGAAAATTAAACTCATATAAAAAATTCTTTAAGAAAACTAACGTGTTGAAAACATTTTTTCTGGGTGAAATCCAAAAAATGTTTAAAACTAATCAAGATATGGGTTTTTATGCAATAAATTTATCCTTTTTTTTTCTTTAATTTTGAGCTGTTAAATATAACCAACAAAGGAGCCAACTATATGTCAAATCTTCCCCTTTTAAATTAACTTGAAATAGGTAATGATTATGTTACGGTGCATGCATGGACCGAGTTAAGGAATTGACATCAACCATTGATTACCCATTGCCAACATATAAGCAGCCATGGTAATTTTGATATTAATTCCACAAGAAGTTTGAATGATATTTGAATAGGCAAAATTATAAATGAAACGGCAAAGAAAACTATCATTGATTGATACAAATAGACACAGCGTACGATATCCGAAAACTTCGTATCCAAGTATATAGTGTTATTTTGACTAAATTACATCATTCGTCTCTCTTTTTTAATCATCAATTTAGGTTCTTCTATTTTTTTTAAAGACTTTAGTTCTCCTATTTTTAAAAATACGTAATTTTATTCCTTTTTATTTTTTTAGAAACATTTAGTTCTCATATTTTAAAAATTTCTAATTTTGGTCCCGCATCAAATCTCTTACATTGACCGTTAATAGTATAACATTGCCTCTGACATGTCAATGTTAACTATAACTCTAACACGTCATTCAAATATAAATACGTCAAATCAATATTAAATTATTAATAGTTAATACAAAAAATTTGACGACAAAATTAAAATTGTGAATTAAAAAAATAAGTGAACTAAAAATACAATTTAACTTATTATTTTTTGATTTCGTAATTAACAGAAACCCACAACATTTTGAAAGCGAAAAAGATTGTTCACTTCACAAATAAGTAAACAATTCCAATTAGACGATAAAGAAAAAAATTAATTGATTATTGCAAATAAACCAGTCAACCCTTGACGGTGAAGAAGCAATCTGCTCCCATCCACAAGAAAATGCTTACGCTTGAAGCCTGGAATTAGAAGAAGTGCAGATCACATGACCCAGCCCGCAATCACGTGCAACCATTGCCAGCTTTTCATGTGCCGTGTGGCCCAGAGCCGAAAACCTAAAAAAAAAGCCCCACCTGCTCCCACATGCACAGCGCGCGTCATCTTCACCCGCCAACCAGGAGCGTCAACATCCCATTCCAAAACCTCACAGTCGAAAACCGAAGCGTGTCAGAGGAGGCACCTTCTCCAACGCACTAACGGCCGGAACCACACAAAATCCAAGGCCGCCACGTGTACCGATCGAAACCCATGCCATAAAATCAACGGCCAGAGATACGGAGAACAACTAAGCCTGACCGCAGTAGAGGACTCCCTGACGAGATTCAAAAATTTCCTTTCGCTTTTCAAATTTTAAATTCCCCCTAAATCCAACGGCTCCGTCAAATCCCCCCGTTAACTGGTGAGCCCCACTTAACGGCGTGAGGAGTCCGTCCTATAAGAGGGTTCACGTTCACAGTTCACAGTTCACATTACTTTCTGCGCTTTACTCTTCTCTTCGTTCGTGTTTTTGAACTTGGTTGCGAAGATGCGTGAGATTCTGCACATTCAGGGAGGGCAATGCGGGAACCAGATCGGGGCGAAGTTCTGGGAGGTGGTGTGTGCGGAGCACGGGATCGACTCGACGGGGAGGTACCAGGGGGACAACGAGTTGCAGCTGGAGCGAGTGAACGTATACTACAACGAGGCCAGTTGCGGCCGATTCGTCCCCAGGGCGGTGCTCATGGATCTGGAGCCCGGCACCATGGACAGCGTCAGATCTGGTCCCTACGGCCAGATTTTCCGGCCAGATAACTTCGTCTTCGGACAGTCCGGCGCCGGAAACAACTGGGCCAAGGGTCACTACACCGAGGGCGCCGAGTTGATTGACTCCGTTCTCGATGTTGTCAGGAAGGAGGCGGAAAACTGCGACTGCCTTCAAGGTATTGTTTACTTCAACTTCTTCTCATTACCGGCTACCGCTTCTTTAGGTTTTCTCTGTTTTTATCCGTTTTGGTGAAATCGATGGTCTCTGATTGTTAATCTTGTGGTGTTACTACGGAAGAGTAAAGCTCAAGTGTATATAATATAGCATTCAATCTTGATCTGGAAAATTACGCGTTTGTTTGTTTTGATTTTGAAGTATATTAATGTTTGCCTGACTTGGTTGTGCAAGTTGTGGGAGCCTTTGTTAGCGATTTTTGCTCTGTTTTGTATTTTGAAATTAAAATTAGCGGAAATGGTGAGGTGTGCATGCTAATCTCTGTGTTGTTTATTAATTTTTCATTTGCTGTTTTTGTGTGAAGACGTGATTGAGCTACCATGCATGTTATGAATTGAACTAATTCTTCACCGGTATAAGAATTGTCTCTGTATGTTCTGTATTTGTTGTTGTTTTATTTATGAGTAATTAATTAGGGCGCTAAGAATTTTGTGCGTGTTATTTCAGGGTTTCAGGTTTGCCACTCTCTCGGTGGTGGAACTGGTTCTGGAATGGGAACACTTTTGATATCTAAGATTAGGGAAGAATACCCCGATCGAATGATGCTCACGTTCTCTGTGTTCCCATCACCTAAGGTTTCTGACACTGTTGTTGAACCTTACAATGCAACCCTATCAGTGCACCAGCTCGTTGAGAATGCAGATGAATGCATGGTTTTGGATAACGAAGCTCTCTATGACATCTGCTTCCGTACCCTTAAGCTCACCACTCCGAGCTGTGAGTTCGTCTCGCCTTTCTATTTTTGCTTGTGTTGTTTTCTGTTGCATTGCACGGTTTCACATTTATCTGATTTGTTTATTGACATTGTGCATTTGTTTGGTAACAGTTGGAGATCTGAACCATCTAATTTCCGCCACCATGAGTGGCGTAACATGTTGTCTTCGATTCCCTGGTCAGCTCAACTCAGATCTTCGCAAACTCGCCGTGAATCTCATTCCCTTCCCTCGTTTGCACTTCTTCATGGTGGGGTTTGCCCCACTCACTTCCCGTGGGTCCCAGCAGTACAGGGCTCTCACTGTTCCCGAATTGACCCAACAAATGTGGGATGCTAAGAACATGATGTGTGCGGCTGATCCTCGCCATGGTCGTTACTTGACAGCTTCTGCAATGTTCCGCGGTAAGATGAGCACCAAGGAGGTTGATGAGCAGATGATCAATGTTCAGAACAAGAATTCATCGTACTTTGTCGAGTGGATCCCCAACAATGTGAAATCCACTGTCTGTGATATCCCTCCAACTGGGCTAAAAATGGCGTCAACCTTCATTGGCAATTCTACTTCCATTCAAGAAATGTTCAGGAGGGTGAGTGAGCAATTCACGGCTATGTTCCGTAGAAAGGCTTTCTTGCACTGGTACACTGGAGAGGGTATGGATGAAATGGAGTTTACTGAGGCTGAGAGCAACATGAATGACCTTGTGTCCGAGTACCAGCAATACCAAGATGCAACTGCGGATGACGAGGGCTATGAGTATGAGGATGAGGAAGAACCTCAGGAAGATGATGTTTAAACTGTAGTAGCAGTGTTTTGGAGGGTGTCTTGTTTGTGTTTGTTGTGATACTCTCCGTCAATGTTGTTCCCCCCTCCCCTTGACCTGAATACCTTTTTCGGGGTTTTGGACTTTCTTTTGGCGCTGTGTTTTTGTGGCTATGGTAGTTTAGGATTTTTAATTTCCTGCATGTTTTTATTGTTGTTAAAATGATGCCCTTTTTAATTTCTGGAGGATTGAAACCTAGATGATATATTCTTGAAATATTTGGATATTGTTCTTTCTATTAAGGTTTTTGATCCTTGCATTTGTTTACATTGAGTGGGTTACATAAGTTTCTTGGATTCCTTGTGTTGTGTTGCCCTTGTCAATTATGTTAAGGGTGTGGGGCAAAAAATTTTTGTGAACTGCCAAATTTATTCGTTTTATCCGACCACAAATGGATACGGTAATTCCATTGACCCAAAATGCTAAATTGATCTTTGAGTCTTTTAATAACACATATTTTCACTCTGCTTAGAATTTCATTATTGGGTTGGAGTTGGAATGACGTGTTACTGGAGCTAGAGGGCCCACACTTACAATCGTGATACTGGTGGTGATGTAGATTTGGTTCCAAATGCCGTAGTGATGTCGAGATCTAAAAAAAGAAAACATCGTGATATGCAGGGATGAATTTCTTGGTGTTAATAGTTCGCTTTGAAATCAATTCTGGTGGTAAAATAAATTTTGTAGATCATTTTTGGAATCAATTTTATGGTGTGCTCTTTTGTTCAATTTGTCCATCTCCTTTCTTCTTTAAGTTTCGATCCAGTTTTTGTTCAAATTTTGGCTATTTCATTTTTTTAATCTGCTACGGTTGCTTATCAATTTAATTTAATTTATCATACATTGTAGACCCACTTTTTGCTTAGATTGAACTAACTGTTTCTTGTACAAGATTTTTTTTTTTTTAATAAAAACCATAGGTATCTTTTATCAGAGACAATTGGACAAAATTATCATAGATGACATTTTTAAAAAAAATATTTAATATAACTGTATATTCGTTACTTAAATTCAAAATTATTGATTAAGTTATAACAATCATAAACTCAAAACTATTAATTAAATTGAAATCACCTCGTGCTAATTAATTCATACAATCCATGATTCATGGTTGTTTTTGCATGATTGTTCGTCGAGTCAGACAAGTACAGGGCTGGTTTTATACAGAAAAATTGTTTATGTCGAAAAGAAAAGTATTATGCAATCACCATCTGAGTTACTCTTCAAAGTTATTTATTTCAGTTTTTTATTTTCATTAGAATTTCACTTATTTCATTAAAAAAATCACTTTGAAATTTTTTAGTATACTTGTTTAAGCTGTTTTTTTTTTTCAAAATATTTTTTATTATTTTGAAAAGTTACTTTAAATAGCAGAAAAAAAAATTACAATTACATTTTAAAATAATTTTTTTATCATTGTAATTAAATGAAAATTAATTTTTACTATATATAAAATTTCTAAAAAATACTTAATAAAAGTGCTTAAATAAATAGACACTTAGAAAATAATTTTTACCATTATAATTAATTGAAAATTAATTTTTACTTTATATAAAATTTCCAAAAAATAAATTACTTTTTTTTATATAATTTAGAAATACTTAAGAAAAGTACTTGAGAAAAAGACCCTTAAAATGAAATTTATTAATAATATATTAATATATATTTAAATTTTATATTTTACAATAAGCTTTATCAACTAATTCTTTTAAACAATAAATAATAAATTTTAACTGGTTTAATTACCATTTGGTCCCTATAATTAAAAATAATCTATTTTAATCCCTATACGTGCACTTTTAATATCAGTTTGGTCTCTGCCGTCAAGTGTGTCTTAACTTTGTGAAATAAAATAGCCACAAAATGAAAATTAGCAGTGTAAAACCAACACAAATTGACATTTTTTGGCTTTTTTTATTTAATTTATGGCTATTTAGGGACTAAAACAAATTATTTTTAACCATATAGACCAAAAAGGTAATTAAACCATTTTTATTTATTAAAACATATATTATATTTATCAAATTCAATATATTTATATTATATTTATTAAATATCATAATTAATAAATTATAAGTAAAATTGATTGCCCAAAAACATTGAATGCTATATTTATTAAATACAATATGTAGTCAATTATATATATTTGTATATTTATATTTTTGGCAATATAAAATACAAATATAAAGAATTAGAATGGAAATTAAGAAATTAACTATTATATATATTTGTATATTTATGAGTTTATTAACATTATATTAATATATATTTGAATTTTTATTTTAAATATGTTTTATAAACTAATTCTTTTAAACAATAATAAAATTTTTAATGCTATTAAAAATTATTAACATTATTTGAATTTTTAATGTTATTAACATTATATTTGAATTTTTAATGTGTGTGTGTGTAAAGGTATTATTTTTGGCAATAATTATTTATTGTTAAGTTTAATAAATATATTATATTTAATAAAAAACAAAATTAGTATAAGTAACATTGAATTAGGGATGTAAATAAACTAATCTATTTATGAATTATTTGGGCTTAACTCTTTAAGTACTAATGTAGCTCGTTTGTTTAATTAAATAAACAAACTCAAGTTTGACATTTAGTCAAGTCTAAGCTTTAACAACTCAAAAGTAAGGACTCGTGAATAATTTGTTTATTTAAATTTATGATGAAAAATTTACTAGCCTTGTTATTTATATATTCATCATGAAAACATGTAGAACTTAGTTGTAAGCATGCAGTAAAACTATTTTTGAAGTTTCTTTTTGTAATTGTCAAGAAGTTATGAATTTTTTATTTACTAGATTATGAGAATGTAATAGTCTATATTTTTAAATTTCACGTATTACATGTTGAGCACGCATTTCTATTTCTAATATTAAAATATTATTAAATACTAAATTGATAAAGCTAAAATTAATTTAATTTTTTCATAAAAATAAAAGTAATAAATTATAAATGAGCTAAACAAGCAGAAGTCAACCTTTTAATTAGGTTTATTTAAATAAATGAGTCAAGCTTGAGTAATTTTGTTTTTCACAAGTCAAATCTAAACTTCAAGTATTCCAATCGGCTTTATTCATTTCCATCCTTATGTTCAATAACATTAAATACTTTATTTATTAAATATAATACATAGTCAAATTATTAAGTAAAAATTAAGAGATAAATTTTAATATATATTTCTGTTTATCAATTTAATAATATTATATGAATATATATTTAATTTTTTTACTATTTTGGAATATGTTTTATCCACTAATTATTTTCAGCAATAATAAAAATAATAATTTTTTTTATATTCTAAAACATATATTACACCTATGAAATTTAATAAATATATTATATTTAATAAATACCATAATTAATATATTATAAGTAAAATTGATTGCCCAATGACATAACTACTATATTCGTTAAATATAGTATGTAGTCAACTTATTAAGTATAGAAAGTAATAGATGAATTACTATTACACTAATATATATTTGAATTTTTCTATTTTAAAATATGTTTTATGTAACGACCCAACTGTCGCTACTAAACAACCCTACTAAACATACACCTTATCCACATATCAGGTGAATAAAATCAAAATATAACATATCTGTATATAAGTCATACACACCAACTGAGAGATCTGCCTATCTCTCCTGGTGCCATGCATGCATATATGTTCAAATGTCATCATTATATATATCACGACTATGGGATAACACCAGCCTAGATTAACAATATAAAAAATATATACATCAGGGAAGCAGGATACAAAAACTCAAACTCCCTATAGCTGGTCATCCTATACAATTCCATCAAAAGAAAGAAAACTGAAAATACATCAAAAATAGCCAAAAACTTGGCTCTATAAGCCAAACATCTCCAGCTCTCGGCTCCATCCTCAGCTCTGAGACGCCGGATCAACGGAAGCATCGCCATCTGCTCCCACGCCATAAGACGTGATCATCATAGGCACACCAGTACAACAACAGCATCAAGACAATCCAACAACATACAAAACAACGCAAGGGTAAGCTTACTACAACAATGGCATAGCATATGATTATGGAAATCATCAACAATTAACGATATTCAATTACAAGTACATGGCACACGATCATATATCCAGAGTTCTCAACATCTAACTACTGATGTACATATATAAAGAAGTCATTTACATGGCAAAGAGTTCTCAATCCAGAACTCCATATCACCACCAATCCATCACAATTATGTCAATGCATGATGACACGACTCTCGAGAGATTTACAACATATCGGGCGATCAACCAGGTCGCACCCCCTATTGTGGCCTATCTAAGCACCATTCAGGGATTGCCAAACTCTGATTTGCGGATAAGCTTAGTGGTTTGTCAGGATAAGTGTATGTGGGTGGTGGCTTACCGCGACACAAGGCTTGCATCACCTTGGCCTCCTGTAGAGTTGTCCATCCACTCATCCCCAAAGGCCCATTGTCAGTTGTCCCACGTCTTATCTAGCACTAGGTTAGAGGCCTATCTGAGTTCCAACTCTGGTCACCATCTAACTTATATGCCTACCCACACCACGGCATGAGGTCCATTGTTAGCCACCTCAGCCGCCAACTATGCATGAATGTATGTACTACACATCTTAACCACTCAATCACAACCAATAAACATACAACATATATATATGTATATCAACACAACTAGTGGCAAAGAGATCCATCGTCAGCTACCTCTCATGACCACTCACACCATCAACCACTCAACCACAACCAATAACACATACAACATATATATGTATATCAATACAACTAGTGGCAAAGAGGTCCATCGTCAGCTACCTCTCATGACCACTCACACCATCAACCACTCAACATCCATCAACACCATACCGACCCCAATCCGGCCCTCAATCAAAATCAACAGGTAAGGCCCTATCTAAGCAGCCCACCTCGTGAGAAACAATATCATACATAACAAGCGGAGGTCCTATCTAAGCAACCTTCCACTTCACAACCAATCCAACAATCAACTACAATTACAAAACCAAAACCTTCTTTGAAAACCATTTGGAGGATTAACAAACCTAGAAAATTCATAAAATTTCACATTTTAGGATGAAAACTTTAAAAATTTGAAATAGTACATTCAGATCTGGAATAGCAAATTATGTACTGTAACAACAGATTATGTACTGTAGCAAAATGCATCAGATTTTTTTTTAAATAGTAGATAATCGATTGTCAGATACCCATAATTGGTTATGGCCAAACCAAATCCAATTTTTTTTTTGAACAGTAGATAATTGATTATTAAATGCCCATAATCGATTATTTTCGAAACCAAATCACAAACAGTTTCTGAAACTCCAGATAATTGATTATTAGATGCCCATAATCGATTATCTGGGAGGATTTTCGAAAAAACATGATTCTCTTCGAAGAAAACTCAAAATTTTCAACCAAATAACATAGATTTTCAAATCAATGGTGTTCCAACAACCTCAATCCACCTCAACCAAGTTGATACAAATCAAATCATACAACAAATTCAACATTTCATCACAAAATCATCAATTTCTCATCCAAATCTCAAAATTTCTCCCAAAACCCATTTTCACCCAAATCTGACAAAATGGCAACATCCACAAAGATTCAACCGATCACAAGACAAGAAATCAACATACCAACAATTATTAACACAAAATAACTGATTTGTAAGCTTCCCTTACCTCTAAAAGTTCCTGAATATGAATTTTAGGTTCTTTGAGAATCCGGTGTTCTTGAGCCAAATCTAGTTAGGATCGTTCCTTTCCTTACCATAATCACTAGTCGGGCTTGGAAATCTTTCAACACACTTATCAACTTCAGATTTCTAGAGAGAGAATTGAAGAGAGAGAAAGTGTAGAGAGAGAAAGAGAATGGGGGAATGAGGGGAAATCCCTCCCCTTCCCTTATATAATCGACCTCCCTGGAGCTCTTGCATGGACTTTTGGCCAACTGATGCCCAAATCTCACCAAGCCACTTCCTTTATCTCAAAACTAGTTTAACTTAACCGTTTTCTCTCAAAAGTCCAACATCACACTCACAGCATACCCACATTGGCTCAAGCAAATATCTCAAGTTTCCTAAATTCAAATCTGAATTTCAAACAAACAACACCAAACCATCACTACATACAACATACCATGCATAACAACAATTCATTTATTTCTTTTAATCACTTAAATTACATATCAAATTTCTACTTTTTAGTTATTAAAACACTTAATCATAAATTAAGAAAAACACGGTGTTACATTTTATAAACTAATTGTTTTAAACAATAATTAAAATAATAAATTTTCAATGGATATTTTTAATGTATATATATATGTGTGTGTGTGTGTGTGTGTATTATAATTATTACTTTTTATAATAATATAATATATATTTATATGAAAAGTCATATATTTAATAAACATACATTTTATTTCTTATATTTAATAAATATAATATTTAATAATATTATATAATTTAATCATATATTATATTTATTAAATATATTATATACTCAAATTAAAATTCAGAAAAAAATATAGTCAAATTAAACATAATTAAGTTTTTAAAATTTATATTTATTAAATTTTAATAAATGTAATATAGATTTAAAATTAATTAATTTTAATATTTATAATCTTTATTACTATATTTTGAAATATAATATATAGTCAAATTGTATAAATATTAAATGCTTATTAATCTTTTATTAGATACATTAATTAATTAGGGAAATTAAATAGAGATGTTAATAATTAATAAAAATATATAACTGTAATTAAAATTAAGTTCTGCATTTAATGTTTGTCTTCAAGTCTATTTTGTTTTATATATATATATATATATATATATATATTAAGTTCCAACATACTTATCCTAGAAAAAAACAGGTGTGCGGATCGCCTGACTAAATATGGAACTTCTTCTCGGGAAGAAATGAAGATTTGGATCTCTTCTCAATCATTTATTTATTTTGTTTCCTTAACTGATGCCTTGGGTATCACCAAGCTGAGATTTTAGTTTTATTGTTCGCTTTGTTCTTTATATTCCCATACATAAAATAAATAAATAAATAAATAAATATATATATATATATATATATATATATATAGATTTGGACAAAAATCGACAAATGATATTGATTGCATGTACCATGAATTTTTATTCTGGTGGCTGTCTCACTCACCCAAACAACTAGTTATCACGTGTATATTTGTTGTTTAGCTACTATGTTAATATTCACGGATTGTCTGTCCTCTTTATAAAAATAAAATAAAATAATATTCACAGATTGAATTCTGACCAGAATTGATGTAGCATAGAAGGACTAGTCCTGACATTTTATACATGTATTTTAAAATATAAATATATATATTTTATAAAAAATAGACGCATAATTTTATTAAAAAAATATATTTTATTACATTAAATGAAGAATATAATTTTAACAACTCTAAAAAAGATATATCATATTTTTTTATTGAATTTATTTGTATAATATCGTTTATTATCGAACAAATATTTTTTCTACTCATAAAATTATTACTTATTACTTATAAAATAAAATACGTAAAATATCATAAAAAGTAATTTCTTCGAACATTCTGAGAAGAAAAATTACTAATGATAACATCAACATTAACATTTTGTTTTGTATAAATCGAATTAGGATGGAAAAAAATATGGAGGATGAAAATAAGATGGAAGTTATTAATATGAGCACCTTGTTAAAAATTCTCGTGCTCTTACTGACCCTTAAGTGTGAAATTATTTTTAATTCTTTTTTAAAAAGTCTACTATTGAAATGTTTTTGTTTTATTTAAAAAAAAAAATTTTATAACATAAAATTTTTAAAAATGATAATAAATAATTTTATGTTAATAAAAAAATAATAGAGTAAAAAATTTAGTTTTTTAATTAATATAAAAATATCTTTCATATAATTTATTTATCTCTTTTCGCTTTTGTTTTTCTATCCATCCAAACAAACAAGTGAAGAAATTTTTTTCACTCCTTTTTTTTATCCATTCAAACAACATATCTTTTTCACTTATTTCTCTTTTATTTTTAATCTTCTTATTTTTATCCTCCTTATTTCAACCTTAACCCAAATAAAGCACAAGAAATAAAAGCATACATTTTTTTATAAATACATAAATTATATATATATATTTATCTTATCTTAATACTCTTTCTTTCTTTAAAAATACATTAGGGTAACCAATAAGTTCTTATAACAATAATGAACAATCATTAAACTTTTACTGTATATGAAAAACCAAAAAATAACTATATAACTCATTATAGCTAAATGGTAAACAAAATGAGAAATTAAAAATAATACAAAATTAATAGTTTAAAAATATTGAGTTTTAAAACTTACACGGTAAATTATTTGGTTGAAAAATCAAGAAAATAAATAGTAAAAACATAGTTAATTATTTTTTTTCTCCTTAAAGTTATTAAAATTTTTTTGGGACCCTTGGCCCTAGGCCCCTCGGGCTATGAGCATAGTCAAAATATAACTCTTTCAATTAAAATAGACAGATTATAACATTTTCTTCTATGGAGTTATTTTTATTTTGATAAAGTCTACTATGTAGTTTATTAGTGTCCGTAATTGTAAACATTCTAATTCCTGAGCCCACCAAGATATGTCTGTGACTGGAGTTCCAGTGCTCAATTCCCTAGTAGCGATAGGACAAGGTTGGGAGATGTTATTTACACAGTCCTGTCTTCTCTTTGCTCAGTCCGCCTTTTTTTAATTCTTTTTTTTTTTTATAAAAATACTTTTGACAGAAAATAATTTTTGTTGTGCATTGTAGGTTGACACCTCTCTATTACGTATGGTAGAAAACCCTGAACCCGCAGGGACCTACCCAAACCCACCCCAACTTTGACGGGAAAAAAATTGCATTGACCAAGTTTAGGGTTTCTCCGTTAGCTTGAAGCGGGGTTAGGGATTTCACTACCCACCTTGTCCTTGAACCTACTCCGGTATATGAAATTACTAAATTGACCTTAAATAACTATGTATATTACTTTTTTATAAAATTAATGTTTTAAAGGAATCTCTTACAAAATTAGTTTCACACATTATATAGGCAAAAAATCCAATTGATAGTTGCAAAAATTAAATAGGCATTTCTTATAAAAAGCTGAAAAATGTAATTAGACAGTGGGGACAAGGCAAGTTGAGGAAAAATCGACCCCAAATGGAGGCAAGGGTGGGGTATGAAATTTTAACCCCGTTGAGTATCATGGGTGGGGAAGGTACCCCTCCTCGTTGCCATGTATACTCTCTATGTAAATTAATCACACAAAGAAAATTAGTTTTTGTTATGAATTTTAGTCAAAATACAAAACAAAAATAGTTTCTATTGTGTATTTTAGTTGAAATATGAAACGAAAACTAGTTTTTGTTTTGTAGTTAATTTATTTTATGTGTGTTTAGTGTTTATGTTATGATTAAATAATTTAATAACTTTTATGAGATAAATAACTCGTTAAATAAAATATTTATATGAATGTATTTAATTTAGTTAATTTTGGTGCTTAATTTTTATTTGTTTTAAATAAACTTAATATCGCATATTTTGATAAATAAAATATGAGGTAAAAATATTAGACAAATCAAAATAAGTTAACATACTCATTCAAAATAAGTCAACATAAGATGAAATAATACAAAATAACTGAACATGATATAACTAAGTCATTTATAAGAGAAGAAAATAAGAAAGTAAAATAAATTGAATTTCTCCAATGAGTTAATTCAATTGAATTTTATAAGAAAATTTATAGATTTTTATAGAAGTTCTCTCATTTAACTTTTTCAAAAGTTGAGGTATATAAATTGATTTTAACTTATGGATAAATTCAATTTATTTTACAGACTTATTTTCTTCTTTCATAAGTGTTTATGAAAAAAGTTAACCAAACAAGGCCATATTAAGAATTGTAAAACTATTGAAAATTAAGATAATTTCTCCTACAATATGGTTAAATATTGACAATTTTTACGGCTTTAAGATATTTTTATTGATTTAATTGAGATCAGTTACACTTTGTTTTTAAATTTTAACCTACAATTACAATTTTTTTATTATAACAGAGTGTGCTTAAAGATGAGAAGTTCAATATATTCCCCCTAGATATTTATAAAATGCTCTGTTGCACTTGTGGTGGAGTGACACTACTATTTATAGGCATAAGTCAGATGAAGATTCGGCTTGAGGTGGTCACCTACTTGGGTTGAACAGGATCTAGAGTGTAGGTTAACCCTTGTGTGAGGGTCTTACAGTCATTAGATGAGCATCTTTTTTGAGTAGGATCAATGTGCATACATTCCTTTGGAGGTAGGATAGGACATGTCTAGGTTCTTGTGTTACCTGACCATGGCATCTGACTCAAGATAGGAAATAATTTGTGGATTGTGGTATCTTCTTAACTAGGTCGGTGGTCATACCTAGTTTGAGAGTATGCTAATTGGACCAGACTTGCTCAGGTTGAAGAACATGAACTTTTCTTGTTAAGGAATAAAGATTTTAATGAAAACAACCTAAATAGAAGAATTTCTATCCTTGATTATGAATAATTGTAAGGCTTCTAAATTCAACTAAGATTGACTCATTAGAATTGAAACCTAAAATTAAACCAAAGTTTTCCTAAATTTAAAAGAATTTAATGGTTATACACTGATAGTGTAAAGTAGTTTTACACTGTTATCCAATCACAAACAACCATTTATTGTAAGTTTGTTGACTTTTATAATAAATACTTTAAAAGACATATTAATGGTGATTTCTGATTGAATGACAGTGTAAAACTTTTTATACTGACAGTGTATGACCATTAAATTCAATTTAAAATCACAAGTGGTTTTCTAACAAAATCAAAGGTTTTTAAATCTAAATTTTGCGTGAATGAATTTATTGAATTAAGTGTTTTAAAACTAAATAAATGTGTTTGTTTGGATAATTTCTAAATGATTAAAACCTTTTACTAAACATTTTTATAAAATCTAAAATTGTATCTAGAACATCTTGACATAGGTGTGATGTTTTGAATATATCTTGAGTTGTAGAATTTCGAAATAACATAAAATTAACGTCAAAATTTTAAGGTCAAAATTATTTATAACTTGTATAAAGACATTTTAGACCAGAAAAACTGTGATAATCGATTAGTTATTAGGATAATCGATTATCTTGCTAAAGATCTAACTGTAATTGATAATCAATTACCATGGAGGTCAGTATAGTCAACCCCATCGATCAAGTTCTTATGTCCAGGTAAATGCTCGAAAAGCTTAAATCTATTATTTTTTGTTGATTAATTTTTTGTGAATGTGACAATTTGTGAATCAGAGCAAGCATTAGCAAATAGCAAGGTAGAGAACTTAAATAACCCATCTGATGCATCCACAACTCAATCAATCCGCCACCCGATTTAACCAAATGAACGAAATATCAATCCATATTTTTCATATATCAGTTTGCTTTAGTTTGAAATTTTTGAACCTAAATTTGACCATAACCAATTAGCTCAGCCCTAATTTTTTATCTCATAGAATTGCTTTGAGAAAACTACAATCTTTTTTATGCTATTCCTATTGATATATATCCATATGAAATTATGGATGAAAAATCTATGGATGATTATACAATTTTTTTGAATATAAAACTAATACTTAAATCTTTATTTTGAAGGAACATCGAACTTGCCCATAAGCTAATACAATGTTTAAATTTATGGTTTGGTCTACTTCAAGAATAATATTTAAATCTTTATTGGCTAGCTATTTATTCGGGTTCCAGAGAGTATTCAGCTGCTCAAGTTTGAGAAACGAAGTGTTCTGCTACAAGACGCCTTAGAATCTTGCCAGTTGCGGTCTTGGGCAATGAATCAGTAATGAAGACCTTTTTAGGGACTTTGAAGGTTGCAAGGTTCTTCTTGCTAAATCTCTGCACCTCTGCCTCATCAACGTTTGATCCTTCTTTTGGGATGATTGCACAATTTATCTGTTAAAATGTTACATACGATGAATAATTCAACTCAAATTTTCAACAAACTAGCAAATGCATCTAGTAAGCCCCCAAATTTCTGACCTATCTTTCTATTCGCAAGGTAATTGACCTGGGTTACAAATGAATTTTTGGTATCCTTGTAGTACCTATTTCCTTATAATTTTTTTTATTTGACAACTTTTTTCTTATTTTTAATTTAAATTTTTTAAATCAGGAAAAAAAATATAACCATACAAAAACGAGTGTCGTTATTCTAAGGAAAAGAGTATGTACTGTGTGAAGACTGAAATTTTTTTCCCTAACCACATGTATATGACAGAGGTAGTTACTAACAAAAAAGAAAGGGTTGTTTCCCTCTCCCATTGCAACGACCACACCTGTGATGCTTACGTAATGTTGAGCTTTTCCAGCCAATAGAAGCCAACTTTTGCACTTTGAATAAATTATGAAACTTCAAAATTATTGTAGTTTGTCGATAAAATATCTGAATATTGAAAAATCTTTTTATTCATTTTTAGCTGTAAGATAGGTCAGAAGTGAAACGATGTTTACATACGGACATAAATTAAATGATGCCGTGTGCTTTGTTATATGCAAGAAGTTGTTGTGGACAAACCAACAAAGTCTCCTGGAGTATAAAGATGATGAAGATCATATAAGCGTTCCGTTTGGCTTTCAGGTAGGAGTTACTCTCTTGGTAGGGCATCATGTGAGTCATGAATTAAAAGATCATTGATTAGTTGATTACCAACCAATATACTACACGTATAAGTCATCATGTGAGTTACTCTCATGGTAGGGCATCATGTAAGTCATGAAATAAAATATATGTGGGTCATCTTCTGTGCACTTTAGTTTTGGGTGACACACTTATTGAGAAGAAAATAAAATGAATTAATGAGATAAAATGAATAAAGTTTCTTTTATAAATTAAAATCAACCCATGTAGCTCAACATTTTTAGAAGCTTTCTCTTCTTCATAAGTTTAATTACATTAATTAATTTTAATTGATGAGAAAATTTTCATTCATTTTATGATTTATTTTTGTCTCTTATAAATATTTATTGAAATCCGTTCTTGGTAAGTACATTGGAACTATTTTTTTTTCCGGTAAATACAACTGAATTTATGCTCATGAATTTATTACCTTTGTTTGCTTGAAAGGTTTATTGAGAAGTGTTTGCTTTTTTCGGTAGACACAACTGGATTTTATGCTTATGAGTTTATGACCTTTCTCTGTTTGAAAGGTTTATTGATTTCAAAGTGTGATTAAAAAAGAGATAAAAAAACAACGGAGAGGCCGAAAAACAAAAGGAATAAAGGGAACAAGACTACGGACACGATTCCTCTAAAATGATTTTTTTTTTCTAAAACAAACAATTAAGCGTATCAACTTTGTTTTAGTTTAAAATAAAATATATCATAACCTCAATCAATTAAAAGTTGAAAATAAATGTACTTTTTACAAGACTATTTACGAAATAAACTCGTTTTATAATAGTTTAGCCCCTCTAAAAACACATACCTCTTCGCCATATTTGTCATCTGGCACTCCGAATGCAACTGCCTGAGCAATGTCTGGATGAGATAGAAGGACAGCATCCACCTCTATTGGTGATATTTTCTCCCCTAAAAAAAAAACAGGAAAACTTGCTTATATAACACCATAATTTGATAATATACTACACATATATAAAAGAAGGAAAATGCTACCGATATTTTCACATACATAACTCTCATACGTTACCATCTCCATTTGTTATTATAATTTACTTTCTAATATGCCTACCAAAACTCCAATTTCAATTATGTTTAAAAAGATGAGATGACATAAAGTAATATACAAACATAAAATAAAAATATGAAACTGATTCTTCGGTTTTATTATTAGCTGACAAAATAGACAGTTAAGAACGAAACCGACGGTGCAATGCCATGAAGGAATATATACGCCATCCCCAGGCCACTTTCTTAGGAAAAGTGTAGAACCCTTGACATGCTCGAAAAGTTATTGCCTTATGAGTCATAAATAAATAACCATTATTTGCCAATAAGCAACAACCGTCAAATGTACGTGTTACGTTTCAATACAAAAAATACACAACATTAATCTACTCTTCTTCTTCTTTTTTGTGTGTGTGTGTGTACTAATCTCCTCTTTCTTTAAAACATTAAAACCACCAAATTTCATAGTGATCTTTTCTTATGATCATAGGAACGGAAAAACTTTCCTCTGAATTTTCAAAATAGCCAATTCATAAACATTTGCCATGCAGAATGAGCTATATAATAAAACTATAAATATACCTCCACGATTAATTAGCTCCTTGATGCGACCCACAAGGTGCAAATACCCGTCCGTATCCAAAAACCCGATATCACCGGTGTGGAACCACCCGAATTGAAACGCAGCATTATTCGCATCAGGGTTGTTCTTATACCCTTTGGTCACATTGGGTCCCCTAATACAAACCTCACCATTCACCCCAGCCTTTCGAATCTCACCCTCCTCATCCAAAATCGCCATTTCCTGGCCCACGGGCTTTCCAACGGACCCGGCCCGGTGAGGCCCATCTTCGGGCAACGGGTTCGACGCCATCAAATGTGACGCTTCCGTCATAGCATACGCCTCCAAAACCGGGGCCCCGAACGCCTCCTCCAACCGCTCCAATATAGCCGGTGCAAGCGACGCGCTGCAGCTCCGAATAAACCGGAGCTTCGGGTAAACCCGTTCCGGGTTTTTCAAGTGACGCTCCAATACGATTTGGTGCACCGTAGGAACCGCGGTGTACCACGTGGCGTTGTACCTCGCCATGTCGCTCCAAAACGTGGAGGCGGAGAACCTCCCCGCCGCCGGGAGCGCCACGGAGGCTCCGGCGGCGAGTGAACTCAGCAAGGCGGCGAGCAAGCCGTGGACGTGGAACAAGGGGAGAACGATCACGGTCGAGTCGGACTCAGTGAGTCTGTACACGGTTTTGATGTTCTCCACCGAAGAGGCTAAGTTGTGCTGCGTCAACGGCACGCCCTTGGGGCGGCTCGTGGTGCCGGAGGTGTGCAGGAAGAGCGCCACGTCGGACGGGTCGTTGGCGAGTTCGGAAACCGAGTCGGTCGCTGACTCGGACTGGCTCAGAGAGAGACTCAGCTCCGCGGCTTCGCCCTCGGCGAGCCAGGCCGTTGCTTGAGGAACGCCAAGCTTGGAAGCCGCGGCTTGAGCCGGCTCGTTGCCTTCCTTCGACGTTAGTAACAGCTTCGATTCTGAGTCGGATAAATAGAACTCGAACTCTTCCGCTGTGTAAGCCGCGTTCAACGGTGCCGCCGTGGCTCGCGCTCGAACAACGGCCAAGAACGTTATTATAAACTGAAAAATAAAATAAAAAATGAATTAGAAATAATAAACGGAAAATAAAATAGTGGCGGTGTTTTTTTTTTTGTGTGTTGGCAATGAAACAGTGAGAGGAAAATAATTTTGTTTGGTTTTTGAGAGGGGAGGACCTCGACGATGTTGGGGAAGGTGAGGGCGACGACATCGCCGGGCTTGATGCCGGCGGAGAGAAGGCGCGAGGCGGCGCTTTCGACGAGGTGGTGGAGGCGCGAGTGCGTAAGGTCGAATTTGCCGGAGACGGAGACGGCTCGGTGGGAGGGGAATATTCCGGCGACGTGATGGAGCAATCCGGAGAGTGTGGTTGAAGCTTGCATTGTTTTGTGTTGGCAATCTTATGATGGGCACAGGTAACGTGAGAGTGTGAGATATACAAAGGATGCGAGTATTAGGGGGTGGCTGTTTCGTGAACGTGGCGAGTTGTGATACGTGGAGAGCGAATATAGTACGCAGTAAATTGCGAACGCACCATAAGGGTTTCAGCGTCTCGGCCAAGCTGCTTAAAGTTATATTATTACTACATTGATCGACATTTTAGTATTTTAAAAAAAAATTATATTAATCGACGTTTTAATGAAATATTTAAAAATTTATTTCAATTTTTCTCTTAATAAATACATTTATCTTAAAATATGTAATAATGTATTTAAAAAATTAAAAAAAGAAAAAAAAGATTATGCACTGACAGTGTAAGGCTGTTTTACACTGTTATCCAATCATAAACTATCATTTATGGTAAGTTTGTTGACTTTTACAATTACTATCTTAAAAGTCATAACAACGGTGATTTGTGATTGGTTGGTAGTGTAAAAATTTTTACACTGACAGTGCATAACCATTAAACCTTTAAAAAAAAAAGAGTAAGAATATTTTTGTAAAATTATCCCTTAATCTGTGTGAAAAAAGCTTAAAGGTCAATTAAATTAGAATTGAATGAGTAATTTATTAGTTAAAAATTTATAAGTTAACTTATTAAATTAGAAATGTTTAATAAAATTATTTATTAAAATAGTTGATAAATATAAAATTATATAAAAAGATATAGTTATATAAATTTTATATTATTTTTAAACCAAAAATATATATTTTTAAGTAATTATAGTTAAAT
The DNA here is from genome assembly GCA_004329165.1 of Spatholobus suberectus. Taxonomy (NCBI): domain Eukaryota; kingdom Viridiplantae; phylum Streptophyta; class Magnoliopsida; order Fabales; family Fabaceae; genus Spatholobus; species Spatholobus suberectus. Next base: position 15,765,349 of record CM014735.1, read on the forward strand.
TTTATTAATTTTAGATTATTATTACTGTTTAATGATTAAATATTTTATTAAATAATAGAATAGTGAAAATTGTATTAATTTCAAAGAAATTAAAGTATATTAATACACAAAAAAATGTTAATGTGCAAATTATTGTATAAATTATTGTACAAATATCATTTCTCGGTTATAAATATACTTTATTGTCGATATAGTAATATATTGAACTCTTATCTGCAAAACGTATAAAAAGTAAGAATAAAGTACAAAATTCAATTGAAAATTATTAATTCATTTTCAGGAAAATAAACAACGTTTATTACTAGTTAATATTGATGTTGAAGAATTTACTAAAATTTTGATGCCTTTAATGAGATCACAATGTTTTGATTAAGAAAACTATTTCATTTCTTTTTTATCAAACAGGAAAAATGCTTATATTTTCCTATATCAGTATATCTACATTTATATCTATCTATCTATTTCTCTATATTTATATATGTGTGTGTGTATATATATATATATAAGTAAAATACACTCGAACTCAAATATATATATAACCAATTGTTTTATATAATGTTAATTATTATATTTATTAAATATGATTTATTTATTATTTTTTAGAGAATTTATCAAAATTAATAAATGCTATTAAATATATGACTTTCCAAATCTCTATATATATGTGTGTGTGTTAAAATAAATGTAGTATTTAAAACTATTAGTGTAGTATAATAAATATATCAATAAATATACCTTAATTTTTCCTTCCTTAGTATTAATTATCATAATTACAAATGTTATTATATAATTAAATTTATAATACTATTAAATATTATATTTATTACATATAATAAATTTATTAAATTTAATAAATATAAAATATATTTATTAAATGTATGACTTTTCTATACATTTATATATACACATAATCTACTATTAAATGAAAAATAATTATTACAAAATTTAATGACAATATATATGTGTAAACATTAAAATATAGATTAAACTTTTTCTTGTTTTTATCTTTGTTTAAAAAAATTAGTTTACAACTAACATTATGTTAGTCCAACTGGAACTAGATTTGAATTATTTAAGTAAGATTTCGAGTTCGAGTCTTACGAATAAAAAAAAAGGTGATTGGGAGAGGAGACTCCACTAAAGATGATTAGCCAAGTTTCTTAACAAAGATTAGTCATCGGCAAAGCTAATAAATACTTCACACTAATGACATGATAAGAAAAAAAAAATCAATTTATAAACCATATTTGTAAAATAGAAAAAAAAATGTATATATTTATATATATTATATATGAACAATAAATTGATAATATATTTAATAGATATAATATTATTAAATATAATATATTTAGGAAATTTAATAAATGTAATATATTTATACTAAATATATGACTTTTCATATGAACCTCTCTCTCTCTCTCTCTCTCTCTCTCTCTCTATATATATATATATATATATATAAAATTATAAATCAAATATTAATTAAAATTAATACTTATGTATACAAAAAATATATATTAAAAATAGTCTATAAACCATATTTGTAAAACAGAAAAAATAAATGTATGTTAGTATAATATATATAAATTGATAATATATTTAATAAATATAATTTTACTAAATATTATATTTATTAAATATAATATGTTTATGAAATTTAATAAATGTTATATATGTTCACTATTTATGTGACTTTTCACACACACACACACACACACACACACATATATATATATATATAGAGAGAGAGAGAGAGAGAGAGAGAGATGTATGTATGTATATATTAAAAATAAATTATTAAATGAAAGTAATGTATAAAAATTAATACATATATAGTAAAATATATTAAAAAATCATTATTATTAGTTTTATTTAAATTAATTAAATTACGAAACATATTTGAAAACATAAAAATTCAAAATCATATTAGTATATATAGTTTATATAAATTGACAATATATTTAATAATTTATTTCTTAATTTAAAGATATATGTATGTTATATATAATTATTAAATAAAAATAATATTTGAAAATTAATACTTATATATATATATATGAAAGAAAATATATTAAAAATTTATTATTATTAATATTATTTAAAATAATTAGTTTATGAAACATATTTGAAAATTGAAAAATTCAAAATCAGATTAGTATATATAAATTGAACAATATATTTTGTAATTTCTTCTTAATTCCTATCTTTAACTATTATCCTAAATCAATTGTTTTGAATTTTTTTAAATTTAACCATATATTGAAAATAATCCTTTATTAGTTATTATTTCTCTTAAGACATATTTTTTATTAATTAAATTGAAAAAAAGAAAAATAGACTTGAAGACAAGTATTAAAGTGTTATTTATATAAAAATATAAATAATATTTTTCTTGAATATGTTTTAACTATAGTATTTATAAAATACAATATATAATTAACTATAATGTTACTATTAAAAACTATATTTATTAAACAAAAAATATTTATGAAATTTAATAAATGTTATATATATTTATTAAACATGTAACTTTTCACATGATTTTATATAAATTAAAATACATTATTAGAAACACACACACACACATTAAATTTTCTTAATGTTTTAAAAACTTGGTTTATAAATCATAATTCAAAATAGAAAAGGCAAATACATACATACAAACACACACACACACACACACACATATATTTGTACATAAATTTATAAATATATAAAAAAATTATCTTTTAATTTATATCTATAATTATTATTTTAAGTAAATTAACATGAATTATTTTAAAATTAAATGCATGTATGTATGTAGTATGTATGTATGTATGTATACATATATATAACATGTTGTAAAATAACTAAATTAAAATACATATTAATATAATTATAAAATTATTTAAATTTTTTCATATGTTATCAATTAATTAAACTAATCATTTTTGTTTATTGTATTTTTATTTTATCCATATAATATAGTAATTTGAATTTTATTTACTATAAATAATTAAAACTATACATGTTATGTAGTTTATAGGATGATTTATACATTAAATAAATTAAGTTACATTATTTTATATAAACCGAGCAAAACAACAGGATTGAAAATTTTAATTTACAAATGTTGCATGTTTCATTTGAAAATATAGTAAATAAAAAAATATTAAACTGGATTTAAAAAGTAATTTTGTGATACACATTTCGCTATTTAATTAAGATAATATGTTAGTTTTTACTTTATGTCTGTTATCTCTTATGTATCATTATTTAGATATGTATTGAATCGCTAGTACACTCACTTGATAGAATGACTTATAATAAAGTCTATAATTAGATTTTTTAAGGAAGGGTGTGCTAAAATCAATATATGCGTATTTAGTTAAAAAATTTTAAAAGAATAATAATTTAGCCTTTTGAAAATAAATTTTGTTAAAAGAAAATTATTATCTTTTTAAAATTTGAATTGAAACATTAATGAATCAAACTTATTCAATTAAGAAAGATATTTGACTTGAAGTCTTTAATAAGTCATTCAAAATTATTATTAGCTATATATGTCTAAATAAAATGATAAGTGTTAATATATATTGACACTACTCTACGTAAAGCAAATTATTTAGCATGTAAAAGTAATAAATGATTTTTACAAATTAGTAATAGAAAAATACTTACATTATAAAAAAGGAAAAATATATTAACATATACAAATATATCAAACTAATATTTATTCTAATGTGTGATTTACTTAAAATACACATCTAAATTTTAAAAAATATATAAAAAATAAAAAATATCAGAGAACAAGAGTAATTATCACTCCTTTATAATTGACAGTATTGTTTAAATAAAAACTTAATTATCGACACATAAGAGGGATTAAAAAAATAATATTAAAACTTAAATCAGATTGACCAAAAAATAACTAATAACATTACCTCTATCTTATCATACACAATTAATTATAGAGAAAAATATTGGCAAAAGTTATATCACTAAAAAGTTGCGATTCTTATTATTACTTAAAATGAAAATATTCGCAAGAGTAAGAACAACCCATATTATAAGAAAGACTATCCAAAGTGTATCCCATGAGACGATGCTTCATGGTCTCTAGGCATGTGATTAGACTCAAACAATTTTCTTACGTATCTTGGGGAATCTAAGTTAGTCAGAAAACAAATCATATGCTTGATAAGAAATACTAATTGAACAATAAAATTACCAAAATTTTAAAAGTCAATTTAATAACAATTACTTTACTTGATTTCTCCTAGCATTTGAAAAAAATATATATATTCTTTTAAAACATCTACTTATAACCCCAAGGGGTTAGTTGAGTGGAACAAAAAAGAGTCTGCATTTGATAGGTCGCAGATTCGAATCTCTACTCGTTTTTTTGAGATGAAGTAAATGTAAGTATTTCTATAAACGCTCTTTGAGCCTAAAGACTTTCCTGTCTTGGACTAGGACACCATCCATTTCCCCTAAATTTTTCAGACCAGAAAAAAAAAACACATCTACTTATGCCTTAAGTTCGTTAATTTCAGGTTGCATTTGTTCTATCCTTACATTTTTTTTTGTCACCATGTTATTAGTAAGAAATATCTACCAATTTTGTTGATGATTAATCTTTGTCAAAAAACTCTGCTGACCGAGTAAGAAGTAGATCCAGTAACTTGAGATGGTGTTACCCCAAATCTCATACCACAGATATGTCCAGGATGTTCCTTTTCATAAACTCTCACGAAGACCGCATTCTTAAAGAAACAGATTGAATTTCATCATGTAATATTTCCGATATATAACATTCAATACACATATAAAATTTAAAGCTGACCAATATCACAGTAGTCTAATATAGAAGAAGGTGGGTATAAAAATAAAACGAAAATGTTAAACTTCAACTTTTTATAATATACTAGTAAGTATTTTTTATATATTTTTTATATTCTAAAAATATTAAGCAAATATTTAAATTTACGTAAATATATAAACAAAAAATAGAAGAGATAAATTATTATTATTATTATTATTATTATAAAATGGTGAAATTATATAACTTAAGATAACATAAAAGTATAATAGGAGTTTTTTTATTATTAACAATCAGGTTTCTATTTTACTAATAAAAAATAAATTAGAAAAGGTAATAATTTTAAATTGATGATGAAATTATAGAAATAATTTATTTAAATTAACACAGATAATTTTTATGTCACTTAATTTGATATAATATGAAAAAATTAGAAATTCAAAATTAAATTTAAATTAAGATTAATTAAATTTAAGTAATAGTATTTAAGAAAAAATATAGGCTTAATTATGTTTTTAGTCCCCTAAATTTGAGAAATGTATTTTTTTAGTCCCTCAAATTAAAAATTAATCTTTTTAGTCTCTCAAATTTTAAAAATCCCTATTTTGGTCCTTTTGCCTAAATGCAATTAGTGACTTTACTACATAAAACCCACCCAGTAATGTTTCTATCAATAAAAACATCACACCAAACTTAACTGATGCTATACAGCTAATTCAATTTGTCCTAAAAATAATATCGTAGGTGGTCCTAAAGAACTAAAACAATATTTTTCAAAATTTGAGGGACTAAAAAGATTAATTTTTAATTTGGAAGACTAAAAAAATACATTTCTCAAATTTGGGAGACTAAAAACATAATTAAACCAAAAATATATATAAAAATTATGAAACACTTGATATGAGAAAATTCTTGTAATTAACTAAAAATAAATAAATCTTAAAATTCCTTTCATTTAAATATAATTACTCAAATTTAATATATAAAAATTAATAAAAAGGGAAATAAGAAATACGTGATGTAAGTGAAGACGAATATTAGGACATTGATTTGATAGGTTTTGGGTTCGAATATGATAGGTTTGGCTAAGAAGGAATCTGGCCATTGTTGGAATGTATATAAAAGAAAAGGAATAAAAGAAAGAAGAAGAAAAAAAAGAAAAAAGAAAAGAAGAAGGAAGCGATTGTAAAGTGAGCTAGTTTCAACGGGGGCAGACTACGGAATTTTGTTTTCAAAAAGTTAAAAAGACCACAGAATTTTTGGGCTAAAAACTAAAAGGTCTACATGTTTCATGGATGTTTAATAGGACAAAATTTAGATGTGATTTTTTAAATATTTTTAGTATTATTTTTAATTATAATTATTGTTCCACTTAGACAATTTACATAATAAAAATTTACATTTAATATCAGCATATTATTAAGATGAAATTTCAGTTGTCATTAAAAAACAACATAAAAAATATCTATGTAAGTTTTGTCCTTTTTATTAATTTAGTAATCATTAATTATGGGTTTAATTCCTCTAAAATTAAAAATATATACAAGTTAAAAAAGTAGAAAAGAATTTATTTTTAATATAAATTAAAATATTTTATAAATTTATTTTATTCTAAATTAAGGATAGACGTTCTATTTTTTATTTTTTATTTTTACTTTTTGCTTTATTTTTAAGAAAAATATTTTAAATAAATCAAGGCCCATTTCCAATGCTTCAATTCAGTTAAAGTCAACACAACTGGAAGTTCCTTGGGAAATCTTGGGTTATCTGGTTTTGGAGGTCTTATTCGGGACCATTGTGGACAATGATTAACTGGTTTCTCAAGTTCATGTGAAGTTGCTACAAGTCTCAATGCAGAATTGTTTGCAATCCTTCTTGGTGTTCAGTTAGCCTGGACCAAGGGATACAAAAATGTTATTTGTGAACCAGATTCTCAACTTGCTGTCAACTTGATCACTCACGGTGTTAACCATTTACATCCTTATGTTGCTATCATCCACTGCATACACCACTTCACAACCTATGACTGGAATCTTAGGGCTGGGGTAGTTTTTGGTTGAGTTTTGAAATTTTCAAAAATTACAACCAGTTTTTAGTTTTTAAAAATTAGTTTTTTTTTTTTTTTATTTCAAAATAAACTCACTTTAAAATTTCTTATTATGTTAAAATTAGTTTAAAGATATGTTTGTGTGGTGATGACAGTAGTAGTGGTGATGGCAACAATAATAGTGGTGGCGATGGTAATGCCGGCGGTGACTGGGTGTCGACGGTGACGGTTGTGGAGTGTAGATGGTGACAGTTGTGGTCGTGTCGACGGCAACGGTTGTGACGGTACCGGTGGGGTGGTGGTGGTGGTGACGGTGCCTGTGATGGTGGCAGCGACACTGGTGGTCGTGGTTGTGGCATTGATAATGGTAGTGGTGATGAAGCTTGTGGTGGTGGAGGCGATGTCGGTAGTCATGGTCATGGTAGTAATGGCGGTGGTGATGGCGGCGGCAGCAGTGGTGACGGCAACAGTAGTGATGGCCGTGGCAGTGGTGATGACAATGGCGATGGTTGTGGTGGTGGTGGTGGTGGTGGCAAGAAAGACTATTGTCAAATATAGTGATGTGTATTTTTTTTAAAAACTAAAAACCAAATTCACAATTTTTTTTTTCTTTGATTTTGAAAATGAATATAAGAGAGTTTTGAAATTGAGTTAAAAATCATTTCAGCTCCATTTTAGCTAAATGCGTTTTGTTTTGAAAATTAGATTTGAAAACCGAAAACCAAAAACTCACAATCACCCCAAACGGGCCCTTAGTTTCCAACACTCGTTTTGTGAAGGGAATGCTTGTCCTGATTGGCTTGCTAAGCTTGGTGTTTCGCCATATGAATTGCACCTTCTGGGATCTTTGCCCAACTCAAACTTTATTTACTGATGCTTTAGGAGTCTGCACTGTTAGACAATAGCTCCCTTGGTTTTCTGTTACTTGTATCCTGTTTTTAATTTTCAGATGAATCAAAAAAAAAAAAGTACCCTTTCTTTGAATTATTTTGTATTATATGCACGATAACATTTTTAAAAAAGCAATTATAAGAAATTAGTTTATAAGAATATTATAAATTATATTATACTCAATATAAAAAACTTTGTTTTTACTGGACGCACTATCAAGATCTTGATGGTGATGGAGAATTAATAGGAAAAAGAAGAAGTGGACTTTCAATATCATTAAGAAGAAGAATTACTTCATTTACTTTCAATAATAATCTGATAGGTTGAAAAAAATTTAATGAAACATTATTAACCATAATAATTCAATCCACGTAATCTATTTACTTTTGTTGTCGAAAACCAACAGATTAGATTGATTAAGTACGAATGAATTAGTTCGATTATAAATATATGAATTATTTTGACATCTTACTCTGATGGGCCTGCCACAAATGCCCGATTCGGTGCATGGAGGTTCATGCAGTTGGGCCTTTGTTCCCGTTCATTTCTGCGTATTATGAAAGAGCTCATGAAAGCTGAAAGCTTGATGAGGAAGTGTTGATAGTGGAAATTTGTTTGAGAAATCGAAGTTGTTTTTGATTCTTAATAGATAATTTCTCACTGAAATTCTAATCAACAAATAAAGATTTTTTAAGTGGGACTTAGAATCTAAACTAATAATGTGGATTCTTTTATTAGAACTAGCAGTTAAACTTTCAATTTGAGAATGATTTTGTTAATGTTTTATGATTCATCCATATTTCTTAGTAATCCTCGAATTCATTATAGTTTTGTATTATAAATTGAATTAGCGTTGAATTCATTCATAATACATGTAAATATATGATTTCGAGAATTTTCGAATTACTTAAATAGAAGTTACAAATGTAAAAAAGAACTAGATCATGAAAGTGACTGAAAGAGGAAATCATTAAAAGAAAGGAGTTATCAAAAAAGAAGTGCAATAAAAGTAGTACATTAAAATGAAAGATGGGTCAGAACATACATGTTTTCCTTGGAACCGATAGCCATTTTGTGCGGCGTGTGTGGTATATAGGATTTGTGTGAAATGTCAGAACCAAGAAATAATGGCTACGCAGTCATCTATTTATAAATATTCTACACAACGGTAAAATCATTACAATAAGACACGTATACAGTCTACAGTTAACTTTTTAAATAATACGTTGATATTTGCATGCAACCGTTTGAGTGGTAACTACTTTCAACGTTATTATGATATCCTTTGTACGTCTTTCTGATTTGTCCAGGATCTTTGTCGAAACATTACTAGAATACTTCCTCGAATATGATGTAGCTTTCTTCTCGAATAAGGGATTTTTTACTTGAATTTTTACAGATTCTGATTAAGACATTTTCGAGCAACTTTTCTTTGTATACTAACTCTTCTTTTGTCGAATAGAGTATTTCGATAGAATCTATGTTTTATCGAAAAAAGTAGCTTGCTTTCATGTATATCTTTTTGGCAATTAAATTTGACAATCTTCAAAAATGACCCTAACAGGAAGACAAGGGCTAGCTCGGGGGAGAACAAAATTTTGTCTACATCCATGTTTTCTCGTAACCATTTACAAGAAAACTTTTTTGTGAGTTTCATCTCTGATCTTTTCTCTCCTGAAAAAGATGGGTACACTTATAGTCTACTAGACACTTAAAAAAAAAAGAAAGGAAAAAAGTGTGTGTATATATATATATATATAAAAAGGAAACTTGAAGAAAATTCAACCATTGATTAAAACTCGAACATTATAATAGCCGTTAGATCTAATCAAATTTAATGGACATAATTATATATAAAGGAGACTTGAAAAAAGCTCAACTATTGATCGAAACATTACAATAGTCATCGAATCTAATCAAATTTAATGGACATAATTATATATATCATAAATATATAACACTTGTAGAATATGCAATAATTGTGTAGTTATTATTATTAATGACATTGTCTTTTTGAATTCACTTAGAATGAGAAAAAAAATTATAACAATATAAAAAGTAATATATAATAATATTGAAAAAATTAGTAACACATAAATAATTCTTATAGATAAATAATCCTTCTAATAGTTAAATTATAAGATATAAAGTCTAAAATATATAATAATCCTTATAGATAAATAATTTTATAGCAAATAATGAAATTAAAATTAAATAACAAAGAACGACAATAGACAAATCTCATTATACTGATTGGAAGTGTCTAATTTATCTCGTATTTAAGTTAACCAACTCAAAATTTTAACAATATCACATAATTAAAATTAATATCTTCTAAATAATTAAAAATATCATTTAAAAATAATTGACAAATATATATTTAAAAGAATCATATTGTTTCAACAAATTTAAAATCAATTTAATTTTTATACTAAATAGATTTAATATTATTAATTATAAACACACAAAAATCAAGTACGTTTTAACATAATATCCATAATAACAAAAATGAACACTCAAGTTTAAATACTTATATATTTTATGTATTATGCTTATTTTTACTTTGAATTTATTCATTTCATATAAGTATTACAGCACTGTCATTACTTAAATAAAGAAAAAATTATAATAAATTTTAATAAGCTTAATATTTTTGAACACAAAATCTATTCAATTAAAAATATAATTAATCATATTTCTCAATTTTAAAGTAATTATACTTGATTTACTATTAAATATTTTACAAATTGATAATTGAATTTATTTACATATATTTTAAAAATAATAATAAATATAAATATAAGAAAATATATAATTTAAACAAACCTGTGCAATGCACAGATTTAAAATCTAGTAATAGATAATATAATGTGATAGAAAAAGAGAAATAAAAAGAAATAATAAATATCAATGAGGTATTTGGAATTATAAGATATTCATATATAACTACTCTATATTTAACCAATAAAAAATGCTAACAACACTTTTTTAATAAATTTTTTTGAACACAGTCTTTGTTATTAGTTGAAATTTAATGAAAACTATAAAATTTTGAGTTAGGCTAATTAAATAAGAAATAAGGCTTATAATTTTTTTTAATTTTTAATAAATTTTAATTAGTATTAAAAAGTATGCTAAAAATATATTATTATTGTTTCTCTTTGATCAAGTAACCAAAAACAAAAGTTTTCACACCATTTTCTCTTCTTTCATTTTCTGTCTTCCCATTTTCAGCATTCCAAGCAAAATATTGGCAAAAAAAAAAAAGACATGATAAAAAAGAAGATGATGGGAAATTAGACCCCAATCAAGGAAAAAGATGTAACAAGCACCTATGAATTAATTTTTGTATAGATAGAGAAGGTACATTAAGCCTTTGTTTGGTAGAGAGAAGAGAAATAAATAGGAAAGAAATATGTAAGAAATAAGTTAAGAGGTAAGAAATAAATAAAAAATAATTTAAAATTTTAGACTATTTAGTAAGAAAGAAATAGATGAGAAATAGAAAAGAGATAAAGAGGTAAATAAAAGTAGGTGAGAAATAAAGTGAAAATAAGTAATGAGACTCACAAAATTTTAAAAATTTCTTATCTATTTCTACTCAACCAAACCACCAATATTTTTAAAAATTCAAAAATTTCTTCTTCTCTCCTCTCCTCTCCATTGTACCAAAGAAAGCATAAATCCTCCCTTGCTAAGCGATTGTATTTGTAAGGTAAATAACTATAAACTATGGGAGAAATTCACTTCAATATCCTTCTTTTATTTATCGCTTTATGGTACGCCAATGCCTTCTTTATTGTTTTTTTTTTATTAGTGATATGGCATTGACTAGCACCAAGCCTTAAAAAATTGAGTCCTACCACTTGTATTTTAACCGTCAATAGCAAGTTTTTGACCAAAAGAATAAATAAATAAATAATGTAAATAAATAATTCAAAATTACTAAAAAACCATTGAAAGTTTTGAATTTGTAAAAAGGTATTGTCGATGGGAGGTGCAATATTCGATGGAAAATCTCAATAAAGGACATGAGCTTCATCAAGCAGTGTAAGTGTGCTCCTTCTCCTTGCACGTGCAACTCTCGTCCTTTCTTTGCATCCACCACTGCGTTGGAGCTCGGGGTTTGTGGCAGAGGACCCGCTACTGGCAGTGCAGGTGGGAAGAGCGTGGAGCATTTAACTTTCTGTTGTGAGAGCTTAATGGAAGTCCTTGACTTGTCTTGGAACCATTTGAATGGCAGTATTCCTTCTTTGATTGGTCAGATGGAACCATTTGAATGCCAAGATCAAAAGGTATAGTAGCATCATGAAACCCAGTCCGTTTCTCACTGTGCCTTCTAACCGTTAGAGGAAATGCCCCAACAAAGTGACTCTCTAATATGCTTACTGTTATATTCACAATGGTGCTTACTAATTAAATTCTATTTATTTTTTCTGTATTCCTTTTGTTTTTCTCCTTTTTTGCTTAGCTATCTTAGTTATTGAGTGGTACATTCAGAGTAAAACACTATCCCTTGCTTAGCTTCTTAGACTTTTTTGTTAACTTGATTTTTCAATCATCAAAATTCTTTAATCATTTCTTAAAATGATTTCTTTTAACTTCCACATTGGCATTCTATAAAATGATCATAGTTTCACATCTTATGTTACTGCTTGCATTGTTCTTTTCATTGCTAACAAATACTTGCTAGGTGGCATATGAAAGGAAGAAACAAAGTTACCTTTTCGAAGAATCCAAATATGTTAGTGTACTGTTTGTAACAGATGTTTGCTTGTCCTCTTTTGGTTATTTAGTTGATTGGTCAAAAGTTGCGGTGTCCTCTTTATGCTGAAATGCTTGTTCATTGCAGTGTGGTGGAGATCCTCTAATCCTTTGTTTCGTGGACTTGGCAAATCCAACATGTGTAGTAACTGCTATGAGTGCCTTGCAAGGAATCATTTATAGTTACCCGCTGATATAAAAGGAAATTAATTCTATTTTGGTTTTGTAAATCACATAACTGTATCACTTTAAATTGAGATAACATGTAGATGATTGTTACAGAATATAGGTATGCTATTTATTCCAAAAGCAGCAAGTTCTGCGACACTTTTGAAAGAAGCCATCCATGTAATTAGTTGTGGTTATGAAGATAAGATAGACTAGGGGAAAGAGGTATGATATCTGTTTCAGATTTAAGGCTTTAAAGCGCTTTTAAGCTATGGTCTACATGTATTTAGACCTCTATTAAATTTGTCTTTCAAGTTAGGTGGATATATGGCTCTGTTACAAAAGATATTTTAACAGGTTTCAAAATGCATTGTCATGGTTGGAGATCTCTGTATCGAGTGTATCTTTTTGTGGCAAGGCATATAAAAGGTTTCTTATTTTTTTATTAAGACATTAGATAAATCATAAATGTAGCAAATTTTGTCTTATATACGTATTACCACGTAGTTTCCTTTTTTAATAGTTGCATAGTTGTGAATTCCCTTCCCATGCTTGACAAAGCCTGGTTCGGTACAAGCTGGTAACAGAGCAATAATAGTCTTAATTTGGAGCTAACCATCCTAATTTTAATATCAATAATGAATCTAAGGTAATAATATAGATCAATTGTTTTTTTTTTAATTGGCTCTTGATGCCTTTAAAAGTAAAATAATCAACAGGACTACATAAAGATGAGTGTAATTACACGCTGAATATAAAAAGAAATTATTTGGTGCATTTAGTACAACGCGATTAAATGAAGACCATTGCACCTACATCTAGTCCTTATCTCAAATGGATTTTTTTTCCTTTACTATCTATCAGCGTCCACAATTAATATTTCAAAATATGTGTAGTTGTGTACAATTCATTTTCCTGTTACCCAGAAACTCCTCCAATGATGTCTTTAACATAATCTTCAAAATAGAATCAAACTGTTGCCTAAGTTTCAGATATACAATGGTCTAAAGTGAATTTTTAAGTACGACACAAATGTTAATGTCTTAGTCTAATGATAACCCAGCGAAGATTTCATGCACATTCAGAATCAACATCCTCTCCTACATGCTTGAATTGGCTCTCCTGTTCACCTTCCACATACTCAGATACAAAGTAAAACCACCTTGGCTCAGCCTCATCCTCTCCCATAAAAGGCAAGGTTAAATATTGGTGTCTTTATAGAAATTATAAGTCATATCTTTGACCAAATTAATTAATCGTAGAATCCAAAGGAAATAGCTTGAAACCATTCCAATTTTTGCAAATGAAATAACACCTTCAACCATTGGGAATTTATTTTTCCTTGTATGTGTAAAGTTATTTACATGCTTGCAGACTACAACACCTAAAATACCATGTTTATGCGACAAGGTCTATGATGATCACCATAACTACTATTAACTGTAGAAACACTCTCTTGGAAGACCTGTACAAAGTAAGAGACCACGAGTAGGAAATGCTGGACAAAATATGCTCGTTGACACATTCTTCAGTGGGACAAACTGATAAAATCTCTTTTATCTGCTCCCATTTCCTCTTTATCATGCTCCAGTTCAGCAGATTTAACAAATTCTTCACTAGACTCGTCAGGGGAGCATGCCTTTTTAGGGTCTTCTACATTCACAATCTTCGTTGCGGCTTCTTTGTCTACATTAGTGTTAGATGGAACTATTTGAACCATATTCACCCTGGAATTAAGGGAACCATTGCTGCTTAAGGCCACATCTTGAGAACCCATCCCAATGGCGCGTAGCAGTCTTTGCGTTTATTTCCCCGGTCATTCAGTCAGTGACTCCTTCCACAGCACGTTCGACGTCATGGAGTACACTCATCGACACGCTAACTGAGACACAACACAAATCGCTCTGCTAGAGTTTCACATACCCACTTCTCAATCGTAGAAAATCCCTCAACGTCACCCTATTCTTATTTTTATATAGGAGGACTAAGTTGCAAATTGTACAAAACAACAACAATCGGTACGAAGTCATTCATTCAGACCGTCCAATTTTTTATTAATATATCCTATAGTCATTTTCGATGCTTCACGGGTGTACCATATGTTTAGGTACTTCATGTTAGACTCGTCCAACTTGATATGCAGGATAACATCTATTTCTCTCTCTATATAGATTTTAATTGTAGTTTGTAAGCTTCTGCAACCGGAATAAGAATACACATAGTTGGAGGCAAGTGTTTTGTCAACCAAAAAGGAAAGTTAAGGGGTAACGATAATCAAATATTACCCTAGTCGATCTTAATGGTGAAGAGTTGTTGACTTGGAATTAGCATATGTTATCTTTTCAAGACTTCCCCGAAATAGTCGCAACACAAGGACGCGAGACTGCCGCTAATCGCTAATTATTATTACACTCCTTAAAAAATTTTAACTATTAACCACGAATTGTTTAATTTATCGTACAGAAAAAGTTTGAAAATCATATAAACGACTTCCCCCAACTTCGAACTATCCTTATTCAAAAAAAAAAAACCTTCCAACTAGCTTTGTAGTTAACTAGCATTACACCAGTTTGAAAATTGTATAAACGAGTTCCCCTAACTTTTTCGCTCTTTTTCTTCGCTTACACTTCGTTTGGAAGGAGTGAATCAGCGGAGAATAGGAAGTAATGGAAAGATTAAAAAAAAATAATCAAAAACTATTCTTTTCCCGTAACATGTCAGAGAGGAAAGGATGGTAAAAAAGTGAATGGGGCCCATAGGTTTGTTAACCTGTCCAAATTGGATGGAAACAAGAAGAAACTTTAGTTTATGTAGCCAAAATACTAAATTACTCTTATTTTTACACACTACTTTTTTTTTATATATTAAGAATATTTATGTCATTATATATACATTTTTTTTTTCAATTTATTTTTACAATCAAACAACAACAACAAATTTTACTTCTTTTTTTTCTATCCAACAGCATAAAAATCATTACACTTGCTATTTTTTTTCCTTTCTTTACTTTTCTTTTTTCTTTTACTTTCTTTTTTAAATCAAAGAAAACATTACAGTTAAGCTTATATTATTTATTTATTTAATTTACATTGAGAAATGATCAGTGGCTATTGCTCTAAATTTGATCCAAAAAAGAGATGCATAACAAGCTAATATATATTTATAATTTAAGACTTAAATATGTTTTTAATCCCTCAAATTTTGGATAAGTTTGTTTTTGATCCCTCAAATTTAAAATTAATCTTTTTAGTCTCTATAATTTTAAAAAAACATGTTTTAATCTCTCTGTCTAAATGTCATTAGTGAATTTGTTACACAAAACTCACCTATTACTGAATTTGTCACATAAAACTCACTTACTAGTATCTTTGTTAGTAAAAACATCAAACTAAACTCAAATGATGCTATACAGCTGACTCAATTTGCCTTTCTCAATAATGCTACAGGTGGTCTTAAGAGACTAAAATATACTTTTTTAAAATTACAGGAACTAAAAATATTATTTTTAAATTTGAAAAACTAAAAACAAACTTATTCCAAATTTGAGAGACAAAAAACATATTTAAGCCATAATTTAATTATAATATAATGAAAGCTACACCTTACTAATGTGGAGACCACTTCCTGCCACATATTGTACAACAAACTATATAGCTATCTTACATTCGAAGACTCCTACATATTTAGGTGCAACTTCATTATTACAAATAAAACATAGTATGCCACTCTCAATTCGTATAATAAGTAGTTGTTTAATACGCTACTCTCAATTTCTTTCTGTGTTCTACAAAACTACTACACTTTAGTATGGTGGGTATGATGGGGCAACCGTGGGTTCAATTGTCAACTCCACAGGGTTACTTGGAGGAGCAGCTGTGAACTGCACAGAGTGCACAGGTCCCGGTGCCACAATACCAGAGCTTTTGAGTTCAGCCATACCTCGACGAGCATTTACACCTTGTACTTCACACAACTTGGGAAGAAACACACCTACACACAAACAACAACAACAAAAATGCTCAAGCTCATGTTCAGACATTATTTTTGGCATCATAAAAGGAGAAATATGGAATAATCAACTATCCATTTTAATTAGTCCTTAAAATTATATATTTTGTGCACTTTAATTCTTATTCTACTTTATAAAACGTGATTTAATTATCTTCAAGAACTAAAGTGAATGACCTTTTATAAAGTCGATTTTATATCTCACTTTCTATTGTGTCTTCCACAATAGAATCTGGCCATGATATATCTGACTCGTGCATAATATCATGAAAAATGAATACAAAGTTTCGGCTGTAAGAATCAGAATAACTGATGCTTATGAATTATGATTTCTGGAATTAAAATGGGTTTACTAGAGAAATATATATAGCATGTTACATGTATATCTATATGTGTGTGTGTACCTTCACCAGCTGCGAGATTGAAGTATAAGTCAACAACGTTTGGGCAACACTGGTAGCAGTGAGGGGAGCAGAGCTTCTGCGTGAAGCGAGCCTCAAGAAGAGAGTCTGACGAGATTCCAAGGGATTTTCTGTCCAACCCACAAGCCTTGATGCATTGGTCAGTTTCGATGTGGTCCTTCAGCTTATCAGCTTCAATCTCTGATGTCCTGCATGTGTATGCTTCCTCACCAGTCCTTTTGATGCGCTTCTCAAGCACACACCGTTTGCCAGCAGATGACACAGCGAATGAGCATGTGTCATGGCTCAGATTCTCACATTCTATGCCTCCTGTAGTTTGTCATTGCAACATTGATTAATATGGATTCTAAGCTTAAGAAGAATATATAGCCGTTTTAAGAGGTTGCACATATATTCATTGAATGATCACTAGACATGCATGGGAGAAAAAGGTGACAATTAAGGCATTCATATGATTGACAGGTTTTGCATACTTACCAAGAGTGCCTTGCAGGGCGAGAGAAAATGCAAGGGCAAATATCATCAGAGTCCTCAAGCTAAAGTTAGAGGCCATAGCTTAAAGCACAAGAAGAACTAGAGCGTGGCCAAAACTAGCTGGGGATTTTGGAAAATTGATAATAACTGTGTGCTTGGAGGAATGTTATGACTTATGAGGCTTGATGGCTAGTGCATTTATAGTGGGTTTTTCTACGGGAATCATGGGATTTGACAGAAAGAAAGGAGGATGTGTATTTTTCAACTTCAGGGGATGATGAAAAGAAGACTATTTTAAACGTTATGAAACTTACCAGAGACCTAATGCACGTATCTTGCGATTCAAATAAGCTTTGCATCATTTTGATTCCATTCTTGTTTTTTAGTTAAAAGATGACAATTCAGTAGAGAAATTTATATGAATTTAACTAAAATGTATAATAGATTTTTAATTCTTGTCTAATTATAAATTATTGTGTGT
The DNA here is from genome assembly GCA_004329165.1 of Spatholobus suberectus. Lineage (NCBI taxonomy): Eukaryota > Viridiplantae > Streptophyta > Magnoliopsida > Fabales > Fabaceae > Spatholobus > Spatholobus suberectus. The sequence goes on from CM014735.1 coordinate 15,783,408, forward strand.
GATAAAAATGTTGATTTTTATAATAGATTTTTAAAAGTTATATTTAAAATGATTTTTAATTAATTGATGATACAAATTTTTTTACATCGGTCGGGTATAAAAACTATATATATTCTTTTTAAATCACAATACTTTTGTTTTTGGTTGCCATTTTTTTAAATGTTATTATTCAATTAAAGATATGAAGAAAAAAATAATAGGGATAACAATTAGATTCTCCATTTTGGTTGAAATAGAGTAGAAGGAAATAAGAAGAAAGGAGATAGAAAAGAAATACTAGATTTTCACAATTTGTTTGAAATTAAGGAAAAATATGAAGGAGGGAAGTTATTTATGTGGGACTCACCAAAAAAATTTCTCCTACTTTAGAAATGAAATGGAAGGAAAATGATCTCTCTCATTTATTATTATTTTTTTGTTTAATTTTTCAAAAAAATTTATAATATAATTTTTTTGAAATAAATAAATAATTTTATGTTAAGAAAAAATATTATATTAAAAAATTACATTTTTCTAATTATTATAAAAATGTTTTTTTTATATAATTCATATATTTTTTTACACTCCTTTTCATTCATTCAAAAAAGTGGAGAGAAATTTTTTCACTTCCTTCCTATTTCTATCTATCTAACAACAAATATTTTTCATTCTATTTTTCTCCTATTTCTATCAGCCTTATTTCATTAATTTCTATTTCTTTCTCTCTATTTCACTCTTCATCCAAACAATGTCTTAATTGACAAGTTTCATATGATGGATTTTTCCCCCCAATAATTACATATGATGGATTTCTTATAGGGGACGTGTGGAATACAAAATCTTTTTTAAACTCTGAAAATTATGTTTTTTAGGAATTATATTTTTTGAAAATCATATTTCCTAAAAATATCATAAATATGTTTGACATATCTAAAATATTTTCAAAAATGAGAGACATAATTAAAAAAAAGATCTCTCCTTTTATGAGAATCTTGGATTCTCACCCCTTCTCATAAAAAAGTTTTAGTGAAAAATTTAATTAAAAAATGGTTTGTTAGATTTCTAAAAATGGTTTTTAAAGTTTTCATACTAAACATAAGAATTTAATATTTTTAATCTAAACTTCTTAGAAAACTTAAAAGAATTTCACTACCAAACAACTCATTAAACTTTGTGCTCACGACTATTAATTTAGATTGAGCAAGAATTAGCTCTACATCCAAAATGTGTGAGAACACATCTTAATCTTAAAAAACAAATAAGAATAAAATAAAATAACGCATGCTCTTAATTTCGTGCGCGACACATGCATAATCGAATGATGATTTTCAACGAGTTAAGTTTGAATAGCAGTCCACTAATACCGCCATTAGTGGCGGACCTTCCACAATCTACTTCTTCCACCACCCATCTGTCACATCACCACCGCTAACTTAAAACTTTGTTGTTGCTTCTTCCGGGTCAGATGAATAATGTCATTCACACTGAAATTTATACTTTGAAGTTATTCAGACATAGTAATGTGTTATCTTTCCTGATAAATAAAGAAATTTTTATTAAAAACTATTTTTTTTCGACAGGTAATGACAATGTTAGTGAAATGAATTAAACTGATGTTTACCGGACAACTTAACCTGAGATGTACGGCAAATATAATTAAATGTTTAAAAATTAAATCTCAACATGTTTGCACATTCGCTTGGTGAGCACGCAACTAACCGTAGTGTTCAAATTAAAAATTGTTTACGTAAATGTCTTTTGGCCGTTAGTGCTCGGAAAAACAAAATAGAACTCCTTCATGGTCATGGTCGGAGAATTAAAAAGATATATTATTTATTTAAAGGATAAAAAAGTATTGAATATTAGAATTGTTTTTGTCAATTTAACTTTTATTTAATAAAAAATAAAATTCTAATATATATTATGTAGATTTATATTAACAATATAATACATTATACTATTTTTTTTTTTTACATTAGGATTGACCCGTAATTAATGCTTATATTAATAATTTAATTTTAGTAAGATATAAGACTATATAAATGGAAGTTAGTGTTTGTAGTGAAAGGACCAAATTATGAGTTTGTAGCTAATTTTCATCGATATTGTAATATATAAACTTATCAAAGAGATGAAGAAGAATTAACAAATTTGAATTTCCTACCGATGTTTGCGGAAGAAATTCTATGTCATGGCAGAGTCTACGGCAGCGGAATTGGTTATGTGTTGACCACGACAAAAGTAGGTCTGCATCAATCCCACAATTAGGGAGATGATCTTGGACCCTTTTGCCTCCTGTTTGTTTCACACCCACCAAACTTTTTGAAACTTGAGCGGGGGAGTCTGTTCAAGCTTTCTCTTTCCCCGTGGTATACTGGTGGGGCTTCACTATTTTTTATTTTTTTTTAGTTTTATAAATTGGGGCTACTTATTATCACACCCTTATTATTATTCACATTTCTTTTTTTTTAATTTTTATTTAATATTTTAATTTTATCTATATTTAATTTTTAAATGGACAATTAAAATTATTTAAGTTTATTCTTTTCATATATTTGTAATGACTATTCACAATCTGTACATTTTGTGTTTATTCTATTTTTAAAATTTATCCTCGTTTAAGTTTTGTTTACGAATTAAAATTAAATTCTTTAAGGTTAATGCCCAAAAAAATAGTAAAATCAAAATAAAAAAATAAAAAAAAAATATTTACGCAAAATAAAAACGTATTTGTGATCATAGTGGCATAACTTGAATGAATAGGCATTTTTAACAAACATGTACAGTAAATGAACGTGGTATTTAATAAATATGTACAAAAATAACTCAAAGATGATTATTTTTATTTATAATATAATTAAAAAAACTTTGGCAATAAAACAAAAATTAAAAATAGAAACATACTAAGAAGCTTCTTCTTTACATAAATAAATCAAAATTAAAACATAATGGTAAAAATAGTAAGAAAAGGAAGAAGAGAGGAGATAAATTATTTTCTTTGTGTTTGTGTGTGTGTGTGTGTATATATATATATTGCTTATCATTTTCTTTGTATATCAAAATGTGTGGAGAGATCAATTTATATTAGTATGAGTTATATTTACTCTTACACCATTCAATGAAATTTTGTTGAATAAATTTTATTCTAACACTTATCATTAGAATAAGAGTTCTTATTATATTTATTATGTTTACAAAATTTTAAAATAATATAAAATTATTTGATAACTCCTTCATGTATATTAAAATTAACATTATTTTAGCTTTTGCATTACACAGAATAAATGTTTATTTTATATAATTAAAATTTAATAAATATTTCTAAATATATAAATTATATTATAATTAAAATATGTAATAAATAAATATTTTAGAACTTATAAATTATATTTTAGATTTATGATCAAGAATTTATATTTTAATCCAATATTATTTTTACTTATTGGTATTTTTTTAAAAATATTAAAATTCAAGTTAAAACTAAAGGTATTGAAAATAATAAATTAAAAGAGATAAGATGTTAAAAAAAATTCCAAAACACTCACATACATAAGAGGATATACTATATGTATGTTAGGATAGTGAAGTCTACTTGTTCATGAAAGGAGAGCATTCAAGAATGACGAGAGTGAAAACCTAAAAAAGCATATCGTTTTACATGTTTACATATAGAGAGGGATATATACTTTAATATATATACCCCTCTCTATATAGTAAAAATCAAATAATTATTTAACTTGTTACGTCAAATCTTGTAAAAATTTTAAAATATACAAAAATAAGATTAACTATTTGATTATCCTTTTGTTATTGTTTAATTTTTACAAGATTTCACATAAGTTAAATAATATATCGTTATATTATAACTGTTAGATCAATGTAAATCATATTTTACATAAATTTATTAATGTTAAATGAGTAAGTGTAAGTTACATCAATGTAAATCGATTCGTCTTATATAACTATTTTTTACTATTTTACGTTCTTCTTGATTTAGTTAAATGATCCAAGGTTCTGGAGTCAAACTATATACTGTTGTAATATGACTTTTTTTTAAAAAATTGTTAAATTTTGAGAGTCTCTCAAGTGAAATAGAAAAAGCGCACAAGAAGGGGGGGTTGAATTGTGTGCTTAAAAACTTTTTCGCAACAATTTGATCAGTATGAAAACGTTTTCAAGCGTAGGGATAAAGAGAAGAAGAACACAGAAAGTTTTATACTGGTTCACTCAACCTGAGCTACGTCTAGTCCCTTCACCCAGAAGGTATTCACTAACCAACCTTAGGTTACAAGTATTGTTCGCGGCCTCTCCAGGCTTTACAACGCAATCACCCTAGATTGCTTAACCCAAGTATTCTTTCACACTAAGCCTCTCCAGGCTTTCACAACACAACAAGTGTTTATACAAACGATATCAACTCACGTAGTGAGGATTTGAAAAATTAGGCTCAAAAACACTCTGAAAAACTTTACACAATTTTCGTTGTCGTCCATTGGACGTTACTTATCAGAATATTGCTAATATCTTTTTGTTCTTGTTCTTTTTCTTGATCGTTCGTCACAGTCTCTTTCGCTATTTTCACTTCAGTTGTGCTCGCTTTTTCCTTGGTGCATGCATATATATAGTCTTCAGGGAAAAGATCCGCTGTAGAAGACTTTGACTTCGTTATGCAATGAGAAGCGTGCAAACTATCCTTTCAGAGAGGTCAGGCACGACAACTTTTAGACTTGCACTAAAATGGAAAGTGTATGATTGTGCTGACGGTCTGTTTTTCTGAACATTTTTCATGTTGTCTCAACAACTTGATAAGTTGACTTGCTTTATCTGATTTTGCTACGTTATTACACTATAATGATTCTGATGTTATTTAATACTTCAAACAATTTGAACGTTAGATCACAGAAGTAGTAATATGTTAGTTTCAAGAGAGACTAGCATAAATAAATTGGACGTTCAAAATAGAACTTAGTCGTTTGAGTATTTGTCGTTGGAAGCTTGCATCAAATATTTGAATTTGTTCTTCAGACAATCATCTTAAGTTGTTCATTGGACGATGTTCTTTAAGCACGTCTGTTGAACGGTCTTCTTTGACACGTCTACTAGACAGTCTTCTTTGACACATCTACTAGATGGTCTTTGAAGAGAAGTTTGTATGTTGTAAAATATTCAGTTCTTTGGCAGAAACTTGAACATTAATAAGTTTGTTATTTTTAAAACTTTGAGGGTCTAGACGCTTCTATGTCTTTGGTTCCAACATCAAGTATTCAAAATTAATTAAGATTTCATTTTACTTTTAATTAATTATGAGTAACAATTATATTTAAACCTTTCCGAGTGGAATAAATGAGAATATTATTTTATAATATCCTATAATTTATTCTCGATGAATCCACATCTTATTTTATAACTATGACATCCCCAAACACATATATGACATGCATAAACTTGATTTCCAATACTTAAATAATTAAAAAGGTGTCTTTTGAGCATTTTTAATTAGAATTCAGACCACAAGAATTCGAGGAGTTTGGAGTTGCTGCCCATACTCGTAACTATGTCCATCAAGGTTCAATTTTTAATTTCATTTATCCTATTTTGATATGGAGATCCATACATCATATATTAGACAACAATATAATTTTCTTGAGAAAACCTTGCAAATGGACCAATTTCTTGTCCATTCTTAATGTATCCACCATAATATTTTTCACCTTTATCCAATCTCACAATCTTAATTTCCTTTTCACATTGGTTTTTCATCTTGACGTGAAAACCTTAAAAGTCATCCAATGCTTTACTTTTGTTATGGAGAAAATAAGCATACATATATCATGAGGAATTGTTAATGAAGGAGATGGAGTATATCAACCCCACATATTCATGTTTGGACAAGAGATATCTATATGTTTGATTTGTAATAATTTTGTACTCCTTTTTGACCTTTTTTTGACTTGTTGGTTTGCTTTCCCTTAATACAGCCTATTCAAGTCTTAAAATCAATAAAACTTAGAGTATTAAGTACCTCATCACTCATTAATTTCTTAATTCTCTGTGTGAATATATGTCTCAATCTCTCATACCACAACATGGGGAGTTCCTTATTTATAACACAATGTTTCATATCGGTATCAACATGCATAATGTTGTTAGTGGAATCACTTAGCAAATTAGTAAAATAGAAACTCGTACAATGTAACATTCACACTAGATTTATAAAACAAATTAAAGGATGTTTTACAAAAGTTAAAGGAATATCCCAAAGGTATAAGTCTTGAAACAAAAATTAAATTGCTAGAGAAATTTGGAATGTAAAATGTCTTTTCTAAATTCAAAATAAAGCCACTACTAAGAACTAAATTGTATCTTTCAACTACTTCCACAAGTGAACACATCTTATTTCCTAAATATATGTATTGCTCACTTGACATTGACTTGCTAAATTTTAAAATTCCTAAACATACAAGGATCAAATAGATACAATATTATAGCATATTATTACATAAGTATAGAGAGAAAAAGATGATAGAATTTGTACACCTGGTATAAAATTTTTTGATTTATCTCATTCTTCATGAAATTTAGGTAAACCACGTGGAGAACTAGAATGAGAGAAGACTACCTTCAATCACGATTGGTTTGATAGATCGAATTAACCGTCTAATGGGACAACGATTAGGTAACCTATCGTATGAGGGTAAGGACCTCTCACTGGGCATCAATTGAATAGCCCAACCCATCACGGGCTATTCAGAACAAAAGCCTAACAAAACATCCATTAATTAATTAAGTGTCATATTACTAACTATTGACCATAATTAATACATTAATAATTAAATAATAATTTTTAATAATTTGATTAATGTTAATCCATAAAAAACAAATTAATTAAACAATTAATCTAACAATCTCCCACTTGGATAACATTAATCAATTGCAAAGGTAAAGGAATTTTTAAGACTAAAATATCAATTATGGTCAAAACATAAACTAACCAAAAATTAAAGAAATATAAACCCCTTAACAATGCAGAAATAGTTTCGATAGGGATATAAAATAAATCATGCTTGTTAAATAATTACATTTCATATAAAAATAAATATGGAAAAGCATAATTTATTAAGAGATATATGCAATCTTAAAATGGTCCAAGCATTTAAAAATGTTGTAAGAGATATGACTAGTGATGTTATTTTATACATATCTCGTGATAATATATTTTTATACTCCCATTGACCCAAAACATCAAAACTTAATAAACTTTATAATTTACAACAATTTGATAAACTCCAATAGTTATGTCAATGATTCTACAAACATATTTTCTTTAACACTATGCTCAATCTAAGTTTGAAAATTTATTAAGGCCAAAACATAATCCACATGCATTTAAGTAATAACAAGAGTAATTACATATGAGCTAGATCAACAAATGCTTTACAATATTTGACGTTCAATTAATCTGAGTTTCACAAAATAAGTGACTATGCAAATCCAAAAACAATTAGGAAATCCAAGAATTTCCTATTAGGACAACATAGACACATAGTTTAAGTAAACCAATACTCTAGATTAATGTGGCCACAAGAATGTCAAAGTGAGCAAACATTTATAATTATTGGTCCAAACATAAAATTTACAAATACTTTTACAGTGTGAAAAATATACTCGATAGGAGTATTGATATCATACATGAAAAATACTTATAAATTTATGACCTAGCAAAATGTGGAATTTTAGGTAAAAGAGAAGCACAACATAATTGCATTCCAAAAGGATTAATGTGCAATACCCAACAAAACGACCTTGACATCTCTTTAAGATGCCTATTGAGATATAACAAATTTTATATATCTCAATACAAAAAGACAAGACTAAACAACAAAGTCCTTTTAGAGTATGTCATATAATCATAAAATTCGCACAAAAATATATGACAATATAAGTTAAATAAGTCTCAAGACATGAAAAAAATATACATACTCCCACTAATCCTTTATACCAAAATAAGAATAGGATTTCCATTAAAGCCTACTAATATGAAAATGCTCTAATGATATAATATTTAAAGTGGTGGGATCTTAAATTTGTAGGATATCTAATGTGAGCCTAAAAACTCACTAACTTTCTCTCTTAAGAGTGCACTAATAAATTAGAGAAATAGATTGGTGTAGAATTATTAAGAGAAATGGTTATAGAATTTATTACTTACATAGTTTTTACAAAATTAAACTATATATTTTCCACACAAAATAGAATATTATCAATATAAGTGGTTACAAGATAATATGAAACCCAATATGGCAAATTTGAACTAAATTTGAGTTTCATAGTTAACCACGTATTCTGCATATAGAATTTAGGAGATTATAAGTGTTTACTTGACACTTAATAACAGAAAATCTCCTTAAGTCATTGCAAATATAAATTCTTAAAAGAATTTTATATATAAGGTAACCTTTGTATTTTAAAATTTGATGATCATTTAAAAAAATCATCATATGAGTGAGATCAAAATCCCTAGCATTTTAAATAGAATATGGGATTACTTGCAAGTTTTTCAATGGCTCACTCAAAACTCAAGTGTTATAAAATAACCACATGCACTTGAGCAAAAAATTAGGTTACGCGCATAGCGGAATACATGGAACTTAAACATTATTATAATTGAGGATATAAGTAAAATAGTTTGAAACTCCCATATGTATTAAAAAAAATAACAATAATATATTGTATCTCAAAATATAACAATAAAAAAATATTGCCTAGTATATATTCCAAATATACCATTTGTCATGATATAGAATAATGGTATTGAGTAAAGAAATTATTCTCAACAAGATTTGCTAGCTAATATTGTGATTTCATTATATTATTGTAACAAGAATTGTTGTCAATAATATAAAACAACATGGAGTTTAGTGTATAACAATGTTCTAGAAAATACTATAATATCCTCAATATAAGTCCTCATAACAAAGCGATGACAATCAATGTGTAATGAAAAAAATTAAATAAGTTATATTTGAAAATATGAATATATTTGCTTTCTCATGTGTTATTAATTAGGCATCAAATTAATTGGGTATTTTAATTGAGATAGAGATCTTGTATTAACACAATCCTATTTATAGGACATTACTTTTGGTATACAAAACTCTCCCACTTGATAGAAAAAGATAGTTGCACTAAGAACTTAAAATAAATCAAAGTACTCAAAATAAATATTCAACTATTTTCTTCTATCACACAATGATTATGTCAAGTAATGTCATACCGATAGGGTATGTCTATTACTTACATAATACAAACACAATATCAATCCATTCTAATAAAAGAATTTTATTAAACTTAAATTTGCATTGCGATTGGCAGATGCAAAATTTTTGAAAAAAAAAATTGGATTGCATAAAATAAAATAAAATATGCCCAAATTAGAAAAAATTTCTTATTGTGATCCCACTTAAGGTCCCAAATTATAATAAATAAGAAATATATAAATATTGATAATACAATGCACAAAGTTTATATCACCAAAATTCTAATACCGATAAGGTACTGGAAATGTATTTGATATAAGCATAAAATAAATAGCATGTTGTCTAATAACAAAGTACATTAATAACAACACATCGATAGGGTGTAATTATTATCAATGCAATATAAATTATAATTAAGAATAAAACTTAATTATTCAACCAATACAAAATCTGCATAATTGTACTCACGATATGTGAGATTACAATTATACAAATTAAGAATAAATCAATATCATCCATTAAAAAAAATTAATTTACATTTTAAAGGACATTTAACAACAGTCATATTTAAATAAGTCCAATACATGCTTAATAGAATATAACAAGTTCAATCATAATATTATAAGAAATAATCATACTTTCTTATATAATAGCAATATTAAAAAAAAACTATAATAAGAGAATAATTTATTATCAACAAAACTCTCTATATATGCAATAATATAATAAACCAACATGTTAAAGATTTCAATACTAACCTCCGAGTATGTCATTCATCCTTACATGTAGAGATAGTAAAATGTTCAATAACTCAGCGAGAACAATATGGGATTTATATGTAGTTGTCTCAAATAATTTACAAATCAATTTAAATCATAATTATAACAAAAAATATATATTTCAAATAGGCTCTAATCTCAAATTGCAAGGATGATGCCCCAAAGATTGCCCAACATAATTATTTGAATAACTTTTTTTCTCAAGCGAGCATAAAAAAAATAAAGAGACAATATAAAATACATAATTGGCCTAAAATTATACATAATTGCATAGCTACATATAATAATTTAATCCCAAATATAATACTATAATTTAATCCAGAATATATAGGCTTAACCTATATACGTATTTATTTATTTATTTTTTGCATAACTTCATATGTAAAAAGTCTTTTCCACACATGGTAAGTCACATAGAGTGTAATCAATTGCATAATATTTATTTAAAAGCCAAAATTAAATGATGAAACATGTCACTTTCGAAGCATAAGAAAACGTTGACATTATTGACTTAAAAAAAACGTAAGATTAGTCATCTAATTTTAGCAAAAGTTTTTTAATAATAATAAAAATGTTTGCAACCAGCAAAATTCTCTCCAAATTCCAAAAGATCTCAACTATGGGTTTTGCTTCGCTAACCAACGAATTAAACAAATAAAGAGAGCATAATAACTATATATAAAACGTTGCAATAATAAAGCTAATAAGTCATGTCATTATACCACACAAAAACCAATAAATGATATCATTATTTCACCCATCAACAAAAAAGTCACAAATAAAAAAAAGAATCATTTTTTTTATCTGGACAGTCATTTTTCTCAAAATTTAGGGCATTTTGATCGCACATGATCAATTTAGAAAAGCCCCAAAACAATTGTGACCTTTTTTTTTCTTTGCCCAAAATGATAACAAGAAGCATGAAATGGTACGATTTTCATTTCAAGAATTTCAAACACAAAAAAAAACCCATGTTTTAAGAATGTTTCAATGAAAGAACAATGACATAAAATAGCTATAATCTATATCAACAAAGCTCTAATACCAATTGCTAAATTTTAAAATCCCTAAACATACAAAGATCAAATAGATATAATATTATAGAATATTATTACATAAGGATAAAGAGAAAAAGATGATAGAATTTGTGCACTTGGTATGAAAAATATTGATTTGTCTCGTTCTTCATGAGATTCAGGTAAACCATGTGAAGAACTAGAATGAGAGAAGACTACCTTCAATCACGATTGATTTGATAGATCGAATTAACCGTCTAATGGGACAACGATTAAGTAACCTATCATATGAGAGTAGGGACCTCTCATTGGGCATTGATTGAATAACCCAACCCATCACGGGCTATTCAAAACAAAAGCTCAATACAACATTAATTAATTAATTAGGTGTCATATTACTAACTATTAACCATAATTAATATATTAATATTAAATAATAATTCATAATAATTTGATTAATGTTAATCTAGAAAAAATAGATTAATTAAATAATTAATCTAACATGACTTGCTTAGATTTCCTATATATACTATAAGGTATTTGAAATATGGATTATAGAACCATAATCAAATACCATGTGTTATAAATAACATCAACCATATGAAATTCATTACAAACAAAAGAGATTAATAAACCTTTCTTCTCAAGTCAATTCTAATTTAGAGCAATTCTTCTTCAGGTGCCCTTTCTTTTTAAAAAATAGGCATTTGGATTCCTTCTTGATTCCTCCCTAGGAGTGCCATTTACCTATTCCCTTCTTTTTAGCTTGATTCACACTCTTTACTTCAACAGTTATAAGACACTTTCACTCATTTCCATAGTTAGTCTTCTTTCTTCTTGACCAAATATGATTATAAGTTTATTACTTGATCATTTAACCTTATGTATATTTAAAGAGATCTTAGAGGATCCATATTTAGGCGGAATAATGTTTACAATGAAGAGGCAAGACTTATCCATGTCAACCTTAAGTACCTTCAACTATGCTACTATGTCCTTCATTTACGTAATGTGCTCATGCACACCATTCATTGTTGTAAGCCTCGTGGATGAAAAGCTCATAATTAGGGTGTTGGCAAGTGCCTTATTATTTGAGATATCAAATTTATTGGTGATACATAAGCATTGTTATAGAGATTAGTCTTTATGAACATTACACAAAGACAATTGAATCACTCTCACTTTTCATAATGCTTAACATCACTAGGAATGATAACTCTAGTAATCGGAGGTGGTTCATCTTTTTCTTATAGCATAATGATAAATCTATATTTTATGTAGATTTATATAGCAAGTTCACATAATTTTTGCATTAGTCCATAGGAAATTTGTGAGAAAATAGATCTTTAATGAAAGGTTTCATGTGATGTGTGTTTCTAAGCTTTTTATTTAAAATTACATGATTTGTCTTAATTTTGTTGAATTTTATGTAGGAAGTTAGTTGAGCAAAGAAAAGAAATCTAGTCCACAGGTATAGAGGAGTATTATACTTATCAAAGTGAACTTAAAAGAAGCCAGAACCAAAGTGAGGACCACAAAAGAAGCCTATAAGCACAAAAACGAGTAAAAAATGAGACTTGAAGTGCAAAACAGAGTGCATAAGGTCGCACCCGCTCGGCGGGACTTGCCTTGGAGGTATTCCACCCGGCAGGTTAGGTAGCCTACCTAGCATTAAAGTGAAACGAATTCCTTTTGAAAAATTGCCTAGTGGGTTTCCAACCTCGTTGGGCGGGTCCGAGGTCCAACTTTTAATTTTATTTTAATTTTTAATGGGCCTAGATTGTGCGAAATGGACTAGGGTTAAGCCTCCTGTTCCAAAATTTTGAAATTGTATTACAAATAGCAAGGAGCAAAGCATAATAAAGGAGGATATCTGTCTTATCTTTATTCTTTTCTCAATTTTTCCTTTTTTGGTCTTTTGTTTTTGGAGAAAGATTCTTAAAGGACAATAAGATAGTCAGAAATTGGTAAAAAACCTTTTCTTATAAAAGATTTCTTTTTCTTTTCTCTTTGATGTATTTCTTTAAAATCATGATATCTCTTTGTGCCATGCGTAGTTAAATTTCTTGTTAGGGTTGTGGTGTACTTAATGTTTGGAAACCCTAAATGTTTAATTTTAATTGAATTCTTGTTTCTATTCAGTCAATTAGATTGCTCTACTGTTTTTATTTTCTAACTTGGAATTGATCGTCCCTTGTATGCTTTGAATTGATTAATTGAACGACGGTCGTACTGCAATTAATTGGTAGACTTGTAGGGTAATCAAATTAGGTTTAATCAAATTAGGTTTTATCATATGATTAACCTTCATTCCTAATTTCTAATTAGATTAAATAATTAATTAATCCGCTCTTTATTCCTCATGCCTTCCTAGGGTTTTAGTATCTCATATGATCAATTGGGAAATTAACTTAGAAAGGACTATTGGAATTTATGACCAACAATTGACAATAAATTTTGTAGGGAAATATTGGTAATTGACGAATAGTAAAAGGTTCAATTATAATTAGAAGTGAAGGAACTTAAGAGCATGAAGGAAACCACAACCCTAAGCTTATTTTTCTCTAAATTTTACTCTACTTGCCACTACTTCTTTTGCAATTCCTGTTACACGTTTATTATTATTGAATCAATCTACTACCTATTTGATTTCACCTAAACAATATAGAATCTCTGGAAACTATTAATCGTCATTTAGTCATTTGGGTTCGATATCGGGACTCATGTCCTTTTGTTACTACTATGATAAGGGTATGCTTGCCCTTGAGCGTATTTTTAGCGCATCACATAATTAATGTTCAACCACCTCAAATGAAGGAGAATTCTCTCCTTCCAGATCTTATAGTTTCACCCCCCTAGTTTAGGATATTCACAACAATTGCATAAAAATATAAAATATACATGCTTATAACAAAAAAAAAATTGAGGCTACTAAACAATTATCATGCTTTGCCTATGTAAATCATGTTTCAAGTTATGAATCTAGTGTCATAAAACTTACACGTAGGCTAAAGTTTTATTCAATTAGATCTATTTGCATTTGTTGATAAAAGTACCAAATTATGTTGCATTTCCCAATTCTTGTGGGTACATTAGAAAATATAATTTGATATTCCATCCTCATTAATTATATATGAACATAACAAAAATTCTTATGGGACAAAAATTATCATGTTCAATATAATTAATTATAATTGATGTCATATAAGTGATTTTAAACACTTAGGTTATGTTTGATTGTGTTTTTATTTCTTAGTTTCTAAAAACTATTTTATAAAATAATTTTCAAAAACTAATTTTTAGGGAATAGAAGTCAAAGAGAAAGATGTGAAAGTGTATGGAAGAAAAAACATAAATAATAGAAAATTGTAAATAAAAAAAACAAAACAACTTTGAAATGTTTTGGTTTCTTGGTTTTAAAAACTAAAAATAAAGATATTAGTTTTGAAAATAGTTTTCAAAAGTTACTCTTATCAAACAAGTTTTTTTTTTGTTTTTAAATAGATTTTTTCTTAAAAACAGAAAACAAATTAAACATGCCCTTATAATATACAATTTCACATAATTAAAAATGTTGTAGTTATACTCTCTAATTAATTAAAATTGTAGAAATCACATCGACATTTTTGCAATCACTAGTGCTTAAGGCCAATACAAAAACGTCCAGTGCCAACATTCCTGGGACAAGCAAAATCAAAATGCTCAGCACGTAGGGGTGTTTGGGTTACTGTTTCGTTGAATGTAACTCACGTTTTGTTTAATCCACCAGTATTGTTGCTTCTCCGTTTTGTGCTTTAGAAAGTGTGAACGGAAGTTTGGTACCTCTGAAACGGTAGTCCAAACACACACTAAGCAATATAGATGTCGACTTGTCAAGTGCTAATTCCACCTGTAGTTGTGCCGTGGGGTGCCTATTATTGTGCCATAGTCGCCTAACACTCCACAAAATGGCACCTAGCACCAACGTGCCAAAGAGCATAAAGTCAGGGCGCCCAACGCCTTCCTTGTGGGTGCCCAGTACTAGTTTGGCCAAGACCAAATTTTGAAGTATTAATCAAATGTACCTAACGCTAACGTCCCAATATTTTTGTTTGAAACTTTTGTCTAGTTCATCTTTAGCGTCCAAATGGGTTTTTTGACCCAGTTGAATTCCATATGAACAAGAGTCATGATGTCATGATTTCAATAAACAAAAAAAACCAATTTCTCATCACATAATTAACCAATAAATCAGTTTTTCTGGGATTTTAATCCTAATTTCACATGAAAAATCCCAAAATGTGAAATAGATAAAGTATCTTCGTTCAGACTCAAAATTTCCTAAAATTTCACATCAATATCGCAAGAGAGAGGGAAACAATGCTTTGATACTAAATGTTAGGAATTAACATATTCTATAAAAGTGATCTAGGTACAATGCCAAACAATTCTAGTGATACAATTACAATCAACAATGAGTCATATACAATGACTATTGTCCTATGGCATACCAATCTAAATCAACTTGAAGCATAAAATGATTCGAGGACCTACCTCCAGTCATTACTTTCTATTTTGAGAGAGGAATTTTATATTTAAGATTCTTCTAAACCTTGAAAGTCTCTTAATGATATAACGAGTCTAAATGAGATCTAAGCTTAAGGAACTAATAGTGTTTTACATTTTGAAATTTTGTGTGTGGTTTGTTTTTTTAATTGAATCATACTCTTCCAATCACAGATGTTTGTTTTTGCATAAACTAAAAAGGCAGTTACAAAATTCTAGATAGTGGAGCGGGAATGTATAGACCACCTCAAGAAAATGTCAATTTTATTAATTAAATAAATTAAATGAAAAGCTAACAATGTAATTTTTGTTCTTTTAAAACGCACTTTTATTATATTATTATATGAGTACGTGTGTGTCAATTTAGAATGATAATTGAATTCAAATTTAATGGATATGTATATAAGTTACTCGTAATGAATATGATTTTTATCTATAAAATATATGAGTAATTATTAACCAGAATTTATAGGATATGGTTGCAGGTCCAAATGCTGTCCAACTTGTCGCATATAGCTACACACTCAAAGATTCACCCACATCCGCAAATATAATAAATCTTATGTAATTATATATTTATTGTATTTTATAATTAATTACAAAATGAAAGATAATTAAATATTTGCATTATTAGTTAATTTTATTTATTTTATTAATTTTCATAAGTAATTTAATATTAAAATAATATTATTATTTACTAGTTTGTAAAAAAAGTTCAAAGGAAGAACGTGTTTTATTGAATTAAAATGTTAGCAATATGTTCGTTTTTGTTTTTTTTTTTTTAAGAGGCAATATGTTCATGCATGGATAGCTTTAAGATAAATTATACTTGTAAAAAATGTATAATTGTTTTGACAATAAAGAAAAATATAGAGAAAAGAGGAAGAAATATGATATAAGATCAGTAATATGATAGAGAAATAGAGAAAATATAATACCATGAAAAATGTTATATAAATAATTCAACTCCTATTTTAATACAACTTAAGCAATAATAATGTGAGCTTTAAATGTTTAATTTTTTTGTGTTGATTTAAATTTGAGTGTAAATTGATAAATATTAAATATATTAAAGGTAAAAAAATAAATTAAAATATTCAATTAGAAAATCCGAAGTAAAAAAAATCATTTAAAAATATAAAACTGAAAATTAATTAGTCATATTTTTATAAAAAATTAAATATTCTAAGATTTCATCTTTTTTAAAATGAGTGATTTATTTTAGAAAAAATGGTAAAACTTTCAATTATTAATGAAAAAACTAATGGTTAATAATATAAGGAGGGATTAATTTAGTCATGGAGTACTCTTGATGAAGTTACTCCTTTCGATAATTTTCTATATATATTAAATTTTGTTAATCTAACTGTTAAATTAAAAGTTCTTATCAAATAAATCAAATTAACAAATTTTCATAAATTTTAAAATTATTTGATATTTCGTTAAATAAATTCAATTAACATAATTTTTAAAAATATAAGTAAATATTGACTATAGAATTACCTAACTACTAATATTTGATTTATCTAATTAAGGTCATACTTTTTATATCTTTTTCTAGATTCGGAAATTAAGATAGCTAAATCTTTAAAATAAAATTAATTTTCTTAATTAATACAAAAACGAAGGTACGTACACGGCGTAAAATATGTCTGGAAAAAACAAGCACAGTTGAAACTGAAATTTTCCTAGTGTTGGATTTGACCTCGCACGGCACAAGAAAACAAATTAGAGAAATGACATGCGAAATTGCACAAATTAAGGGCAGGAAGAAAAGATGAGGTGGATTTTCACGTATACTGCACACACAGTCCTGCTACCCTTGGCTTTCTGATTTTCTGTGGCTATGACGATGCATGTAATTTTTTTACCACCTCCATGATTGAGTTGAGGCGTGGAAAATAATAAACACAGAAGAAAGAGAGAAAAAAAAATGGAAAAAAATAATACACGTAATGAGTGATATGATTAAAAAAAAAAGAAAAAGAAAATAAAAAAAGTTGAAAAAAAAATATACGTTAATCATTACTTTTGAGATATGCTTGTTCTAAACCCAGCTTTTTTGTTTTTCTTATAATTCAAGTAATGTGTCATTCGCATTCTTGTCAACAAGGTTGCTTGATTCACATTCTATGAAGGGTGTGGAGGAGGCAAAACAGACGAAAGAAATAAAAAGAATGCAATAAATAATATATATGATATAGATAATGTGATAAAAAAAAGAAGAAATAGACAGTAGATGTGAGAAAAGAAGAGTACAAAATATTTTAAATTCTTTTTGTCAAATAAAATTAAAGGAAAGTAGGCTTACTAATGATTTTGTATGAGTATAACGTTTTTTATAAACAATGTAGATTTTCAGTAAAAGAATTCTATCTTTGCCTGCGTCCTTCGCTTAGCTTTTCTTTGAATATTAGAAGAAACATGAAGGAAAAAAAATATAATAGAAAGGAGCAAGAAAGAAAAAACTTGAATAAAAACATAGATAGAATTTTAAGTTATTAAATTAGGGTTTTGCTTGGTATAACTAATTGAAAAATTAATTAAAATTTAAAAATTACTAAGAATTTAAAAGTTAAAAACTAAAATTAATAAGTTAATTAATTGAATTGAAAATGTTTAAACAATTTAGTTAATTAACTTGTTATTAACTAGTTAAATAATTTAATTAAAAAAGATAACTTAATTTTTTTATTTCTTCTCATTTCTTCTAATTTTAATAATTTAAAATTTTCTATTTTTTACTCATTTTATTTTATATTTTTTCTTTTATCTACCCTATTTATTACTTTTTTTTGTTTCTTTTCACTTTTGATGTTCTGCTTTGTTTGTTATGAAGGAGAGAAGAGGAGAGGTGAAGAAATTTTTAAATTTTTGAAAATTTCTATTGTTTGGTATAAGTAAAATAGAGAATAATTTTTTAATTTTTTTTTATAGGTTTCACTACTTATTTCTATTTTATTTCTTGCCTATCATCATTTACATATCTCTTTCTCATTTATTTTTCTTCTATTAAATAACTTAAAATTTTTGAATTATTTTTTATCTATTTCTCATTCTTAACTTATTTTTCATCTCCTAATTTATTTTTTACCTATTTTTTTCTATTTTTTTCTTTTTTCTTTACCAAAGCAAAAGGTTTTAAAAGATTGTTTTCCAATTTATTGAATATGTAATTAAGTGGCAGCACCACACGTGCACGGTCACCTATGTTTGAAAGGTACAACTACAGAGTGGAGAGAGGAGACATTGAACATAATGAAGCATGAACAGATCTGTGCGAACAAAAATTTGATTAACCGACATGTTTGATTGATGGGTTCGCCTTTGTCAGCTGGGGCAGTCGTGTTGAAGGTTGATGTGACACAGATTTCATGCAAGTCTTATCTCACACAGTAACTGTGATCTGTCATCAAATAATTTGCTTGCTCAAGCTTAATTCACAGTCATCAAAGTCCATGAAAATTAGTAACAAAAAGTTACGCAATTACTAATGATGAATAACGATTTAACTTGCGCCAGAATGAATTAACGTATTCAATTTATTTCTCATGATTGTCCTATTTGAAAAATAAAAAATGAATAATACTGTTTATTTGATTAAATTTGAGAAGTTAATTGCTATTATATATGTGTATAAAACATAAATCACATAATAGAAAATATAAAAAAAAGCAACATAATATATTACACGAATTATTCGATTCATACTCCTTATTCACGCCTTAGAACATGTTAGTGCACCAGTTGAATTAATTTTACATATTTTCAAAACAATGTTTCATGGGAAGACAGAAATTCTACTTTTGATCAAATATATGTTTGAACATTTGAAAATAGAAATACTAATAGACTTATTAGCAAGAGAATTGAGGAGAATTTCATTTTCTTTAGAAATAATTTTGTTTTTTAATTAAATATTCTAAAAAATAATTATTAAATCGTAAAAAGTCAATAGTGAACATGATAATGATAATTTTTCTGCAATATTATTTCTAAGATATATTATTTTAGGAAATTTTATTTTAAAAACAATTATTTCTGAAACAAACACGGCTCCTAAATGGATGAAGAGGGAGGATTAAAATAAGAGAATAATGTGATTACATTTTGTTTCTCAAGTTCTAAGGGATAAAATTGTAATGTTCAGAGAGGGACGGCGAATACGAAATGCTCTTTATTGTCCATCCCATTTCTTAAAATAAAAATTCCTTCCTCGTCTTCCCCCTTTCGGAGTATATAGAGAAGATACGGGACCATGAAAATAAGTAAACACCCAACGTACTTTTTATTCATTTGTTATGCAAAAACTTAGAAAAGAAAGTGAAAATGAAACTGATAACTTCAATCTGTAAAAAAATATATAGTTATTCTTAACGAGCTTAGGCATTGTAAATTTATCACCAGGTTTTTTCCTAAGTGGACTTGGTTTATGATAGGTTCAAATTAACAGCTATATACATAATGATGGTGATGATAATTTAAGTGCAATAGACAGCATTTCCTTAAAATTTCCCCTTATTACTAAGAAATTGAATGGGTTTAGCAGAGTGTGAAAACATACGTTAACCTTTAATTTCACCATAGTTATTCGCTGTAATCATCTTTAATAATAGTGAAAAGTAAAATAAAAATAATTAAAATAAATAATTTTATTTAATTACATTGTCACGGTAAAGGATTTGTACACAGTTATAGGTGATAAATTTGTTGATTTTTATAATAATTAACTTAAAAGTTATAATTAACATGATTTAATTCTGATTGATTAACAATATAATTTTTTTATATTGGTAATACATAAAAGAGTTTAATGGTCATGTACTGACAGTGTAAAATAGTTTTACATTGTCATTCAGTCACAAATCACCATTTATTGTAAGTTTGTTGACTTTTATAATAAATACTTTAAAAGTCATATTAATAGTGATTTTTGATTGGATGACAGTGTAAAATTTTTACATTGATAGTGTATGACTATTATACTTTAAAATGATTTATTTTTTTGTTTATAACGAAGAGACACAAAAAGTTGTAGTAACTAAAACATCTGACTTATTCAATTTAAGAACTTGCTCAATTCAGGAATCATAAATGTTTGAAATTAAATGATAAAGATAAGAGATATCTTAATCTACAGGCACTAATAAAGTTGTGTGTTTCTTTTTAAAAGTTCATAAAACATTAATTAATCCTCTTTCCAAGCAAAGTCACTTTTAACGCAAAGTCACCATGCACATAACCAAACTTCATCCTTTTGAAAGCATAAATTTGATAAAAATGCTAGCAAGTGGTGATTGAACCACAGTCAATATTATCTACATAAAATCAAACCAAGCGGCATCGGAAAATTAAAAGCTACCTCTCATTCTCAAGATAACAAGATAAATTTGCAATTGATAGCGGAGGAGGAGAAGATTATTAATTACCTCGATTGGTTTCACTCCGGAATTAGATGCATGTTGCGGATGGTACATAAATTGGATCGAGAAAATTTAAAGGCGATGGAAAATTCCTAAGGGATCGCATGATCCAAGTCATTGAACCGGTCAAAACAAGAGCTGCATGTGAATGCAGGAAGGGTAAGAATTAGATCAATGCGATCCCTTTGGAACTCTCCACCAACAATAAGGCTGTTCCTCAAAACCTCTTGTAGCCAAATAACTTCACCAAAATCTGGACCAGAACACAGCTTCCATTGGACGAGTTGTATATATATTGTGGGAGATCCAACGTAACTGTGGGTTCCTTTATGATTTGTAAGGGAAAATAAAAAGTAAAACAAAGGTGGGGTTTTTCATGCCTTCCATCGTGTAGTTTGTTTCAATTCTCACATGCACTTGGACTGACCTGAAATGTAGGTGCCAAAGAAAATGCTTGGTTTGTGAAATTACTGAAGTACCTTTCATAATTATTTATGTATACCAGAAACATTCTCTTTTATATACTGCTTTTTCTAACCTATTTAAAATTACATAAAAACATAAATACATTTCAATATATAAAAGTAAGAGTTAACTTTCATGCACTATCAATATAATTTTTTTATTAAGTTAACTAATTAAAAATTATTCTAAGTATTTAAAGTAATTATTGTAAAAATTAACAAACTTGTTATACATCACAATATATGATTGGATGATATTATAAAAAATTTAAATTGACAATATGTTATAATTAAACCCTAAAAATAAACATTATTATCTATCTAAGTACGTTTTATTGTTTTACAATTTTATTCTGAATTTAATTTTAATACTTTTTCAATTAATTGATTAAAAGTCACTTTAAATATGACTCTTAGAGTAATTATTACAAAAGTTAACAATTTTCAATTATGTAACAGTATAAGAAACTTTACATTGTGTGTTTTAATTAAATTCTTTTATTTTTCACCTATTAAACTAAACATCATTTCAAGAAAATGTTTCTCTTCCGGCGAACGTAACTGACTTCTAAACTTCAATTTCAAGCGTTGATTTTTCTTCTTGATTGTTTAATACTTAAGAATCCTTATTAAAAAAGAGATCAATCACGATATCGAACTGATCATTAAAAAGTAAAGGTCTATTTAGCTGATGTTCAGAAGCATCAGTTTCTTATGGTTTAAGAATAGAAACAAGAAAACCTTATGTGGACCTGAATCACCTGATATATTGTTGTAGCATGAAGAAGTATTATGATTATTTTGATTCATTGATGGGTAAGTTGTTTGAATTCAGCTATAATGTTAAATTTGTCCCAAAAAATTGAGGATTCGACTCTTTTAAACTGAACAATTTATTTTAGAGAATAAAGTAAATAATTTTAGTAGACAAGAAAATCAACATTTAATATTACGTGTGTATGTATAACATATCATACATGTATCAAAATATGAATAATTGATTTTCTCCTCAGCTATGGAAATTACTTATTTTATCACTGTTCATTTTAGAATATGTTAAATAAAAAGGGAAAAGTAAATACCCTTTCCCTCTTTCCCTTATTAATAATGGTAAATAAATATCTTTGCCTCCTCATGTCCTCCTTTCCGACTCATCTAATAATTTAATATTTTTCAACTCTTATGGTTGATCATCACAATATGTTTGGGGAATACAAACCTTTTTTTCAGGTCCATGACCTGATCTGGTCTTTAGTCTGACTTTTCGGATAAAAAAAAAAAAGAAATACTATTGACAAACTGATTAAGTATATGCCTGTGCATATATACACGTTGTTTATGCACAAACATTGAGTCCATTTAATCAGCAGTGAATTGTGTTAATAATTACGGAACCGACAAGATAATGCAAGATTATTTGGCTTTTAAGGCTGGTGAAGGTTGCAATCAAACAGCTAATGCTGCTGGGGAGAAGTTAGGCATAGTCTTTTTTTGATAATGACATATATTGCTCCTATGATTAGAATTATCCTTCATTATCTGGTTTTGCTTTTCAGTTTTATGTCCTCTGTGTTTAATCCAAAACCAAATAGAATATTTAATTAGTACCATACACGCATTGGAAGCTCAGTGATTCGCCTCTGTGGTTTGGAAGTTGCCCAATTTCGGTCATTCAATTGCAAGGATAGAAATACAGATCAATTACATCACAGTGAAAGCAAATGCAAAAAGGATTAAGAATGAGGGTACGTATTTCCTTTAGAATGCGAGAAATCGAGGTTGTGCCATTAATTTCAACAACAAATATACTTAATTTTCAAGAAACTCAAGAATTTCTTTTGTTCAAAGCCTAATCACTTAACTTGAAACCCCCATACACCACCTTGTAGATAAAATAACAGAGGTAAAGGTTAAGAATCAAAGAAAAATATCACTTCAGTTCTGGTTTCTTTAACAATTACATTTCCTCCACTGCATGGAAACGTTGAAACAACCCTGTGCTTACTAGTTATTACCTCCAAAGAAAGAACTGCATCATATAGCAGCCTGCTTCTGAAAGTACATTAAACATTTTAGAGAGACAATTGATCAAAATCAGGAATCCCTAGGGATCATGAGCCCAAAAAAATAGCTTTATACTACTATGACAGAAGATTTAGTTGATGATGGACAAAGAAACACGCAGGACATTCAAAACTTCCCTCCTGAATGATCCTGAAGGAAACATAGCTGTCCCTATCCTAGTAAATTAAAGGATTTTTAGACTCCTTGCGCTTGACCCCTTTTGTAAATAGACATCTTTGACTTTAAATTCATTCTAATTGATCCTCAAATCGCAGACATTGTTTTAATAAATCCTTCTGTAACTAAAGGAGTGGTGGTGAATTACAGGAATGTTTTAACAAATCCTTCTGCAACCTTGGGGGGGTTTAAAGGAGAGTAATGGTGAAATGATTTTGACTGTTGATTAAGGTTAAATCTTAGTCATTTAATATTTTCATTTTTAAATAATTTTTCCTCATTTTTAAATCAGAAGTGGTGAATTGAAACAGTGGTGTGAAAAAATAAGGAAAAATGGTTTATATTAAAGAAATATAAACAAATAAGATTTAACCTAAATCAATTATCATGGTCATTTCACTATTAAGAAGTCTTTCTCTTTATAATTAGAACAATACCTATAATTTAAAAAATTGAATAAGACAAATTAAAAGTTTGAGAGTGTCTATTTACAACAATAATAAGGTTTAGGGTGTCAGTGTCCTCTTTTCCTTAAATTAAAATAACCATTCCTCAGGCCTATTTTCTTTCCAGACAGGTCCAGCACCAACCCAACACTGACTTTTTCCCACGACCCACTTAACCTACCCTTGGCGCAAATCCGGAGATTCCCCTTACAACCTATCCTTTAAAGTCTTGCCCTAGAAAAGTTGGCTGTCTGCTACTCGTTAGACACTACTAATTGGCTACCAAGAACAGCTTTGAATCCCATATTATTTGGTGTCTTTGAAACAAAGGATATAGAAAGAAATTATCAATCATTAGTTTGAAAATTCTCTCTGGATTGTCCTCAGAAAAGGATTTGGGAGACTTCGGGCATTCCATTTTTTGAAGAAAATCGGCACATTACATTGCACCTTAAACAAGTTGATACAATCTAACTTTAATTCTACCTTCAAAAAAGAATCAAATCGTAGGCACATAGTTATTAGGAACCCAGTAACAAGCATAGCATTTGGCAGACTTGGGTTATATTAGAAATGTGTATGAATCTGTTATATCTCACTCTGTGTACACAAAAACAAATAAAAATAAACCCCCCAACCAAATCTTAATTCCTGGTGATCCTATTCCTCCCCGCGCTGCTCTACCTTCTGGATGGATGACATCAACATTGATGGGGATAGGAAAGAAATTCAAAGAGTGGAGGAAAATTTGTTGCAGCTTTCTACCAAATCATAGACAAATCAAGCAAAAGCACGGCACAGAACAAGGCTTTACAATTAGGCCTTAAAAAAATAGTAAGATATATTCAGCTGGTTATTGGAACTGTCTAGCAAGTCACAAATTCTCTATGACAATTACTACTAGATCCCTCAGCAAGCTCCAAGCCCGCATGTACCAATGCGGAATTGTAGGTTCCTAGCATGCATATATAGAGTTGAAGAAGATATATCCTGAACCAAATTTGGTAGTTGACGAGCCCGCAAAATCAGTTACCATAAGAGAATAGTTCAAGCTAGATTTACTTTTTAGATCCCCGTGTCAGGAGGGCACTTCTTTCACTTAAATATATTCAGTTGGGTTATCATTTTGGCTATCAAGATGATGTGGACCATCCATGATAACTACAAAAAAGTGTACGAACTTCTCTTGTTTAGTAGCGACGAAATATCAAAGAAATATTTGAAAAAAATATGGGACCCACATCTGAAAACTTCTTCGCAAAATTGCGAAGAAATGTGCGGAAATGAGTATTGTTGGTAAAAACAATCGATTATTTTTATGATAATCGATTATCACTGATACTAAAAAATAATTTTTATTTCAATAATTGATTATTTTTGTAACATAATCGATTATCACTTCTTCTTAATCGATTATCTCTTTTTCCATAATCGAATATCTCCCCCCTATTCGATTATCTAAATCCTCCTCTCCCTGTTATTCGAATATGCGCCCCCCCCCCCCCCCCCTCTCCTCAAAATCCCATCCCCTGTTATTCGAATATGCCCCCCCCTCAAATCCCATCTTAATAACAATAATAATAATAATAATTAATAATAATAATATTAATAATAAAATATTATATAATAACAATAAAAATAATATTAATAATAAATAATAATAATAATTAAAATAATCTTAACTTACACTCTATTTCTTACCTATTTCTCTTCAACCAAGTAACTTTAACTTCTACTTTATTTTTTACCTATTTCTCTTCTCTCTTTTCTTTTTTCTCTATTTCTTTCCTCTAAATGCCCCATGTTTTTTAATTTTATTTGTCTCCAACAATGCTATATATTCGAATATGGTAAACCCATATTCGAATATATCACCATATATTCGAATATGAGCCATATATTCGAATATGATAAACTCATATTCGAATATATGTAGCATAATTGTATTTCGACGTTTTTTTGTAAATAATTTAATTAAAAAAAACAAGGGTATAAGTGTAATTTTATTTTTCATTTTAAATCTCCAAAAATCAAAAAGCAAACTTCCACTCTATTTCTTTTCTACTTCTCTCCAACCAAACAACCTCTATTTCCACTCTATTTCTTACCTACTTCTCTTCTCTTCTCTTATCTTCTCTTCTACCTACTTCCTCTCTCTCTATTTTAGTCTTTTCTTGCTTTTGTTTTTCTGGCTCCCTTACTTTTAGGTTAAGGGATGGGTATGGTCTTGTAGGTCCATTTGATCCCTTTTGCAGCTAAGCCTTTGTTTAGTAGAAAAAAGAAAAATAAACAAGAAAGAAAGAAATAAAAAATAAATTAAGAGGTGAGAAATATATAAAAAATAATTTAAAATTTTAGGTTATTTGGTAAAAAAAAAAATATATGAGCAATAAAAAATTAAGTGAAAAATATAATGAAAATAAATATTTGAGTCCATAAAATTTTTAAAAATTTTTCATTTATTTTTATTGAACCAAACCACTTATATTTTTAAAATTTAAAAATTTCTTCTCCTCCCTTCTCCATTATACCAAACAGGCTGTAAAAGAAATAGTAAGTAATATATTTTGCCTTTTGCCTCTACAGTCTACACATCTTGTACAACACTTACGTTACTTAAATTGGATCAAAGCTCAAGTTCTTACCCAACGAGACTCGAGGACTTAATAAAGGAACCTAGCAATCAAATGAAACTCCATATATATCAATCCAATAACCATATAATATAACCACCCACCTAAAAAGGGTACATATAATTATTAGAAACGAAAACCAAGAATTACCTTATTGTTATCAATTTTAACATCTATCTTTTAGTCAAATTCCTAAACATCTAAACCAAAGCTATGACAAGAAAATAAAACAAACATTTTTTGTTTTTGTTTTATATAAAGGTTACCGCATCGAGTTAATTTTTATTAATTGAGATTAACCCTCGTTTGTTTTAAAGTTAGAAAATTATTTTTTTGCATTTTTTAATAAAAGATACATATTCCAAAATAAATCAGATTAATTTAATAGTTTAATGGTCATGTACTGTCAGTGTAAAAAGTTTTACATCGTCAACCGATTAGAAATCATTGTTGGTATGACTTTTAAGGTAATTATTGTAAAAGTTAACAAACTTACCATACATAACAATTTGTAATTGGATAACAGTGTAAAACTGCTTTACACTATCAGCGCATAGTCCATTTTCTCTTAAGTTTATCACACATAAAAATCAAATTCAACAGTTAATCGATTTTACTCATCTTTAAACCAAATAGACACTAAATCGCTTTCCTTCATTGATTTTAAATTTGTAACTGGTTAAAAAGTATAAACTTGAATAGTCAATTCCTTCATCAATCAAAATTTCCAAATCTTATTATTAACTTTCAAGTCTCACGGCTGTTGCAACCACCTTCATATTTCCTTTTTCTCCTTTTCCGCACATCAACGTTCACAAAATTTGTTTATATCTCCACCTTGCTTTCCATGCACAAACTTTGGTATGTTACTTCTTATACTTCTAATCTTAATATTCATCCACAAGTGTTTAATGGTAATGTTACTTGTATCGTTGTTAATTATTAGTAATGGAACATGTTCCTTGACTTCTATATCTCTTGGAAAACATTCAATATAGGAATTCCCATATGTATCTACCGTCAGACTTTGTTATGCTTTAATACTCACATGTTTGATCGGTCATCAAGTGGCACCATTAGCTCTAATATCGTTGTTACTTGTTGGTGAAAATTACACACAATGAGATCAAAGATGAAAATATGTGCAAAACACATCACAAATAAAAAAAAATAACAAAAGATATAAAGTTTAATGTGGTTTGACACTCTTGTTTACATCCACAAAAATATTCTAATATATATTCATTGTCTTAAATAAAAATTATATTTTTTTGGACAAACTTGAAACCCACAAAAAATAATGTATCACTTGACAAGTCCAAGTCTCTCACTTAAGAGTAGTAATGAACAATAAACACTTACTTACAAGAGACTCCTCATTAGACTCCCTCATTTCTCTATGACTTGTATTTTTTTTTTCCTTTTTCTACGAGGAACGGGTACGTAGAGCCCAAAAGAGCAACACTACCTATTGTGAATAACATAAGACACATCTCATATCTTTGGCTCATATCTATTCTATTTGAAATTCTCCTAATTTCACACGTGAAGGTAAGGGTGTAAGTAGGTACAGGTCAACTCGACCTCACCCAACTACAATTTAGCGATTTTGATTGGGTCATCAATTCGATACGGGTTCATTTTATTTAACCCAATTATAGTTAGGTCAAGTAATAGGTTGATGAGTTCCAAAATTGATTAACTTAACCCAAACTGCATCTAATATTAATAATAATTATTATAAGAGAGATGTTAGCAACACACTCTTTTAAACACACTCTCTATTATTAACTAAAATTTATTGAAAATCATAAATTTTTGTAGGTCTCACTTTTTATTTAATGAGTCTCCCTCTTAATTGTGTAGTTTTCAATAAATTTTAACCAATGGTGGAGTATGTGTTACAAAGAGTGGGTTGTTGACACTCTTCTAATTATAATTTAACTTATCTATCACGTGTGTTTTTCTGTTATTTTGAATTGGCCCATTCCATATAATTTTTTCTTCGACATTTCATTCTGAAAATGCATTATGTTTTTGTTGTTTTCTTTGTATTTATTTTGTAAACCATTAAATCTCAAAGATACTTGAAAACTCGCATTACTGATAAGCCTTTGCATGAGATTCTAAGTGATTTTAAACTCTTTACTATAGCCTTTTTCTTATTTGGTGTTTACCCCTTGAGCAACACTGATGCATTCTTGTTTTATGATTCCTCATTTTTTTTATTCGCTTGCATGTTCATTCGTTGTTGAGCTTTATTTTTTTTTTGTCTATTTTTTTAATTTCTTAAATCCACCATATATATTAAATGAGAATATCTATCATGAACAAGGACGTTTTTAGCTGTTATTCTTCAATGAGAGCATTTTTAGTTGTCATTTTTCAATGAGAGCGTTTTTAGAAATTTTTTAACCTCTTATTTCTTTCAATTTATCATTTTCAATATCTTTAGTTCTAAATTGAATTTCAATATTTTTTTTAAAAAATTATCAATAATTAAAAATTAACATTGTATTATAATAATTGTTTATTATAAATTTAAAATACAATCTATATATTCAAAAATATTTATTTATTACAAATTTTAATTATAATTTATATATTTAGAAGTATTTATTTATTATAAATTTAAATTATATAAAATAAATATTTATTTTATGCAATGTACAGGTTAAAAATACTAGTATAATAATATTTCAATAAGTTGACCTAACTATCCGATGACTTAAACCAACTCAATTAAGGTCGAGTTGGTTTGGTTTGAGTTTATTACTAGAAAAACAATGAACCTGGTCCAACTCAACCCTATTTATGTTTCAACATTTGGGCTTTAAAAAAGACCAAACCCGACTTGATTACACCCATACATTAAGGTGGTTCTCTCTTTTTTTTTTTTTTACAATGATACTTTTATAATAGTAATGAATGACTTTTAAATGACTTATTAGATAAACATTAATTAATTACTTCTTACATTTCCAATAATTTTGAAAATCTCTTTCTCCTTTTTTCTAAAGATAGATGTGGACTTTACATGAACCAAACATTAAATTCTAACAAATTACAATATATTAAAATCTCTCACTCCACCAATGTAAAGGGCACATTGTTTGGGTGCATATGTTGACGAAGGAAAACCAAGTGGTGGACCTTATGGCTAAACATGGTTTGGAGATGCACAATCGAAGTCACATTTTTTACGTTGTTCTTGGGTTTATCTGTAATGCGTTACGTGCAGATTCAGCTTGTATCAATTTTCCTAGAAGTTTATACTTTCCTCTAATTTGTACTTCACCCAAAAAAAAAAATCCCTCACTTCAATTAATATTTTAGAAATTTATATTGATTTCAAAATCTAATCATACTTTCAAGAGATTAATTTATTATCTATTGAGTACGGATATCCTACGAAAAATAAAACCAAAAAGCATATTCATAGATTACTTGGCAAAATAATGAATTAGAGACTTATCCTATGTCAATATATAATAGAAATGGATATATGCAATCAGGGTAAAAGATTTTATATTATCAATCAATTAAAAATCAACTTAAGTGTGATTTTTAGGGTGATTAAATTATCATCAAAGTTAACAAATTTAACATACATAATAATTGGATGACAGTGTAAAAAAAGTCACATTATCAGTGTATATCCTTTTTTTTTTTCTCTATATCTTATAACATGTAATAAGTAATGAGTTAGTAAAAAAAAATTCTTTAGTTTTGCAAGTGAATTTTCTTCCAATGTGTTTAGATTTTTTCAAAACAAGAGATAATTTGGTTTAAAATTATAAATTATATGTTTGGAACCATTACAAATAATAAAGATTTGACTTGATTTGCTAATGTGGATTGGCAAAAGTGATTAAGGATTTAGTATGAATTCCTACCTTTCCTATGAGTGTGGGTTCGAATCTTTCAAACTCATTTTCCTCTTTTGGTGGACAACTCTTCTCAGAAAGATCTACTGGTTGAGTGAAACTACTTGTAGTTCAGGAGCATGCCATTAGCGCTCTAATCGGTAGTATTGGGGATACCTCCCTATTCTACCACTTTGTTTAGCAAAAAAAAAAAGACTTGACTCGATTTAGAAATCAATTCCTATGTTTGGATTTTATTAAAAAATTTGATTTGATTTGATTTTATCAAATAGCCCATTAAATAAGAATAAAATAAGAGTTTAATGACTATGCACTGTCAGTGTAAAAAGTTTTATACGGTCAATTAATTAGAAATCATCGTTGGTATAGCTTTTAAAGTAGTTATTGTAAAAGTTAACAAACTTACCATACACAACGGTTTGTGATTAAATGATAGTATAAAACTGTTTTATACTATCAATGAAAAACATATTTTCTCATAAAATAATTGATCTTTAGAGACAATGAAATATATGAAGTTTTAAAAATAATTTTTTAATATTTTAGACACGTGATTTTATTTACAAATTAAATCAAATCCACTACTATGTTAAATTTGACTCCTTACTTTTAAATGAAAATATTTTTAAGAATTAATTTTTCTCATAAAGTCCCATAACTTTTCTTGAATTGAAAATTTACTTTTATTTTTACTATTTAATTTTTTATTTTTTTTAAATACTATTACTTAAGTTTAATTTTAACTAGTATTGTAGTTTGTAATTAAAATTCATAATAAATAATTATCGTTGAATATATAAATTATATTTTGAATTTATAATAAATAATTTAAATTATAATATAAGATTATTTTAACTTCTAATAATTTCTTTTAAAAAATTATTGAAATTCAATTTAGAAATATATATAAAAGGGGTACATTGAAAGTAATAAACTAATAGGCATTTAAAAAAACCAAGTAATAAGTATATAGAAAAAAATAAAAGGAAGATAATTTAATATGGCTGAGATAGTTTTTTTTTAGGTAGTTACATGAATATTATGTGAAATGTATTTTCAAAAGAGGTAAAAGAGAATATGCTTAATTGCACTTTTGGTCTTTTAAGTATCACAATTGTATGATTTTGGTCTTTTAAGTTTTAATTGCAAAATTTGGGTCCCCCAAGCATCATAATTGTGCGATGTTGGTTCCCTATGTTTCAATTGTGTAAATTGAGTTTCTAAGTATTGTAATTGTACAATTTTGGTTCCTTTATCAGTTTTCCATTAAATATTTAACTGATTTTATATGATGCATTAGAGTCACATCATTTGCCATTTCACCCATCACCATATCAATCGCCACATCATCCATCAAACCACATTATTTGTCATGTAAAATATATTAACGGAAGATGACTAATAGAGGAATCAAAATTGCACAATTGCAATACTTGAGGAACCCAATTTGTGCAATTGAAATTTGAGGGACCAAAATCATACAATTGTGATAATTGAGGGACCCAATTTGTGCAATTGAAATTTGAGGGACCAAAATCATACAATTGTGATAATTGAGGGACCCAATTTGTTCAATTGAAATTTGAGGAACTAAAATCGTACAATTGCGATACTTGAGGGACCCAATTTGTGCAATTAGAACTTGGAGGACCAAAATCACACAATTGCAATACTTGAGGAACCAAAAGTGCAATTAAGCCAAGAGAATATTAAAAATGTCTATTTTAGTTGATTTAAAATTAATTTAAATTTTAAATCTTAATACACTATTTCAAATTAAACATATTTTTTCAATAATTTATAAATTAAGATTATTATAATCTTAACCTAATTGCAAGAAAATATTGTTAGTATAATATAATATCTTACTCAAAAAAGAACAATTTAAACACTAAGGAAACTCCAAAATGTGGGGATACAAATTATTAAAAAAGAAAAAATAGACACTCAAGGAGGATTCGAACTGGCGATCACTTGATCAAGTACAAAGACTTAACCACAGAGCTATAGAAAATTATTAAGTTATGCACCTGTTTTGATCAAAATGGCAGAATAACCGAACTCTAGAAATCCCTAAGCCCCTTGTTCCCGCGCCTTTCTCCTTCACATCATTCTTCTCGCTTCTTCGCCGTTCTCTCTCTGACGAAAATGGTTACACAGTACGGCATCAAATTCGCCGTCCACCTCATTACCAACCACTTCGGCAATCTCGTCGCTGTAACTCTCTCTCTCTCTCCTCTCTCGTGTCGTGGATTTAATTGGCACTGATGCTGAATTTTTTGCGTGTGCAGAAAGTATGCGAAAACCTATTTACCCATGGACCCCTCACTTTGGATCAGTTGATTCGCTACACGGAGCTTACTAAGGAGCAAGTCAAAAACTCCCTACTTGTCTTAGTTCAACACAATTGTGCCCAAGCATTTGTTTCTGCTCCTGAAGATGAAGGTAACATAACACTGTTGTTTTTGTGTAATCCCTTCTTTTTACTTTTCTATTATTATCTACTTGCAATAAACATTTTGGAGCAAAATAAAATTTAAAAAAGGGACTTCCTAGCTGTATTGGTTTGATGCCGTGTCTTGGTTTGATAGATTCATGTAATGTTTGCAATGAAATACTGCTCCATTAGTGCGTAAAGTGACCTGATGATCACGTTCTGAATAATTGTAAATGCAGATGATGATGTAGGCAGATTGAGAGTTAGAACTGAGTACCTGGCACTGTTTGATAACATAATCCACCGATTGAGATTTCCCA
Source organism: Spatholobus suberectus (assembly GCA_004329165.1). Lineage (NCBI taxonomy): Eukaryota > Viridiplantae > Streptophyta > Magnoliopsida > Fabales > Fabaceae > Spatholobus > Spatholobus suberectus. The sequence goes on from CM014735.1 coordinate 15,816,835, forward strand.
AATTCTTGGAGATTGTGTCGCGGAAGCTTGATGAAGAAGTCGGCTTGATCCTTATGTTTCTTTGAAGCTTTTCGATTTGTGGCTCAAAATGCTGAAACTATTTTCCACTTGTTTTGCAGTGTGTGGAGCTTCTTGACGGATTGCTTCGCGATGGTAGGCTTACCCTGAAACAAATGGTTGACAGAGCAAGTCAAGGAAAAGGCAAGTGTTTTATGATGTATGTGATACGCTGAGTACTGTTTTGCTTATATTAATTGATATAATTCTGAAAAAACGTATGTTTTACACAAATTGATAAATATTATTTTTAAGAGTTGTGTAACCTACCAACTAAATCATATGTGGTTTAATCATAAATCCTTTTTGTGAATCAGGTGAGGGAACTGTAGATGACTTTTAAAACTATGAAAACAAAAAGTATGTTTAGAGTGGGTCAAGTACATGTAGTAGGAGTGTGGTTTGCTTTGGGTTGGGTTATAGGAATGGTACATCACACACGACTTAGCTAAATTTGTGGTACATAAGGAGAGGGCTTAGACACTTAGTTGGTTTGCAATTGGAGGAAATGATTCAGTCAAAGAATTGTGCGAGTCTTTCTAAATTATGTTAAAGGGAGATATATTACTAGACCTATAATTGAACAGTATACTCAATTTAATCAAACATATACTTGGCTCTCAATAATGTGTTGAAACTACTGTATTTAAAACATAGTTGAGCTCACCTATATGTCACAAAATCATGAATCCTTTTCAAATTAGTCTATCTCAAATCATGTACTTTCAGAAAATGCTGTGGCTACAAAAGCTGTACGAGACATGCTCTGTAAACTTTTGACAGCTCGATTTGTTGAACGGTGCCCTGCCCCTGAGCCAGTTGTTTCTACCTCATTTAAAGAAGAAACTACTACTAGGAAGCGGGGTGCTAAGTCTGCCAAGGTAATTAATTGTTCGCTCAGGTCAATTTCTTTAGGTAGTTGGGTTATCTTTGATTAGTGATTTGGGTAAGAGGCATTTCGTGTCTATTTGGTGTAAAGCAGATGAGCTTTCTGATGGGGTTTCAGTAACAGCTATGTTGAGGGACTGTGAAGATTTGTTCCTTTGATTATCTCTTGTTTTCTTTTTTGTTTTGTTCTTTTTTATAGAAGGATTCCTTATCCTCTGTTAGACCCCCGAATGAGAATGAGGGGAGGGATCAGCTGATGGGTGTGGGCCCTAACATGCCCATTATATGGCGTGTCTATTCGAGGAGAAAGAATGCCAACGTAGCAGGTGGTTATGGAGGGAAGTGACCATTCTGTTATGTGATTGGGGAATGTAGGGAAAGAGGGGGAGTGAGAGGTAGGCAGATATTACGTGACTTGGAGAGAGGAGGGAAACCTTTGGTATAGGAGTTGTAACTCTGGAGGAAGTGCGCTCTCATTGGGTACACCTTCTGAGAGTTGAATAATACACTTGAATTTGCATTCATTTCTTATTGCTTCTGTGATTCTGTTTGTGGTGTTCTATCATCCTTCTCTTTGTAATTTTTTCACTTTATCTTATTATATTTCTCCATCATTATTATTTAAATTGAGCTTACCTTAGTCTTTTGCTTATTTTTCTTTTGACTTAAGAGCAAGGCACTGACCCTACTAATTATCCAAGTTTGAGATCAGTTTGATTGTAACATCAATTAGAAAGGAAGTTAGATTAAGATAATGGCAGCAGTGAGATCAATTTACTAGTTAATTATTGAATTTTGTATACACAGATGACCCTTCATTTATTGCTTCCTGTTTAGAATGCTTACAGTCAAATAATTGCTAGAAAGTGGATAATTGATGAGCATTCAATGTTATCATTTTTATTAAAGTTGCAACAGCAAAGTGGTCACTCTTGTCTTGTGACGTGGATATGAGTTTTCTCAACACTCTTTCTTTTGATAATATGTGCCTTATAGATATTTGAAGCACCAGAGACCTTAGAACAACGCGTTCTAGACGCAGCAGTGCCTGGGGATGGAATCAGATTTTCACTCACTGCAGATACTGGATGTAATGTTGATGGAGAAACAAATTCAGATGATGCCCAAATGGTTAATGTTGAAGAAAATGTTGGTAAGACTTTTGTCATCTCATGTGACACTGATCGGATCAACTTAGTGGTTTTCAGTTTACAAAATCTTTCATGCAAGTATAATTTTCTGAATTTGGATACAAAATTTGGTGCAGAAAAAGAGGAGCAAATTCTTTGGCGTGCAAATTTTGAGGAGTTTATACGTCATCTTAGGCATAAGGTTGATTTTACAATAAATTTCCTATCAGAATGTTGTGCTATTACTACCCAGTCTACTTTTTTTCCTTTGAGTTTTTACCTTTTTTTTAGTACAAGTTCTTTTTGATTTAACTATCTGAGTAAGGATATTGAACTTCAGAGTTGTAAAAGCATACTACATGGCCAATGATAGTTATATGTTTTGAATAAAAAATACAAATATTTTATGTGCAGAGAAGCTATATTCTAGGGTTATTAATTTGAAATCCCCTCGTCTTCTGAAGGGCAACAATTCTGTCAAAAAGTTGTCAAATGAATACTAGTAATAGATGTCAATCTGGATACAACACAGCATGAAATCACACAGATTACTTATTGATTGAAACTGTACGTTAACATTGGACTAGGTCAATTTTAAGTTGACAATGTTTTTGGAGCTATGTTCAATGGCCATCTTTGACATAAGCTAGCATCGATCTGATTCACATGTTATCCTTTTTGTACTGTACTAACTAATGAACTTAAAATGTTTTACAAAATCAGCTAAAGTAAGAAACTCATGGTTTGGGTGGGGGCTATATTTACATCACTGGATCATTATGTAGTACTTCCTGTAAATCAGTCTGGCATTTACTTACTTTTCCTTGCTGATGCTACTATATTTTCTCTTGCTTGTGTGATAAATGTGGCAACAGGGATTGTTCTATTGTTTCTGTGCTCTTTGGTTTTCTTTTTAATCATATAGTAAAAGATTGTAAAATTTTCATGGATGTTTATAAGCTGTTGTGTTTAATTGATTGGGTTGATTTTTTTGGTCTTTTGTCTGGATATTATTATTGGAAGCTTACACTTAAATATTCCATGCATATTCTAGGTATTGATTGAGAATGTAAGAACTCAGCATGATGATGGAACTGCTACTGTCTTAAGTGCAGTGTTGGAGGCAACAAGAACTGTAGAGAAAAAAGTGAAAATGGATAATTCAGGTGAACCAGATTCCTTGCTTTATGAATTTGGAAACTCTTTAGATATTTTAGAATATGGAATATTATTTATAATTATGATGATATACACATGGGTTAGATGTATACATCCATGACCTAAAAAAGGAAAGGAACTAGAGTTCAATGTCAGATTTGTGGGGTTTCCTATTGAAGTAAAAAATACAAGTAAAATGGCCTATTTCTAGGGATACAATATGTTAAAATATTTCATAAAATAACTAAAGCAGTTTTTCCACATTCCCCCTCAAGATATAGGCATTCTCCATTCCTAACTTGGATGCAATATCCTAAAATGCTGGAATGCTCAACCCTTTGGTAAGTATGTCATATCTGTAAGCTGACTTGTTTAGACACATCTAGTGTATAAATTAATCTATTCTCCATTCTCCAATTTTTCTTTGATAAAGTGTCTGTCAACCTGAACGTGCTTTGTTTGATCATCCTGTATTGCGAGCTATGCTGATTTGTTGTGATAAAGTCTCATCTCATTGGTCCATTCCACTTGATCTTCAAATCTTCAAGGATGATTTTTAACCAAACTAGTTCACACACACCTTGAGCTAATGCTCTAAATTCTGCCTTTGCACTAGATTGTGCTATCAGATTCTATTTTTTACTCCCCCAAGTCATGAGATTTCCCCTAAGAGAAGTGCAATCCCCAATCCCCAGTGGTTAATCTTTTATCAATTGGTGACCTAGCATAATCTCTTTTTTCCAATTTCTCATTCTTTGAATGAGCTACTTTTCTTCTTGGTAAACCCTTGTAGAAATCCAAAACTCCTTCATAAAGTCAAGTCTTTTATTTATATTGCATTACTTAATAGAATAGATACTAACATGTTGGTTCATACACTGTATAAGGCTCTTTCACTTGATACGTGTGTAATGTATGGTGCTTGCTTAGAATCAGCTCCTTACCTGTTATTACACTGTTTTATTGTGGTTTTTTTGTGGTCTGTCTGGATTAGAAGTGAAATAATGAGAAAATAAATAGGGAGGATGGGAGTAAAATAGAAATAAAGTAGAAAAGATATGTTGTTTGGATGGATAGAATAAGAAGAAAAGTAGTGGAGAAATTTCTCTACACTTGTTTGCATGAGTGAAAGAATGGGTGAAAATAAATAAATAAATTGTATAAAAAATCTTTTTATACTAATTAAAAAAATAAATTTAGCTAAAAAAAATTAAACTCTTTACTATATTATTTTTTCTTAACATAAAATATTTATTATTTTTTGTTATAAAAAATTATTTAATTTTTAGAAAAAGTAAGACAAAAAAGTATCAAATGCAACAACATCTCCCCCCACTTTATGGGGGAAATTTTTTAATATGCGAGACTCATCAAAAAACTTCCTTCCTATTTCTCCTCTCAAATAAACAATGAAAATTTGGTATTTTAATCTTATCTCATTCTTCTTCATTTCCTTCCTCTCTATTTATATTCAAACATAGGGTTGGGGAATTCCTTATTCAGTATTTTTGGTGAATGTTGGGTGTGCCATATTACTAGTCCACTTTTAGTTGGAGGCACTGGTGAGGAGAATAGATTGAATGGTTTTCATTCCTATGAAAAAGGGTAGAAGGAGACCAAGAAAGACCTTGGAGGAAATTATTAAAAGGGATCTCATGGTGAAATATCCGTGATAATTTTGTTTTTAACCGAGCTCAATGATGTGTGATCCTTGTAGCCAACTTCACCTAGTGGGGTAAGGCTATTGATGTTGTTGGGTGTGACCTATGTCTCTCAACTAATTCATGTTGATCATCTTCCATATATAGTATTTTAACTGAGCTCAATGATGTGTGATCCTTGTAGCTAACTTCACCTAGTGGGATAAGGCTATTGATGTTGTTGGGTGTGACCTATGTCTCTCAACTAATTCATGTTGATCATCTTCTATATATATATATATGGCCTTTTTAAAGGGGTTTCCCTAGTGGATATGTTGGATTGGGCAGCTTGTTCCATTGATTCTCTCTCTCTGGTTGTTCTCTGTTTTTTTCTTTTGTTAAGAAGGATTCCTTATCCTCTTGTAATTTTTCCTGTTGTAATGAATTTCTTCTTTCATCATAAAGAAGAAAGTAAGACCTCTACCATGGCACTGCTGTTATCTCATGGTTCTCTCTTGACTTATACTATATTATCCTATGTTTCAGTTCCCTTGTCACTGGATACAATTATCACAGAGGTGATGAAGACTGATACAGGTCGAACGATGACCATAGATCGTATTAGAGCTTCTCTTGGCCAGTTGGGTTGTTCACAGAGGATGATTGTAGATGATTTATATAGTATTGGTAAGCTTGATATCTATTTTCCTTGTGGTAGACTATTTCTTACGATATAAAACATTTGCCATTTTATTTTGTTATTTGTTAATGTTGAAGAACTCTGTCATAGTTCTGGTTTATGATTCCTTTAATAGTTTGTAATTCAGAACTCCTTTTCCTTTCCAGATTTGAAGAAAATTATTGAACGGGCTCGAAATGAAGAGGTTTTAATATCTTTATGTTCCTTACAAATTACACTCTCTCTCTCTCTCTCACACACACACACACACATATATATATATTCATATTTTGCTCATGTAGAACTGTCTTGTTTTGTGTTCTATGCTGCAGGTTGAGTCAGTTGTGTTGAAAAGGTATGGAAGGGATGCCTACAGAATGTTCAGGCTACTGTCAAAGGATAGTTGTTTTCACGACACAGATCAGGTGATTTAGTCTTGTCAATGAAGTTGTCAAATTAATTTTGCTAATAAACAGTGGATTCTATCAATCTTCTTTCATTGATGTTGGCAGTTTGAGATACTAGTCAAATTAACTTGATGCTGTAGGATTGTTCACTGCAGTGCAGTAACCCCATGTGGGTTTTGAAGTATGAACTATTAGAGTAACGATATTTAGTGTATGTTTGATAAAAGTGAAAGTTTAGACAATGAAAATTTACTGATTTATTTTCATTTTTGAAAATTTAAGCTATAAATGTGTAATGAAAATTTCTATTGCCAGAAATATGAAATGAAAATTCAAGTCCTCAGTGTTTATTTAATGGTACTATTGGCATTTAATAAAATAATGAGACTGTATTAAAGGAATATATTATCTATAATAATACATTACTAGCATACTGAAATGCATTAAAATGCTTTTCAATCTGTTTTTTATTTAAAAATAAAAAATAAATAGTTTTAGAAAATAACTCCTCATTAATTATAAATGTCTTATATTTAGAATACATTTGTTTTTTCGGAGACACCATAGAGGTCAAACTCACGTTTGTCCCATTAAGGTTTAAATACTTATTTGGTCCCTATAAGTTACAGACTTTTTTCCTTTCAGTCCATATGCTTAAAAACATTTTCTTTTAGTTTCTACACATACCATTTTTAATCCATTTTAGTCCTCATCTTAGGGACTAAAAGGGATTAAAATGATATGTGGAGGAACTAAGGGTTTGTTTGGTAGAGAGGAGAGAAATAGATAGAAAAGAAATAGATGAGAAATAAGTTAGGAGGTGAGAAATAGATAGAAAATAATTTGAAATTTTAGATTATTTGGTAAGAGAAAAATAGATGAAAAATAAGAGAGAGATAGATAGGTGAATGATGGTAGGTGAGAAATAGAGTGGAAATAAGTAGTGGGGCCCATAAAAAATTTAAAAATTTCTTCTCTATTTCATTTGTACCAAACAATGAAAGTTTTCAAAAATTTAAAAATTTCTTCTCTCCTCTCCTCTCGTTCGTAACAACACAGGCCGTAAAAGAGATTAAAAATGATATGTGTAGGGACCAAAAAGGGATGTTTTTAAATATAGGGACTAAAAGGAAATTTTTTGTAACTATATGGACTAAATGAATAATTAAACCTCCTATTAATATAGGATATATAGAGTGAGTTACTGCCAGAAACATTCAGTTACCTTTGATCTTCAGCTGCTTTCCACTCAAATATATTTGTAGTTGGGTATTAACAACAACCATCTAAATCATTTTGATGGCAGAAATATTTTATTATCAGCACTGAATTGAGTTATCAAACTGGTTGTCAGTCTTGATGAAGCACAAATTCTGTATTATGATAAATTTTAGCTTACCGTCTAATTATACTGTTATTTCTTTGTTTGCCTAGTCAAGTATTTATTATTGTTGTTCTTGTTAACACTAGAGGTGCAAACATTTGGGTAGGAGAGGGGAAAAGGTATCCGGGTGGAGGATTCTAAAGTATGGGTACTTCATTTGTCAAACGTACCTTTACTAGGTATGTACCTGGTACTGGTACACGTTGGGTGCTCATCAAAATTAATTTTAAAAAAATTGTATGCTTCTTGAGTATGACTATTAAGATAAGGTGGGACTAGGGTAATAGCTAGGTATGCCTTACGTATTAGCTAGATCTTCCCCCCCCCCCCCAAAATGACAGTTTTTTCAGGTAAATTTAGGGAATTTTTTTTTGTCTTTTTTCAATTTTCATATGTTTATTTTTCTATTTAATTAAATCCATTCATCTTGCTTGTGAGATGTGAGTTTGTTAATTTCTTCTATTATAAATGTTTTTACTACAATCTATAAATATTTTATATTCTTTATTTGTATTATTTAAAAATTATGTTAGTGTACCCGTACCTTTAATTTTTAAAAAGAGAAATGTTATTTATACAATAACTTATACAACAATACTTTTTTGTGTCTATTTTTTTCCTGCACATCATTTATTACATTTCATAATAATAGAGATAAACACAAAAAAATGTTTTACAAAATTTGGATGAATTGTTGTACATGTAACATATCTCTTTTAAAAAGTACTTTATTCTGTACTTTTATTTGTACTGGATACTAGTACTGTACCCGTATTAATGCAACATGGTTGGGGGAATTAAACCTCCTACCTCAACATTGCACCTAGACGTGGACCAGTTCCATTTGAGCTACAAGTTCCCGTATGATACCTTTGAGGGAAAAGGGGCATTCAAATAACCAATTATCTCTCAAATGTAAAAGCTGTTTGATTAGGATGTCTAATAACTTCGTCCACGTTGACAGTCCTCCATGATGCCTCACATGTGCCAAAATCCAATAAAGGAGATTGCTAAACTGATATTATATGTCAATGATTACATATTCCTCCATTTTTTTAAAAACCAAGAATAAAGGAATTCAATGGACTCAAATTCTATATTTCTGTTATGACCTTTTAGTGCTTGTCTTTTATTTGTAGATAGCAGCATCTACTCTGGTTGAGAAAAAGGAAGCTCCAAAGTTGCTATTCAAGTTGTGGAAGGATAACTACTTGTATATGGAGGTGACCAATCTTTTCAATATTTACAAACACTTTACAGATCAGTTGATGTTAGTGTCTTGATATTTAATCTTTCCACAACTTAATCGTCCTTGTAGAAAGTAGGTTTGACGGGAGCCAAGCTATCAACTATTCTCATGTGGAAAGTTAATAAGCCTCTACTTTGGGAATATGTACTGGACGAGATGCACCATGCTGCCTTAAATTTGAGCCTAAGAATGGCTTTTGAGCAGGAAAAGGATGAAGAGGTTAGTAACTCTAAAATTGTTTATAAATTGTCCTCTGTTAAATAAAAATATGTTTATAAGATTAGCTTATGATATCTTAAGCATGTGTTAGTTGTGCAGACCTCGATGTGGCAAGGGCGAGAAGGAAGGATGTGGTTGTGGTTCCCCATCCCTCCATGGGGTTTTAACTTTAAAGGAGTCTTTCATTTCTTTATTTTTCTTTCTTAATATAGCTGATATTTATATTGATTTTCCATCATCATTGTATTTTTGTTGGTCTTTAATATCTTGCAAAAAATATTGAAAAAACATAATCATAGCTGAATTAATAAAATGTTATATTCAAGTAAATGATAATGATTCTATTATCTGGAAAAAAAACACATGAAGAGGGTTGAAGATAAGCCAGTCAAGTTGATAGGTAAACAGCCATATGGATTTGTCGTCTTTTTTAAAGTATACATACATTAGAGCTTGCAACTAATAATAATGTCTTTCTAATTCTTTTACATCCAAATGACTGTAATGTTTGCATTATATATATATATTTTTGCTCCATTATCCAATATTCCAGTCTGATCTATAACTTATGGGAGTCTACCAACTATTAGAAAAGGAAAGTTTATCAGTAAGTAGTCCTAGGTGCTATCTTATTATGAGTTGTTGCCATGGTCTTTTGGCATAATGACAGTTGTCATCTGGGAAGATTTAGTTTCCCCATTCTTGCACTTCGTCTGTTACCTGGAAACATAATGGCAGCAGTAATGGCATGTTGTACAGCAAACGATGCTTCACATTTATCTCAATATATTGACTACATTTCCTGCGTTTAGTTTCATTATCTGTTGATTGGTTCATACTAAAATGTTATTGCTACTTGTTTCAGCTTTTAAATGTTCCTAAAGACAAGCTTAAGGAGCCAGGGCCACTCCAGAAGAAATACAAAAGGCTACTAAATGTCTGGTTACTCCTAGGATCATCATTGATGAAACTCGATGATGCTCTAATGCTTTTCCATGACTTCTGAATATAAATTTTGGGACGGTTATGATTTTTTGATAAAAGGAATGAAAATTTTGATATTTTAATAATTGAAAAGTACTACGAATGTAATGGCAGTGCTCATATTAATTAAAGTGTAAGGAATTCGATCTAATTGGTGTGCAACTTTGAACTGAGCATAATGTGATTTGATGTGGTATTTTAAACTTTGTAGGTTCTTTTTATTCGATGTTTCTAAGCCATGTCGGTTACCTATGAACGTGCCCATAAAATGTGTTTTCCTAGATTCTTTTACATTTTAGAAAAAAAAATATACACACATAGCCTATCCTATCTATATATAAATTAGAATAATTATTTTGTACAAGTGTTTAGTTCTTTTTTAACAAGAATGTTTTTAGCTGTTATTTTTTAACGAGAATGTTTTTAGAGATTTTTTAACCTCTTATTTTTTAATTTGTTATTTTTAATATATTTAGTTTTAAATTAAATTTTAATATATTTTTTAAAAAATTATTAATAATTAGAATGATGTTATATTACAATATAAATTGTATATTATAAATTTAAAATATAACTTATATATTTAAAAATATTTATTTATTATAAATTTATCTATAACAATATATAAAGGAGATATGTTTTAGCATTCGTGTACACATTTTTTTTCCTATAATACCCTTTAAATGCTTTAAATAACTGCACACTCTTCAGTAGGAGTGACAAATGGATGGATCAGATAAATTTTTAATCGGATTATAATGAATTGGATAAAAACAATCTATTAATTCATTTTGATCCATTAAAAATTCATTTAAAAAATCTAATCCATCTATGATTTATCTAATAAAATTCAATTCAATCCATCCATTAACAATTTTTTGATGAATGAATATTCGATTCATTTACAAAAATAATATATTTTAAAAATTAAATAATTTTTATTTTTAAAATATTCTCTCCCCTCTCTCTCTCTCTCTCTCCTCTCCTCCCTCTCTTTCCAATTATATCGTGTTAAAATAATATTCTTCTAAGTTACCATAGAAATTATGTTCAAGAAAAAATAGAAAACAATGACCCAAATCTTCAAAATGTAGAAACTTGAATTTTTTTTTTTATCATAATTCAAAATAAAAACATATTTCAATAATTCTAATTTTGTGTAGGGAGAATCGACGAAATTTAAATATAATTTTTTAGCAATTCACATAATAGTCAAGATGCATATTTGAGTCACCAACTAATTATATCATAAATATTTAGGTTTAAGAAATTATTTTTTAAACTTGATTAGAAGTTTTTTATTTTTTAATGGCTACTTTATTTTTTTAAAGGAAATCTGATTATAAGACCAAAAAATAAATTATTTTGAAAAAAAAACTGATTAGACATGTTTTTATTTTTTATTCAATGGATTTTATTTTTTTATTTAATGTAATCTAATGTATTTTGAAAAAATAAAAGATGGATCACTAACTATCCAAAAAATTAAATAGACGGATTAGATCTAATCCATTATTTTGTGTAGTATAATAAATGAATTGGATAAATTTAATTGTAGATGAATTAGATAGATGATAGATAAATAGATTATTTTGCTACCCAAACTCTTCAGGCTTCACGATCTTTTACAACAGAGGCGGTATGGTATTCTTAAATTGATATACGCATTACCGCAATTTCTGTTCACATTGTAACTCATACCCCACCACCTTATAACTGCACCATGATGGAACTGTAACTGCACAACTCTGTAACTCACTTCCCCCACGCATTCCCTTCACTCCCTTTAAAATAATGTCTTAAATTACTCATTCCAGTTCAAATCAAAATCGTGTTTTTCACCTTTCCGTTTTCTAAATTTCTATTCTTCTGCATATCGCCGTCGTCTCCGACTCTCGCTCGCAACTCCTATGATTTGCATTTGCGTTCCACGCGGCTCCTCGCATTCCCGAAAACCTTCAGAGAGCGTCAGTAACTTGCATGGCTTTGGGTCATTGAAGCCCTCTCAAGCTTCAAAGAAATCACCAACATTAATTTACAGGGTAACATCCCATGCTTCAAGCCTAAGGCCCATTTTTTTTTTTTTTTTTTCTTTTTCTTTTGAATTTCATTTTTGATGAATAATTTTATGATTGATTTTTTTTCCCTGTTGTAGGTTTCATTCATGAAGCCTCTAACGGGCTTGATGAATTTGGAGCAGTTATTTTATGTTTCTGGTGACTTAATTTGCAGGGACCATTTACATTTTGAATATGTCTACAATTCTACATTGTTGGATCTTATTCCCAGTGTTGGTTTAGTTTTCCAGGTTTGAAATTCCTCACTCATTATTTTTTCTATACATCCGCATTAATGAAAATCAAACCCTCCAGTTGTTGAAAATCTTTCACTCACTTATGTGTGTCTAAACATTTTAAGAGGTGGTGTAATCCAAATGTCTTGCTTAATATGTGTGCAAGCAGAAATCATCATTATCATCATAAGCAGGAACCCAAGTATCCTTTCCTTGGAGAAATTCGACCAGGGAAAATTGCACCTTCAATCACAAGGTCATTAGGAGGGCAAGCAGGCCAGAAACTAATTGTCACCACGTCACCTCTCTTAAAGGTATAGCAGAACTACAATCCCAAAACCTACACCAACATCACAATTGGTATCAACAAACATATTTGCTTATTGAGGCAATCAGAGGGAAGTGGGCCTGGTTCTACAAGCAGGCCACTTACGAGAGCATGCACAAGGTTCTTTAACTTCTTTAATTTCTAGCGACTTTTCTGTGTTGCATTTGAAAATGATGAGCACTGCAATAGCTCGCACCGTCGTTGGCATCATAGGTTCATTCCCTCCTTTAATGGCAACACCAAATTTTGCTTGTTCATCAAATTTTTCCGTTGAAGTTTTGATTTGCAATAATTACGTGTGGCTTTGCTTACGTCAGAGAATGTGATTCTAGAAGAACTTTCACATCAGTTTCAATTGCTTTTAACTTCTACTTAAGTTTTATATTATATAACTTTTCTTTTTTAATCAGTTTACGCATGATAAAAATGTTCCGTTTAGAGTGCCTAATGCCAAGTTTTTTGTGTTTATAGTTTCTAATCAGTCTTTGCTTCTTTTGTGCAGGACATGCCATCTGATCTCCTTGGGTTTGTTATTCTCACCAGCATCTGTGTTTATTTTTTTCTAATGTAGCACGACTATCAGTTACACACTGAGAAAGAATTTTTGGTTTAAGTTAGAGTGAGAAATTCCTATTTAGAGTCAGAAGTTACATTCCTAAAGTCTAACTATGGTACTTAAGTCTGTGGTGGGGTCTCAGAATTAAAAGATTGATCTCATTTGCTATGATCCACAAAAGAATCAATTCGTAAGAGCAATGATTCAGTCCTTACATTTTGAGTAAGTTCAATATTAATTCCATTTTTCTTTTAACTCACTGTTTCCTGGTGATATGATGCAGTTGATTCACAGAGAAGGCACAAGGGAAAGCTTTAGACACAGAGTTTGCTGTAATCAAAGTGTGTAATTGGACTTCTATAGGGTCGATCTACATCTATGAACTCTTGAACTATAATCCTGTTGAAGAGTGGTTCTTCCATACATTCAAAGCTGGTCGCCCAATTCCTATACCCGTCTTAGTAATGCAAATAACCCATCTTGGTCATGTTAAGATATGAGATTTGCAATGTTACTGTTCTTTGGCTAATCATATTCATTGTAAAGTGGTTGTATCCAAAGGATGGTCAAATGTTAGTTTGTGCTAATTGATTGGTTGAGTTGTCAAAGATCTATGGTTGTGTATTATGCTACTGCACGTAGCAGCATCTTTTATCTGAGATACTTTTGGTTAGTTAAGTATACAAGCAACTTTTTTGTATTTTGCATTACATGCCATCCACAGTCGTCTGTTTGCTATTGATATTTGTGGATGTTTTCTATCGATATTTGTGGGATATTTGTGATAAGGATTAAAGAGGATAAATAAGGCTCCATCACTTACATTGAGCTACATATTTCCTTTGAGGCTTTGAAGAGTGCATAACGCGTATCATCGTCAAGCAACATTGATAATCAATAGAACTTTCCCCTTAAATTTACAAAGAGATAATCAGTAATTATTCATTTTTTTAAAATTTATTTTTTTAATTTAAAAAAGTAAACTAATAAAAGCTAGAAAAATGAGAAAATAAATTGAAATATTATTTTACGTTAATAAAAATGTAAATTGAATTCTTAAAAATACAAACAATTGAAACTTTAATTTTAAAAAATATTTAAAAATAATTCAACTAATGAAATATCACTTTAACGGTGATTGAAAAAAAATTCATTATGCCTAACATAATTAAAAAAAAAGAGTATTCGTTAAAAAATTAAAGAATCTAAAAAACTCATTTAATTTGAAATAATTAAATAGAAAAATAATTTATTTTAATATGAAAATTTATAACACAAGTGACTTGACTACATAAGAATATAACTATGTATTCTATTTTCAAGAATAATAATTTAAAATTTTTATATAAGGAATAGGTAATTATACCTCTTTGTTTTAACTGCATGAATAGAAACATTTTAGTTTTTTTTTTATCCATTAGTAAAGTTTGACAATCACAATTATTATTCAAGGAATTAATTTTTAATAATAATTTAACATACCATTAATTACATGATATTAGAGTAAGATTGTTAGAGTAGGCTTTTTAACCACAATAGTAAATTTTTTTTTTACTAAAATAATAATAATAAAAAAAACAATTTACCAATATGGATTGTTTCAGAAAAAGGGATGAAAACATTTTAATAGGAGGCACCAACTCAGTTGGCGCCTCGCGTTCACAATAATTTTTTTTTTACTACAACAGGAGGTGCCAACTTAGTTGGTGCCTCGCCTTCAAAATTTTTTTTCTACAACAGGAGGTGCCAACTTAGTTGGCGCCTTGTGTTCAATTGTTTATATATATATATAACAAGAGGCGCCAACTAAGTTGGCATCTTATGTTCAATTATATATATATATATATATATATATATATATTAATAGGAGGCACTAACTCACGTTCAATTTTTTTTTTAATATATAATAGTTGGCTGCCTTGCATTCAATTATGTAAAATTTTAAATAATAAAATATTCTTTGTAAATTTTGTTTGATATATGTGTTGACAAATAGGTAGACCAGTGCACAGCTAAAAGAATTTACATATCGTAAATTTCATCTCTCAACTTATAGAGAGAAATTTGACAGCATAAAGAGACATGGTGTGAGTTCATTTTCATAACACAATTTTAATTTATATGTTGTTGTGTTATATCTAATGCATAACTTATTTTTGCAGATTGTACGGGAGCCATACTCTAAATGATTTGGTGGCTTGCCAAATAGCTGCATGGAGGGGATTGCAATGTGGAGAGTTGTAGTCCCATTAATAAATTTTAATATTATAGACTATCACCACCTTGACCGTGTTATGCGTCAATTTTGGATGGTACAACACATCCTGTTATAGTGAATTTTTTTTTTAACGCGAGACGCCAATTGATTGTTATAGTAAAATTTTTTTTTGAACACGAGGCAGTTAGCGCCTCTTGTTAATATATATATATATATATAATTTTGAACGCAAGAGTTGGCACCTCCTGTTGTAGGAAAAAAATGTTGAATGTGAGGTGCCAACTCTTGTTGTAGTAAAAAAAAATTATTTTGAACTGCGAGGTGCCACTGTTAAAATGTTTTCATCCTTTGTTTTGAAATAACTCATATCGGTAATTTTTTTTTTTATTATTTTAGTAAATAGTTCTTTTTTTTTTTTTACTACTGTGGTTAAAAAGCCGTTAGAGTAAGATTGTTATTTTCTCATGGTAACATGGTTGAATATTTTGTTTGGTTTATCATTGCCACATTTTAAAGTGTTATGATTCACAATATTGTGTGATGCCCAACTATTTTGTGTTTGAATTATAATATACAAGGTCAAATTTGAATACACTTAATTATTGTAAAATTAATTTTAGTGAAAATATTATTTGCATAAATTAATTTAGTTAACCTGTTTTAACAAAATATACCATTTAGCTACCTTTAATATTAATTAACCAATTAATGTAGTTCCTTATCACCCTTCACTTAATTATACTTCAGGTACCTTCCTTAGTCAAAGTTCATCGACGAAGATGATTATTTAACCGAAAGATAATTGCCTCATAGGACGATATGCAAAAACGATTTGCGTACAAAAGATTATTAAATTACCATATTATTATAAATAGTAGAGATACAAAAAGTAAAAAATGCATGTAGATAGACATGTATTTAGAAAAAAAGAGATTAAACTAAAATTAATATACACGTCAATGCATGCATGATAAGAAAAAAATTGTTACAATATATAAAATTTAACGTAATAGAAATGTAGATACATAGGCACGTCAATGTATAATAAAATAAATCATTACAAATATGCAAGTACAATAAAAATACGTTAGCATAATAGAAATGCGGACACACAGGCGCGGCAGCGCCTGTGTTTCCGCTAGTATTATATAAAATAAATATTTATTCTGTACAATACACAGGTTCAAATATTAGTTTTAGTAAATTAGTGTAATTTGTTTTAAAATTAACAAGCTAGTATAGTTTCTAGTATCAATATGGTGTATATCGTACTCATGGAATATGTCTTTCTTTTAATTTTTTACACAAGTTCGATCATTGTCGTTACTAGAATGTACTTGCATAAAAAATAAAAGGAAATCACTCGCGTGAAGTATCACTTACCCAGGTCCGTAAAATTTTTCAAAGCTACACTAGTTTGATAATTTTAAAATCAAAACACATGTAAAATAAGGCTTTGCAGCTAATGGCATGGATATGAATTTCAATCGTGTCCTTTTCCATTTCTTTTCTTAATATGTGCGAATAAGAAACATAACGCTTTAAATATAATTAATAATTATAGTTTGAAGTTTGAAGTTTTAATTTTATTATAATTGAAATTAGTTTTAAATCATAAATTTTATATAAGTTGTAAAAAGAATTAAAAAATGGAATTAAAATTTTATATATAAGTTTAATTTATTGTTTAGCAATAAGATTTATAATTTCAAAAAATTAATTATAAATATCAAGTTATAAATTCATTTTATAGTCTGTATTAAAATATTTTAATTATAATATACTACAGTAATAATACTATTATTAGTTAAAAATTTAAAATTATTTTTAATTTTTTATAATATTAATGAATGTAATAGGTTTACAAATTGAAGAATATCATTATAATATGTTATTTTTCAATTAATATAAGCATATTTTTGAGAAACTTTTTTTTTTTCAAATTTATGTCATGTCATTAGTAAAACAATTTTTTTACAAAATTTAAAAAAGATGAGAGACGTTTATTTATTTTTTGTTTGATTATATTTTTATTCATGGATTACTGTTTTATACGATGTTTTTTCAAGAATTGAAAAATAGTTATTTTGTAGTTTAAAAATTTATTGTATGGAATTATGATTTTATTTGTAAAGAGTTTCTTAACAAAGGATCTAGAATTAATCGGTTAAATTTTTAATTTCAAACTTCAATTATATGCTCAACTTTAAATATCAAATAGGTACTAAAGAGTCTTGCAAATGACTATTTACAGATATAAGTAAAATGTATTACAAATAAATTGATACTAGAATTTTTTTTTTAAAGTAAAAGAATAGTAAGAATTTTAGACTTATTGAAAAAGACAAATGTAAAATATAAAAAGGGAGTTAAATTATATTTTGTTACATTTAAAAACACTTTGAGAAATCAAAATGATTTTGTATCGAAAACCTTTAATTAAAAGATTGTGCAACAGATGGTTTCGTAGAATAGTACTCTTTCATCTTAGGACTAAAACGATGCAATAAAAAGAAATTTGTAGAAAACTGTAGATTTCTAGAAAAAACCGTTTCACAATTGAATCTCGCTTTTCGTTAGATAAGCAGATAAAAGATATGAGGAAAAAAAAAACATAAAATTTACACTAAATCATCTCACAACTTAAGATTATGTCTAGTTCTTGATGCACAATTAAATTTTTCACTAAGATGAGGAATAACTATAAGGATGTACCTAATCCTCAATTTCCCAATTCCCAAATATTTTCATGTTCAAATTCAAGTATTCTTTTGTAAGTCTTTTCAGACTACAAAAGGATTTTTTTCCAAGCCTCTTCAAGCTCTATACAAGTATTCTATCACAAACTTCTTTAGACTTCAACCCAAACCTAAGTATTCTTTTAAACAAAGTTTCTTAGACTTCCCACACTATTATCTTTTTGATACAAATGACAGATACAATTATCATCTTATGATGTACAGTAAGATCAAAAAACTAAAATTGTTCTAAGTCTCTCACTAAAGATATACAATTAAAAGCCTTTAAAAGGAATCTCAGCGATAGGGGTGTTCGTGGGACAGGTTGACCTATGTCCTCTACTTGGCTCGAAATTTTGATAGAGTCAATTTTTTTAAACTCGAACTCGACCTGATTAAGGCCCGATAAGTCATAGGATAAGATGGGGTCAACCCGACTTGTTGTCATAATATCTAAATCTTAACATTATATATAGTTAAATTATAAAATTAAATATTCAACTACAATTAAGGTATATTTTACAATATATATTTTAAGATAAATAATATCAATATAAATATAATATGTTAGACAAAATATTATTTATTAAGTCAAAAAATTGTATTATTAATACATAATTATTTACTAAATTAGACTTTTATAAAATAATATATACATTGGACTTGGTTGGGATAACATGAAGTTTAACCCAAACTTGTCCCAAAAATACACCAAGGCTAATTTCTTAAACACGAACCCGTTAAACGTCCCTTCGAACCGGGCTGTGTTAATGGGATGGGACAGGTCATGAACACCCCTACTCAGCAGGGTAGCTACAATAAGAATAAATGCAATTCCATAGCCAACATGAGTCAAAGCTTAATTCTTACTATTTATATTTATTCTTTCGAGAGATAATGAGGGTGTTTCATCTTAAAGCACTTCTACAAGTTTGAATCTTAGTTGTATTTATTGTGCATTTAATAATATGAATGTTATTACCATATGTTCAACTTGCAAAAATTACTTTTGTTTCTCTAAAGTTGTCATAAGATAAAAATAGGTAGAACTTTCCATTTTGTGCATGATTGAATGATTTTATTGAAGCACCATACTGTCTTGACCGCATTTGTATTATACACAATGCTCAAGATTGCTATTCCATCAGGGTTTGACCTTTATACTTTTTGTCTTTTCTTGTTCGATTGTAAGATGAAAGGTTCTTCAAACTTATTGTTAGATGGTCAGATGATCATATGATGATGAAGTCTTCATCCATTGTCACGCATAGTCATAGGATGATCTTCATGAGATTGTATATTTTTCAGTCAAACTGAATTATTATCACTTTTTAATCGTTGTATACTTGGAGAAAATACATTAACACATAACATTTTTTATTCATCGTATTATTTTGTTTATTATCTATTAAAACCATAAGGTTGAATTATCTTTTCCTCAACCATTTATAACATAAAATTTCATATAATTATAATTTTATTTAAATAAGCAATTAATTTAGCAGTTGATCCAAAATAGCTATAAAGTTAAGGTTGTATGTTTTCAATTTCATGATAGCTAATTAGAAAATTCTCTATCGATATGATAATCCAAATTTATGGTCATTCGGATTTCATAAACAATTATGGGTTTTTAAAAATAAAATGCACAAGCTTGTTATGATTATATTGAATACAGATCTATTTGCCAAAGTAGAGGTACTTAATTGCAAAGAAAACAGTGTTTTTCTTACTGGAATTTCTTACGGAACAAATTAATTTTGTTATTTTAATGAACACGTTTTAAACGGTTATAACTTACAAATTAATAAATATAAACCATATTGAGAGCATTAAAATTTGCCACACATTTTCAATTTTATTTCCCATTCCAAAACTGTCGTGTGAGACTCAATAGTTTATATCATTTCTTTTTATAATAAGAGTAAATTGAAATTTGTTCAGATTGCACATAATATCCTTCTCTTTTCTATTCCTATATTAACCTCCTTAATTGTTCAAAAAACATTACAATGACACCGCTTATACATTACATTAACCCCCCTTCATTGTTTGAAACATATTACATCGTGTAGTCCTATAAGGGAGTTGTTGTAAACGTTAAAAAAACAGAGAAATTATGTGCAATTTGAAAAAACCTCATGAAATATCAGTATAATTTATTCTAAGAGTAAATAGTTTATGTATTGACAATGTAAGAGATATTTATACTATTATCCAGTCACAAATTGTCATGTATAACAAGTGTTGATTTTTATAATAATTACATTAAAAGTTATACCAACTGTGATTTTTGATTAATTTACAATGTAAAACTTTTTACAATAGTGCATAGAAATTAAACTTTTATATAATAAATATAGAAGTATGAATTAATTTCTTAGGGAATATATAATAAAGTTAAAAAGCCGCGTCACTAAATTAAAACTAGTGTTGTTTTTCATGTACAATGAATTCTACCAAAAAGTTAACAAATGTATATATTATATTTCAAATACATATGATGATCCATCTGTACACTGAACAAAATCTATAAAGACAACGGGACAAGTAACTAATTATAATATGTACAAGGACGAAACAAATCGAATTGAAGATTATGATCCACGGATATATTTTGTTTGTTTTGTTTTAACCAAAAAAAGTTTCACACCCCTTGAGCATGTATATATCTTAGAAGAGAGATAAAGAAAAAAAAAAGAGAAGAAGACAAAGTGATCAATATAATTAGGGATCACAAAAAGACCTATATCTATGAATATATCAGAAATAAGGAGTGCTAGTAATATATTCTCTCTTATTAGTTAAAATTTATTAAAAATTACAAAATCATGAAAGAGAATCATTAAATAAGATGTGAGACCCACTAAATTTTGTGATTTCCAATAAATTTTAACCAATAAAAGAGAGTGTGTTTAAAAGAGTATGTCAAAGCATTTCTCATAAGTGATTTACTCTTACATATTTACCTTAATTTTCTATATTCCATCATTATTCTTTAGTCTTACTTAGTGCTTCATATAGATAGATAGATAGACTTTTATTATGTTGATTTTTTATTTATTAAAACTAAGCATATTAATTATAGCTGAGTTAAATTTATTCTATATTTTTTTATAAAGTTTCAACATTAACGTATAATGAAAGAGAAAAAAAATATAAAAAGTGATTTGGTAACAAAAAAGAGAAAAAATATAAAAAAAATGAATATAAAAACTGAGCTTGTAAAATTTACTCTTATATTATAAATTTAAATTTTCATCTTGAACGAGAGTGTTTTTATGAATAATTCTTTAATAAGAGTGTTTTCAAGAATTTTTCTTAAAGGATAGCATTTTTAAGAGTTATTATTGTTCTCATTAACTTGTGAGTGTTATCTTAATCTCATATATTAAGTTTTTAATTTTATGTTTTAATTTTTTATTCCTTTTAAATATACTTCTTAATTTAATTTGATTTAACAACTAATCCAAAACAAAAAACAAAATCTTTCTCATCCATCTCAAATCATTCATCCTTTTATCTTTGTTCATATACTTGATTTTTTTAACTGTTTATTTCTTTCAATCTATTATTTTATTTTATTTTTATATTAAATTTCAACAATTTTTTTAAAAAGATTATCAATAATTAAAAATAATCTTATATTACAATATAAATTATTTATTGTAATTTCAAAATATAATTAATATATTTAAAAATATTTATTTATTAGAAATTTTAATTATAACATAGTTTATATATTTAAAATATTTATGTATCATAAATTTTAGTTACATGAAGATAAACATTTATTTTGTGAATTGTACACACTAAAATGCTAGGAATTAAAAATATGTCATTTGTTAAAAATAGCATGTGAAGAATCAGATGATGCACGTTTGTAATGTTTTGTAAAGGCACTGGTTATAATTCCCGTTGTAAACGTTTCTAGCCAGGCCAGCTCCGGGGAGGTAGGTGACTGGCCAACCGCATCTTCATGACTCATGAGTCAGTTCTTATAGGCCAGAAGTTTAAGTTGAACCTTTCTGTATTTGGACCAATGTTCTAAAAACTGGACTACAGATTGCACTAGCAAAGTTGAACCCGCGTAATAGTGACGACACACTAATTAAATAATAATTATACAATACATATCAACATTTATTAATATTAATATTAATATACATACCATTGACATGCACCAATTTACGTAACCAAAAATAAATTAATATATATTACAATTTTAATTAAATTTTATCCCTTTCATATTTTCGATATATGCAATCTCATTGAATTTAATTTTCCTCACTTTTCCAAACAAGCTAACACGAAATTCTCTTTATCCTCTGCTCTTCTATCCTAACATGTTTTTAATTCCGTCCATTTCTTTCCGTGTGTGCTTTTGCACCTTCCATTCGTCGTCCTCTCTTTATCCACCGTCCACTAACAAAATTATCTGTATATAATATAACAAAATTATCTTGTAATGGGCCTATATATGATTGAGTGGGTTGTGGTCCATGACTGGAACCATCCGATTTTTACTAATCTGGCTTCGATTTCAATAATTCATCAGTTTAATCCAGTTTTGGGCAGTGTGATGCTAAAAGGATTGGAGAGTTAGCCAATTCACAGACAGTCCAATTAATTAAATTGTTAGGTCTATTCCAATTTTTAAAATAACGTTTTTAAACTGATTTAAATTCTCATAATCTTTATACATCTACATGCAAACTCTGTTCTTACCAAAAAGTGACTTCTCTCCAAGCTCTTCCTTTGAAGCGACGGTCCTTCCTTCGACGTTTGAATTAGCCCCGCGCGGAGTGGAGGGAGGGGGGAGGGGGTACCTGCAAAGACACTTTGACACTCAAGTCAAAGGAGGCCTTGGATTGAGCAGGGTTTCAAGGATTCAGTCAAAAATTAGGGTTAGAAGATGTGTACCCGTGTCCCTTATATTCTCAGATATTTCTTATCAATATTGCGGGATATCCTCGCCCTTATCTCCCGGATTCGTTGCCCAGTTCCTTTATTACGCCAGTTTTCCACTTACCTGATTTAAGCTAGTCCGAGGTGCACTCGGTCGCCCTTCCTTGGTCTGTTTGGCACAACAGCTGATCTGCCAGATCTGGATGGTACACAAGCCTCCAAGCTTCGACACGTGTGGAGAAGTTTTGGTTTACTTCGCCATGTCGACCTCGGCTCGTTCGTTTGGATAAAAAAGGCTACTACAAAGGTGTGGCTAATGGCTGGGACGATCGTCCAGCCTGAGCGCGCCTTGGTCTGCTTGTGACGACTCGTACTACATGTAACACACCTACTTTTGTATGTTAAATTATTTTGTATGTTTAAAAATTATTTTTATGTCATCAATGTACTTAGGATAATTAATAATAATTTTAAATTTTTTCTGGAATTTATTAACATAATTTTTATAAAATGACAAAAATACCCCTGATTGACTATGAGAACCAACCAGAGACTTTTTGAGCTCAAAATATTTTGAAATTTTTATATTAAGTATCTCTCATTATAAAAACTTTATTTTGAAAGAAAAGTAGTGAAAAATATAACAACCTTATTTCAATTCTTCCACTGTTTTTTTAATATTTGACAATGCAATTCTGAAAAATTGGAAAGGAATTTCAAAATTTTGACTTTGCTCATAATTTCAAGAGCTATTTAATCATGATTTTTAATAATTTTTTGAGCTGGAGCCCGGAGAAATTAGAAAATGATAATTTTGTCCTATTTCTCAACATTAAAGATTGACATGAGGAAAAGATTCAATTGACATTAAAATGTCAATTTGAGCTTGGAATTATGTTATATATATTAAAATATAATTTATAATTTTTTTTGGGAATTTTCTGGAATTTCTGTGTAAAATGACCAAAATGCCCCTAGTATCTAATAAGCTAGCCAATACTAGTTTCACATTCAAAAAGGGTGAAAATGGTAATTTTAGTTTATTTATGGGTAAAATATTTAATTTTATAATTTTCATAAAAATTTTGGTATTTATTGAATTAAAATGTATTTTCTTTGAATTTTCTAGCTTAAAAATACAAAATAAATACATATAATTTGAAATAAATTAATAAAAATTAAAATTTATTATTAGAAATTTATTTTTGATGAAAAATAATTTATTTATCCAGTTTTTCATTAAAATGAATTATTTTGATATTAAAAGCTAATTTTTCAAGTTTAGGCATTTTTATCTGTACCGGTTAATTCACCTACAGATAAAATTTGACACATGGAGGCTTGGGACAGCTGGTGGAGCATGTCGCCAACCCTAAAATAGGTGATTCACCACCTATTTGGGATATGTGTCCCTAAATTGGATTAAAAATAAATAAAAATTAGATTTATGACATAATACTTACATAATGGATGATGTAGATTTTTGGACACCTAACCCCCCTCCTTCTTCTATAAATAGGCCTCAAAGTTTTCAGATTTTTACTCATCCTTTCCTCTCTCAAGCTACCAAATTCTTAGAGAGCTTATTTCTGTAGAAAATTTTTTCTTTTACTTTGCTTTTATGTTAAAATTTTACTAGTTTTCCAACAACTAATAAGGTTCTCTTCCTAGGAGCTTTGCATCAACAATTCCATCCTCTTCATCAATCACCTTAGAGGTAATGGGGGGAGTGAAGTTGGTTCTAAATTATTGCCACTTTGCATGTTGGTAGGAAGGGTTTTCTCCTAAACTCGTTTAAGCTTAAGTTTTATTATTGTTATTATTGTTTAATGTTAAACTTTAATTTTTGCTAAGTTGTTACTCTGCTCAAATTTAGATTATTAAATCATAATTACTAAATTTTTACTCTGCTCAAATTTAAATTATTAAATTTTACTTGCTAAGCTGTTACTTTGTTCAATTTTAGAAAATTAAAATGCATTTACTAAGCTGTTACTTTGCTTAAATTTAGAAAATTAAAATGTATTTATTTAGTTTTTATTCTGCCAAAATTTTAGTAATTAAATTATAATTACTATGTTATTATTCTGCTAAAATTTTATATGATTGCTAAATTGTTATTCTGTTAAAATTTTGGTATAGTGCAATTTCTGCAAAATAAGGCAGAAATGTTGATTATACTGCTGCTCAAATTAAATGAGACCAGGGAAACCCCTACTTGAAAAGTTAGGAATTGATAGTTTAGTGAGTAATGTAAATCAAGTGACATGTAGTGGCATGTCACCCTACTAGGGAAGCTACAGTTTGGTATGCTGAGAAATAAAAGGCAGGAACCCACTTGCGGTGGTCTTGGGAGTAGGTATCAAGTGGTGAAGGTCCCAATGGCAGGGTAGCGTCCTTGAGTTGGGATATTCACCTGACCAAGCTCGATAACCTCGACAACTGCTCAGCATTCTAGGATTGGTTTGAGAGTATACCTCTATAAATGTATATCTTGATTGTTATTTTCCTTAATGATAATGAGGATTGTACCACGTGATGATGTTGAGAGAGGTATATGTACTCCCAGTCACTTCCCAGGTTTTGTTGAGAACTATTACCTACTAATGGGAAGTATGGATCCATACCTAGTCAAGGGTAGTCGGATACAACTTAGAATGAACCTTAGGATCCCTTGTATTGTCAGCTGTGTTTTATCTTTGTTTTATGGTAGATTTCCTACCGTACATGTGAAAGTGACTTTAGAACAAAACACCTCACTCCATTATTTTCTTTTGCGTATGATTGATCGTGATTATTGAAGATGACATTAACGACCCGTGATGCTGAGTATGAGTTAGAGGACATCTCAATGGGGAAGGACCTGAAGACCTATAGTATTTTTCTTTTTGTATGAGGGATAGGGTAGATGAAAACTGCTCTGTATAGGATCTTTTTATGTACATATTGGGTTAGATAATGTCTATCTTTTGATGTATTTTTTTTTAGCTTTCTGTTTTTTTATAAAAGTGGAAAAATTTTACACACATTTTCATTTATTTAAACTTAATAACTAAATTAATATGAATTGTATTTAATATGAATGGGTGTTACATTGCGCCTTTTCTACTACTCCTGTCGTTTCAATGTTGTAGGATCGAAGCGTTAAGACCTTCAAAAGTCACATCTTACCTTGGGAAACGTTGTGCACATTTCCAAGCGCATTCAATGTTGGCTGTTGATTACTGATATAGGCTAATGATAGCCTGGAAAACCCTAAACGTCGCTTCATCTGAGCCCTTGGCTCGTGGACGATGGTACAGGATCTGACGGCGGGAGAGTTTTGGGCTTTTGGGCTGTTTAGCCCCCTAACCTCTATAAAAATTTGGGGGGGGGGGGGGGGTGTTGCGTGAGGCATTTTTCGCACTTCCCCCATTTCCAGTCTCCTTTCAGCTCTCCTTATCGTGCTTTCCCCATCGTCTGCCCCCATTGTGTTAGAGTACCCTTTGCCACCGCAGTAGTCGTCTTTTCTCCCTTCCCTTCTTGGGAACCTTACAGGTACGCTTATCTTCTTCTAGCTTTCTTATTCTTCCTTAATGGATTCAACTCGTGAGACCAGAGGTTCCCCCAATTATGAGCCCAGAATTATGTTTTCGTCGGAAGTGGAGCCCATCAAAGGGGACCTAGAGGTCTCTGGTCCGTCTGTGCATTCTTCTTACTTAGAGAGGTCAAAGAGCGGCCCTCACATTCCTCAGCCGTAAGCGAGAGGTGTTTGGCTCGATGCTCCTGGGGCTGAACAACCTGTCATGGTCCAGGCCAACAACTGGTCATTTAAGGCGACGCCCGAATAGTCGTTGGCAGGGAGTTGAAGGAGACGAGTTGAGGAGGTCTTCTCTCCCGTTACAAGTTTTGGGTACGAGTGGGTCTTTGGGGAGGTAAGAGCTTACCATTCAAAGTTTCAGTTGGCCTCTGCCATTACTAACCTAATAGAGGCCATCACCTTTTGCCATCCGGACCACAAGGGTAAGGTCGTAGTGGAGCCATGCGGTCCGGATGAGCATGTGTATCTCTCAGCGGCTCCTGGACAGCCTGGCTTCATTTACGTGTACGAGACATTTTTTTGAAATATGGGGATTTCAATGCCTTTCAAGGTCTTGACGGCCTTGAATGTGGCTTCTACCTAACTCCATCTTAACAGTTGGGCGGCCATGACTACTTTCTGCGTTTTATGCAACATGCTCTACATAGTGTCGATCGCCCCCAAATACCTTCATCACTATGTGACCAAGGAGAGAAGGAGAGGTGGTTGGGTACCGTTGTCGGGCATTAGCGGTATCTCCCTGTTCATCGCCTACACCTACTTCTTACAAAGATTTTAAAGGTGGATTTTTTTGGGCTTGTCCAAGTCCAACTAAGAGGAGCAACTTCTTTGATACTCAGGGTTGTTGCCGATTCCCCTTCTATTGGAAGAAAAACCCGGACAAGCATACGGTGTGGCGCCGTTCAGGACATGTCGGCGGAGGATCAAGTCGACATGGCCGACTTGCACAAGCTTCCTCGGCTGCTCCTGTACCAGGTGTGTTGGGGCTTATTTGGTCTAAGAAGCCATTGAGTGATATGAAGTGTGAGTATTATTTATTTATTTTTTGTAGTCATTTATTGCTTCTTACGTTTGTTTAATCCTTTTGTAGTGATAATGGGCTGCTTCAACTTTGTCAAAATTCGTGTTGAGCATGTCGAGAAGGCCAAGCGAGCCGAGGCGGGTGCCACTTCTACTGCTCCTGTTGGCACTTACCTTGGGCAGCCCAGCCCTTTGACGTCCCCGGCTTCTGCTTGTGCTCCGACCCTAGCTCGGCCTTAAGAGGTTTTGGCCGTGGTGGAGGTGCATTTGGCCAGCCCTTCACACAAGCGCCTTCGTCTAACCTTTCTTGTAGTCGGCCAGAGGGTCTTCGTCTACTGGGGTCCACCTAGCCTTTTTTGCTTCCGTTGAATGTCTTAATTCCCTTTGGGGTCGGACTTCGATCTTGCCAAGGTGTTGGGTCTCGACTCCCTTTCTGAGGTCGATTGAAGTGTTCTTCGGGAGGCTGGTCCGTTAGCGAGTCTAGAGGCTCTTTCAACGTTCTAGGCTCGTTTGTGGGCTATCGCCCAGTTCTGGGTGGCGGAGTTGGATCAGGCTCGGTCTTCCTTCCATTTGATGGAGTCGAGGGAAGTTGAGATTCGAAGGTTGGAAGTGGCGCTTGAGGCGACGGAAACCAGGTTGGCCGAGGTGGCTCAGGCCGAAGACTCTATGCCTACTCTGGAGGCAGAGGTGTAGCTCCTCAAAATCGGGCTCTTTGAGGTTGAGTCTAATCGGTTGAAGGAGATTGATCAAGTTAAGCGCCTTGAAGCTGACTTGGACGAGGCCAAAGGGTCGATCATGGAGGAGCAAGTTGGAGGTTTTCAGAAGGCGCTTCAGCAAATGACTTATTTCTTCCCAAGTATCGACACCTCTTCATTTGATGTGGAAAAAGGTGTTAAGGAGGGAGTGTTGGTTGATGTGGCCAAGCTTTTCGATCAACAGGAAGAGGAAGTTCAAAAGGGTGGGAACGTGTAGCAAGTGGGGAATAATGTTGATGGTCTAAGCTCGGGCGTTCCATGCCCCTAAAATTGAATTTCTTGAATGTTCTCTTCTTCAGCTGAACTTCTTAAACGTCCTCTTCTTTGGCTTGCCTTCGTGCTGCGATGGTGGGCTCTTCTCCTTTTTAATATATAGGTTGTTTTTTGTAATTTAGGCCAGTAGGCGCAACCTTCGTAGTTTTAGGACAATTTTTTATAAAGTCTGTTGACAAACGTAAAAGGTGTATTTGGCCTTCGTAGTTTTAGGACATTACTTGTACTTAGTTTCATCTTTTAATGAAAATATTGATATTTTGTACGTGTTCTTCCTTTCCATATTTGATTGCTTACTTCGGATTAAACTTTGTTGAGGGGGAGGGGGGGGGTTGAATCCCATTGGCTTCTTGCGCCCTGCTCGATCAGGTTTTAGTGGGTCGAAACCTGTTAAGTTCTCGAGCACGGTGGGTTGGCTCGGTTAGGTTTCAATGGGTCGAAACCTATTAAGTTCTTGAGCTCAGTGGGTTGGCTCAATTAGGTTTTAATGGGTAGAAACCTGTTTAAGTTCTCGAGCTCGGTGGGTTGGCTCGGTTAACTAAGAAATGAAAAGAAATAGATTTGAAGCATAATTTTATTGCTATTGTTTTTGACGTGCCTCGTTAAAACCTCCCCGGCCAAAACCCAAAGTTTTCTTCTTTTTGGGATAAAAGACCGAGGTAGGAAAAAGAGTACATCATCATTACACTTATCAGCTGAAGTACATATTTAAGTGAGAAGCATTCCATGTGCGCGAAATTTCTTCGTCTGTAAGCTGTTCTAGCTGGTAAGCTCCATTGCCAAGTCACTCGACCATTCTCAACGGTCCTCCCTAGTTTGTGGCCAGCTTTTCTTCACCGACTCCCTTTCGTGCTTCACCCAACTTTCTCCATACCAAGTCGCCAAGCTTGAAGTCTCTCGGTCTTGCTTTTGCGTTGTGTCCTTGAGCGGTTCTCCGCTTTCTTACTTCTTCTTGTATCCTTGGCTTCTCCCTTGCTTCCTTTGCTAGATCTAATTCTATCTTTAGTGCTTTGTTATTTTTCTAAGGGTTGAACATTGTGCAGCATAAGGACAATTCTCCCAACTCAACCGGAATCATGGCGTCTGCTCCGTATACCAGCTTGAAAGGTGTCTCTCGAGTTGTCGATTGGGGTATGCAATGATACGCCCAAAGGATTTTTGGCAATTCTTCGAGCTTGCAACCTTTAGCTATTCCAACTCTATTCCTTAGCTCTCCTAGGATTACCTTATTCGCGGCTTCGGCCTGTCCATTAGTCTGTGGGTGTTCCATCGATGTGACCCGGTGTCAGATTTTGAGCCTTTGTAAAATTCTGCAAGTGAACGGTATATAAATTTCCTTCCGTTATCTGTTACTATCGAGTGGGACATTTTGTATCGACAAATTATATTCTTCCATACAAACTTCTACACATTTAACGTCGTTATTCGGGCTAGGGGCTCGGCTTCTATCCACTTGGTGAAGTATTCAATTCCTACTAGTAAGAACTTAAGTTGGCCTTTAACAACGGGGAAGGGTCAAATTATATCCATTCCGCACGTGGCGAAGGGCCATGGTGACACAATCTAGTGTAGCTCTTTAGAGGGTACATGGGACAACTTTCCAAACCTTTGGCATTTTTTTGAGTAGTCGATGTAGTTGGGCTTGACGGTCGGCCAATAGTACCCTAGCTTGGATGACACAGGGCTGCCATGGCATGTCCTTTCGTATGCATGCCACAAATCCCTCGGTGTATCTCATCCATGACATACTCAGCCTAATCGAGGCCTAGGCACTTAAGTAGTAGGGTGTGGAATCCTCTCTTGTACAATTCTTCTCCCTTCATCACGTAGTAATTGGCCTTCCTTGAATCCTTTTTGCTGCATTTTTGTCTTCGGTCAGCTCACCGGTTGTGAGGTACTTCCAAATATGGGTCATCCATCCCTCCTCCTCCTCCTTTTCCACGCTCAAAATCTCCTCCTCAACACTTGCTCTTATCATTGTTTCCTGTATTATGGTCCGGTGCTGTCCCGGCTTCTTAGTGCTTGCCAGTTTGGATAAGAGGTCGGCCCTCCCGTCTTCCTCTCTCGGGATGTGCTCTATTTTGAATTATTCCAGCCTTTCTATCAATTGAACTACCTTGTGGTAATACTTCAGAAGCTAAGCAACCTTGGTCTGGAAGGTGCCAGACACCTGTCCCACTATCAACTTGGAGTCACTTTTGCAAATAACTTTTTTGGCACCGACTTCACCTGCTAACTTAAGTCTTGCACTAAGCGCCTCATATTTTGCTTGATTGTTGGAGGCCATGAAGTTGAATTTTAGTGACTGCTCTAACACCACTACCCCAGGTTCTTCCAAAATGACACCGGCCCCACTCCCTTTTTGGTTTGACAATCCATCCCATGTATAAAATCCACCGTGAAGAGGTTTATTTTGCACGTGACGAGAGTTCTGCTATGAAATCGGCGAGGCATTGGGCCTTGATAGGGCCTTTCGCTTCATACTTGAGTCCGAACTCGGATAGCTCTATCGATAGGCTATCATTCTCCCTGCTAGCTTCGGCTTTCTCAGAACCTGCCGGATGGGGTGGTCGGTCTTTACTTCCACCTGGTGGCTTTGGAAATATAGTCAGAGTCTTCGGGCGACTGTTACTAGTGCTAGTGCTAATTTTCCAATGACCTGGTATCGAATCTCTACTCCTTATAACACATAGCCAGTATAATACACGGGGACCTATTGGCCCTTTAGTTCTTGTACAATGATCGAGCTGATAGCTTGATCGGATACAACCAGGTATAAGAATAAGTCCTATCCGAGCACCGATCGAGTTAAGATAGGTGGGGTTGCCAGGAATGTCTTAAACTCTTTGAACGCTGACTCACACTTGTAACGCCTGGCCACTTTCAGAATCGAAGATTGTCCCTACAAATAAACATAAGACTTTTTAGCGTGCTTTGTCTTCACTCACACGCTTCTTGGAAAACTTTCCAAGAGGTCACCCATCCCATAATTGCTCCAAGTCAAGCACACTTAACTATGGAGTTCTTAAGTGATAGGCTATTGAAAAGTATATGCATTTTGTTGGTATAAATAGCACTTATTAATTCCTTTAAGCTATCCTTAACTGTACAGTCCCATACCTGTATAACCTTTAGATCCCTTTTATTCTGGTATGTATTCGATTCATTCATGTACCCCTCCTGCTAGAAGCCTGCCAGGAGTCGCTCCCCATCCGTGCCTCATCTCTTTTGCACTGACGATCACTCCTCGCCCTCGTTAGCGCTCGGGATGTTACATGCTCACTAGCTTCTGCTCGGTTCGTCCTCAAATCACACTGTACTGGGAGAGAGACCCTTCTCTGATACCACTTTGTAATGCCTAATTGCTTTCAGAATTGAAGACTGTCCCCATAAACCAACACAGGACTTTTTAGCGTGCTTTGTCCTTATGCACTCGCTTCCTAAAAAACTTCCTAGGAGGTCACCCATTCCAGAATTGCTTCAAGTTATGCACGCTTAACTGTGGAGTTTTTAAGTGATAGGCTACCGAAAAGTAGATGCATCTTGTTGGTATAGGTAGCACTTTTTAATTCTTTTAAGCTATCTTTAACTATACAGTCCCATACCTGCACAACCTCTGGATCTTTCTCATTCCGGTGTGTATTCGATTCATTCATGTACCTTTCTTGCTGGAAGCTTGTTAAGAGCCACTCCTTGTCCGTGCCTAATCTCTTTTGCACTAGTAATCACTCTTCGCCCTCGTCAGTGCCCGGGATGTTGTCATCCCAGTGAAAAGCTTTAGGCTTTTTTAAAAGCCCAAAGAAAGGGAATGCTTTCTCGACCGCCCGAGGGAGCAACCGGGAGAGGGAGACAAGTTTTCCAGTCAATCTCTGAACTTCCT
Organism: Spatholobus suberectus; assembly: GCA_004329165.1. Classification (NCBI taxonomy): domain Eukaryota; kingdom Viridiplantae; phylum Streptophyta; class Magnoliopsida; order Fabales; family Fabaceae; genus Spatholobus; species Spatholobus suberectus. Next base: position 15,849,179 of record CM014735.1, read on the forward strand.
TAATGTTTTAGGGACTCCTCATCTCAATGAAAGCTTGGCACTTGTCGGGATTAGCTTTGATTCCTCTGTGAATCAGCATGAAACTCAGGAATTTGCCCTCTTGTACCCCGAACATGCACTTATCAGGGTTCAACCTCATGTTATATTGCCTGACTTGGTTGAATACCTCTTCTAGGTCCTTGGTGTGTTTGTTAGCGTCCTCAAATTTTACCACCATATCATCCACATATACCTCAGGTTTCGGCCTATTTGTCTCACGAAAACCTTATCCATCAGGCGCTGGTAGGTAGCCCTAGCGTTTTTTAAGTTGAACGGCACTACGGAGTAACAAAAGTTTGATCCATTTGTCATGAAGGCTGTTTTTTCCTCGTTTGATGGGAACATGGGAATTTGGTTATACCCAGAGTAGGCGTCCAAGAAGCTCAATAGTTTATACCGTGAGGCACCATTGACTAGTCGGTCGATGCTGGGTAGCGGGTAGGCGTCGTTAGGGCAAGACTTGTTGAGATCGGTGTAGTCTATGCACATTTTCCATTTTCCATTTGCCTTTTTAATCAACACGACATTAGCCAGCCAAGTCGGATATTCTACTTTTCGGATAAACCTTGTTTCTATCAGCTTGGTCGTTTCTTTCTTTACTACCCGTCTTCTTTCTTTTCGTAGCTTAGTTTTTCTTTAGGCGACTGGTCGTGCTTTTGGGCACACAGCAAGCTTGTGGTTGTGGAACCCTGGATCAATCCAAGGCATGTCCGTGGCCTCCAGGCAATTATGTATGCATTAGTGTTTAGGATCTTGATGATTTTGCTCAACATTTCCTTTAGCAGGTTGAGCTCGAGTCGGGTACATTGGTTAGGGTGTTTCCTTAACTAGAACTTCTGCACATCCTCTGTAGGCTCCACCCTCTGTTCCTCGATCCGGGGATCGAGCTCCATTGCTTCGTTTGGATAAGGGTGTAGTGAGCATACGGGCATGCCCCATGGTTTCAGCTTTTTTCCCCCAACCCTAAGGCTCTCAGCATAGCATTCACGAGCTAGTCTTTTGGTCAGCCCTAACCATCACTATTTGGCCCATCGTGGAGGGGAACTTCATTGCTAGGTGAAGAGTGGAGACTACTGCTCCCAGTTGGTTCAAGGTCGATCGTCGTATCAAGATGTTGTATAAAGTGTCTGCATTCACTAGTAAATATTTTACTATGATGGTGTGGGGCACAGTTTTGTCTCTGAAGGTGGTGAATAGGTCAATGTACCGATGAGTATCTACTTGCTTGCTGGCAAACCTCACCAATTGCTTCAGATAGGGTTGTATTAGGTGACCTGGGATCTCCAGCTTTTTGAAGGTGTCCATGTAAAAGATGTCAGCTAGGCTCCCCTGATCGACCAAAGTTTTTCTCACGGCAAAGTTTGCCACTTCTACTGTAATGATGACCGGGTCATCATGTTTGGGGTATACCCCCTTGAAATCAGCATCTGTGAAGGTTATCGGGGGGGAGGGGGATGGGGTATTGTTTTAAGGGTTTCCCTAAGACATTCACCAACCGTACCACCCTCAGGTGCTGCTTCCTTATCGAGCTGCTAGACCCTCCCTCGACAACCCTTCCGACTATCGTATTAATGACTCCTCTTAGGCGGGTGTTAGTTCCCTTGGAAGAAGGTAGATTTCATCCTTCTTCATCCCTTATAGGCTACGTATTAGTCCATCCTTCTCTTCGGCCGCCTTTGTATCGGTTTTGGCCCCCATCCCATCCACCATCCGCCCTCGCTCTCTAGACGTGATTCTGTAGGTGTTCGGCTTGGATGAGTTCTTGGATCTTATCTCAGAGGGTCCAACATTCCTCTGTTGAGTGCCCATAATTCCCATGATACCGACAATGATTTGTTTGATCCGCGCCGTCTAGGGAGCAGCTCATCGATGGTGGTCGCAATCGCTCCGTGCTGCAAGCTTCTTCCATAATGCGGGCTCAACTAGTGGTGAGTGGGGGTGTAGTGGTTGTACTTAGGGCTAGATGCTCCCTTCTCCACCCTCTGTTTTTTTTCTAGCCTTGATCTCGGCCTTTTGTGATCATTTGCTTTCTTCGGCATCCCTGCTCAGACTTGGTCTTTGAATTTGGCCATTTCTTCCATTTGAATGTAGCCAGCCGCCTGGGCCCAGAGTTCGTCCATATCTTCTGGTGGTTTCTTACACAGGCTATTCGAGAAAAACCCAGGTTTCAAGGTCATGATCATGAAGTGTAGTGCCACCTCAAGGTTCAAATCCTTGATCTTCACTAAGATTGTAGTGAACTGCTCTATGAACGCTCTCAAGGACTCATTGTCCTCCTGCCTCAGGTTCATTAGGGCTACCAAAGTGAGGTGGTGCGGCCTGCTGGTTGTATATTGCGTTCCAAACCTCACAACAAGGGTAGCAAAATAGTCAATCAAGTTCGGCGAGAGATTGAGTATACTAGTTCAGGGCCACCCCTTTAAGGGAGTTCAGGAAGACGCGACATAAGATTGCATCGTTATATATGAATAGGTTTACCTGGGTGGTATATGCGTCGATGTGCTCGTCTGGGTTGGTTGGCTCATCGTAGCGGTCCAGGTTTAGGTTTTTCCAGCCCGGTGGTAAGGAGTCTCCATTATGCCATCCACGAAAGGATGTCTTTGGACCGTTCCTTCAGCCAAATGAAGACGGGATCCAGTTTGGGTTCTTGGCCACGAGTCTGTTGCTGCCTTCTCGCGTGTCTCAGGTTGGCGGCTAGCTTTGGCATAAGAGCGCTGGGTGGGATGCTCAGATTCCTCAGTCCCCTCACGAGCAATTTGATTATGCTGGCTCTTCTTCTCGAGCTGTTTATGGATCTCCTCATTCTCCTTCCGCAGCTTTTCCATCTCCTCTTCGTTCTTCCTCTGCATAACTGCTATCTTTTGGCACAAGGCCTGGATCAAGGGGTGGCCCTCCAACGACGACCGCACGCCATTGCCTTGGTCATCGATCGTCACGTTCCTAGTTCTCACCATTTCCTTTAGGTAGTGGTTGAGGAATAGTTTTACCTTACCCCACGGTGGATGTCAAATGTTCTTACCAAAAAGTGACTTCTCTCCAAGCTCCTCCTTTTAAGCGATGCTCCTTAGTTCCAACGTCTGAATCAGCCTCGCACGGAGTGGAGGAAGGTACCTACAAAGACACTCCAATGCTTAAGTCAGGGGACGCCTTGGATCGAGTAGGGTTTTAGTCAAAAGTTAGGGTTAGAAGATGCGCACCTGTGTCCCTTATATTCTCAAATATTTCTTACCAATATTGCGGGATATCCTCGCCCTTATCTCTTGGATTCGTTGCCCAGTTTCCTCTATTATGCTAGTTTTCCACTTACCTGATTTAAGCTAGTCCGAGGTGTACTCGTTTAGCCTTCCTTGGTCTGTTGGGCACAATAGATGATTTGCCAAATCTAGACGGTACAAACTCGAATGCAGGAAGAGTTTGCATCATATAATCTTTCTCATTTTACTCATAGTTATTATGGTTGTATGCTTGAAGAAACATAAACCTGTGCTAATGTAATGTTGTGTTTTTTTTTTCTAATGCATGATTTAGTGTTTTGATAAATAAAAAGTGGAAAAATTAGATATGTGATCTAGGTGATTAAAAGAAATAAATGAATTGTTGTTGTGTATGATTTATTGTGTACGGTGATGGTTGTGTGTTGTTTACTTGGAATTCGGTTTGAAGTTAGGAAACTTAAGATATGTGCTTAAGCCAATTAGGTGTGTTGTTAGTGTGATTTTGGGCTGTTGACGGAAAATAGTTGAGTTGGACTAAAGGGAACCATGGGGAGAGGCTATGTGAACCGTGAGTATTAGTTAGCCGAAAGTTCGTGCGAGAGCTTCGAAGGGTAAAAAGTATAAAAAGGGGGAGGAGTCCTTTTCTTCTTACACTTTTTCTTTCTCATTCTCTCTCTTCTCTCCATATCTCTCTACATTGCTCTAAATCTTTCAAGTTTATTAAGGGTGTCGAAGGATTTTAAGCCCTAATTCAGTGTTTTGGTGAGAGAAGGATTGATTCTTTGAAGATTTGGCTCAAGACACCATATTCTCAAGGGACTAAATTTCAAATTCGAAAACTTTTAGAGGTAAGGGAAGCTTACTTTAGTTGTAATCTTGCTAGTTGATTGTTGTTAAGTGTGATTATGACATTGGATTGTGTTAGAAACTGATTTGATATGAGTTTTGTGGGATTTTGTTGTTAAAATAGGTTTCTCTTGAGCCTTGGATGATTTGTTGTTGAATGTTGTTTTGTTTGTAAAAATTTATTGGATATGTTGATTTTGGATGTTGTATGAATCTTTTGGGTCATGATTGAGCTAAATAAGAGTAAGGATGAGTAAAAAGGTTAGATTTGGGGTTTTTATTCGAAGAGAGTCGTTGAGCGACCCATGATGTCGCTGAGCGAGTGTTCATGAGTGGTGATGAGTAAGTGAGGAAAATGGGGGACTTGTTGAGCGATGACTAAATTAGCTAAGCGAGTGATCATAAGCATTCTGAAAATTTTCCAGAAAGTGGCTCGCTGAGTGATTTGGAGAGTTATTACTCTCTGTTGTAAGTATCTTGTTGAGCGAAAAATATGTTCGTTAGGCGAAAATTATATCTGAGACTTAGCTGCTCGCTGGAGTGGCTAGTCGCTGAGCGAAGTGTGAAAGAAAAGCTTAAGTTAGCTAAGTGACCCATGTTGTCGCTAAGCGAGAACCTTCGAGAGGGAAAGTATGCTTTCTGTGTGGAAGGGACTCGCTGAGCGAGCATATGGATCGCTGAGCGAGCATATGGATCGCTGAGCGAACATGGTCTTCTGTGATGAAATGTGAGACTTTTCACAAGGTAGGTGCTGCTTAGATAGAGCCTTACCTGTTGACCATGTATAGGGCTAGATTGGGCCTGCATGGAGTTGGTAATGATTGTTGGACCACAGGTGGTGCTGAGTAGGTCACGTGGTGTTATGTTGATATATATATATATATATATATATATATATATATATGGGTATGATGACTTGTTGTGGTTGAGTTGATGTTGTAATGATACATGCATTTACATGCATATGTTGCTGGCTAAGGTTGTGCAGGCCTTAAGCCGTGTGCGGGTAGGCATGTAAATTGGTTGTTGATAGGAGCTATGGCTCAGACAGGCCTCCAACCTTGTGCCTAGATAAGGCGCGGGGTCTTAAAGATGGGCCTTCAGGGGATAAGTAGATGGGCGATTCCGTAGAGAGCCAAGGCAGTGCAGGCCTTGTGTCGTAGTGAGCCACCACCCACATACACTTATCCCGACACACCACAAAGCTTATCCATATATCAGAGTTTTGGCAATCCCTGAATGGTACTTGGAAGGTCATGGTATGGAGTAAGACCTAGCTGATCGCCTAGAATGTAATAAATCTCTCGAGAGTAGTGTCATTCATGCATTGACATGGTAGAATGGGATTACTGAATGTTGCATAGTAATGTTATGGATTACATACTTATATGCTGAATGATCTTATGAATTGAATGATATTCTTTAATATAAATATATATATATATATATATATATATATATATATATATATATATATATATATATATATATATATATATTGTTTTTTGTAAGCTTATCCTTGTTTTGTTGTTGTGGGTGTTCTTTGTCTATTGTGTGTTGACGTGACTGTGATGATCACGTCTTTTGGCGTAGGAGCAGAGGGTGAGGATTCAGTAGACCCTGCTTCTCGGAGTGGATGATGGAGATCTCAGTTAGAGGTGTTAAAAGCTCTTTCTGTGGGTTTAACCTTTTTGGTAGTTCTTTTTATTCTTTTGTAAATGCTGTATAGAATGACTAGCCTTAGGGAGTGTGTTTTTGTACTCCCTCTCCCTTTGAGTTGTATTTTTTTATATTGGGTGGTGTTATGACATAAGATGAATGGTAAGATATGTTTATGCTTAATATATATATATGTGTGTGTGTGTGTGTGTGTGTGTGTGTGTGTGTGTATTAAATATATGAGTATTTGATGTATGAATAATAATAATATATTAAGATAGGTGAATGTATGAAGTAGTATTGTGGTCTTGTAGCGGCAGTGGGTCGTTACAGCTAAGGCCACGAAGTCTTATATATAAAACTAATTCCATGCAAGTATTACATTAGTCCAAATCATAAAATGCTTTCTAGAAAAGCTTACTAACTTAAAGCTCAATTAATTTGACAACTTGCTAGAGAAAAGGGATTATTTTCCTTCACAGACAAATTAAGAGCGATAGATTTCAACTCTAAAGAGATATATATGCTTTAAAGAGTAAAATTAGTAAGTAAGCATTTGCATGATAAATTACAAGTATGTGATAATTTACTATCATAAATTTTCATTATCGACTACTATTTTGCATTTTTTTTCCACTGAAATTCACATCCACTATAGTATTAATTCCAATTTAAAAATTGAAGACCTTGAAGAACATATAGGTATGGGTTAGTAATAAAGGTGTGTGGGGGCGGAAATAAGTTATAGTTTTTGCCTTTTTGAACAATAAGCTTAATCAAATACAAGCATTATCACCCAGGAAACGAGCTCAATCAAATTATGGTAGGATTGGAGAGAGGGTGTTTCGAATAATTTAAAGTAGACAAGATCCAAGATTCTGGAGAATTTGTGAAAGTAAGTAAATGGCTACAAAAATCTCGAGTGATGTGGGTTAAAGAAGTGGGAGATAGAAGAATACAAATGATTTTCATAAAGTTTGTGCTACCAATGCTTGGGAAATAGATTGTGGATTGTATTTTCTATCCAATGAGATTGTGAATAGCTTAAAGGAAAGGAGAGGTGGTGGTTTATGTCATAAAGTTGATTTTGGTAAATGCTATGGCAATGTGTATTGGCAAATAATGGTAGTGTTGGAGGATATGAATTTCGGCTTTAAGTGGAGACAATGGATTATGGGTTGCGTAAGCTTTGCCTCATTAGTTATTTTTGTAAAACTTTATCTATTTATTTGATGGTCTTATATTAGACACAACTTTAAATTATAGTTTCACTTCGAAAAAAAGGGATTGTATAATTTGAATATTATTCTGCATCTGTTTCTCCAAAGAGTGATTACAATCCATTTATATAGACATCCTATTGCCTAATTAAGGAAATAATAAAGGAAATAAAAACTATACAAATCAAATTTGTCCGAAAAATAAAATTTGCACTAATTATGGAATAAATATTTTCTAATTATTTTACACAACACTCCTCCTCAAGCTGGTGAATGTATATCTATCATTCTCAGCTTGTAAGTAAGGTCTTGAAACTGCTCTATAGGAAGGCCCTTGGTAAACATGTCTACCAATTGAAGTCTTGAGGGGATGTACTTGGTGGCTATAAGACCGTTGTCCAATTTCTCCTTAATGAAATGTTGATCTACCTCTATGTGCTTTGTTCGGTCATGTTGAGTTAGGTTATGTACAATGCTGATAGCAGACTTATTATCATGAAATAATCTCATAGAAGCTTCATACTTTACCCCGAGCTCATCATGTATAATCTTCATCCACAACAACTCACAAACCCCTTGAGCCATAGCTCTAAATTATGATTCTACACTTGATCTTGCTACCACATTTTGCTTTTTACTCCTCCATCTCACCAAATTCCCACCCAAGAACATGCAATATCTTGTGGTGGATTTTTTATCAACAATTGATCCCGCTTTCCATGGATAAATTTCCTCCTTTTTGAATAGGAGTCCTTTTTTCTGGAGGGGCCTTCAAGTATTGAAGAATTCTATTTACTGCCTGTATGTGTCTCTCTCTAGGATCATGCATTAACTGACTAACCACACTAACTACATAGGTTATGTCTGGCCTAGTGTAGGATAAATAGATGAGTTTTTCCACTAGTCTCTGATATTGTGCCTTCTTCATCTTTGGGCTCTCCACGTCATTCCCAATCCTTTAATTTTGTTCTATAGGCGCTCTAGTAGTCTTACAACCCAACTTGCCAGTCTCTTTAAGGAGATCAAGGATATATTTCCTCTAGGAAATAAAGATACCTACTTTATAGTAGGCAACCTTTATCCTAAGGAAGTACTTTAGCTTCCCAAGATCCTTCATCTCAAATTAAGCAGCCAACCTCTCCTTTAGAGTTTATTTTTCAACCTCATCATCTCCTGCAATAATCATATCATCTACATATACCAAAAGTAATGTAAGTTTTCCATCTCAAGAATGTTTTATAAAGAGAGTACTTGGCTTTGCCTATACCCCAAGGACACTATAGCTTGAGTGAACCTTCCAAACCAAGCACGGGGAGGCTGCTTAAGCCCGTATAATGCCTTTTTTAGTCTGCAAACCTTATTCCCTCCACTAGTGGCACTATATCTAGGTGGAATCTCCATGTATACTTCCTCTTCCAAGCTTCCATGTAAGAAGGCATTTTTAACATTAAATTGATGCATCTCCTAATCAAAGTGTGCTGCCAAGGAAAGGATGATCCTTGCTGTATTCATTTTTGCCACCGAAACAAATGTCTCATCATAATCTATTCTATAGGTTTGGGTGTACCCCTTTGCAATGAGCCACGCCTTATACCGGTCTAGGGTACCATCAGACCGATATTTAATTGTATATATCCACCTATAGCCCCCTGCCTTCTTGTCTTTTAGTCTCTCTACAATTTCCCAAGTCTTGTTCCTTTCCAATGTGTCCATATCTTCATTCATGGCTTGAACCCAATTCTTATCCTTTAAGGCTTCTTGTATTGATGCAGGGACTCTGTAGAGTCAATAGCTGAAATAAAGCTCTGGTGCTACATGAAAAGGTTTATAGTAGACACAAATAGGGATATAGGATATTTGGGACAAGATCTTTTCCCTTTTCTCAAGGAAATTAGTAAATCATCTGGGTTAGTTTCACAAGATGCATTTAAGGTATTTTTAAGGGTATGAATTCTTACCTCTGGTTTAGACGATTGGACTTACTGTTGTTGTAGGACTAGTTAGAGTTTTTGTCTTCATTGATATTGGTTACCAAAAAATTTGTCCTCATCATTCTACATTGGCAATGGTAATGATGCTGGTCCCTCTTCATTATTCTGCATTGGTAATTCTTGCAACAAAGGAAAAGACAACTCAAAGGACTCGACTTCTAAACTACTCTCCTGAAGCAGAGATCCAGTGTAGAAAGACTCAGTTTCATGAAAGGTGACATCCATGGAGACATAGACACGACGACTTTCTGGATGATAGAATTTGTACCCTTTTTGGTTTGAGGCACAACCTATGAAGATACACTTGATAGCTCAAAGATTTAACTTTCCCTGATGAGGACTACGTACATGGGCAAAGGCAAAGCATCCAAAAACATGACTTTGAAAGTTGGTCATGATAGAAAGAAAGTAGTCATAAACTGTATAGGACTAACACCATTAAAAACACGAAAGGGTAACCTATTTGTTAAATAGGCAGTAGTTAGGATAACTTCTTTCTAATGTGACTTAGGAACAAACATTTAGAAGAGTAATGCTTTGGAAACCTCAAGGGGATGACGGTTTTTCCTTTTCGTAACCCCATTCTGTTGAGGGGTGTCCACATAGGTTAATTCATGAATAACACTAATATCTTTCAAGAATTTGGAAAGGTTTAGATTCACATACTCTTTCCTATTATCAGAACACAATCTTTTAATCGGGTTCCCAAATTGTGTTTGAGCCATATGGTAAAAGTTTACAAATAATTAAAAAACTTTAGACTTATCTTTCATGAGAAATATCCAGGTAACTTGAGTGCAGTCATCAATAAAAGAAACAAACCACTTTACACCAGAGATATTGCATGTAGATGGAGATCCCCACACATCTGAATGAACAAGATCAAAAGGTTTAGAACTCTTATTATTATTATGAGGAAAAGTTGCACGATGGTGTTTAGTCAATTGACAAACATCACAATTAAAGGACTCAACTGACACTTGTGTAAACAAGACACGAAATAAAGACTTAAGGACACTAAAAGGGGATGACCGAGACACCTATGCTGAAGCCATATGTGGGAGCATGACCAAGATTTTGAACTTGTTTGATGACCAGAAATTAGTGCTTTTTATCTAGGACTACCTTTATCTTCCTCATACTACAAATAATATAACTCACCTTGCTGCTTTGCAATTCCAATCGTCCTCTTCGTGGTAAGATCCTGAAAAACATAATGGAGTTGAAAAATGTCACTGCACAGTTTGAGTCTTGGGTGAGTTTATGAATAGACAACAAATTGTTGGATAATTTGGGAGCATGAAGCATATTTTTAAAATGGAGAGAGGTTTGAGGTTGAATGTCACCACAACCAGTAATAGGGACATGAAATCCATTAGCTACAGTGATATGTTGATTACTAGGCAAAGTGGTGTTAGGAGTGGGATGAGGTGTCATATGATTAATAGCACCAGAGTCAATAATCCAGATATTCTCAGTACTGGAAGCATTAAAGAATAAGAAACTAGAACCCTTGCCAATCATGGTTAGGGAACAAGAATTAGATGGCTTACTAAGTGAGTCCATAAGAGCCCGTAGACATTCCAACTTTACTTTGCTAAGGGCGGGCACCTCCTTTTCATCTTGTGAGATAGGTGGGTCATCTACTCCACCTTTCGAATTAGATGTTGCTTGATTAGCACGCCTTTATGAGTTACCATTGTATCCTCCAACGCGCTCAAGGACCTTATCTCTTTCATGAAGTTTAAAACAAGTCTCCTTAGTATAACCTGTCTTCCTACAATAGCTGCACCAACGATCTTCATGATTATACTTTGTGGGAGGCTTCCCGGATAAAGATAACCCTATCTTAGGGCCTTTCCTAGTAGCAAAGGTTGAACTTTCAATAGGATTACCCTCAACCGTCATTATTGACCTTTGACTTTCTTCCCCCCGAATAGTGGAGAACACTTCTAAGAGTGAAGGAAGTTTTTCCTTGCCTAAAATTTGAACTCGAATGGGGTCAAATTCAAAGTTTAGGCCTGATAGGAACTTAAAGATTCTCACTTTCTCAATAAAATTAGTCAGTTTGGTAAAGTCCTCAAGGTCCTTCATGGTCAAATCTTGGTACTGATCTAACCCAATCTATAGACCATTCAAAGTTCCGTAGTATTCTGTCACAAAGAGACTTCCCTGCTTGGTATTGAAAATTTTGTTTTCCATTTCATAATAGGCTGTAGTATCCTGTTTCTTGGAGTATGTTTGGCAGAGGTTCTCCCAAATCTTCTTTGCAGTAGAGAAGAACACACAATGTCGGCTAACCTCTAAAGTCATAGAGTGCTAAAGCCACATTGTGATGAGAGAATCTTCATTATCTCGAGCGCCAAACTAAGGGTCTATTTTCGTTGGGTCATCCCCTTCAATGTTGTTTAGCTGTGAGCGCCCTTTGAGGGTAGTGTGAACCAATTGGGCCTGCTAAAGATAGTTATGGTCGTCAAGGAGATACGACCCTTGCAATATAGGTAGGTCATTAGGACCCAAGAACTGAACAGTGGATGATTTATCGTTGGACATGACAAAAAAAAAGCAACAATTGCAGAAACAATGTTCACTAGAAAAAAGGAGGATAGGCTATCAAAGAACCACTAAACAAGACCTCGATAGGGTAAAATGATCCTTGAAATTGATTAGAGAGTCGCTAGTGACTAGTTTTGGGGTGGCAGCGGTGCAAACGGCTCTCTAAATGGCAGTGTGTGGCTTACACGTGTTGGAGACAAAAAAATGGCAGGGGGCGATCTGTCGAACAGCGACGAGTAGTAACGGAGGGCAAGCACTAGAACAAATGTATTAATTGTAGCAATAAAGGTTACTTGGAAGGGTAGCACTTTAGACCCCAAAGATCGGGAGTTCTAATACCAACTTGAAAAAAAAGGACTGTATAGTCTGAATATTATTCTGTATAGTTTCTATACGTTAATTTTGTAAGTTTTAGTTCTTGTACTCACATACTTAGTGTGTTTTGGTTCTTGTTGTTAATTGTCTTCCAACTCCATTAACAATGGATGATGTGACAAATGATTATTCATGTGGCGTGACACAAGAGATGCTAGCTGAGTTTGAAACATTAGCTTGCTGGGTTGCAAGTCTTCTTTGATGAATTAAATCCTAAGACTAAGATGGGATGAATCAATCTTGGACATTCTCAGGGATTGTAGGTTTTTGAGAGGTCTTTGGGTCTTTATATTCCCAGTGAACATTAAGCCTGGGTTTTGGAATGAAGACCTACATAGTCGGCTGGTTGATAATCTTTTTTCTAGAAAGCCTTTGTACGAAAATTGGCATTTAACGTTTGGTGTCACTATTGAAAAGTTATGGAAGAGACGCAACAATTTTGTTTTCAACCAAAGGTGGGATGCTGATGTGGCCGTTAGATCTATAATAGTCTAGCTGACTAGCCAAATGGCCTTTGTTCTATAACAAGATCTCCTCCTCTCCTACCCCTAAGGGTCTGCTAGTCACACGACTTTTTCTTGTGCTTGCCTGATCATGGCTTTGTTAAGATAAACTGTGATGATGCCTTTTCGTCCTTGTCTAGAAGAGTTGCTGCTAGTAGGTTAATTCGTGATGAGAATGGGGCTATCACTACAGCCTTTGGTTTCGCCTTGGGTCAATGCACAATAGTCAAAGCAGAATTGTGGGCGATTTACCATGGAGTGAGCATTGCTTTGTCTAGGAGATTCAAACATCTTACCATTGAGATTGATTCTAAAACGGTAGTTTCTTTAATCCATAAAGGATGTCACCCTCTCTATCCTTGCTATCCCCTGGTAAATTAAGGACATCAAAGAATTGCTGGAAATGGCTATTAGTTCTTTGTGCTCTCATGTTTATGGCAAGATCAACATTGTTGCTAATGCGCTTGCGAGATATAGAATGAATCAAAACCCTGGCTTAAGGATTTTTGATGTACCCCTGACTTCCTGGCTATTCCTTTGCTGGCTAATAGTGCAACCATTTATTTCTTGTGTTGATGTACTTGTTTTTCTTCTGGCCATTAATAAAAAAAATAAAAAATCCTAAGACTAAGATATACATATTGGTCAATGGTTGTGGGTGGTTGAGATCATGTTTTTCCTCCACCTGAAAAAGACTAGGGATGAGATCCATTTAAACAATCCTTTCTTTTCTAAAATAATTCTAATGAATTAATGGTGAAAATTTAATTTCACCACAAAATATTCATTTTAAAATAATTACCTTAAATTTAATTATTTAAATTATTGATAAAATTTTAAAAAAATATTTATTTTACTCTTAAAATTATAATCATAAAAATAAACAAACATAATTACTTACACAAAAAACTAAATTAAGAAATAAATAATCTGATATTGTAAGGATTTAGAATATTATGAGTGTTTTGTAACTCCTTAATTATAACTAGCATTTTAACCCTTATATATATATATATATATATATATATATATATATATATATATATATATAAGGTGTTTCAAATGAGAAGCTTCTTAAAATAAGAAATAAGAACTATTAATAGTATTCATTAGATTATGATTAAAAGTAATAAATGACTGATATAAACTCAATTAAACACCTCTCATAAGACCACCATTGTCGCTGCCTCTATCACTACTGCTACTACCACCATTGTTGCTGTCACTGCCGCCGCCACAACCATTGCCATTACTATCACCACCACCATTGTTGTTGCAATCACCACCACTATCGTCTTCGCCCCCGTAACCGCTACCATCACCGTTGTTGCTGCCACCACCACCGCCACCACCATTATAGTCGCCACCATTGTTGTTGCCGTCGCCGCCGCCACCACCATCGTTAGAGAGGCGGTGGCGGCAATGGCGGTGACAGTGGTGGCAATGGTGATGGTGGCGAAGGTAGTGACAATGGTGGTCTCATAAGAGGTGATTAATTAGATTTTAATCTCAGTCACAAAATTGTTTTAATTATGATCCAAAGGCTATCATTGAAAGTTTTTATTTTCTCATTATAAAAGTTTCTCATTTGAAACACACACACACACACACACACACACATATATATATAATAACATTTAATTTGATTTAAATTTACATATAATAATATAATTATAAAAAAAATATTTTTATTACAATAATTTCATAAAATAGCTTTTGCCTCAACATTAAGATGAGTTTCTTTATGTTTTTAATTATTTTAATGTTTTTTTCAAGTTGTATTGGTTATGGCCGATGTTAATTAATAATTTTTAATAAAAAATATTTTTTAATATAAGGGCTGGCCAAATTGACACTAGTTTTTTCTTGTCCTTTTTAACTTGTGTCGACCATTGAAGAAGCAAGAAGAAGATTACTCTTACCCCCATGGAGATTTAATATAGTTTTGATGATTTAACCTCTTGATGAGTGCAAAGTTGTAATGTGTGTTTATGCATGTGGTGTGTGGTTGTGAGTTTTTGCATGATTTATCTTTATCCTTGATGGTTTGATGATGATGAGTTTAAGTTTAAGACTTAAAGGTATAACAAAGGGGAAACATATTTTTATAAGTCTAAAATTGAGTTTAAAGAGAAATAATTGGATAAAACATAGTTTTAAATTGATAGGAAGTGATAGTTATATATTAAAGCCTTAGAACAATTCAATCTTATGTTTAAAAACCATTTAATCGGTTAAATTATCTTTGTAATCGGTTAAATCTGTTTGAAAATGCATAAAGTGTGAAGAAATACATTGTTTTAACTAGTTATAGTGATATGTAATCCGTTTTATGTTTTCTGTTTTAACTAGCTACAATATTATATAATTAGTTATTTCTGCTATAACTAGTTACATAATTCTGTAACCAGTTACATTTTTAAAAAAAGCTGTTTTGTCATATGTGGAAATAACTAGTTATAAAGCTATGTAACTAGTTATTCCAGCAAAGATAAAAATGTGTAGCTTCTATTTTAACTAGTTACACACGAAAATAACTAGTTAAACCCATTCAAACTTCATTTTCCAGATTTCAAATAACAAAATAACTGATTACAAGTCAATATAACTAGTTATTCCACTGATCTCTCTATATAATGTGAACCTTAATGAGTCTTTTAACACAACTACAATTTTCTAAATTTGAGTGAGAGCTTTTCTAGAGAGAATTCATATTCTTCTTCTTCATCATTACAAGTTTTGGATCTAAAATCAAAGAGCTCATGATGCATCAACCTTGAGTTAGAATATAGTTGGTTCTTCATTGTTTTTCATCTATCACAAACCAAGGTGATATCTAACCTCTCTTTTTGATTTGATTTTCATTCTTGAGAGGGTATCTCTCAATTCTTCCTTGTGGTAGGGTTCTACAAGAAAAGATTCAAGTTGGCTGGATGTAGATCACAGTGGTGGTGATCGAACAAGTATAAATCTTGTTTGCTCTCTTCTTTCCTCTATCCTTTTGCTAGCATATTGAATCTTGATCCCCCCGCATTTAAAATCATGAGGCTCTTTGTATAGAAAAGTTCAAGATAAATTGATCCAATTCTATTTCATTCATATAACCAAATCAATAACATTCAATATTTTGAAAAATCTAGTTATTCATTATTGAAAAGAAATTGGGGATTTTTGAAAATTTTGAAAGATCCAACTCACCTCCTCTTGGATCCAGCCCTTGTTTAACAACCATGAAGCTACTCCTTACGAAAATACTTGCATCCAAACTCTCCCTTCTCCTTTCACCTTGTTCTCCCAAATTTAAAATCCTGAATTTCAATTCTCCTACCTCCCTTTTGCATTCTTCTCCCAAATTCAACCTTGATAAATCATCATTTTCACAAACGTCGCTCCTATAATCACATAACAAGCACAAAAGGGTAACCTTTGAGTGGTTGATTGGTGACAGAGGAATCCATTTTTAGCGAAATTGATGGAGGAAGGCATCAAAATTGGCCAGCGTTGGCAGTGGCAAGGTTGATGGACAATGCACAAATCAGGTGCTACAGGGTAGCACATGATTTTCTAACAAGCTTTTAGAACTTATGGTGGGTTGGTTACAATAAGGTGTATATGGTAGAACTTCACCGACTGTTGCTTAGTTCTTTGGTTGCAATTCTGGTTGCAAAATTGTGATTAGAGTGGCAGGCAGTGATAGAATCAGAGCAAGGGGTTGGGGTGAATGGGGAAGATAGTACTAAAAAAAATAAAAAATAGTGTTGGTATAGTCGATACTAATTGAAACTTTTTTTTGTCACAAAGGATTAACATTGAATCTTCTTAATGATGGTCTACTTCTTTTGTTTGTCGCAAAAAAATTAGTATTAACTATGATAGCGATGACTTAGAGGTTGTCATTTCGTCGATGCTAAAGTAGCTATTAGTGTTGGTTTTTCTTGATTAGTGTTTACTTTTAATTGACACTAATGTGAATTTTTCTTGTAGTTTTTTAAAGACATTATGATTTGATAGAGTTTAAAATAAAATACGATTTAATTAGAATTTGAAGATAATAACATATTCATAATACTAATAATCAATACAATTTAATAAATTTAAAATTGTTATAATTTAAAATAAAATAAATTATAGTTTAAATTTGAATTTAAAGATGATAGCATTTTCATAATAACAATAATTTAAATTTTAAAAAATTGTAATTTTTAAAAATCCAATTTTGTTTGTGAAGATTACTATATAATAAGAAAAGATAGATAATATATAAAACAAGTTAATTGAAAGAGTGTAGAGAGTGAGGATCTCACTCTCCAAAGTGAATACTCAAATTAGTAATGTGTGTGTGTGTGTGTGTGTGTGTGTGTGTGTGTATATTTATTTATTTATTTGAATATGACAAATCATATAGTTTATATTGTAAATCATTACATGATTTTTTTAAAATATCTACTGGACGGTAGAAAATCATTTAAGCGAATCAATTTGAGTTTAGATCCTATACAAATTGGAAATGTTCCATTATATATTAATCAATTTTTATTTATTTCTCAAATTTTAAGATTTAATAAATATAACAGTATATATATATATATATATATATATATATATATATATAAATTAAATAATTTAATTATATAACTTTTTTCTTACTATTTTACGACCTCATGTATGTCTTGTAGTAGTGATAAAAAAATAAAGTGTGATGTTAGAGCATCTCCAACGGGGCAGCTTAACTCCGGTTCTTAAGTTTAAGATGCGTTACTTATCAAATATCACCATTGGAGCAAATTACATGGCAGTGCTTACAAATAGTGAGTTGCTTATTTAAGCAACGTTGCTTAACTGCGTTTGGAGAATAAAAAATAATTTTTAAGCACATATTCGACGAAATCAACAGAAAAATGAGGGAAAGAAACAGCAACCAAAGCATTGCATTCATGGAAATGTAAACTCCAGAAACAAAAATCAAAAATTAAAAAAATATGTTAAAATTCATCTTCACAATTAGATTGATACTCCCCCACCAGCATCAACAACAATAAAATCTGGAAAAAAAATAATAAATACAAAGAACATTGCGAAGGTTCGGTTGGGGGAGTGTCGATCCGTGGAGGGGGAGCGCCGGGGAGAGTGGATTTGCTTCAGGGAGGGTCGATCTGCGAACGGCGCCGTTGATCTCGCCGTGGGAGCGTGGGCTCGCCATCGGAGCACGAGGTTGCCGTCTGGGCGCGGGCTCCCTGTCCGAGCGTTGGCTCACTGTCGGTTCCGAGCTCAGCAGAAGGTGCTGGGTTTGTGAGATGGGGCTGGGTTCTAACCGAAGAAGGGGTTGGGTTTGGGAGAAAGTGAGGTAGAGGAGGCGCGGTGGGCCGCGCGGTGACGCAGAGGGGGAGCGGTGAAGGTCTGGGTTTGGGAGAAAATGAAAAGTCGGTGAGGGTCTGGGTTTGGGAAAAAATAAGAAGGGGCGGGGTTTGGTAATAAAGGGGAGAAAGAGTAAATAGATGAGTTTTACAAATAAAAAATAATTTGTACAAATTTAATTAGTGGCAAATCTATCCATTGGAGATGCTCTAACGTTACAAAACGGTAACTTTGTTACCGTTGAGTTGTCATTGTGAGTTATTTTAGGTGTAAAAATTTTCTATAAATAGTGAAACAAATGTGTTTCAACTCACAATTGATCTCAAGCCAAATTATCTACTATTGTTACTTCTCTCGGTTAATTTTACTCACTGTTATTTTCTACAAATCTGTATTTTTTTCTTTTTTTGTTCTCCTCAAATGGATAACAATCAATTTAATTTTTCTTTATGGAATTTTATGCAAAATCACCAACCTTCTATGGGTGAAAATTATCAAAATCCTCAATCTTTTTCTATGTTTCCAACCCTACCACCATATCCCACCGTGTTTCCTCCATCGTGGCCTATGTTTCCAACCGTTCCTCCAACCAACCAAACCCCTACAAGTGGAGTCAACTCCACTAATGAGGAACCCAAAACACCAGTTGTCTCTATATCAGAGTCTCAAATTCCACCATTTTCCACTCAAGTCGGCATAGAAAGCATTGAACACGATGAAGGAGGAGACAATTCTAGTAAAAAAAAATCCAGAGTCAGATTCTCAAC
Organism: Spatholobus suberectus; assembly: GCA_004329165.1. Classification (NCBI taxonomy): domain Eukaryota; kingdom Viridiplantae; phylum Streptophyta; class Magnoliopsida; order Fabales; family Fabaceae; genus Spatholobus; species Spatholobus suberectus. The sequence continues at coordinate 15,867,705 of CM014735.1, forward strand.
CGAAGAGGATACACTTCTTATCCAATCATGGCTCAACGTGTTAAAGGATGCAATGTGGGAGTTGACCAAAATGGAGATAGTTTCTGGTTAAGGATAAGAGATAATTATAACAACTATCGTGGCCAATTGAAGAAGCGAGAAGTTGCTCAACTGAAAGCTCGGTGGCATTATTTGAATAAGTTTGTTCAAAAGTTTGTAGGGTGTTACAAACAAGCTGTAGGCCGAAAGAAGAGTGGGACCTCGAAGAATGATGTCATTGCTGATGCATATTGTATTTATTGTCAAGATGAAGGTTTTGAGTTCAAATATGAGCATGCATAGCGACTGTTAAAGGACGAACCAAAATGGACATCTGAATCAAGGGGAAACCAATCAACAAGACCAAAGAGGGCATCTGAATCATCTTCTAATGCAGAGACGCAAACAAGTTTTAAGTATGATCTAGCTTCACCATCGGTCCGCCCAATAGGGCAAAAGGTAGCAAAAATGAAGAGGGCATCAAAAGCAATTGACACTTCTGAACTCAACAAAAACTTTGCAATGGTGAAAGAGTCAATTAAGGATAAAATGACACTTATGGAAAAAATGGCACGCATTAAGGACGAAGAGAACAAGATAAGGGATGAAGAAAACAAGATAAAGAAGGAGGAGCTGTAATTGAAGAAGCAGACTATGGAGTTGGAGATTCTCTTTAGGGATACAACCGAGATGACAGCGAGACAACTTTGAGATCATGAAAAATTATATGAGAAAATTAGAGAATCACAAGGAATTAATTAGGATTTTGTAATGTATTTCTTAGGGAATTATGTATTTCCTAATCAATTCAGTTTATTTTAATTAAATAGGACCTGTGTTTATTTAATCTTTATGTAATTTAATTATATGTTAATTTAATTAAAAAGTAGACGTTGAAAACTAGCTATTAAAAATTAGTCATTAAAAACTAGCTATTGTGTTCTACCCTATATATACTCTCAACATACTAAATCCACATTGTGAAATCTTCTCTCCTTCAAATATATTATCAATCTTCTACTAAAGTGAATCCATCTAATGGATCCAAATAATTCGGACGACTTCAGCAAACTATGGTGGCAAATCATAGAAGATGATTTAATGGACAACACTGAAGAAGAATGCATGATGTCAATACTTGAATGTCAAAGCCAACAAATAGCCAACAACTCCACTAAGCATAGGAGTACAAGAACGGTGGTAGATCGGAATCGTGAACAAGGTCATAATCGACTGTTTAATGACTACTTCTCTGAAAATGCGGTATACACAGATACTCAATTTCGACAAAGGTTTCGAATGCGAAGACCTGTTTTCCTTTGAATTGTAGAAGCCCTTGGAAATCATAATGCGTATTTCCAGATGAGGGTCGATGCCATTGGTAGAAGGGGCCTTTCACCGTTACAAAAATGCACTGCCGCCATTCGTGTATTAGCATACAGATCACCAGAAGACAGTGTAGATGAATATGTTCGAATTGGTGAAAGTACTGCAATGGAATGCTTAGAGAGATTTGTCAATGGTGTAAATGAGGTATTTGGAGCTGAATACTTAAGAAAGCCTAACAACAATGACGTTCAACGCTTACTACAAATTGGGGAGGCACGTGACTTTCCTGGTATGTTGGGTTCCATTGATTGCATGCACTGGGAATGGAAAAATTGTCCAGTCGCATGGAAAGGCCAATTTTGTCGAAGTGATCATGCCAAGCCCACAATCATGCTTGAAGCAGTGGCATCATAAGACTTATGGATTTGGCATGCATTTTTTGGCATAGCGGGTTCAAACAACGACATCAATGTATTAAATCAGTCTCTTCTGTTTAATGATGTTTTGGAAGGACAAGCTCCTGCAGTCCAATATACAGTAAATAGAACCTCATATAATATGGGGTACTATTTAGCAGATGGTATTTATCTTGAGTGGGCTACATTTGTTAAGACCATTCCAATGCCGCAAGGAGAAAAGAGAAAATTATTTGCCCAACACCAAGAATCAGCAAGAAAGAATGTGGAACGTGCATTTGGAGTGCTTCAATCTCGATTTGCGATTGTCCGTGGTCCGGCACGTGCTTGGCATATGGATACAATTAAGAAAATAATATATGCATGCATTATATTGCATAACATGATTGTTGAAGATGAACGACATACTTTTGTTACTAATTTTGAATATGATCACGCCGACAATGATTTCTCTACAAATGAAGTATCCAATGGTCCTCATCCTGATTTTGCAACCTACTTGCAAAGGAGAGCTAAAGTTCGTGAAAAACAGCGTCACCAAAAACTTCAAGCAGATTTAGTGGAACATATTTGGGAGCGTTTCAGACACGAAGATAACAAAAATTAAAATTTTTAATTATTAAAATGTTATGTACTTGTCATTTATGTGTTTTTTTATCTTATTGTCATAAATAAAATAAATTAGTATTATTCTATTTTTCTTTAATCTCTTACATATTTATTATTTTAAAATTATAATACAAATAATATTTTAATCTAAAATAAAAATATATAAATATAAGTATTAATATGTGAGGTTAATTGTAGAACCCACTTAAATAAGTTAAGAACACACTTTAAGCAACTTTAGCATTGAAACAAATTTTTAGATAAAGTTCTTAAACTTAGGTAGGTATTATGAGACCTACAAATTTGATATAAGTAATTTTGTATAAGCAATTATAGTTGGAGATGCTCTTAGTGTTTATATACGTACACCGCGGATTCGCAATGCCCGTAGTACGTTTAGTTCCTTTTTAAGGCAAACACGGTGACGGTGGACACGTGGAGTTTCCTTCCCCTTGCATATCGCGTTGACTAGAAACATGGCGGACAACAGATTTTGTTTCTCTCACCTTTTTCTATTTCATCCTCAGCCGCAATTGGCCATTTCCAAACAAAATTAAGCTCTGTGCACGAAATATGTGAAACAAAAAACCGACCAAAACATTTGAAACAGAAAGAAAAGTTGGACCCAAAAGGGAAAATATTCAAACATAACGTGAGGGTCAAAAATTATCAACCGGGGATTGCCAGGGAAAAATAATAATAAAGACTCAAACTCTGTTTTTTTCATAGTCAAAACCCACGCGTACCTTCTATATAAATACCGAACATACTTATAGCTCTATGCACTCCACAACATAACCATAATTATAGAATCATAAGATAGATACACAGAGAGATCAGATGGAGTTTCTAGGGATATCTTGGGCTCTTGTTGCCTTCTCAACAGCACTGTGTCTCTTCTTGCTCCTGATACTAACATTTTATTGGTGGGTTTTCCCTAACCAAACACTCAAGAAGCTTAAGAAATGTGGGTTGGGAGGGCCAACCCCAAGTTTTCCCCTTGGAAACATTAAAGAGGTGAAAAGAAAGAATAGCATTCAATCTTCAGTTGTAACCTCAAGTCCCACACATGATATACACTCCTACGTTTTCCCCTACTTTTCTAGCTGGCAGAAATCACATGGTAAGCCTCCTATGCATTTTTTTTTTTTTGTTTTCCCACATATATCTTCAAGGCATTGTCAGACATTAAATATAAATACCGGTTTGACACTTTGTAGAACACTAAATCCAAACACTTGCAAAGATTTAAACCTTGATTCATCATATTATAAAAGATTAGCCTTTTCTGTTAGACTCAACTTCTATTAGTATATATCATTCCATGCATATTATATAAACAAAACATAACAACTTAATTGGTCATGAAGAACTGAAGATTATATATGGAGCTAGCTGTTGTTAAAGATGTACTTTGGTTTTTGTTTGTGTAGGTAAGGTTTTCGTGTACTGGTTGGGCACGGAGCCATTTCTGTACGTTGCAGAGCCGGAGTTCTTGAAGAAAATGTCAACAGTGGTGATGGCAAAGAGATGGGGAAAACCAAGTGTGTTTAGAAATGACAGAGACCCCATGTTTGGGAGTGGTTTGGTCATGGTTGAGGGCAACGATTGGGTTCGTCACCGCCACATTGTTGCCCCCGCATTCAATCCCATTAACTTGAAGGTATCTCTCTCTCTAACTTGCATTTGTACCTCATAGATCTCAACCATGAAATGGATCCAAATTCCTGCATTCATTTTTCCATTCATTTATGCATTCAACAACTCATAACTATTAGATGAAGATCAGACTCCTCGATAAATTGGACTTAAAATATGCGTTAAAAATTTGAGTCATCCACGATCTTTATTCAATGATTACAAATGTGCTGACAGCGTAAATGAGTGAAAAATCGACTGCATTAAATTTGATTCACCATGAAATTTGGGATGGCTTGGAAGGATAGCTGTTTTGATAATTAATAAATTCAATTCTATTGTTCTTTTCATGATGTCAAGAATTTTGATAGCTGTTATGGCCATAAGCATACATTCTAATTAGTTGTGCTTTATCTTGTGCTATGTATATATAGGCCATGGCAAACATTATGGTTGAATCTACGAATCAAATGATAGATAGATGGGCTACCCAAATAAACTTCGGCAACCCAGAAATCGATGTGGAGAAAGAGGTTACAGCAACGGCTGGAGAGATCATAGCAAGAACAAGTTTTGGCATGAAAGATGACAATGCAAGAGATGCGATCGTTAAGTTACGAGCCTTGCAAATGACTCTTTTTAAGACCAATCGGTATGTAGGGGTTCCCTTTGGCAAGTATTTCAATGTCAAGAAAACCTTAGAGGCCAAGAAACTTGGGAAAGAAATCGACGAACTGTTGTTGTCCATCATAGAAGCTAGGAAGAAATCACCCACAAAGAATTCTCAACAAGATTTGTTAGGTTTGTTGCTTCAAAATAATGAGGTCGATGGCCGGTTAGGAAAGACATTAACATTGCAAGAAGTGGTTGATGAATGCAAGACCTTCTTCTTTGGCGGCCATGAAACCACAGCACTTGCTATCACATGGACTTTGTTGCTTCTAGCAATACACCAAGATTGGCAAAATCAGTTGAGAGATGAGATACGAGAAGTGGTGGGCAGTGACAAGCTTGATATCACCTTGCTTTCTAGTTTAAAGAAGGTACGTTGATGTGTTTATAATCTTTGACCATCGATTTTTTTGTTAATTAATTATTATTTATTATGCCTATGATAGATTTTAATCATAAGATCTGACATGTAAAAACGTCTTGACCACACATACAGATGAAGTGCGTGATGAATGAAGTTCTAAGACTATACCCACCATCTCCAAATGTGCAAAGGCAAGCAAGGGAAGACATTCAAGTTGATGACATAACAGTGCCTAATGGAACCAACATGTGGATAGATGTCGTGGCGATGCACCACGACCCTGAATTATGGGGAAAAGATGCGAATGAGTTCAGACCAGAGAGGTTCATGGATGATGTCATCAATGGTGGGTGCAACCACAAGATGGGGTACTTGCCTTTTGGGTTTGGAGGGAGGATGTGTGTTGGTAGGAACTTGACCTTTATGGAGTACAAGATTGTGTTAACCCTGCTTCTCTCTAGGTTTACTTTTAAGCTTTCCCCATGTTACCATCATTCACCAACTATCATGCTCTCCCTAAGGCCTACTTATGGACTTCCACTTATAGTTCAGCCCCTTTAGAAAATTCAACTCAATTTTACAAAGAAGACGTGTAGGCTCTCAGTTCAGCTCCTTCATAGTTACAACTCAATTGTAGATAGTAAAAGTCCAGTAGTACGGGATTGTATTCAACTCAATTTTACAAATTAAAGGAAACATGTGTAGACTTTCATACTTCATAATTACAACTCAATTGTTGATAGTAAAAGTCCAGTAGGATGGCATTGTCACAGCACTAAAACATTAATAAGAAACTTGGAATTACTGTTGTCCAAAAGCCATTAAAAATTGCAATATATATATATATATATATATATTTATATATATATATTGGTTATTGTTAATTTCTGATGACTAGTTGACAGCCAAATTTTCATTAGAAATAAACACGTTAAAAAAAATTAATTAATGGCCAAAATTAAATTGTCAGTAAGTTAATCCACATCAAATGACTAAATTATTGCGTTTAACGATCACTTGAGCTTCGGGAACTGTTGGGAAATTTCCAACAATTATTATTGATGGATGTTGGCCGACGACAATTGTTATTTTAAAAAAATAATTTTTAAATAATTGTTAATTGATATTATATTATGATATAATAAAATATAAAAATTACAGCTAAATAAATAGAAATTATAAATAACAATAAAGATTATATATATATATATATATATATAAAATTACAATATCCAAAATTTACAATATATAAATAAATAATAACAAAGAGAACCTAAAAGACTAGGTCCTCATCATATTATTGCTCATTAAAGCACTCATGATGGTGATGAGGTGGTAATGGTGAAGACTGCTACTACAACTACTACTGCATTTTCTAAAATATCTACAATAACCGATGCTCCCTCTGTTATGTGGACTCAATCTATGTCTTAAGTTCAACAATCTTTGAGAACTGATCTAAGTGAGGCCTAATGCTACAAGAAGTGTAAGATTCATGTGACAAGTGGGAGAGTCCAAAACGGTAACTGACATTAAGGTCACTAGTGCACCATAGATACACTCCCTCGTCCTCCTACCAACCACATTCAACCACATCTTCAAGTGCTCTGACTCTTGTGGTTGGAGATTTAAGGAAGTCTTAGTCTTATTTGAGGCTACTAGAGAAAGGCACAATCTCACCTTAAAGTTTGCCTTTATTTAATTAGATAATATAAATTAAATTGATAAAGTAATTATATATGGTTTAAAGCTAACTAATCATCATTAATTTAGTAGGATAAACAAATGTCTCTAAACCCATTCCTAGTGTGAGTGGTTCAAAAGACCTTGTCAATAAATACCTCTTTCCCAAGTTGCCTCACTTGTAACATAAAGTTAGTTTGGTAAAAATATATGCTATTTGATATAATTCATAAATTAAATAAACTTTAAAAGAAATTTATACAAACCATATGAAATGCATGCTCAACAATAGTTATTGCCCTCCCAATGTGAAGGGATCCACTCTTCTCCAACACCTTATTTCCTCTTCGTCTATTGTGACACCTTTTAAAAACAGGTGTTGCCTAATGACAATAATCTTTCTATGCAGATTCATCTATTCAATTAGAGCATTACATCTTGGTCTTGTATGGACAATACTTAACATAACAGATAGACGTCATGAGCCCCTATTGTTGAAGATGCTCCAAATCACAAGCTTATCCTCTTCAAACCATGCCGCATGATTCTAGATCAAAAATTAAATTAGGAAGTAAGTACATGTGTGTGTGTGTATAAGTTAAAAAATTAAGTAAATAATAAATTTGAGTATATTGAATTAATCCTAAAGGCATGGTTCTTGAAATTAGGACTAAATAACTATTATAATAGCTTTGGATGCCTTATTGCATGGCGTAAACTTGAATAACTAATAAATATAGTTAATAAAATCAAATAATTTTAGTAAAATAATTAACATGTTGAGCTAATAATTCTTACCCCTTGCAAGCTAGAATAATGAAAGGACAACCATCTTCCGTCATCTGAATCTTCTGGTTGACTTGATCCTCCTACCGTCGTTGATCATTCTTGTTAGCAAAAATGTCATTATCTGATGATCATTTGTGATAATAGTGAGGATGATGGTATGTCGTGATGAGATGGCGACAGACCAAGTTAAGCATCTTGTATCTGATGAGATGGCGACAAACAAAGTCAGAATAAGAAAAAAAAGCAGAAAATTACTTTTTTTGAGAAGCAACTTAGAGCTCTTATTCTAAAAGCATTTGCAGTAGAAGAGAGAAAAGATTAAAAAAGTGTTTTTTATGATTATAACCAAACACAGATTGACTTCTATTTATACAAGAATCTCTTAAAAATAAATAAACTTTTTATAAATCTCTTTTTTTAATCACAAACAAACGGGTCCTTAATTGATTGTCATTTGTAGACAATGACAATCGATTATTTTGGCGTTGATAAGAATAAGAATTAATTTAACATAGGCCATACCTCAATTAACTGAAAAATCTAAACCATTTCTAAAAACAACAGACTTGTCTTACAAGAATTAATTTAAAATTTTATAAATGAGGAAAAAAAAAAACAATAGACTCGCCACAAAAATTTCTCCCTTTCTCAGTTGCGAAGAAATTTTATTGAGTAGGACTCACCGCTTTTTTATTTCTTTCCACTCCAATTCACTTGTACCAAAAAACTCAAATTTTTATCATCTCTATTTTGACTCTCTCCTCGCTATTTCTCATGTATTTTTCCGCTACCATACAGAGTGGTAGAGATAAAATGATAAAAGTGGTGGGAGTGATGACATTGGACCAAGATGGAAATTATTTTCGATGGCTATTTCGCTATTACCAATAGCCAAGCCATCAGTACCAGCACGTGATGAGTCTTGTTACTGATAGCTTCCCTCAGTAAAATCTTTCTTTTATTTTAGAAATATATATTATTAACGCCTTGTCCCCCAGTAAATTCCACACTTGTCACCAAAGTATACACCACTAGTTTGTACAATATAGTGCACAAATTACCAATAATAGAGCCGCCAGTAATTGTTATATCTTAAGTGGTCATTGTGGACATCACTTAACAATGACTTTAGCTCTGAGAAACATAAATACATGGTCGTTATATAAGCTAATTTTCTTGCTATGAAAGTCTAGAATCAGATAGTTTTAATCTTCACTTAATCAAAGAATTCTAGTCAATGTTAAAAAGTGACTTATGTAGATTATTGGTGGAATTTCACCATAATTAATAGCAAACTGGTTAAATGATCAAATCAGTCCAATACTACAAAATATGTTTTTTAAAACAGGAGTTTAACTTAGTTCAAAATGAACCAATTTAAAATATAGACGCGTTGGCATTTTTAAAATTTTTTGCAACTTTTTTAACTTAGTTCACAATGAACTGATTTAAAAACATCTTGGCAGGTAAGCTTTAGAATTTTAAACCAACATTTTAACTCGGTTTATCTAGAACCGACTTAAAAACTTATTTTTTTTACAACATTTTAATTTGGTTTTTTTTGAACTGATTTAAAAACATACTTTTTAAATCGGTTCAACAAGAAACCAATTTAAAAAGTATGTTTTTAAATCGGTTCCCAACCTAACCAATTTAAAAAATCTTATTTTTAGATTTGTTTCGAGCTTGCACGTGCATTCACTTCGAAACCTTGTCAAACTCACTCGCCATTCCCATCCTCCATGTTGTTACATAGATGGAGAAACATGAAATGAATAGCATAGAGTTAGAGAAAAGAAGAAAGAGATTATAATTTGATCCCATCGAAATCTTTTAGATCTAAACTTATTGTCATCAGAATCCAACTCAACTGTGGGTTGAATTCTTAGGTATCATCACATCGTAATTTATTTTAGCCTCCCAATAAGAGCCTTTGGTTCACTTTAATTTCAAGGTAAAGTTTCGATTTTTGGTGCCCTTGTCATGTCATTTCGTCATTTTGGAAGTGGGTTTCAAATTTGAGACCTTAATTGGTGTTGTTCATTGATTAGGGGGGGGGGGGGGGGGGGGGGGTTGTTGTTATGTGTGTAAATGTTGTTGTGATTTATTATCTATGATAAGTTGTTTGTTCTTTTGTTAACATTGTTGGTTCGTTTCAAGTTTAATTTGAAGTTGAAAGGTTGAATGGCTTAACTATTGTGTAAAACAACCAACACACAAGCATGGGAAGCCAAGACAACAACGACTTTTCTTCTCTTCATTCGTGTCTTCTATTTGTTTGATTGCCTAGAGAATTATTCATTGAAACTCCCTAAAAAGAATCCCAACTTGAATTGAATGTCTTAATTCTTGGATGAGTTAAAAAGTGCTTTTTAACTCGGTTTTGGTTATAACCGAGTTAAAAAGTCACACTTTTTAACTCGATTCGCCAAGTACTTTTCAACTTGTTTCAAAACTCACTTTAAAATCACCATATTTTTTATATCGTCTGTATCTAAATCGGTTGAAAAACTGATTTAAAAAGCTTTTTTTATCCAATTTAAAAAGTGGTTTTTATAGTAATGGTCATTTATTGTTTTCATTTTGAAAACATCGAGCCGTTAGACTATTGGAGATTATGGGCCAATTCAACTTATAGGATGAATGTACAAGCTAGAAGTTATCAAATAGCATATTTGGATACGCAATGGAGTGTCAAAAAATTGTATAAAAAATGTGAAAAAAATGTAAGTGATAAAATACTGTGAATGCAAAAAGATAATCAATTAGCTTTTAATGCACTACCACTCCAAACATATGCAAAGATTCTTGCTAATAGGTTGAGATTGTATCTTGATAATCCCTCTATATATATAAACATGTAAAATTATTTGCTTCCTCAGGCCTCCACTCTCCCTCACAGTCACTCTCATTTGAATACTCTCTTTTTATAAAGAGGTGAACTTCACTCTCCTAACATGCATCTGGTATATACTCTTATGCTTTTAATAAATTGTAACTAAATATCAAAAACCAATTTTAAATATATATATATATATATATATATATATATATATATATATATTATCTTTAAAATTCAAATATGCTTCTAATATCAATTAAACAGTTTAACAAACTATAACTAAATATCAAAAATCAATTTCGAATATATATATTTTATCTTCAAAATTCAAATACGCTCTTAACATGCATATGATATTCCTCTGTATATATAAATTAAAATAATTATCTTGAACGAAAACGTTTTTAGTTGTCATTCTTCAACGAAAACATTTTTAGGAATTTTTCTTAACCTCTTGTTTCTTTCAATCTATTATTTTCAATATCTTTAGTTTTAACTTGAATTTTAATATTTTTTTAAAAGAAATTATCAATAATTAAAAATAATATTGTATCATAATATAAAGTATTTATCATAAATCTAAAATATAATTTATATGTTCTAAAATATTTATTTATTATAAATTTTAATTATATAAAATAAACATTTATTTTGTGCAATGCACATGCTAAAATACTAGTATAATATTGTGAAAAAAAAAAATCAATGGACACTTTCCATGCTATATGACACCTAGAGAGAGATAGAGATAGGAGAGAGAGAAATGTAAGTATGATAGGTGATATGTGATAGGAAGAGATAGATAGAAAGAAATAATAAGTATTGATAGGGTGTTTGATATATAAGATTGTCTAAATATCATTACTCTAATATTACATCGAGGCTCAATTTGCGTTTATTCAAAATAGACAACTGTTGTATGGAGTGATAATTACTAACGAAATTGTGGAAGAAGTTAAAAGAAAAATAAATGTGTGTTATTTAAAGTAGACTTTGAAAAGACATATGATGCAATAAGCTAGAACTATTTGGATTCCACAAGGGAGAAACTGGGCTTCCTTACTTTGTGAAGGAGATGGATTAGTGAATTCCTATGCAAGCAAATAAGGAATTTTCCTCAGGCTAGACAAGGGTATCCCCATTCCTTCTTTTTTTTTTTGTAATTGTAGTAGAAAGCCTGAATCAATTGATGGAGAACACACAACAAACGGCTACTTTAAAGGGTACCAAGTAGGATCTCAAAAGGTGATTGTATCCCTATTCCACTTATAGTATGCCAACGATACATTGACAATAGGCGAGGCTCGGAGAAGCAGTATTGTACGTGTCCATAAAAAATGTTCCGAAAATTGTGCTCAGGCTTAAAAGCGAATTTTCACAAGAGCTCTAATATGGGTGTAAATGTTTCTGATGTAATGTTAAAAGAGGCGGCAAAGATTCTCAAACGCAGGAGAGGAGGCATGCCATTTAAATACCTAGGCATCTCCATTGGAGTGAGTCTAGCAAGAGCTTTCGCATGGGGTCCTGTCATGGATTTGTTGAAGAAGAGATTGTTTAGATGGAAACCTTCTCGCTAGGTGCTTTGGTAGTACTCATAAAGTTAGTGTTAACCTCTCTTCTAATGTTTTTCCTTTCTTTATTCAAGATACCCATTTTTATTTTTATTTTTGAATACAAGGGGCCTACGCCCATTCAAGGTACCCATATATAGGTACGAAAGTGTTACAAATACACTTTTTAGTATACTTCTTTTATCACACTCTTTATTATTGGTTAAAATTTATTAAAAATTACAAAATCATAAGTAAGATTATTAAATAAGAATTGAGACTTACAAAATGTTATGTTTTTCAATAAATTTTAATCAATAATGAAGAGTGTGTCAAAAAAGTACGTGTATATCATATATGTATATCTATTCGATGATATCGGCTTATTCAGTCACAAAGGAAGTATTAGCAGCTATTCAATGAACTGTGTGCTTCAAGTTCTTGTGGGACAGGTATATATCACTGAAGGTGAATTTGTTCGTTTGAACAGGTATATATATATATAGGTAAAAAATTAATTTCAGATTTATATATTTCACATTGAATTAATCTTAATTCTTCTACTAGACATAAATATACAATTAATTGATAAATATACTGAGAAAACATATAAATATTAAAGAATAAAACAGAAGATAAAATAGTTAGATTTCACAACTTTTGAGAAAGAGTCAAATTTTAATTATTCTTGAACCAAAAAATAAAAAGATTTAGTTACACATCATTTGTATAGAAATTAATCACACCGAAAAATAAAGAAGTTTTAACCATCAAGAACAAGAGAGAATGAGTTGTTGTCCTCCTTCTTGCCCATGTTTCTTCAACTTTCCAAAATTCTCTGAACCTACTAAGAGAAAATCTCCCTACATAATAGGCAAATTCTAACGAAATAGAAAGATAATATCTAATTTAATAAGAATAGGAAATCAAATAAACAAAACCCCAATTAAATCAAAAGAAATAGAAAAGTATTCTCAAGAGAAGTATTCTAAAATATCTCCTAATTAAATCAAAAGTTATTAATCCATCATTCAGAATATTCTTCAAGATAATTGAATGGGCCGCATATCTCCTTATATACACCTCAATTTCTGAAATGACTTCACTTGTGCACGGGCATAAGGCCTCTAGTGATTAAACGTATCCTTTTCAATTTTCATTGGGCATGGGTACAAGGTATGGCCTTGCCAAATACCTAAATATCTTCTATTTCTTTCACCTGAATCTTATACTTTCCCAAAATTTGCAATCATGCTCGCCTTTCTTGTGAAAACTCCAAATTTTAGCCTATTTTAATTTAATTCTCCAACTTATTCTACAAAATACAAAATATAATTATAACAAAATAATTGCAAACATTTTACCTAACAAAGCAAAGCAAAGCAAATTGACATATAATATATGTACTTTTATGTACGGTATGAAGAACTCATCATAGCCAAGTGATGCACGCACCTGCTACATTCACGATGTATGTGAGAGAAGCAGACATTCAGGAAAATAATTTTTTATTTTTTATTTTTTATGTTTGAAACGCATTTATCAACGAATAAAAAGTTCAAAACCTGTAAAACATGAAGAATATTTTATATTATATGGGAAGAAAAGGGTCACACTAGCCTAGAGGTATATCACCAAAGTAAAAAAGCCTAGAGGTTTTACCTTAAGTAAGCCTGGTCTAATAACGGCAAGGCATATTTGCTACAATTTCTGGGCATTCAGACTCGCAACAAGGAAAATAAAGTTTGGTTGTCCAGAAAGAACATAATTTTTAATTCTAAGTGTGTCTGGGAGCACGTTTTGGACGTGAAAATTCACGTTAATACCAAAGCTACTCTTTGTAGCTTCTACGTCTTTTAAGAATTGACGTGAAAATATGTGATATACGTGCGTTACCGATTAGATTTCAAACACGCTATAAATCTATAAACCGTAAGAAAGTGATGGACCTTGTTGTTGGCGTCAGCTAAGGAAATTAACCAAGAGTCATGGAGATAATAGGGTCTAATATTCACCCAAAGTTTATCTGATATGATTGAGATAATTGTGGAGTAATTTTGGTATTCTAATTAGAAAAAATAGGAAACAACTTATATGTTGTATTGTAAATACTATATAAAGATGTACATATCAGTAAAACTAGTTTTTTAGTCCGTGTATTGCACGGTCAAATCTATTGTATATATATATTTATTATTATTATTATTAATTATCATAAAAGGTGTGAAAAATTATTCATATAATATACGTAATTAAAGAAAATATATATCAAATGATATAGATGAAGTTTATTAATAGTTTTATTTGTAGAAAGAATTAAACATATATGAATATAATAATTATTAATATAATGAAATACATAAAGTTTAATAGTTGTAACTGTCAAAGAACATGATAAGAAAATAAAAGTTGACATTTTAGCCAATTCTTTCATAAGCAACTTAGATATATAAAGGATTTACAAAACAAATTTATTAAGCAAAATCAATATTATTTAAAAAAATATACTTACAAAAACATTGATAAAGGTGAAATCTAAAATATTAATTTTATGACTCTAATTAATTATCCTAAAAAATGCATAGAATCATTTGTATGATATATTTAAACTAAGTAAATATCATATGACCACGATAAAATTTAATAACATTGTTTATGAAAGAACATTAAATATGTCCTAATATAATAATTGTCAACATAATGTACTAACATAATTAAAATAAAATAAAATTCATGGATCTTTTTTTATCTTGACACGTTTCAAGTCTTTAGTAGATGAAGCTTGTGTAAGAGGATCTTCATTTTGACCAATGTGGTTAAGATTTGAATTGAGAGTTCTCTTCATAGGTATGACATCCATGTCTGAGTTTAAATCAAAATTATTTTCACCTGCAATAGATACACAATCCTGCAATTCAAAGAACTCAAAATTATTATGGATTGAAATTTACATATATGATAAATTTAAAAATGTTTAAGATCTTATGATGTTTACATCATCTTTTTGTAATGATTGTCCAACACATTGATCGTTACAACTCTTCTTCTCACAACCCTAAAATTTTAGGTATGTATGTTTTACTTATATAGCTACTTAGAAAAATAATATTGAGTACATAAAACAATAACATATACATTTGACATACCTGTTTTATTTCACTATTTGTCACAAAATATTTGATTAAATTCTCATCGTCAGTCATTTTATGAACATTAAAAAGTTCTTGAAAATCTTCCACCCTTTTTATCCTTAGTTCTTATTTTAAAGATAAAAGATTTTCCTAAGAAAAAATCCAATGCAGTAAGGGGAATACCAAGCAACTCTCCAGCCTAAAAATTGAGATAAAAAAAATAGTTAGATTAAAAGAAAATATGTCAATATATTAGCTCATGCCATGAAATATAATTTGCAATATTATAATTGCTCTTCACTATGAATTTTATATTTGTGATACATACTTGGTCGACCTCTTTTTTGACATTTGCAGCTGACTTTTTGATCCACTTATAAACTTCATGATCTCAAAGGATAAATTCAGCACTATCAGCATCATCTTTAACCTCAAGTTGCACATGATATCTGCAAATTTAATAATGATTAAATTAAACATATTGTTATGCTTGTATCATGGAATTCTAAAAATAATAATAATTTAATTTATTTAAACATTGATAATAGGTTGAAGTAATTATGACATGTAAAATCTTAAACTCCTATACTTTTGGACTTTATTACTTAAATCAACAATTGGATTAGAAAAGATGGAAAAACTTATATATTAAAGCCAATCTTTATCACCTCCAACGCACTAACAGACTTTAGGCAAGCAGATACACCATCAAGGCTAACATTTCCATTTCAATTAGAAAATGCTGAGCTTCGACATTATAGTATATTTTTTATGTCATGAATTTATGATGCCACTACACAAACCTGGCCCCAATGTAACTTCAAATAAAATGATAGTTAAAACATAATTAAAAAATTATAGTAAAGCAAAACCTGGATACTTTACTCGCCAAGCTCTATAGGATGACAGTCTGCACCAACCAAAGAAAAAATAAGTTATTGCCAAGTCATGGGCCTCTTAAAATAATTGATTGAGACAAAGAAACTTAGTTATGGTCAATCAACATTATGTTAATATATTACGTGAGACATCAAAACACCAAAGAAATATAGGAGTGTAATAAGTCATTCACTAAAAAATGTTCTAAATCAATATATGCCCCTTCTCAGTCAGTATAGATTAATTAGGAAGTACAAAACAATATTAAAAATTCAATCGCTGGTGACATTCCAAGTTCACAAATGTTAGGAAGACCCATATCAGAAAAAGAATCATATTAGAAAGCCAATATTAGAAAATGAACAAAACCTCAACATTCAAATTGAAATATCATAATTAATTAAAAAGGAAAAGAGAATCGAATAACTCATACCAAAGTAAGGATGAGTGTGATAAGAATGATTCCAAGAGATGAAAGATGCGAAAAAAAATTCACTACCCTATATTTACAACCAATTGAGAGAAAGAAAAACTTGTTATTTTCCATTTGAAAATTAAAAAAGATAAGGATATATCTCCAAGATTGTATTATAAAGCAAATCAAATTATTACCAGATTATAAAATATTTAGATTCCCAGAGTGTATTTTATTGCATATATATAAATATCAATAAAAGTAAAGTCACACAAATAATTTGCATATGTCTTTATTAACATGAAATAAAGAAGTCATCAAAACATTATCAGATTATAAAATATTAAGAGTCCTAGAGTGTATTTCATTGCATATATATAAATACCTAAAAGTAAAGTTACGCAAATATTTTGCATACGTTTTAATTGAAACGAAAAGAAAAGTCAATTATGTATAAACATATTATCAAAACTAATAAACTTTAGAAAGAATCAGATCAGTAATAAAAAAAAAACTACGATGATTTTAGGGAGCAACTCCAAAAAGAATAAGATTAGGTAATCATAAAACTTGCTACTCCCGTGAGCTCATTCTTGTGATTTCAACAAATGATGACAGTAAAGAAGTATGAGATTTTTATAGAGGAGAAAAGAAAGGATAATGATAATGACAAATCATTATCACAATGTTTTCATATATATAAGTATTAATAAAAGTAAAGTCGCACAAATAACGTCTTTATTAACATGAAACAGAGAAATCAATTATCTATAAACATATTATCAAAACTAATAAACTTTAGAAAGAATCAGATTGGTAATAAAAAAATTGCAATGATTCTAGGGAGCAACTCCAAAACGAATAAGATTAGGTAATCACAAAACCTGCTATTCTAGTGAGCTCGTTCTTGTGATTTAAGCTAATGATGGCAGTAAAGAAGTATGAGATTTTTATAGAGGAGAAATAGTTTGTTATCCCTATAACAAAAGAATGGATAATGATAATGATAATGACAAATCATTTTCACAAAGTTTTTGGAATGGGACAGTTTTGAAAGACGAGTAATTTATCCCAAAAAATTAGAGAAGATAATTTAATTCAGAGACAAGAGAAGGGAATAAAATTAGGGAAGATGAATTCGTTGATGGGAGAAGAAAAGAAAAAGAGAGTATATCTAAGAGAGGTAGATTACATAAGATAATGAAAGATCAATTCAATTTTTTGGAGAAGAAAAAAAAAAAGGTGAAAGTTGTCCTTGGGAGAGAGATGAGTGGTGTTTTCAATTGATATGAGATTTTGAAAGAAGGGGAGAAGAAAAGGGAAAGGAAGAAGAACATAAATTTTCAAAAGAGAAGATGATCTTCGAAGAAGATAACGTGTCAATCATAACTAATGTTATAAGGTGAAGATACGGTGTCAATCTTTAGAGAAGATAAGGTGTCGATCATAATGATGAGAAGAGTGGGAGAAATTCCAGTGAGGGAGGGAAGTTTGGGATTGGGAGTGAATAGATTGAAATCCTAAAGGAGTATTGGTGGTTGATTTTTGGAAAAGATAAGAGAATGGTGGTTTAAGAAAAGATCAAAAAAGAATAGCGAAGTTTTTTTTTGTAAAGAGTGAAGAAACTTTGCATAGTGAGAGCGTAAAGTTCATGGTGAGATGAGAGATTAGATTTTAAATGAAATTGAATGTGAAGGAAAGTGGAGAGAGTGGAGCATTCAGAGAGCAGCTAACTTTTCTCATTTATATATAATATAAGGGGTCTAATATTCACCCAAAGTTTATCTGATATGATTGAGATAATTGTGGAGTAATTTTGGTATTCTAATTAGAAAAAATAGGAAACAAATTATATGTTGTATTGTAATTGTAAATACTATATAAAGATGTACATATCAATAAAATAATATATAGCACATAAAAGTTATTCAAAAAAACCCTTTGTATCCTTTTCCATATGGTATTCGAGTTATAACCCAATGAAAATCATATACCATCATCAAATCTTCCTTATCAGAAATCTGCAACCATGGCAGACAACTTTACCAATAGCTTACCCTAACCAAGGGTTATTGTTCAGCAAGTCATGCAAGATAATACCAATAGCTTACAACTCATGGAGATGTGCATTGGGCATCGACGCTCAAAAAAAATCTTCTTCCTCACCTTTGCTATACCAAAATCTCTTCTAGAAGACCCGAGGTTGGAAACGTGACTAGTTGACATTAATAGAGTCAAGAGTTGGCTTATCGATTCTATGAACACAACCTTGATGTAGAGATTTATTCGTCTCCAAACAGCGAAGGAAATATGGGATGTTATTGCGAAGATGTTCTACAATGGCTTCAATGAAACCCAACTATTTGAATTAAACCAACATTCATTTGTCATTAGGCAAAATGGTAGACCTTTACCCACTTACTATAATGAATTGTTTGGTATATTTCAGGATATTAATGCTCATATTAAGATAGAGGAAGAAAGTGTCAATGGTGTTGTTTCCCTTTACAAGGCCATGACTCGCCTTTGAGTCCTCATTTTTTCGACCAAATTGGATTTTGAATTCAACTAGGCTTAAAGTGAGATTTTGTGAAAGAATTCTCCTTTTAATCTTGAAGCATGTTATGCATATGTCTGCAAGGATCACAACCAACATTGTGCTTGACAATGCAACTTTTTTGTCAACCCAAAACTATTTTGGACCTAATTAATCTTCAAAAGGAAAAAATTTAGGTAACAAAGCTAACACTTTCACATGTTCTCATTGTGGTGAGAGTGGTTACTCTAAACAACACTACTACGAGATTATTGGCTACCTTGAATGGTGGAATTTTACCAAGAATCCTCAAAAGAAGATCAACCATGTCATTGTTGTAACCACTGAAGACAAGGATTCTTCCTCTTCTCAAGGTACGCCCTGCACATGTAACCATAATAAGTCATGCGCATATCTTACTATGAATAGCACTTGGACGTAGGTTAGAATTGAGATAGTTTTCCATAAATTTGGGTGTGTTTAGGAATAGAACATCAAACTTGTGAGGCTTTTAGGAATCTCTGCTCTCATTGTTTAGTCAGGCTAGATATTACTTAAGGAGTAAGGGATACTAATTTGAATAAAAGAGTTTTTATTCAAGGAATTGAGCAAATCTAATCTTGTGGGGTCAAATTACAGTTGTAAGAGTTAAAGATTATAGAGTGAAAATGAAGGGAATTCGTACCCTAGTCTTTTTTAGATCGTTGCATTCTCTAATGTATTGTTATTAATTCTATTGTTCTTATCAAAATTCTCTCATTATTTACTTGCTCAAAAAATCTAAATTGGTATTAGTTAGTACTGGGTTCAATTTCTCATGGAATCAACACTTTACTTATCATTTTATTACTTGATATTAATAGTGCACTTACTATGGTCATTTTTTTTTTACTTATCATTTTTGTTAGTAATATCAACAAATCCAAGGGGGAATAAATTGAGCATTTTTTATATTTATTTTGTTTTCTTATCATTCTTTTTTTCCTTTAATTATTTATGCTTCTTTATTTTCTTTAGTTATCTGCCTTTGATTGTTACACCTTTTCTATGTTTTTCGTGTGTATGAAAGGTAAGGACAATGTTTACTTTATGTTTGACTCAATATTGAAAATACCATAAGAGAAAACATGAGAAAGACAAAAGAGAAAGGACATGCAAGAAAACCAAAGAGAAGGATCTTATTCACTCCTTCCTATATTTCCAAATATGGCTAAAGAAAGAGATAATAGGAGATGTACCTTTGGACATTATATTATTCGCACACCTAATCGACATATGCCTAATATTATGCAACCTACTATTTTTGCCAACAACTTTAAAATAAAGTCAACATTACTTAGTGTAGTATAAGAAAACCAATTTAGATGTAGTGAGACAGAGGACCCTAATCTCCATTTTTTTTTTAATTCATGGATATTTTCTCCACATTAAAGATCATTAAGTTATCCAATGATGCAGTGTGATAGAGGATTTTCCCATTTTTTGAGGGATAAAACCAAGATGTGGCTCTAGTCTCAACCAACAAGGTGAATTACCACATAAGATGAGTTGGACGCAAGATTCCTAGTCAAGTACCTTCCCAGTTCTATATTCTTAAAAACCAATAACGACATTGCAAGCTTCTTATAATGGAATGGAGAATCTTTTTATAATGAACGAGAGCACTTTAAAGACTTATTGAGGATTAAAAGTGTTTATGTGAGTTATGGTTTGTGAGTCAACCGGTCCAACCTAACTTACCAGTGGGTTGGATTGGTAAAAAAATGGGCTCACTTTTTCTTGTTAAAATGAGTTTACTCGCTTAACTTGTGGGTCAAAGTGAGTTCGAGCAAAGTTGGCTCACTTAACCTATTTATTTTTATTATTTTTGTTATTTTTGTTTTAAAATCAATTAATTAAACTATTTTTAAAAAAAAATAGGTTATTAAGGTTGGAGTTGGTAAATGATTTATAATATTTGGTTTTGTTAACAGTGATTTTCTATTCTTTTTTTCCTTTTTTTCTAACTTTTCTTATTTTTTTGTACTTTTAATATATATTTTTTAAAATTTAGGTGAGTTAACCCACTTAACCCACCAATTTGCGGTGGGTCTAGTAGCGTATTTTTTGGCTCATCAGAAAAGTGAGCGACTTTCGTGATAAATTCATATTTGATGAATTTATGTGCATGTTTTTGAAGGAAAATTATTGAGAAAAGAAACTTAAAAGAATGAAACCTTAAAAAATTGATAGAAATTGACATAAATATAGTTTTGTACCTTTTTCATATTTGTAAATATTGTTTTTACGAGGATTTCCTTTAATTTTATAAGAAAGAAAGCAAAACATTTGCATTTGGTTTGGGCATTTAAAACGCTAGATATAGCATCTCGCTCCTTGATGAAGGAAGTGGCATTTTTCTTAAAAATCTCAACATTCAACATTGGGGAATGAGCTTCAACATAGAATTCCACGCTAGGTCATTCAGATTGCACTAAAGATCAGCATTGGAAAAGCACCGAGAGAAATAACGCCAGTTCAATACTGGGTCATGTGAATGGAATTATTACTCCAATGTTGGAAACATTATGTTTGGCGTCAAATTGCGAGGTCTTCCCATATATTTTTATTTTAGCATTGAAAAAGTGGAAGCCAACATCCAACACCAGCGACGTAAATATCTATTGTATTGTAATTGATTCTGTCATGTGTTTAGGCCCATTCTAGCCACTATAGAAGTCAATTTGCAAGGCCTATTACTTAGAATTAATGGAGATGTAATCATTCATCACTATTTCTAACTCTCTTATCTCATTTTCTATCATCTTTTACTAATTCCCTTATGGAAATCCTATTTAATTAAATACTTTTTTATTTAATGCAAGTTATTTACAAGATTGAGTGATCATTTATTTTTTAATGCTTTTCATTAGTCGGCAATTGATGAATTAATTTAAGGTTGTATGTGTAATAAGAGATCTTATGTGTATGGTTGGAAATAAGTTTGGTTGCCTTGTATGTGTTAAGATAAGTTTAGAGATAAAACTTCTTAATGCATGTGTTCCTTATGATTTTTGAACTTAATGCTTGGGTTAATCTTAACGAAGCTAAGAAATTAAAACAATAGGCTTAATTCCAAAAGGGTTTCATGCCAAGAGATTGGACTTAATCTATTTATGTGAGATCTAAACTTCAATACTTGTGTGTATAATTGTGTTGGATTTAAGTGAGATTATAGAAGGGGAAACATAAGGAGATTTGAATCCCTGTCCACTTTTATCATCATTGTCATCACATAATTCTAAAAATTGATAAACAATAGCTATAGATTTTATTTTTCTGCTATACTCTATTTTATATTCACAATCAATTCCCTGTTTAGCCTAATTAGTAATAACTTGTGAGAATTTTGCTTGCTCTAATCCCTATGGGAATGATATCTAACTTGTTGATTTACTACTTGTTGACCAATATAATTGTTACATTTAAACCGTATATTTTTATATTAATTTGACAGCACACCCAACAATTAACAGTTAGGTTGACTCACTTTTTTCTCAACTCATGGCAAAGCCAACTTGGGTGAGATGTGTTGACTCACTTTGACACCTTTGCTGAGGAGATGCTAGCCTAAACCACAATTTTGACAACCTATAACATATGCAAGTATTTGTTAATAGTTTGAGGTCTAACATTTGTCTTATCCTTAATACTTTTACAACCATGAATATAAAGGCTAGAGAACTAATAGAGCCTATGGCTCTAATGAACAACACCTTATGCACCATGATAATGTAATTGTATCTAGGAGAGGTGTATTGGAGCTTGACACTCATAATTCTCTCTTAGGTAACAACAAACTCATCACCTAGTAGCTGAAAACTTTCACTAAGAGGATTTAAAACATGGAGATTAATTCCTTATAGGTACAAGCACCATTACCTTAGCAAGTGATGAGGCATGACTTTTGTGGAGATGAGCACAATAATGGAGATTGCAAAGCCCATGCAGGTTATTAACATGTTAACTACATGAGAGATTTCAACAAGCAAGGTGGTAGACAACATTCTAACACCTTTAATCAAGGGTGGAGAAAGCATCTCAATTCTTCCTAGAGATATCAAGTCCCATAAGAACCTGTCCATCCCACACTAGCGTCTCAAAACCAACACTTTGAAGAATGTCATCACTCAATCCATCAAAGTTAGCTAGTCAAATTTTCTAAATACGGTGTCCTCCTTAAAGAGCTTGGAAAATCAAATAAGACAATTATCCAAATAGTAGGCACAAGATCAAGAGTTTTCTTGGAACATTATTAGTAACCCTAAAAAATTGTACATTGAGAAGTGAGAAAGTTATTGCACCAATTAAGAGGGAATTTGAAAGGAGTGAAAAAGAAAGAGAAAAAGAAAAAAAAAATTAAGGAGAGTGAAAAAGAAAGAGAAAATATAGAAAAAGAGAATGTAAAAAAAAAAAGAGGAAAAAAAGGAAAAAAGAAAAAAGTTGGTTGAAGAAAAATTCATATTGAGAAAAACCAAAAACCAATTGCTAAAAAAGAGCAATAAAAAACATGTAATTTTGCCTTATGTTAAATTTCCCAACCCTCATTTGAGAAAGAAGGAAAAAGATAACAATATACAAGGTTCATAACTGGATCTCTTTATAAAACTTCAAATTAACATCCTTTTTACGGAGACATTAGAATAAATGCTTGCATATACTAAGTTCATGAGAAGCTCCAATCTTCTATAAAAGAGAAGGCTTATGAAAAATGAAACAGTCAAAGACCCGAATAGTTTTACTATTCCTTGCATTATTCACAATATAATCATTAAAAATGCTCTATACGATTTGAAGGGCAAAATCAACCTTATGCCGCTTTCTGTTCTGCATGCACTGGGAGCCGATCGAAAATATTAAGCTTACAAAAATGTCTTTTCAACTACCAGATTAGCCTACTTTCCATTGGTAAGTTATTAATTTTATTATAGCTAATTAAAAAAAAATTCTTTCAACATGATAATTTAAATTTATGATTTTTATGATCTGATAATAATTATGGTATTTTAATCATGAAAAGCACGAGTTATTCTATACAAATTAAAACAAAGATCTATTTGATAAAGTTAGCGCACTTAGCAAGGAAAGCTTTTGTTTAAAAGGGTTTCTTGCATAACAAACAATTATTTTAATAATCACGATCAACAGTGATCGATCACAAATTAAACAATATACATGAGAGTTTTAGAGCATGTTTAATTAGTTTTAATTTTTTTAATTTTATTAATAAAAATATAAAATATCCTGTAATATTAATTTTATTTTAAAAAATTTATACAGAAAAACGCTAACATATTGTTTTAAAGATTTGTTTTTATTCTCATAAAAAAAGATTTGTTTTTATATGAATCTTTAAAAATAAAATAAAAGTAAAGTGATATTTTTATAAGTATTAAAATAATATCTTTTAATAATTTGCAATAATTTTTTGTTGGAGTTCTCATTTCAAAATAGGTTGGTGTGATAGGTTTATTATATTATTTTTTCTAAAAAAAAAACTTAAATTAGTTGTGTCTTTAATAATTTGCATAACTATTTTAATTTAAGTTCTCGTTATGTAAAAGAGATTGAGATTGGGCGTGACATTTAACTAGTAAATCTATTGATGTAGATTGATTTGATTTTAAAATTAAATTAATTCGATTTAATTTATATATTCGTTTTAAAATTGAATCGAATAATTAACATTAGTTACATTTATTTTATGTACCGATTTTATGAATTAGAATTTGATAATACTAGTAATTTAACATGCAAATTGCACAAAATAAATATTTATTTGTATATAATTATAATTCATAATTAATAAATATTTTAAAAATTTTAAATTATTTTATAATAAATTCATAATAAATAAATATTTTTAAATATATAAATTATATTTTGGATTAATCTATAACTATAATAAAGAGGATATCCTCTTTTGGTCTCTACTTTTTATTAGACTATTATACCCTTTAACTATTCTTTAAATTACCTATTATTTTACCATTTAAATATCTTTAAATTACCCACTCCATCCTCTTTCTTTATTATTTAATTTTTATTTTTTAAAAATGAAGAGAGACATGGAATTCTTTTCTTTTTCCTAGTAATAAATAATTTAAATTATGATATGTGATTGCTTTTAAATTAAAATAGATAAGTGATTAAGAATGTCAAGTATACTGATAAGGATAATAAGAAGATAATTTGAGATCATTGAGAAGGGATATATTTTTTAACTAGTTGTGGAATAATGTGTGAAATACACTTTCCAAGAAGAGAAAATAGAGGGTTAAAATCTCTAATTGAGACAGAGGAAAGTGAGAGTTTTACTCTTCAAATTAGGAATTTTAATTTATAATTTAGAAGTAAATACTATTTGAATTAATCGATCTGAATTTTCTCTTATTTAAAAAATTTACTTATATAAAAAATGTGATATCATTTTAGCTAAAAGAATGGTTATTAGAATTAACAAACTCGAACTTTTTTTAACTTTATTTTTTGAGTCTGATTCGTCCTATTTGGGTTTGAATTAGATAACATTACTAAAAATGACAAAACTCACTCTATTGACTTTTAGTTTAATTTAATTTTTTTATTTTTATGTGCAATACAATTTTATTTTAACGAAAATACAAAATAGATAGTTATCTGAACTAATTAACCCAAATTATCTCTCTAATTAAAAATTATATAGATCAAATATGATAAAATGAAGAAAACAATCTAGTTGATTTAGACTCGGCAAAGAAAAATTTGAAAACCAAACCAACACATTTGATTTAGATTCATAAACACCCCTACATTTAATATTTTACATCACTTTAATAAAAAATAATTAAAGATAGTTAGTACTTAATATTAAAAATTATATATATTTTACTAATATCTAATCGACTCACTCACACTGACACATGCATACACAATTACTGATCCACACATGCTATACTTTGGATAAAGGAATCACTAGCTTGACTTGGGATAAAAAAAATTTATTAGTTCTCTTATTTATTAAATAAAAAATATTAAATATATTTTATATTTTTAAGATATTAAATATATTTATGCTTTTGTTGTAATATGTTTTTATGAAGTATTAAGAGGTTTAATAAAAGATATAATGTTACTTTTTAATGTTTATTAAAAAAATTACTATTTAATATTAAATTTTTATGTTATCAATAGATGGTTGATTTAAGTGATATATCTTTGATTTCTTTTAAGTAAGGTATCGACTTTGAATTTGTGTACTGAAAAAAGAATTTACACTGAAGGAACTAATTCCATTATATTGTGAATGTTTTTAAGTTGAACAAAATTGTCTCTTACAAAAGATATATGTGCTCAAAGTAAAAAAAATTCTTACTTTCACATGCCAAAGATATTATCAGCTAAACTAGTAGATGTCTTTCTTTAATTAATAAACACGAAATACAAATTAATTTATTTTTTGAAATATACTAAGATAACATTAAAAAAAACTATATGAGTAAAATTTAACACTAGTTATTTTTTATGCTGCAAATATTCCACAAAATGTTGTGAAATATAATATTTCAAATATGATGTCGCCCTTTGTATACATTGAATGAAATCTATGAATACAATTAAGGACTAATACCGGGGAAACAAAATCAAGTTAAGCATGCACACCAATATTAAAAATGAGCACCTTTTGATTTTGTCTAACATAACGTGTGAAGAAGCAGAAGATGCACGTTTGTAATGTTGTGCAATAGGCATTGATCTGAGCCACCTCCCATTAAAAAACGTTGCGTCCCACTCCGGTAAAATAGGTGACTGGCCGACCGCATTATGAGTTTCTGCATAACTATGGATATAGATATATAAACGCCTACTCAACAGTACCTATTTGTAGGTAGTGATTCCAACGAACAGGAATAGTTAAAAGAATGAAAGCTTCTTCTCCTATCTCTCCGTCGTTTGAAAATTACTCAGATATATCTGTACACTCAAGAAAGAAAACACTCGACTATTGGGGTGTCATGAATTATTTCTATGTTTTTATGTGTGATTGATTCATGCTCATATATATAAACTTAGACTTTGATTCTGACAAAGTACTTTTAATGAAAATATGATCATATAAGATTCTATTAATTAGTTTATTCGTTGACGGATGATGAGTGTGAGCAAACGATCAATTGGGGTTTATATCACAATATGCTAAAGTAAATGATGAGTTAAATTACGAAGTTGTGATTGACATGTGATGAAGAGAGATAGAGATGGTGAGTTAAATTACAAAGTCTTGATTGGACATATGAAAAAAAAAATAAAGATCGATAAAAAAGGTGTAAGTTGTATAGTATTGAATGCGTGTATCAATTGACGTGAAATTATTTTAACTTAATTAGTAATTTTGAGTTTAAGTCATAAGCATACAAATTATTAAAGAAAAGAAATCGGTCATGAAAATCGAGATTGTTTTATCTATTCACTTAAGAATGTAATTAACATTTGAAAGTTTACTATCCAAACACTTAAATGTTTTATTATCTATTCACCCAAGAACATAATATATAGCAATATTTGTTTTCTTTAAAATTATTTTTAAACACGTATTATACCTTTTATTTATTCTACACTTATCTTCTCAATAATAAAATAGTAATTTTACTACTTGAGAGACACTAAGTGACATAGGATACAATTGAAAGATTATAATTAATGTGGTCTTAGACTTCTAAATGGATATATATGAAAACAATTTTTTTTTTCTAAGTAAACATAAAATGAAAATAAATAAATAAATAAATTATATAGAGAGCAAAAAATTTATCCAAGCAAGAAACTTTTTTCTCTCTTATTTCACTCCTCTATGTTTTTTTCTTCCCATTTCAATCCAACCAAACAAAGTGCATATATTTTTCAATAATTTTTTATCTCTTATTCTTTAACCATTACCTAGAGGTAACAATTAGCAAAACAATGTTTATATAAAGAACATGTTAACGAGTACTCTTAATTAAAGTAATGATAAAAATATTTATTGGATTAAAAATATATAACACTTATTTTTAGAAAAAATTGTTCATAATATTTTTATTTTAATTTAAAATTTTAATAATCGAATCAAAAACATTAATTAGTCCTGAATTTATTCAATTAAGTAATTGTACAAGGTGGATTAGTACATTAGATTAATCAAAACCATGATAGTAGTGGTGTTAATTGCTCCTCTTCTCCGTAGCTATAAGTGGAATTTGAACTCTAAGCTCCAATCCAAGGAGACAATGAATGGAGTGGTGGATAAACGGCATTCCAATATTATTTAAGTTAGTAATGCTCCAATATAGGAGTATTTCAGTCTTTGTCCTTGTAGGGAGAGCGCGAGACGCAAGTTGCACAGTTTAATTAAGGAAGCATTTGGTATATGGATTTTTTTTTTTTTTAATTTCTAGGAAACATATTTTTTAAGAATTATATTTTCTGATAATTATGTTTTCTAGGAATATCATAAATATGTTTGGTATGTCTAAAATATTTCCAAAAATGAGATACATAATTATAAATAAAAAAATTTCCCTTCATAAAAGTCTTAGATTCTCACCCCCTCTTATGAGTAAGTTTTAGTGGAAAACTTACTTAAAAAACATTTCCTAAAAATGTTATATTCTTGGAAATGATTTTTAAAATCTTTATACTAAACATAGAAATTTACCATTTCCAAGTTAAGATTCCTGAGAAACTTAAAAAAAGCTCTCTACCAAATACCTCCTAAGTGTAATATATATATATATATATCTAACATTATGAGATCCTATCTATCTTTAGTAATGGTGGTAAAAAAAATTCTACTGTTATTTTTTTGGAAAGTAATTTTGTTTGAAAAAAGTCAATACCTAGTGTAAAGTATCTTTCTTAGTAGAAATTGAACCTTAATTTATTATATTGAGAGATTAATCCCTTTTACTACATACAAGCCTCATTGACATAGTGGTGGTAATTTTTAGAGGAAGAGAATATATATATATATATATATATATGGTTCAAGATCTGTTAATACTAGATGTCAAAGTTAGTTAAATTATACATTCAATAATTTTTTGTAGAATAAAAATTTAACCAATCCAACCGTTGAATTTGATGTTCTTATTAATTAGGTTTAAGTATACAAAATTTCATATAATTCTAAAATTATTTAATAATTCATCACATCACTTTATTTTAACGTACAATATGATATTAAAATATATGTAAATATTCAATGTTAGATAACATATGTAGAAAAGTCCAAATGATGTGAAATTTGATATACATGATTATGAAGATAATATCACACAATTCAACGGTTGGATTGGTTAAATTTGTATTCTACAAAAAGTTATTAAAGGTGTAATTTGACTAATTTTGACACCAGGTGTCAATGGATTCTGACCCTATATATATATATATATATTGAGAAAGAGGAAGAGAATATTAGAAGGTTACATAATAATGGGAATAATAGTTTTTAATATTTTACTTTAAAATTTTCTCAATTTTCTTCTATCTTTTTAACTTGATAATCATATTTCATTTGATTCACTTTTTTATTCCAATCTTTATTCTCTTTCTTCATTCTTAATATATAACACCACTTTATGTTAGTTTTGTCATATTCTCTTTTAATGTTACCTGTTAACTTTTTCTCAAATGCATGCACTAACAATCTTATAATATTTTTTACGTCCATTCATTCAATTTAATTTCTTTTTAAAATTTGTTGGCACTGTATATTTCCAAAAATTAATTTGTTAATTGTTACCATAGTGCATCTTTTTTTTTTTACAATGGTTATACTAAAATTAAAACCTATGACCTTATGTATATTACCCTAATTCTCTTCTACTAGGTTGATCCTAAGGGTTCCATAGTGCATCTATCGTTGCTCTCATAGCAATGTACTGAAATGTTTCCTAATTTGATACGTATCTTGTGATCAGAAATTTAATTAAGTTTATTCTTATGTTTTTTAATTTTATTTACCAGTTATTTTGTAAGCTTGATTTAATATAGTTAATTTTTTTAAAAAAAATATTGTTTTTTTTTTTTTTATCTACAAGGATACTCTAACCTATACTCTTGCATAAAACAAACTCAAACCATGTGAGGAAAACTTTGCGATAGGGAATACGGGGTAGTATATAAAACTGATAAACCTCCTGTCAAGGGCATATGTTCTTTCCTATGACAACTTTATCTCTTAAGCACCACATTAATTAGATATTGGATTGCAGCACACAGAAAAGAAGAATTATTTCACAAATAACCTTGTGCTGATTGTAGCCAACCACATGATAAAGCCTGGTTGTTTTTCCAAGGATAATATAGCTGAATTGTTTAATTTTCCATATGACATTAACTGTAATTTTTATATCTATCTATCTATCTATATATATATATATAAATACAAGCTCTTGTTGTGTAAAATTTATATTTTTGGCCTACTCTTAAGTGAAATCACTTAGATTCTACGACATTTTTCAGAAAAATTTAGAATTTATTTTGTTCAACTAGGATCACATACACTTAATCAATTTACTTATGTTTTTAGAATTTTAGAAGTTGGCTGGTATTATAAAGCTAAATAAAAATTAACTTTACAACCTTTTTCGTTTCTCATTGTTTTACAAGCTCATGTATATCTCTTCAAGCGAAAATAAGGCGTGATGTCCCTCGTGCATGCGCGTTGACCTCGTGTTCCCAATGCACGCAGTACACTTTTTTTTTTTCTTTTTTTTTTCATTTTCAGGCAAACACAATGAGTTTTTTTTAAAGTAATATGAGTCCTGAAATTATAAATATAAGTTAATTTAATTCCTAAAATTACAAAAAAATAATAATATTATTTTAACTCTTAAATCTACTAAATAACTATTATTTTTGTTTTTTTTACATTATCAAATAAATGAAAAACGGTCATTTTAATTCTTAAAATCTCAGAGAAAAATGATAGGTGGACATTCATGTGCTACTTGACATCTAGATGGATAAAGAGAGAGAAGAATATTTATAACAAGTGATATTATGTGATAAAAATAGAGAAATAAGAAAAATGATGTGTGTTAATTAAGTGTTTGTAATAAAGTTCTCAAATTATTACTCAATCACAAAAATAAAGACTCAAATGACTAAGATTTAATAATTTTATATATTAAAATTTTAAATATCAAAATAACATTTTTATAATTTTAAGGATTGATATCTGTTCTTTAAGGACTAATTAAAATGTTTCACATATATCTTCTATATTGCATTTGGAAAATAAAAAAGCATAATGGTCAATCGTAGTGGCAAGGATTTTTTTCCCCTCAACCTTTTCTAATATTTCATCCTAATTGCAATTTGTTACTAATAAACTAAAGCTCTTTGGTCCAGTCGTCCAGCCAGCGGAAAATGTTCAAAAACAAAAATGCGACCAATATATTTGACACGAAAAAGAAAGTTGGACCGAAAAGGCAAAAAAAAAATTCAAATATAATGCAAGGGTCAAAAGGTTCAACGGGTCACAGATATTATAATGATAAATATCCTACTCGTTTACACAGTCAAAACCACGGATCCTACTGCTCAATTGCCTTCTATAAATACCAATACAGCACTTTGCTTCCAACAACACAACCAAATCCTTTATTGAACCGTGAGATAGATACACAGAAATTAAGGAGAAAGAGATGGAGTTTCTAGGGCTAGCTGGGGTTCTTGTTGCCTTCTTGGCAGCACTTTGCCTCTTCTCGCTCTTGATAATAACATTTTATTGGTGGGTTTTCCCTAACCAAACACTCAAGAAGCTTAAGAAATGTGGGTTGGGAGGGCCAACCCCAAGTTTTCCCCTTGGAAACATTAAAGAGATGAAAAGAAAGAATAGCATTCAATCTTCAGTTGTAACCTCAAGTCCCACACATGATATACACTCCTACGTTTTCCCCTACTTTTCTAGCTGGCAGAAATCACATGGTAAGCCTCTATGCATTTTTTTTTTTTTGTTTTTCCACATATATCTTCAAGGCACTATCAGACATTAAATATAAATACCGGTTCGACACTCTATAGAACACTAAATCCAAACACTTGCAAATATTCAAACCTTGATTCATCATGTTATAGAAGATTAGCCTTTTCTGTTAGACTCAACTTCTATTGGTATATATCATTCCATACATATTATATAAACAAAACATAACAACTTAATTGGTCATGAAGAACTGAAGATATATATATGGAGCTAGCTGTTGTTAAAGATGCATTTTGGTTTTTGTTTGTGTAGGTAAGGTTTTCGTGTACTGGTTGGGCACGGAGCCATTTCTGTACGTTGCAGAGCCGGAGTTCTTGAAGAAAATGTCAACAGTGGTGATGGCAAAGAGATGGGGAAAACCAAGTGTGTTTAGAAATGACAGAGACCCCATGTTTGGGAGTGGTTTGGTCATGGTTGAGGGCAACGATTGGGTTCGTCACCGCCACATTGTTGCCCCCGCATTCAATCCCATTAACTTGAAGGTATCTCTCTCTCTAACTTGCATTTGTACCTCATAGATCTCAACCATGAAATTTGGAATAATGGCTTCGAAATATCTACATGGAGCATCATGTCGTAATTTGAAGAGTACTCACGTACTTGTATAAATATGTTGTGGACCATTTCCTGTTGTTTTGCACTTTTGCTAGATACTAGTTAATATGTTTCTCATGTGTTAGGTAAAAGAAAAAAAAGACAGAGAGAAAGAGGAATTCAAATCGGGTTAAACGTTTTAAATTTCTACTAACTCCACGAACAGAACATAAAATATAACCAAGTAACGGATAAGGAAACTACTACGAAATTAATGGCTCACCAAACAAATTCAATTAATATTCTGTTGTTCTTTTCTTGACGTCAAACGTCTTGATGTCTGCTTTGGCCATAAGCATATATTCTGATTAGTTGTTGCATTATCTATAGGACATGGCAAACATGATGGTTGATTCTACGAATCAAATGATAGACAGATGGGTCACCCAAATAAACTCGGGCAACCCCGAAATTGACGTGGAAAGAGAGATCATAGCAACAGCGGGAGAGATCATAGCTCGAACAAGTTTTGGCATGAAAGATGTCAATGCAAGAGATGTTTTCGACAAATTACGAGCCTTGCAAATGACACTTTTTAAGACTAATCGATATGTAGGTGTTCCCTTTGGCAAGTATTTCAACGTCAAGAAAACCTTAGAGGCCAAGAAACTTGGGAAAGAAATCGATGAACTCTTGTTGTCCATCATAGAATCTCGGAAGAAGTCACCGAAAAAAAATTCTCAACAAGATTTGTTAGGTTTGCTGCTTCAAGAAAATCATCAGGTTGATAGCCGGTTAGGGAAGACATTAACATCCCGAGAAGTGGTTGATGAATGCAAGACCTTCTTCTTTGGCGGCCATGAAACCACAGCACTTGCCATCACATGGACTCTGTTGCTTCTAGCCATGCATGAAGATTGGCAAAACCAGTTGAGAGATGAGATAAGAGAAGTGGTGGGGAACAGCGAAGAACTTGATATCTCTATGCTTGCTGGTTTAACAAAGGTAAGTTGTTGACATGTTATATGCTAGTAATTAATGTTATATCCTCTAATGAAGTTCACTTATTAATCTTTTTCATATTTTATACAAAAAGATAATAAAAAATAAATATATGCATTTAAAAACTTAAGTCTTTAAATAAAAGAATTAATAAAAAAAAATATGTTGTAAAAAGATTTAAAATTTATTCAGAAAGATATACTCCTTTTTTTCTTTTTTTTTAATTTGCCGATGGTAGAGTTGAATCGAAATATGACCCCTATTATTATTTATTTTCATTTTATATTAACGACTAATTTTATACACACACACACACATATATATATATATAGTAAAAAAGAAATTGTATTTGTATAGTTTGTGTGCAAAGGTAGAAGAAAAAATAAGAGAGGTGTGAAATAAAACAATTAATGTGATATAGAAAGATAAAAAAATATTATATAAATGATATGATTCAATTAAAAATATTGACGTTTGCACGGCAAAGCCGGTGAGCAGCTGAAGCATGTATATATATATATTTTTTTAATATTATTCTTGTATAAATATATTTCTTTTCATTTTGTTGGATAACGGGGTGTTAGAAAAAAGACGGCTATCTGTGACAGGCAGCATGTGCATCTTTATAATTGTCACTTGATTACATAATTGACTTTGGATGTAGGGTCCCTTCGTTGCTTTTCTTTGCTTTTCATTAGAACTAATTAATTAAAATCAGTACATGCTCATTAATATCCACAGGATAGTTATGTAGACGCCAAAAATTTAAAAAAAATAAGAAGAAAATGTACACGTTTTTGGATTTTACTAGGATTAATTGAAAATACAAGTAATTGAAATGACTTATTTGTTCAATTTTTTTAATATACGAGCCCGTGTTTCTCCCAAAATTATGATCTGACATGTAATTAAATGTCTTGACAACGCAGATGAAATGGGTTATGAATGAAGTTCTAAGACTATACCCACCAGCACCAAATGTGCAAAGGCAAGCAAGAGAAGACATTCAAGTTGATGACATAACGGTGCCTAATGGAACCAACTTGTGGATAGATGTGGTAGCGATGCACCACGACCCTGCATTATGGGGAAAGGATGCGAATGAGTTCAGACCAGAGAGGTTCATGGATGATGTCATCAATGGTGGGTGCAACCACAAGATGGGGTACTTGCCTTTTGGGTTTGGAGGGAGGATGTGTGTTGGTAGGAATTTGACCTTTATGGAGTACAAGATTGTGTTAACCCTGCTTCTCTCTAGGTTTACTTTTAAGCTTTCCCCAGGTTACAATCATTCACCATCTATTATGCTCTCCCTAAGGCCAAGTTATGGACTTCCACTCATAGTTCAGCCCCTTTAGACATTCAACTCAATTTCACAAAGTAGACATATGTGGACTTTCCCTTAGTCCTGTTCCTTCCGAAAATACAACCCATTCGTAGAATAATACTGTAGTTAATTTACAAGAATAGGCATTAATTCCCACACTGGACCCTTTTTGGTTCTTGATGATCCAAATTTAGTGACAATTAATGCCTTTGTTTGCTTCGATTGTACATGCTGGAAATAATTTAAATCAGTGTCTTAAGGACATTAGTTAAGAAATTTAAAATAGAAAGTTTTTATTAAAAACACATTGGAAATGCATTTAAAATTACAGTAAATATGCCTTAATAATATTTTTTAATAAAAATTTTCTATTTTTATTTCTTAAACGGTGCTTTAAAGACATTGGTTAGTATATATATTGATCCTATGCACTTGTGATTTGTCTATGGATATTAAATTTGTATGCACGAGAACCAAGCCATGAGGATAAAATTGAGCAGACATTTGTAACATTTTATAAATATTAGAAATATCATATATCAGTCTTTTATTTATTTTAAAATATAACTTTTTAAAAATATTAAAAAAAGGTTCAAACTGATTTTTATCCAATCTTAACCAGTTATAACTCATCCCTATTTGGTTTGGCAGATGTTTCACTTTCAAACTAATGATTGGACAATAATTCTCAATTGGACTCGTGGATTCTGTCCGACTTTAATAATAATTAATGATCAAAACAAACCAAATTTACTTCACATTTTGTTGTTTATCCATGTATCATTGGGTTTTTATTTTTCAACCCTGGATATCCTCGCTTGAAAGTTAATAAAAGATTATTCTCTTAAAATATTGAGATTCATATAAGAGATTAACTTCTCTTAGTAGATATTTTTCATATATATCACTTGAGAATTAAATCATTTATCATATGTTTAAAAAACACAGTTATCTAGCAATTATGTCACACTACTTTAATATATCATTGGTTTAATTATGAGAAAATATTTTTTTCTACAACAAAAGTGAAATAATTTATATTATCTTTTTATTTTTGAAAATATGAGTACATAAAAAATAAAAAATAATTATATATAATACAAAATGTAATATCAATTATTTAATGTTAAAATATTGCATCTGTTAATTATATATATATATATAGATATATATATATCTGTACATAAATAATTATAAGTATTAATCAAAGAATTCTTACTTTATATAGTTAAAAAGTATATATTACATCAATTTTAATATACATTAATGAAATATTAAATAATTTTAGATTAATATAAATTTTTGTAGATACGATAAGTATTATAAGAACTTTTAACCCCAACATAATTTTTGAAATAAAATTATTCAATAAAAGGTTATTGATGGTTAGGTTAGCAACTTTTGTATTCTATATAAAATTATTAAGAAGTGTAAAGTGTAAATATTTAATACCTAGTATCAATTCATCTACTTTGTGTGTGTATAGGGACAAGATCAATTAATAACAAGTATTAAGTTTCTACATTTACACATTTTAATGACTTAATGTACATAATAAAATTAATCAATCTAACTATTAAATTGAAAATTTTTAAAAAGCAAATTAAGTTTATAAAATTTCATGCAAATAAAAAATTAATTGATACTTCCATTGCACTAATTTATTTTGATGATTAATATGTTATTTAAAATATAAGTAAATGTCAATTACAAGATAATATATGTATAAATGTCTGAAGAATGTTAAATTCACTATACATCATCATTGAAGATAATATATTAAATAATCCAACAATTAGATTGATTATAATTTCATAATATGCATATTAAGATGTGTAAATATAAAAAGTTTGACATTTGATGTCAATTAAAATAAATTGACAAAAAGTGTCAAATTTTTGTACTTATATTACTTAATAACTTTATACAAAATATAAAATTAACCAATCTAACAATTATTGAAAGTTTTTATAATGTAGATCAAGTTTATAAAATTTTATCTAAATCAAAATATAATTATTATTTTATCGCACTACTTTACTTTGATGGACAATATGCTACTTAAAATATAAATAAATGTCTGTTTTTAAATAACAATAATATATGTCTAATTTATGTGAACTTTTTTATATATAATGAGAAAGATAATATTAAATTATTCAACCAATGTATCTATGAATTTATATTTATAAAACTATAAATATTTATAAAGTTGTTGTCAAAGAGAGAAAACTGTTCCTGCCCAAATTAAGGGTAATCTTGACAATTCTTTCACAATCACTAACAAAGGGAAATTGTGGTGGTACGTTAATTCTTTGTATTCAATATATATTATTAAATGCATTAATACTTGAAAAAGAGAAATTGTGCAGGTAGATTAGTACTGGTAAATTAATTCTTCGAAGCACAAAGGTCATTCATATACCTTACATATGCTAGGGTGTTTTCTGTATCTATTGCTTTTCCACTTTTCTGCTCTTTTATAGTGCTTTAATTGTCTCAACAAAGGTTGTATTTTAGGTATTTTATTCATATAAAATTTTTGACGTTATTCTTACTTTTTCTTCTTAGTAAAATTTTGCGTTTTAGTTAATTTTATTTTTCTCATTCTTACCTCTTCTTCTTCTTAATTTTTTTATTGCAATTTTTTGTTCTCATATTTATACCTTTATCATAAATTTTTATAAAGGAATAATAAATATTTCATATAAATAACTATCATGTATTTTTCCAGATTACCCACGCTAAATAATATATTAAATTTATTAATAAATATTTATAAATTGAGAATTTTATACTATAATAATAAAAATATTATAAATGTTTATATTCAATTTATTTTAATGAGAATTATTTGATATATTAAAATATTAAAAATTAATAAATATTGAAATATTTTATTAACAATCAACTCTCTATTAATTAGTCGTTGGAAATAACTAAATTGTATTTTATTTTTGGGAATGTGATAATTATTCAATAAAATTTAGTTTCATGACAATCTTGTTCCTAATTTTATGATTTACCTAAATGGCATCAACTTTTAAATATTTAAATTATTATTCTTAATGAATATTTGACATAAATAACTATTATATGTAGTATTTATTAAGGGTATCAATTCTCCAAAACATGGCATTTAATTTACTGAAAAGTGCAGAATAGTTATTTCAGATATATAAAGGTATAAATATAACAAATATCTGTTTCAATAATTGATAAAGAATATGAATTTTCCAATACAATGGATATGAATTTTTCCGCCCACATTATGGGCAATCTTGACAATTTCATTCACAATTACTGCATTTACTCTTTCAATATATACTATTAAAATTAAAATTAAATATATTAACACTTGAAAAAGGAAAATTGTGCAGGCAAATTAATAGTGGTACATTAATCTTTTGAATTCAATATATATTATTAAATAAATTAATACTTGAAAAAGGGAAACACAATGCTAGACAATGCATTTAATATATTGAAAAATGCATAATGCTTAATTCTGTCAAACAATCATTAGTGGTCTAATATATTGGAAATCTATATCTCTATATCTCTATATTTGATAAAAATCTATTGAGATCAATAGAAAGCCAAAAGTCTTTCTAGAAAAAACGAATAGCATTGGTCTAAGTTAAATTTGATTCAATGAGCATTGGATATCTGTCAATGACGACAACTTTTAATTTATTGGTATGGTTGATATAAAATCATTTGATTTAGAATACTTGGGAAATCTTTTAAGTGTTTTTATATATAAAATATTACACATATTATAATTATTAAATACTTTAATACGTATTTATTTATTATAAAAATCTTTTTGTACTATTTTTCATATATATTCATTGATTGAATTTTTTTATAACAATTTTTTCTTAAGCGTATTACAAGTGTTGTCAACTTTTTCAATTATGTGTACATATATATAATGGAAAGAAGATGATCATCCATTTATGTGGTTGATGAGAATTTGTAGCACTGTTTTGAAAACCGGACCGGACCGACCGGTCGAACCGGAAAATCGGTGAACCAGTCACCTAACCGGTTCAAATAAACCACAGAACTTGCCTGAAGAAAAATCGGTCAAAGAACCGGAAAACCGATCAAAAACCGGTAAAATTGGTCAAAAACCAACTAAAAACCGGTTTACAACGGGTCAAAGAAAAATGCTTAATATAACATTATTTTGATTTTTTTTCTTAAAAAAAATAAAACCAACCTAAAGTATTTATCATTTTCTTTTTTATTTTAAATATAAACTTATTTTTATTAATAAATGTTGATGTGTATAGTTAAAACTTATACTTAAGTATCATAACATATTTGATTTGCACTTATAGGTATTGTAAATGTAAAGAACCTATAAAATTATGTTTTATTTTTAATTTTTAGTATTACAAAATTATGATATTATGCTTTTTTAATATTATTTTATGTACTATTTAATTATTATTATTATTATTTTATTAATACCGGTTCGACTACGGTTCAACCCCGGTTGAACTATTGAACCTTGAACCAGTGCCTTGACCGGTTTAATGACTGGTCCGATTTTAAAAACATTGATTTGTAGCAATTGATGAGGGTGACTCTTAACTAACTTTTATGTATATATATCTTACAAAAATAAGTATGCAATCATTTGATAATTTATTAAAATTCTCTTAGAGTTTTTCATGGAATAATTAATTAAAGTTTTTTAATATTATCTTACAAAAATAAAGCACACAATAATTTTCTAATTTATTAAACTTCTATTAAAGTTTATTAAGTTCTCTTAATGTTTCAATTTGGTTGAATTAATTAAAGTTTTCTACTCTTACATACAATGTCATATATATTTTTATTTACATTCATGTTATTTGTAAAAATAAACAATTTTGTTTGATTACATAGATATTATAATTAATGTATAAGATGTTTGTAAATTTTATATACACAAACATATTTCTTCAATCATAATATTTCCAAGCAAAAGCTCCAACAGTTCACTTCTATTGTGGAGTTTCAACATACTATCAATCCTGGTGAGGATTTGGGGTTTCCTCTATTAGCTGGCCGGGTGAAAAAGAGTAATCTTGAGTTTATCTTGGATCAGATCAAGAGTCGTTTGTCAGGATGGAAAAGTAAGCTATTGAACTAAGTTAGGCATGGTACACTTGCCAAGTCAGTCTTTTCTTCCATTCCAGTCTATACAATGCAAAATCTTTAGCTTCCGATAGGGATTTGTGAAAAGATTGACTCTACAATAAGAGGTTTCATTTGGGGGAACCGTGCTTGTTATTGGGTTGATTGGAGCACTTTATCTTAGCTTAGAAGTAAGGGGGTTTAGGGCTTCAACAATCTCGTGAAGCTAATATTGCCATGATTGGAAGGCATTTTTGGTCCATGCTAAATGAACTATACAAGCTATGGGTGCAAATTCTCCGCAACAAATATCTTAAATCCCGCTCTTTCCTGACTGTGAAAAGTTCAACTAGGAGCTCTTACTCTTGGTCTTCAATTTTGATGGCCTGATCCTTCCTCAAGGACGGCTTTAAATTCAGGATAGGAAAAAGAGATATTTCTATGTGGTTTGATCAGTGGCTGGAGGATGGTATTGTGTGTGAGTTAGTTAACTATGTGCACATTAGTGATATCAATGTGCGTCTGTGTGACCTGTTTTATAATGGATCCTGGCACTTTGAGGATTTGTCTACTATCATACCCTACAATGTTCACTTGCAGTTGTAGAATGTGGTCCATGATGACTCCTCCTTGGACTGTTTTATTTGGAACCAATCCTCTAATGGTTTATACACCACCAAATCTGCCTACAAGTGGTTATTGCGTGAGCCTGTCATTTATTCTACCCATAAGGAAAGTTGGTCCTGGGTTTGGATGCTAGAATTACCTGAAAATATTAAAAACTTTTTTTGGCTTACCTATCATGGAAGCCTGCCCACTAACATGTATCACTACTTGCAACACATTTCTTCTAATTTTTCTCGTCACAGGTGTGGAGCGAAAGAAGAAAACTGGTTGCATACCCTTAGAGATTGTCCTTATGCTGCATGGGTTTGGAACAAGCTGGCTATTGATGATCTTGCTACTTTCTTTAATGTAGATGGGGCCTTTTGGATTCGTCACTATGCTACTAGTAGCCATGGTCAACTTTTTGGAGTCACTTGCTAAATGATCTAGAAAGTGAGGAATCAAAGTATTTTCCAAGTTAGGCAGTGGACTATGTGGAAAATTTTAAACTAGATTAGTGTACTTCTCAACACCATTCAGTCTTTAGTCTCAAACCATGGCAGCAGTAAGAAGTCGCGGGAGTTAAGTGGAACCCTCTAGAGGAAGCTAAATATTGACGGTAGCTTAGGGGGCAATCCTGAACTGTCTAGATTTGGTGGTTTGATAAGAGATTCACTTGGAAATTGGGTAACAGGTTTTTCAGCTTCTTGTGGGATAACTACAAATTTGCATGCTGAGCTTCTGACAATTTATAATGGTCTCCACTTAGCCTGGACTTCAGGTTACAGGCACATCATTTACAAGTCAGACTCTTTGTCGGTTATAGAGTTGATCAACCAGGGTGCACCAACTTTTCACCCTCATGCTACTATCATTTCTAATATTTGTTCTTTCCTCCATCTTCCGTGGGAGCTTAAATTTCAACATACATTGCGAGAAGGCAACATATGTGCTGATTGGCTTGCTAGGAGAGGTTCTTCTACTGGCAATCATTTGGTCATTTTTTATGTTTGTCTTGTAGCTCTTGCTTCTTTTGTTCTTGCAAATGCTACAGGTGTCTCTTTTGTTCGTGTCTATTTATTTTACATTTTTCCTATTGATAAAAAAAATAACTCATTGTAAATTAAACTTTACATCATATTTTATATTTATATTAACATTAATTGTATTCAGATGCCTTTTCGTTTGGATGAAATAGTTTACAAGTTTATATGACATTCATATATAATTAATTTATTTATATTTAGTAATATTTAAATTCATATGTTTTTGTTACAATGCAATCTTATTAAATATTTTTTGAGCAATATAATGAAATGTATATGACTTTTAATTCATCCAAAAATTGCTGCAAATATCCCCCAACATTCGCTACGCATTCTACATACATACATATATATATATATATATATATATATATATATATATATATATATATATATATGTACTCTAATTAAAAAACGAGTGTACGTTAACAAACTCCATAAGTATTTACTAACGTACACCTACTTATTAGTTAGAGTACGTTAGCAAGCTACATCATTGGTATATTTTAAGATAATTCTTAGTTATAAGTTGCTATAGGTGGGTATACGAGTCAACCTAGTCCGTTTAGCTCGGTCCATTTTGTTTTGCATTTAAATGGACCGAACTAAATTGACTCGCTTATTGAATGGACCATGATTTTGCCTGGTCAGCGTCTAACCTGCTTAGCCTGCAAGCTAAATGGACTAGTCCACAGGCCCAATAATTAAAAAATAAAAAATGTAAAATTATAATAAAAAATAAAAAAAATTGAGAAAATTATAAAAAAATGATAAATACTAAAAAATGTCTAACATAAGACTAACACAAAAAAAAAATATGCATAGATTAATAAAATAGTAAAATTTAAAAGAAAACTTTATCCATATCATTTAAATATCAAATAAAATTAATAAAACATAAAAAACTCAATATCTCTAACTTTTTACACCAAGAAATTATAAATATTCAAATATTAAAAAAGATGTTAATATATACTAATCAAACACCAAGTAATAATTATCCAAATACATCAATAAATTATAATAATAATAAATAATAATGTTTAAAAATATATTTGGTCCGTGGGCCTGTCCGTTAACCCGCGGTTTAAATGGACTAGCATTTTGGCTAGTCCTAACCTGTTTGGTCCATGAGTTAAATAAACTGTCTGCAAGCCCAAGCCCATATACCTACCTCTATAAGTTGCTAACGTACTATAACTAAAAATCAAGTGCGTGTACGGTTAAGAATTCTATATATATATATATATATATATATAGAGAGAGAGAGAGAGAGAGAGAGAGAGAGAGAGAGAGAAAGAAAGAGTTTAATGGGTATACACTATCAGTGAAAAAACTTTTACATTATCAATTAATTAAAAATCACTGTTGGCATGACTTTTAAGATAATTAGTGTAAAAGTCAACAAACTTATCATACATGGTAGTTTCCAATTGGATAACAGTGTAAAACAGCTTTACATTGTCAATGCATAGCCTGTACTCTCTCTCTCTTTCTCTCTCTCTCTCACACACACACATATAGGTCGAGATATGTTGACACCAAGCGTCAAAGTTAGTCAAATTACACCTTCAATAAATTTTTATAAAATGCAAATTTAACCAATCCAATAGTTGAATTATGTGATATTATCTTCATGATCATGTATATCAAATTTCACATAATTTGGAGTTTTTTAGATATGTTATGTAACATTGAATATTTACATATATTTTAATATCTTATTGTACCTTAAAATAAAGTGATGTGATAAACTACTAAATAATTTTGGAACTATATGAAATTTTGTATATGTGATCTAATTAATAAGAACATCAAATTCAGCGGTTAGAGCGATTAAATTTGTTTTTTACAAATTTAGTGTCAACAAAACTTGATCATATATATATATATATATATATATATAGGGGCAGATCCGTTGACATTAGCTGTAATAGTTAGTCAAATTACACCTTCAATAACTTTTTGTATAATGCAAATTTAACTAATTCAATCGTTAAATTTGATGTTCTTATTAATTAGATTAAGTATGTAAAATTTCATACAATTATAAAACTGTTTAATAGTTCATTAAATCACGTTATTTTAACGTACAATATGATATTAAAATATATGTAAATATTCAATATTAGATAACATATTTAGAAAAGTACAAATAATGTGAAATTTGATATACATAATTATAAAGATAATATCATCAAATTCAACGGTTGGATTGATTAAATTTGTATTATACAAAAAGTTATTAAAAATGCAATTTGATTAATTCTTACACTTGGTGTCAACGGATCCTGTTTCATATATATATATATATATATATATAGGGATAGAATGCGTTAATACCATGTATAAGTCTAACTTGGACCAAATTTCATCCATTAAATTAAATTAATCTAATGGCTCCAAATATATCAGTTAAAAAATAAGAAAATATAAAAACAGAATATCTTTTCCTTCCGTTGTTTATTCCTTCTCGCTTATTCTAGCAACGTGTACTTCCTGCGCGTTCGCTCTTACTTTTTTGTTCTGTGAACTGAAGGGTAGCGAGTGGGTTTAGGATGAAGTTTTTT
Source organism: Spatholobus suberectus (assembly GCA_004329165.1). Classification (NCBI taxonomy): domain Eukaryota; kingdom Viridiplantae; phylum Streptophyta; class Magnoliopsida; order Fabales; family Fabaceae; genus Spatholobus; species Spatholobus suberectus. The sequence goes on from CM014735.1 coordinate 15,911,845, forward strand.
TTTTTTTTTTTTTTGAACATCTGGATGAAGTTATTACGAGAGAAAACTCTCAATTTGTGCTTTGTCGTCAACCATTAAGGGGGGATTCTGCGCGCACTTGAATGGAATAGGAAAAAAGTCACAACGAAATTGTAGTTAAAGAATAGAAGAAATTAGGAAGAAAAACTCGCGTGAGTAACTTAAGTGGAAAAATTTACACGTTGGATGGATTCAATTCAACGGGTGAAATTATTACATCTGGTGTTCTGTCCTTATATATGATTAAATATATTTTTTATCTTTTAAAAATATGACAGAATTATTTTTAATTTTTAAGAAATTTTTCTTCGAATAAAAATTTTTAAATATTAAAAATATTCTAATTAAATCTCTTTTGTTAAATTTTGTTTAACTTTTTTTTAAATGATGGTCACATCAACTTTCAAATAAAGTATTTTATAACTTGAAGTGTCTAGTAATAATTTTTAATAAAAAATTGTATAAGTACTTTTGTTTTAAAATTAAAAAAATATGTGGTTTAAGATTAAACATGTAATAATTTTATTTAAAAAATATGTTACTAATGTGACCTGAACATAATAGTTGATACGAACAGTCATATCAATAAATTAATTGTAACTGTGTACTGATGTAGTCATCATTTAACAGAAAAATTAAATAGAATTTAACACATAGATTTAATTAGAACATTTTTAATATTTGAAATATTTTATTTAAGAAAAAAAATTTATAGACTAAAATTAATTCTGTCATATTTTAGAATATCAAAAACATATATAATCATATATATATATATATATATATATATATATATATATATATAACACGATGACTCACACTATCGTTGCAATGATATTGACATTTGACAGCCACCAATTTGGTACAGTGGCACCATCGAGTTGGATCTATCATTCACGACAAACTGATATAGTCCCCTGATATCCAATGCTATATATGCCAGATGGCGATTTTAATTTTTTTTTCTGAATTTAAAAGTACAGGCTCTTATTAGAATATATAATTCCCTCCTCTCATCCTCTCTCTCTCTCTCTCTCATATTATTAATTTTTGAATTAAGAACCTTCTATTAAAATTTTATCCATCATGCATAATCACCAAAGTTGCCTTCTCTACCACATTATCAGAAATTAAAATAAGTATAGGTCCAAATTAAATTAGGCTTGGAAATGTGTGAGAACTAGGGATGAAAATGAAACAATTTGGGTAGGGTTAAAAATTACTTATATCTTTATTCATTAAAAAGATTCATGTCCAAATTCATATTAACTCTAACAATAATTTTAATTTAGTACTCATGTTCATATTTAATGGGTATTTATATACTTATATTCAGATTCGATATCAATACTTTAGTTAAGTAAAATATTTTAATGTATAACATTTTATAAACTAATAAAACAAAAGGTTATATCAAATTTTAGTTATAAAATATAATAGACATATAATCATACCTTGAACGTGTAGATATAAGGGGTAGATTAGTATGTATAACACAAATTTTGTGAGTTGTTTACCTATGAACGGATCTAAATCTATTTGATGGATAAAAAGTTAACACATTGTAGGTAATTTTTATAAGGTGATTGCTTCGGTACCTTAAATATTAAAAGGGTATCGGTACATTTTCATCTTAAATCAATAAAAAATAATAATTTGTATACTAAAATTACACCATAAATGAGTTAGAATTTAATTTTAATGTTTTAAATTTTATAATTACAAAAAATTCCATCGATATTTATTTTATTTTTTTAAAATTTAATATTAAACATAAAAAATATATAAGCGTAAATGGTAGGCAACAAAAGTAATATTAAGTATCATTTAGCAATTAAAAAATAACAAAATCCTAAACAATAAGTTATATTATCAATTTCATGTTATCCATAAGGTAAATAATACAAGTGCATATATTTAGTATTTATTGATCTACTCAAGAAAGGTACTAGTACCCTTTTAAATAAAAAGACACCGTAGAATTTTCCTTTTTATAATTACCTATTAAATATGAGTCTAATTGTCATTACTGATAACATGGAGATTTTTATTATTCTCCTTTAATTGCCCTTGGATCCAATTGAACAACTTTGGTTAGAGTGCTAGAAAATTTTCTAAAAGAAATAAGACATTCTCTGCTATGAAAGGCAGCAATTATTCTCCAATGGACATCTAGATCTCATAAGCAGTTTCTCACCGTATTATGCTTCACACTTCTTATTTTCTTGTTTCCAAGAAACCGTGTGTGAGGTTAATTAGAGGCCCATCCTTGCTGATCTAATTTCAATTGTTTGAATATGGACTCTTCCCACACTCTCACTTTTAGAATTAGCTTGTTATCATTTTAAGTGCAGGTTTTAAAATGATTTTATATTTAATTATAACGCATTTTTTTCATATAAAGTATTTTGAATTTCAAGTATGAATATCTCATTTTATATTGTACTAAAATTTAACTCAATTGTTAATTAAGATCGAAACATCAAAGATTGAACTCATATTATGATGTCAAGAATCAACTATAAAGATTATTGGTATATTAGAGGGAACCTATAAATAATTTTATATTTTTAAAAAGTAGACATCAATGAGTGTTTTATTATATATATATGTATATATATATGCCCCACAGAAAAATAAGTATATATAAAATGAAAAGGAATTCTCAAATTTTAAAACAAGATTCACGCATGCATAATCTTATTCAATAAGGACACATGGAGTCTTCCGATTTCCGTGTTGAAAGCTCACATCACCTATATGTAGTACTGGTCAATCTCATTCTTAAGTGGGATTTGATCCAATCCACAAAAAAATGGAAAAATTCAAATAATCAAATGCAGTGTACTAAGATATACCTCCGTGCTGTGTGTGGTGTGTGTTGGGTCCTTGTCAACGTTTATTTATATAGAGTATGAAAAATGGATAAAGAACGATATAGGAATGAGAATGGCAAGGGAACACCACATTTTTATACGCTAATACTGTATAATATTTAATAATTGTGTTATTGTGTGCTGTCAAAAAAAAAATTGTGTTATTGTGAAGTGATTTCATACATTTTCATATGCTAATATCGTATACTATTTAATTTGTTATTGTACCTTCGATACTCAAACGTATGAAAACACAAATGTCATTTTCAACGGCTCAATAAAATTGACGTTCACTAACTTAAATTTTTCCTATGAAAAGAAAGGAAAAGTACAGAGGAATATTGACGAGGGGGGTTCAATGTAGTTTGGCCAAGCCGGCACTTGAGTGTTTTCGAGACCCATTTTGACCAAGGTTATTAGAATCGCTTCAAGTCTGAGTTTTAGAATGGAAAATGAAAAACATACACCTCATTTTAGGGTGTATGTGATCTAAGAAAGAAAAAGATTAAAAAAAGTAATATATGTAATAAATAATATAATAGAAAAGAAAAAAAGAGATAAAAAGAAAATATAATAAAAATAAATAAATAAAGTAAATATATATTTATCAGGCCTAAATAACTTTTTCAGCACAAATCACGATGGTGGAGTCACAACAATCACAAACACTTGTTGCATGGCAGATTCTTTTGGTCTTTGACAGCAAAGCTTTTGTGGGGTCACTAAAATTAAACCTTAAACATACACAATTTGCTCTTCATTTTGCTTGAAGGTTTGATTTTTATAAATTTAGTTTAAATAATTGTTCAATTCCTATAATATAAGATTATTTTTGTTTTGGTTCTCTTAATTTTGATTATTTTTGTTTTGGTCCTCTTAATTTTTGGTTCCTATAATTTTTATATTTTCTCTTTTGATCCCTATAATGGTAGAAACCAAAATCAAACAAAAATAATTTATAGGGACAAAAATAAAATAAAAATAAAATAAAAATAAAATAAAAATAAAAATAAAGGATTAAAAGCAAAACTCCCCTATTATATATGGAAGAAAAAATTATTTAAGCCCATTTATCGTTGTAGAAGAAAGTCTTCTAAAGTGTAACTTCTCCGCATCCTTCAAGATCTTTCCGTTTGTTGGTACTTGGCAGAGATTTCTTTATGATCTTGCTCACGTTAATTTGGTGATGGTGGAGAAGCAGAAGTTAAAAAGGGCAAGAAAGAGAGTGGGAGAAAATTTTACCGACAAAAGATATATAATAGAAAATCGTAATAAGAATAATGGATATTGCAAAAACAATTTAACTATGTATAGCTTAAATAAGTTTGAATGGTCTGTTTCATTGGCTAATAATGATTATGTAGGTTCAATTCATTTTTAATTGTTTACTAGTATTTGTAGCTAGACTTTAAAATTTAATGGGGTTGTGTGTATTAGATTATAAGTTTGGTTTAGTAGGAGGTTTGTTTTTAGGAAAATGAAAATATTGTATCTCATTTTTTTAGATATACGAGTGAAAAGAAGAAAGATTGATATAAAGAAAAAAATAAATAAATTATACTAATACCTCCTAAGATTTTTTTAGATTACACACAATATCTTTTTTTTTTCTTTTTTATTTTTACACTAATTTTCTTAATTGTTTTGAAAAACATTACACTGACATCTCTTATGCATTACACTAATCCTCCTTAATTCTTTGAATTACATTATATATCCCTGTAAGAGAAGTTGTTGTAAACGTTAAAAAAACAAGAGAATATGTACAATCTGAAAAAATTCCAAGAAGTGTTGGTATAATTTACTTAAGAAAAAATAAAGAAAGAGAGGGAAAGTAATAAATAATGATGTGATGAGAAGAGTGTTGGGATTTTTATAGAAAAATTATTTTTTAAAGGAAGAGGGATATATTATGCAGAGGAATTTGTTTCATATTTTAAAAGAAACAATTCAACTTAACATTCCAAGAACAGCTTTATCTTTCGTGTAAAAGCTCCGAGTTTAAACCCCAGATAGTGAATGCATGTCTTAAATAACTAAATAAGAGAATGCATGTTCTAAAAATTTTCACAACTTTAAGGACGTTCACATAAAGTTTAATTTAGGTACAAAAACTGAAAATCAATAATAAGTTTTGAATTATATCCTCTATATAAAAATTAGAATAACTATCTTGTACAAGAGTTTTTTAATTGTTATTCTTCAAATAGAGTATTTTTAGTTGTCATTCTTTAACGAGAAGGTTTTTAGAATTTTTTTAAACTTCTCATATCTTTTAATCTATCATTTTTTATATCTTTTAATTCTAAATTAAATTTTAATATTTTTAAAAAAATTATCAATAATTAGGATGAAATTATATCACAATATAAATTATATATTATAAATTTAAAATATAATCTATATGTTCAAAAATATTTATTTATTACAAATTTTTATTATAATATAATTTATATTATATATTTAGAAGTATTTATTTATTATAAATTTATTTTATATCAAATAAATATTTATTTTGTACAATGCACACGTTAAAATATTAGTTTTCTATAATTGATAATCTATAACAATATATATATGAGGATAGACTTTTTTAGTCTCCATTTTTCTCTAGACATTTTTATCCCTCAACTACACATGATAATTGATCTCACTCTCTTCATGATAATTGACCGAACTTTTGGTTTCTATATTTTAGTTACCTATTTTATCCTTTAATTGTTATAAAATTAACTACACACTCTAATTTTCTATTTAACTTTCTCCCTCTTTCTCCTTTATTTTATGTTATATTTTTAAAAAATGTAGAGGTACAAAATATCTCTCTTTCCCCTAGTTCATATAACAATGAGTATTAATAACACATTCTTTTTTATTAATTAAAATTTATTAAAAATTATAAAATTGTGAGTGTTATAACAATTATAAAATTGTTATAAAAATCAAAAAACTTACAGTTTTTTGATTTCTAATCAATTTCAGCCAATAAAAAAATATATTAAAAAAACATGTTAAAGAATGTGTTGTTACCATTTCTCTTCATATAGTAACATTTTCCTGCAATATTTTTTCTTTATTTTTCTCGTCATATCATCCGTCTTATCATTCTTCGTCTTATTTATCTGATAATTGTAAAAAAAAAAAAAAAAGGGGGGGGGGGGTACGATATTATCGTACAAAAATAATTTCTATAATTTTTTTTCCATAACATGCATTAATTGTAACTTCAAAAACACTATGCTAAAATGCACTTTTGATGCGATAGTAGATGTTAAAAGAACATTTCTCATTCAGCAAAAAAAAAAAAAAAAGAACATTTCTCATACTTTAAAGGACAATATAAATCAATTTTAAAAGATCCTTAATGATAGTATTTGAAGTCACTTTACGTGGAGCATAAATGTTGATATGACAAACATACGGGCAGAGTGAGAGATGCATTATTGCATTCTCTCTCTGGCTTTATTAACATAAGTATTAGTAACTAAAAATGAAAAGTTTTAATTGAAAAAACATTTATTATATAAAATATAAAAGTATAATAATTTTTAATAAAAAAATTGCTATTTAATTTTTAAAATAAATATTAATTTAAAAAGTCAATATATATATATATATATGACGAAATACACAGTTTGTGTGAATGTGATGAAAACGGTTTCGTACAAATTAGCATTTCTAACAAAATCCTTTTTTAAGGTATATATATATATATATATATATATGTTAGAGAAGACAGAACATATGAAAAGGATAAAAGACAAAACAACACAAGTATCTTTTACAACTAGAGAAAAAAAATTATGTTATAAACAAAAGGTGTATTTTTCTACAATTCAATTGACAAGTTACACAATTCTCTATAAATTAGAGAGTATGTATTGTATTTTTATTGCTATGATTCATAATCACAACTAAAGTTTTCGTCTATTATCAGTGTTTAACACAATTTGTATAGCCCTATATAACAAAATGCCTAAATGAACATTTCAAGCACCAACCACTCGTTGGTAGAATACAAATGAAACATAATATGAAAATAATGCAGAAAAAGTAATACTACAACCAATGACGAATCTAAAAATTTTAAATTGTGAGAGCAATACTTGTATATATAAATTAGTGGGGCAATACTCATATATACTCATATATATATATAACTACATTTTAATTTATGGGAACAATTATAACTATACATATATATTATATTAAGAAAAATTAAAAATCTAGTAGGGCAGCTGCTCCCAATCCCCCTAAAGTAGATCCATCCCTAATTACAACTACCCCGTTAATCCAATATTTTATGGTATTAACAAATATATATATATATATATATATATATATATATATATATATATATATATATATATATATATATTACACTTGTTGACCTCTATAAGACTAGTGTACATTGTTATTTTTATCAACCTCAATAATAAAGCTCACACTTAAATTTAAAAATAAAATAAGAATTTTTTAAACCGCCACCCCACTTAAAATATGAAAGTGAGGTGCATATAAGAGAAAAAAAAATTAATATTTTATCCTATGTATTATACAAGATAAATGTTTATTTTTGGAGTTTACAATTTACAACATAAAAAAAATTTTAAGGATAGAATAAATAATTCAATAACTGATATTTGTTACTTTATCCTTTAATTTGAGTTGCTTACTTTAGAATAGCCAAATCAAAAAATTTTATACTGTCAACTAATTAAAAATCACTTTATATATGATTTTAAAGGTAATTATTACAAAACTCAACTATTTTACCATACATAACTTCATGATTAGATGACTATATAAAAAAATTACATTATCAATGCATTTAATTAAAATTTATAATAAATAAATATTTTAAATATATAATTTACATTATAATTAAAATTCAAAATAAATAAATATTTTTGAATATATAAATTATATTTTAGATTTATAATAAAGAATTTAAATTGTGATATAAAATTATTTTTAACTATTGATAAATTCTTTTAAAAAATATTAAAATTTAATTTAGAGATAAAGATAAAATATGATAAATTGAAAGGGATAGACAATTAAGACAATTAAGTTATAAATAAAAATAAATAAAAAATTGGGATGGTAAAAAGAGAAAATTTTGTTAATTACAATAATAGTATGCAAAATATATATCTAACAAAAATATAAAATATTAAAAAATATTCAATTAAAAAAGTAGAGAAAGTAAAAACACATATATTCTAATTTGTATAATAAAAGGACACAAACATAATGGCAATATAAATGATAGGATCAAATCAAATACGTACTATAACGACCTTTTTTCAGATGTTATACAAGTAAATTCAAAACAATTATTGAATGTTTTGGTACGTTCACAGCAATGAGATCTTTTTTATTTGCCACCAGCATAACTTTTAGGGCGACGAATAAAGTTGGTGGGTTGGCAAATTGATCAGTGATCACAGTACAAGCCTATTGTGAGGACTGAGGAGTATCTTTTTTAGGGAAATATAATTGTAGAAACTATCTAGTTTTTCCTAGTAGTAATAATTTTCTTAATATTTTAAAAAATTAAATATGTTTTTGGTCCTCTAAAAATATGATAGAATTGATTTTAGTCTTTAGAAAAAAATTCTTTGAATAAAGTCATTCAAATATTAAAAATACTCGAATTAGATCCCTATGCTAAACTCTATTTAACTTTTCTATTAAATGATAGTCACGTCAGCATCACAGTCACCATTAATTTATTGATGTAGCCGTCCATATCAACTGTTATGTTCACGTCAGATTAGTAACATACTTTTTATATAAAATTTTACATGTTTAACCCTAAACCACATTTTTTTTAACCCTAAAGCAAAAGCAATTACACGATTTTTTATTAAAAATTACCACTGTGCACTTCAAGCAATAAAATACTTTACTTAAAAGCTTATGTGAACATCATTTAACAAAAAAGTTAAACAGAGTTTAGTACAGAGATCTAATTATGGTATTTTTAATATTTGAGAGACTTTATTCAAGGAAAAAATTTTCTAAGGACTAAAACCAATTTTGTAATATTTTTGGAGGACCAAAAACATATTTAACCCTATTTTAAATTTTCAATAAGATTGGAGAAGGGTTGTATTATAACATCTTGTTTTTCCTAATGTATGATTAAGTGTTTTAATAACTAAAAAGTAGAAATTTGATATATAATCTAGGTGATTAAAAGAAACAAATGAATTGTTGTTATGTATGGTATGTATGTTGTATGTAGTGATGGTTTGGTGTTGTTTGTTTGAAATTCGGGTTCGAATTTAGGAAATTTGAGATAGGTGTTTAAGCCAATGTGGGCATGCTATGAGTGTGATGTTGGGTTTTGAGAGAAAAATAGTTGAGTTAGACCAATTTTAAGATAAGGGAAGTGGCTTGGTGAGGTTTAGGTTTCAGTTGGCCAAAAGTCCGTGTGAGAGTTCCGAAGAGGTCGAGTATATAAGGTGGAAAAGAGGGGGGGAGCCCCTCATTCTCTCAATTCCTTTCTTTCTCTTCAATTCTCTCTCAATCTCTCTCTAGAATCTCTCAAGTTAGCAAGGGTAGTAGAAGATTTTGGGCTCGGCTTAATGATTGTGATAAGAGGAAGAATCAATCTGTGAAATATTTTGGCTCAAGAACACCAGATTCTCAAAGAACCTAAATTCAAATTGAGAGACTTTTAGAGGTAAGGGAAGCTTACAAATTGATTGTTTTGTGTTAATAACTGTTGGTATGCTTATTTCTTGCCTTATGATCGGTTGAATCTTTGTGGATGTTGCTATTTTGTTGGCTTTGGATGAAATTGGGTTTTGGGGGAGAAAATGTTGAAATTGAATGAGAAATTGATGAATATATGATGAAATGTTGGATTGATGGTATGATTTGATATGTATGAACTTGGTTGAGGTGGATTAAGGTTGTTAAAATATCATTAATTTGAAAATTTGTGTTGTTGAATTGAAAATTTTGAGTTTTTTTTTGAAAAATCGCAGTTTTTTTCGAAAATCCTCACAGATAATCGATTATAGCATCTGATAATCGATTATCTGAAGTTTCAGAAAAGCTGTCTTGTAAATGCTTCGGAAATAATTGATTATGAGCCTCCGATAATCGATTATGCACTGTTCTACAAAACTGTTTTCGTGACTCGATTTCGAAAATAATCGATTATCAAATAGGACAATCATCTACTGTTCACAAAAAAAAAATAAATTAAAGTTTCATCTCAAAATGTGAAATTTTATGAATTTCAAGATTTGTTAATCTTTCAAATGGTTTTCAAAGAAGGTTTGGTTTTCAAACTTTAGTTGACTTTTGGATTTGGTTGTAAAGTGGAAGGTTGCTTAAATAGGACCTTCACTTGTGGTGTATGACATTATTGTATGAGGTTTTCCATGAGGTAGGTTGCTTGGATAGGGCCTAACCTGTTGACTATGTTTGAGGTTGGAATGAGCCTACATGGTGTTAATAATAGTTGTTGGACCACAGGTAGTGCTAAGTAGACCATGTGGTGTTGTGTTGATACACATTTATGATATGATGATTGTTTGGTAGAGTTGATTATTGTGGTGATACATGCATACATGCATCTGTTGTTGGCTGAGGTAGTATAGGCCTTATGCCGTATACGGGTAGGCATGGAAGTTGGGAGTGAACGGAGCTGCAGCTCAGATAGGCCTCCAACCTAGTGCCTGAATGAGAAGTGGGGTTTGAAAGATGAGCCTAGGGGATGAGTGGATGGGTAATCCTGTAGTGGGGCCAAGGCAGTGTAGGCCTTATGTCGCGGTATACCACCACCCACATTCACTTATCTTGACAACCATAAGCTTATCCAACTGATCAGAGTTTTGGCAATCCCTGAATGGTGTATAGCCATGGTAGGGGATAAGACCTGGCTGATCACCCGAAATGTAGAAATCTCTCGAGAGTCGTGTCATTCATACATTGACATGTGGGGTTGACAGCATAGTATGTGATGTTGTGCATGATATACTATAATGTATGTAGACCCAGTTATTTGATGATTTGGTTTCCATATTGATGTGAATAATGATTTTGATTATGTCAGATTGAATATTATATTTTGACATTTGTTCCGTAAGCTTACCCTTGCCTTGCATTGTTGTTGGTTGAATGTTTGGTTTCTGTTGTTGTGTTGCTGTGACTGTGATGATCACGTCATCTTGGCGTGGGAGCAGAGGGAGGGACATCTGCAGATCTAGCGTCTTAGAGTTGATGGAGGAGGTCTCAAGTGGAGACTTTTGGTTGTCCTTTTTGGGTGGAGCTTTCTAGAAGCTCTTTTTGTTTCTTCTTGGATGTGTTGTTTTGTATTATATTCTGTTGATGGGATTGTATAGAATGACTAGCTATAAGGAGTGAGTTGTATATCCCTCTTCCCTGGTGACATATATTTTGATAATGTTATTATAGGTTGGTGTTATCCCATTTGTTAATATATATATATATGATGATTTGAGTTAAACAGATATACATGTATGATACTAGGAGAGATAAGTGGATCTCTCGGTTTATGTGTGTGATTTATATACAGATATGTTGTGATTTGATTTCTTATTCACCATATATGTGGATAAGGTGTATTTTAGCAAGGTTGTTTGTAGTACTGTAGCGACAGAGGATCGTTACATGTATGACCACCACTAGGGATGGCAAAAAAATCCATGTTCGCGGATATCTGTGAATAAAATCGTCAGGGCAAAAATTGGTACTTTAAATGGGTACCCACAGATATTCTAAACGAGTATATTTGCTACCTGTTTACTAAGGGGGCAAGTACGGGTATCATGGTACCCATACCGGCGGATACCCGCTACCTGTAATTATATATTTATTTAAATATCCTTATATATTAATATAGATAAAATTACATAAAATTTATCCAAAATTTTCAAAATGGTTATTCATTATGAGAGAAATCTTATACAATTATATTAAGAGAGAAAAGAAACATAAATTTGTGGGCTTTTAAACTATTTTTTTTAGAAAAATTGTTAGAATAATTAATTTATGTTTAAAGTGGTTATTTTAAACAATAACTCTTTAATTTATAAATTTAAATTTATAAATTCAAAGTAATATTTGCAACACTTTATAATTGTCTACAACACACAAAATAAATTTGTTATTTTTTTATTTATATTCATTTTTTTATTTTTTAGGAAGTATCCTCAAAAATGCAAATATCCACGAATACCCGCAAATATTAAAAATATCCACGGGTATCCACTTAACGAGTACCCACGCGCAGGTAACGAGGCGGGTGCGAGTACAGGTTTTATCCGACGAGCGCGAGTAACAGGTAGCTAGTACCTGTGCTCGCCCTACCCCGTTGACATCCCTACCTAGCACTAGCAGTGTTGGTGCACTTCACGTTATTCAAGTTTATACTTTACTAGTATTTTAGCCTAATGCACATTTTAAATGTTTATTTTATATAACTAAAATTTATAATAAATAAATATTTTTGAATATATAAATTATTTTATAATTAATATTTGTAATAAATAATATTTTTAAATATATAAATTATATTTTAAATTTATGATAAATAATTTATATTGTAATATAAGATTATTTTTAACTATCAATAGTTTTTTTTTAAAAAGTATTAAAATTAAATTTAGAAATAAATATAAAAAAAATTAAAAGAGAAAAGAAGTTAAGAAAAAATTTTAAACACACTCAGTAAAAAAAAAATCCCTCTTAAAAACATTCTCATTAAAAAAATAATCCATAAAAACACTCTCATTTAAGAGTTTTTACTTTAGAAAAATGTTAGCAACACTTTTTTTCTAATATTCTCTACTATTGATTAAAATTTATTGAAATTACAAATTTTAATAAGTCTCACTTTTCATTTAATGAGTCTCTTCTCATTTAGAATTGAAACTTACCAAAATTTGTGATTTGTAATAAATTCTAGCCAATAATAAAAAAAGTATTAGATAGAGAATGTTTGAGAAAATGTTGCTTGCATTCCTCTTATATGTAGAGAGGATTGCTCATAATCTGACACAGGATAAAAAAATGAAAATGAGGATGACTAAAATAATGCAAGTAAAACTCTCGCTTTAAATCTCAAAAAACTATTTTTATTTACTATTATTGTTTTTTAAAACGCTCTCATTTATGATTATTTAATTTCTTTGAGTAAGATTTCAAATTCCAGCCATGTAAATAATAATTAAAAAAAAACATTGACAGCTTTACACCCTTAAATATGTTCACCCAGTTTAACTCAAATTAGTCTGAACTCAATGTGATTTTTGAATTCGGCGGTCTCCATCCAAAAAATACATACTAAGAACTATCAAGATAAAAATTAAAAAAAAAAACCTGAACTAACTTAATTCTGCGATACTAATGTCAAACGGGATGAGCACAGATCCTCTGCAATTGAGAAAAACTGGAGAGTGCAATTTTTAATTCTCACCATTGAATGCATGATTTTTTAATCTTTTATATATTAAATTTATTAAATGCTAAAATTAATCAACAAAGGCTAATATTTCATCCAGTTTTCACATAATTAGAAAGGATCTTTTTCCATCCCTTGATGTGTGCTCCACACACCCAAGGACTAGCAGGCACTTGAATGCAAGGTTACCCGTAGGGCATATCCAATGAAATGACAAGATGTCTACAATGATCAATTTTTTTTTCTTTTTTTCTTTTTTTGCATAGGAAGTGTAAGCAGCTGAATAGTGAGGGGATAGAGGTAGCTTGATAAAGAATCGAAACTCCAACATCAATGTCATACCCAAGTCTTAAAACTTGGGCTGATGCAACTGCCAACTGAGCAGGGAGCTCGTTGGAGTACAATGGTCAATTTAATGTTGCATGAATTGTTGTGATAGCTATAAACAACCAATGAAAAGGACAGATCCTTGAAACTGGCATTGCTGTTCAACAGCTTCACAACGGGAAGACCCTAGAAAGGGGGCAAGCTGGGGGGAAAACGTACAAGCATCCATTCTCTCTCATATGTAGCCAAATGAGTCCATCCAATTTCCTCAAGCAAAGAGAGCCTTAGTTCATAGAATTTCTTTTTGGCTGGCTCAGCATTATCTTGAATAATGTCAGTCAGTACCTGAATCCGGGGGAGCAAAGGTTCACATAAGATTAGTATAATTTATTGGGTCCTCCTAAGGACATTAGTTATGGAGCATTAAATAAATCCTTTTAAATGCCTCTAATTACTTAAAGAAGTGTAAAACTGTAATTCTCATAGGCTCTAATAAATACTTCATTTGCCAATAAAAATTTTCTACTTTTATTTTCTTGACCAATATTTAAGAAAAGACACTTCCCCAAAAGTCTATGATCATCAAAATAAAAAGACACTTTCAGAAAAGGTAGAAAAGAATAAATCTTACTAGTAAAGCAACAAAAATAGTCACTAGTTTTTGCATACGTATGCAGTGGTGTCATGATTATGTTCAACCATATACAGATTCTACACTACTGTAAGTCCTTTTAACTGGAGATTGATATCCAGTGAAACCAGTGTAATTTTAGTTTGTAAAACAAGTAAAAACAGTGAGAGAGAGTAACTTTCACAGAGTCATACACCAGGTGGTTCAAGGATTTTGTGAAATATGGAGGAAAAGTCAAGCGTTTGAAAAGTGGTTTGTAATGTACTTAAATAATAAATATTTCTTATGTACATTTCAAAATTTAAAAGCACTTGTAGCACGTGGCATCTGTGTTCCATTTTTTTAATTTCTGATGTTCAAATGGGAATTAACAGTAACTAGATTTTTTTTTTATTGATTTAGAACTTAAAGCCTATGACAGATAAAACTTATTTTGGTAGTCATACTAGTTCAGAATTCTTATTTTAACATAAACTCGGCTTAGTAATTAAAATTAAACAACATTCGTTATTGGCTCATTTTGAGCACATATTTTCTGGAACTGCTTCCTAAAAATCCTAGGGACAATTTGTTGTCAATACTGAAGCAATAGTAAGGGAAAATTTTGTATTAATGACACTAGTTTTTGGCAAGTTTCCAAGCAATTCAGTTTTCAGTCTTCCCCTATAACACCAATTTCATAAAAATAAAAAAAACAATGTTGAATCATAAAGGGTCAACCTGTATTTAATTATGACATACATTTTCATTTTAAAATGGATATTAACAATTTCTTATGGAATGACCATGTTTTCGAACTACTCACTCAGTAGGCACCCTTGCACACGAGACAATAATAATCATGATGAAATTATGTATAGTTCTATTGTTTATTTTGAGTCAATTGTGATTTTTGGCCTAGTCAAGGCTTCGCTTTTGCATTTGAGATTAGGTTCTAATTACATTTAATACTGTTCCCTTAAGTAATTAATTTTTTGGGCAAATAGGTAGAATCCTGGAAGGAAGAAAAATCAACAAAATTGAAGGGAATCATTCCGGTCATCAACCACTCAAGCGCTCATTGGGAAAAGAAAGCGCACATTCTGCTACCCCAGCACTTGAGAGCCCGAATAATGCACACTGATGAGATCAACTAACTACACATGATGTTAAGTGCATGCTTGAGCACCCAACAAGCATACGCTCATGCAGTGGTGCTTCCCCTGCACATGTTGTTTTTGTGTTCAACTTATAAATAGGAAATGGGAAGGAGAAATGCAGAGGAAGGAAGGAGAAGAGGACTATATCTATTGAGGAAAAGAAGGGCCAAACCAGGATCTTGAAGTTTTCTTATATTTCTTCCTGCTCTACTGTACAGTTTGGCTTTTCTTATACTCGTACTTTCTTCTCTACCATGTCTAGCTAATTTCTTTTAGGGTTTTGATGTAATTGATCTTTACACTTTATCTAGTATCTATTTTGAGTGTTTATCTCATTACTTAATGCTTTATATGACCTTCCCACTCATAGATTGATTTGATGATCATGTATGAATTGGGAAATGAATGCATGTTCTCGATCATTGTGATAAACACCATAGCCTAGGCTAAATCTAGGAATAGAGGTAGCTAGTTGTGTGGTGTGGTTGCTTACGGAAATCCCTATTCTCTTTAGGGCCTTTTCTCTTTGACTAAGGGATTGGTTGATTCTAAAGAGCTAAAAGAGGATTAATGCACCAAGGAACTAGGGATTAGTTAATTTTGGGAATTTTAACTGTCAAACTTACAAATGGCATTCAGGTCAAGTTGAAAGTCAATTATCCATCGGAGGAATGAAGTTGAATCAGGATTATAACACTTTGCCTTCTGAATTTCAAGAAACTTCTAAATCTTTGCTTTTTTTATTTTTTTGTTCTGTTTTAGTTTATTTCCCTTTCAATCTCAGTTACTTGAATTTTAAGAAACTCTTCTGAATCTTTTTTTTTTTTTTTGGTCCTGTTTTAGTTTACTTCTCAATTTCATTTTCCTGTTGATTGTTATGTAGAGCTCTTTTTAATCCCAATTTTGAAATCTAAATAGTATTAATTATAGTGAATTGGTACTTGGCATGCACAACACCAGAGGACAGTACTATTTGCCAATTGCACAACACATAACATGCTTGTTGCAATCCCTTCTTGGGTGGAGACGGGCATTCGAATCTTGAAAGAATATTGAGTTAGGAATACTAAGTATGGCTATAGTATGTGTTAGGAGTTTGAGACAGAACTTGTGTCAACAAGAGGACTTTCAGGGATAGGTGAGGTGAATAGTGAGTAGAGAATCCTGTATGACGGGGAGAAAGGGAACTAAAGATTTTGTTAGATTAGAAATTAATAAGAGGGTCATCCATGGCAGTAACTAATACAAGATTTTAGCAAAAGGAAAATACCTTCAATGCTGTCCCAACCCTTTGATTACGCCTTTCATTGGTCACCAAGAGGATTCCATATTTTGTGCACTTGACATCAACCCATTTCTTCAGTTCATTGAAGTTCTCTTCGAACAAGTCTGGGTGAACGCCATCATCCTTGGATTGCACATCAGTTTTCTCCGCATCTTGTTTTGCACCTTCCATAGCAGCCGAAGCCAAGGACTTATCTACCTCCTTTGACAATATACAAGTATGTCAGCTTTTATTTGATAAAAAAGTTTTCAAGATAACCTAACACGGCAAATGGAGCAGGCTGAACACATTTTTCAGCGGACCAAACTTAGATCAAGTTCTTTCTAAAATCAAGGATGTTCTTTCTAATACCCCCTCCTGTCTTTTTTACAAGACCCAATTAAATAATTCACAAGGATTAAAAAAATTAGTTAATTTAGTTAGTAGCCTTAAATTTGACCAAAATTTACATGTGTTTTTTTTCCCCAAAATTACCCTTAATATTAATGAGGCATATTCGTATTCTTTTTTCAAATATTTTTATTGACTTTAATTCTTTTAGGTTTATTTACCTTTTTGGTTCCTATAGTTGCGCGAACTTTACCTTTTGGTTCTTATAGTTGAAAATAATCCCTTTTAGTCCCTATACATGCACTTTCGATATCGGTTTGGTCCCTACCGTTTTAAACCGCCACAAATTGAATAAACGCCAAAAAATGTCAATTTGTGGCAGTTTTTCACCGCCATTTTTCATTTTGTGACAGTTTCCCTTCACGGAGTTAAAACACACTTGACGGAATGGACCAAACCAGTATTGAAAGTGCATGTATAGGGACTAAAATGGATTATTTTCAACTATAGGGATCAAAAGGTAAAATTCGTGCAACTATAAGAATAAAAAAGGTAATTAAACCATTCTTTTAATATCTCTCATCAGTAATATATTTATTGCCTTAAATTTTATTGGCTGTGTATGTGAAGGGGCAAAGTAAGGTTCCTAAATTCTTTTCATACAAGACAAAGTTAGACACTCAAAGAGCCTAAGACATTAACGTATCCCACCTACTATTTATTATTGACTCATAATTAAGAGTCCTTTTGTAAAAAAAAAAATTAATGCAAGAGACATTCTAAATTGGTTTTTTTAAAAAGGACTAAGCTAAACTTCTAATTTGATTATTATAAAAAGGACCACAGGGAGTATTAAATAACCTGCATTAAAATATGTGTTGCAGATTTTTAAAAGAACATTCACGAGTCATTATTTGATTGGAGAACTTGATGGTAAGGATATAAAGAATTTGATCTATGTTTTGGCCTTTTCAATATCATCTACATGGTATTTCCCTGTTTTGCGTGTATGGATATTGTAACTGTTGATAATGTACGATCATTGCTTTAAAGAACACAAAAGCTCTAACCTTTAAAGAATCAATTTCTGCCAGTGCAAGCCCCTTTTGGTAAAGTGCCTCTGCCAACTGATCGCGGGTTGATTCCATCTTTTTCTTGATTTTCTATGGTGAGATTAAAATATCATTGATTGCCAACAAATTGCAAATTGAAAATTCATCGTGTAAGTGGTAAGGTAGTACAGTACACTAGTACCAAAATTCATTTTGTCTAGTGGAATGAACTTTCATTAATAAATTTAGCTGACAACAATTGATTTAACATTTTATACACTATCAGGGTATAAATATGTTTGTTTACCATGTCATCATTTTCAGACAAACTATTACACAAGCAACTTCTGTAATAATAAAAATTCAAGTACCAAAATCACAGTTAATCATGTAAGATTGCAAAATGTTCTGAACAAATAACACTCACATGCCATGTCAGTGACAGGGATAACTAAAAGCATAGGGAACATGGATAAGCACCTCTGCTTCCTCATCTTCTGGATCATTTTTTAGTGCAAAATATTTTACTAACTCCTCTCTATCAATACTTTCAATAACCTCATTTGCTGCATCAATTACCTGCAAAGTGTATTCATAATTGCCACAGAATCAGCCTTTTTATATCATTCACACACTATTAAATTGAACAATGTTTTTATCAACACTAAATTTCATCAATACAACCATTGTATTGAAAGTTCTCAGTTCTCACTAGACCAGACTCAAAAATTTCAGAGAATTTAAAAATTATTTGGTGTTTAATTTTTCATGCATGATAATCATGATAATATCACAATTCAATGGTAGGATTGGTAAAATTTTCTATTTATCTTAACGTATAAATGTATAATTTTCTTTCAAAACATAAATGTCAACAGCTGGATTAGATACTAATTACTATCAATTAGTAAATTTAGAATTCTAAAAAATAGAAAAGATATTTGATGGTGTAGATGTGCAAAACTAACACTCCTAAAGTCACATGATTCCCAGATCCATTGAGTGTAAGCGTTATATCACAGATACACCAGTAGATGATTCTTATAGGACAGAATTTTCGTGAAATCCAAACTTGGATCAAAAGTTTACATCATACAGATCATGCTCCCAAAATTTAATATTCGCTACATATTAGTTAACACTTTTCTAATATTACAAGAGCTTATACATAAAACATAAGAAATCATAAGATTTCAAAAAGTATATAAGAAAAATAGTGGTTAGGAAGGAAAATCAGAGAGAGGGAAAGGGGGAAATAATAGTAAAATGTTTGACTCCAACAATATGTACCTCTTCATCATGATGTAATTTGTCTTTGATATAACTCCTAGAAACTAAAGCTTCCAAAATCTTGGCAAGCAGTAGAGTATACTTTGGATATTCAGTCTGCAAGGAAACATAATGTTTTGAATAACAGTAAACCAATATATATATATATATAGGGATTTGCTAAGGTACACATACTTGTTTTTCAGTTAGAGTACATTAACAAATTATAACTACAATGTATCTTATACACCCACGGTGTAACTTACTAATGTACTCCAACTAAAAAATAAATGGGTGCATGTTAACAAATACACGCACTTATTTTTTAGTTAGAATACATTAGCAAGCTATAACTATAATGTATCTTAAAATATACCTAAGGTGTTACTTGCTAACGTACTCCAACTAAAAAACAAATGGATCTACATTAGCAATATATATATATATATATAATCTAGCAAAAGATCAAAATCAAATCAATAGAATTTTGAGAGTAAAGAAACAAATGAATGTGGTCAACCCCCAAAATTATACATTCAAATAAAATTATATACTGACTTTGAGCGAGGCAGACAACTCCTTCCATTCCAAGCACTCTTCATCGTTTTCTTGTTTTAGACCCCCAAGCACTTTTATTTTTGCATCTCGTACCTGATGGACAAGTCAAGGCCAACGTAAAAGTACCATTAGGACAGAAGATATAAAATCTGAAATCTATAACATCTACTTTGTGAGTTGTGACAAATCAGAACTGTAAAAGAATGTTTTCTGGATTTGGAGATATGGAAAAATAAAAACAATTATGACCCTCCCCAAGATATCCTTACAATAACTGGTTTACATATACTATACGTATACTTTTAAACTGTTAGGGGCATAAACAGAACGGTACACATCTTCTACTCATTAAAGCTAAAGCCAAAGTTTATCTATCACTCTTCAGTTAAATTATAAATAAATCATTTTTGATAAAATAAATTTTATTAGAGATAAATGAAGGAAAATACAGGGCATAAGAACAAAAAAATAGAACAAGAAGAGAACTCGGATTTGTCCTTCTTTGATTAAATTATTAACCAATATATAATTATAAATTCAAGATAATGATGGAAGAATCTACAAAGACGAGTTTTCAATAATAGAATCAATAAATACAAAATATTCTAGCATGCTATTGAATTAAATCCATAAGGATTTAAAATTATATTTTATATTTTAATTATAAAATATAATTATATTTATATTTTATTTTAATATAAAGTAAGTCATACAATTATATTTTATTATAAGGTCTATACAAAATTTCAACTAAAAGAATAACCTATTTTAAAAATTTTTGAAATCATTAAAAGTTTGAATTAGATAACAATAAACATGCTTAAGCTCACCCCCCCCCCCCCCCCCCCCCCTTTTTTTTTTAATAAAAACATGCTTAAGAAAAAATAAATGCAAAAGAGCACATATTCAGTCAGGCCAAAAGCAAAACTCCCAAGTGAAATATATGATAGGATAAAAAACAAGGAAGCTATTCTGCCGAATATGACTTGCATACCTCTTGTTCTAGGCGTTCAGAAACTGTCTTCTTGGAAGATAAAGAAGAATTTTTTCCCATGTCCTCATCAACCTCAACAGAAGGTAATAGGACAATATGATTAGACATTAATTTAAAGCATATACTTTATAACAGTTGATACACCAGCACAGCTTGGTGCTTGTTTAAATCAGCACATATTGGTGTGTACAATTATAGAGCACAAAGAAAGATCTTAAGGCGAGTAACAGCATAAGGTAGAGAATAACCTTATTTGGGGGAACGATATAAGAAACTCGATATGACACAGGATGCTTTTCTGGATTTTTGCGATCCCCTTGACGAACAAATGATAGTTTCCCATATGATATTGATCCCACCAATACAGATCCTTGTAGAGAGTTCTATCGAAATAATACTATAAATGTTATTACATTTTAACAATAGCCCCATGGAAATACCCAAAGGGTTAAGCAAGGAGAACAATATACCTTAGGAAGTTTGTCTTTTGGTGGAGGACCAAGATAAAATCCTTCTTTTATACTATCAATAAGCAAATATCAGTACCACAGCACAAGTTGACATTTAAATCTTAAGGAGTTAGGCAGGGACTATAACCCAGTTACATACCCTGGAACTAACGTTGAGGACTTAAAGGAACCATTTCCCATCAGTGGACCATCTGGTTGAGAGAAAAAGCATAACCGAATGATCTCCTAGAAATAAAGACAAACATCAATGGTAATTAAGTAAATATATAGAAGGAATGGAATAAGTGAGCTGAGTTTTGATTATGTATATAAATTTTATATCCTCTACAAGTATTCCAAGAAATGTAAGTTAATTGTGAGATGACAATTTTAAGACTTCCTAAGAATAAAAATTTTGAATTTAGGAACAACTAATCAAATGAGAAGCTTCATTCTAATTCTCCCTATTTTAATTCATGTAGCAATACTTCTACTGCATGTTTGGGTTAACTTATTATGGGGAAAAAAAAATAAGTTTGTTTTTTGTCAGCTTCCCAGGGGAGCTTTTGGAAAAAAAAGTGATTCTTTCCCAGAATTAAGCTATTATTATGGCATCACAACATTTAGCATCTAATGCCAATATCATACAAAATGATTGAACAATTCAACAAAATTTACAGTTATCCCTATTATCTTTAATATTTAAAATTCAGTTTCTCCTTCTATGATTTTTGGAATTATCAAGGATACATTTTATGGTTGAAATTTTATCAATTGTTACAATAGAAATTCTATCACTTTTTTTCTGTTAATAATATCAAGTACAAATAGTGTACTTCATATAAAGTAAAATTTAGAATTTCCATTTGTAAAAACAATTTGCCAGCCACATAGGTCAAAAAGTTGTACAATACAAAACCATTGAGCATCAAGTAGCCTTAAAGCCAGAGAAATAGAATTAGGTTGATAAAATCCATTGGAAAAACTTTCAATCATGTAATGACAAATGAGACTGTAGTTAAAGCAAAAGATACAAGGGATACATAAAGTCTTTCAGAATATGACATACTACCTTCTCTTCTAAATTTCGCTCAATGAATAACATCAGCTGCTTCATCTTTTCCAAAATCTGCACATTGTCATGCCTGAAACAATAAATTATCATGAGTATAGGACCATGTTTGATTCACCTTTAAGTATCAATCTTGTTAAAACCAGGAAATATTACGCTTGTAATAAATACTCCAGCTTTCTTATGCAGGCATTAACAACTAAACCAAGCTTTCAAGTCCTTAAAACAACTCTACGAGAATTTTTGTAGTTTATTTTGAATAAATAAAAGCAGAATAATTATCAACAACTAACAGCAAGCACCACAAGGAACAAACAAGCGCAAGTGCTCATCCAGCATATATGCTAAGAAAGAGTAGTACCTCAAATATAGCTGTAAATTGTATTCTCCCTTGGGAAGTTTTGCAGAGTTCGGATAGACATCTCCACTTGAATATACTTGCTATAATCAGAATTTATAAATATGAAAACAAATTACAAGAACCTTACTGTTGGAACATATTTGACATGTTATAAATATGTTATTTGTGTTATTTGTGTTATTCAATGTGTTATTTGTGTATCATGTACAGAATATTTCCATGTAATCTTGTTCCTGTTTTTGTTTCCTGTAATTATAATAGCAAGATTATTTCCCCATAAATACTAGGTTAGAACTACTAAATATATGTAATTCCCTTGTACACTATTGATAAAAAAAAATGTATAGTTTCTTAATCCTCTTTTCAAATTGGTACAGAGCTCCCAATCTTGGGGGCTCTACTTCTGTGCTCCAACCCTAGCTGCCTTCATTGCGGCCACACCCAGTTGTCTTCATTGCAGCACCCTTCTGATAACTGCCTTCATTGTAGGAACTCTAGGCACCTTCATTGTGCATGTTGTTGTTCTCCGGTGTCCCCCAGTCACCATCAGCCACCACACTAGTCACCACCTTTCAGACTGGTGACACTATCATTGGGAGCAAGCTCCTTTGACCAGCCAAAACGCAAAGACCCAAAGCCAGAAGCTGCCGCATGCACCCTAGGCGCAGATCTTTTACCAGAGCCTCGTTGGCACATTTAAGTCATGCACCACCCCTCCAGCATTGAAACTCAACAGCGCTGGTACCAGCAGACTTGTTGGCCATTGCTAAGAACTGAGAACCAAGAAAACGAACAAGAGCAGCCAATGACTCCGTCACTATCCAAGAACAGACAACTCTATTGCACAAAGAATGAACCAAGGTCAACACACCTTGTTACTGCAGAATGTTGCATGACTCTGTCACAGAAGAAAGCAATCATGTTTCTGGCTAGGAGACTTGTGATACCATGTCAAGAAATTTTGGCTTGATGATCTCTTTGATTCTATTTTCCTCCATAAACAGTACAGACTCATTTACAACTATTAATGAGAAATTGATTCCAATTTCTGATTTGTACAGCCAAAATTAGGAATTCTAAATATATACAATTAGTAGGCTGCTTCTGCTTCCTATTCCTAAGTTATCCAAAATATAATAGGGAACACATAATAGCAAATTCTCTTATTAACAAAATCCACCTGAAAGATATTTGTAAATATATGCTGTAAATAGGGAAATATGTAATGTAGACATATTCTATAAATAGGGAAATATGGCAATATCCCATAGCTGAAATCTAGGGATTTTCTCTTTATTGTACCTTTGTTTTTGTATCTTTTTTCAGTATAAATACAGTACCATATGTGTGATCAAAACACATTTTAGTAAAATCCTATATGGTATCAGTAGTTAAGGTTTGATCCTCCGCAGCGCACTTTGGTCTTGCGGAGTGAGCAGTACCCGCCTCCGCTGCAAGCACTGTTTGGCCGCCGCTGCCACTATTTTTCTCCGGTGCAACCCCCGGATCTAGACAACCTCCCTCCGGCGACCACCACACCACCAGCCCCGCCGCTGGACTCGCCCCCACGCTTCGCCCTTCTCCGAGTGACTCCCATGCACCTACAACAAAACCGACGCATGTGCCTTTTTTGGCAAGACCCATTCTTCAGTGCCTCTTCCGCCGCACTCCTCTGATTCCGACACACCTTTTCCACCTCCTTCTCCCTTCATTTTTGACATGGCCTCCACCGGCTCTTCCTTGGATCCTAGTTCTGCTATTACATTTACCAATGTTCCGTTGATCCCGTGTGAAAAACTGACTGGGACAACAAACTACAACACTTGGGCTGTCGTTGTCCAACTTTGGTTCCGAGGCCAAGGCTGTGCTAATCATGTTACTACTCAGGCTAAGGACATTCCCACCAAGGACAATGCCCGTTGGCAGCAGATTGACGCCTCTTTGTGTAGTGTCATTTGGTTCTCTATTGCTCCTAATCTTCAACCTCAATACCAAGCTTTTCCAACTTGTTATGAGGTTTGGCACAAGGCCAAGAAAGTCTACTCCAATGATGGTCATCGTCTCTACAGTGTCGTGACGAACCACATGTCTACCAAGTTAGAGAATATGGACATGCAAACGCATCTTGGTAAGCTCGATCACTTGATTGCTAATTATGAAAATCTCATGCCCTTTACTAGTGAAGCAAAAACTTTTTACAAACATTGGAGCCAATTTTTCATGGTACTTGTTCTTGCCGGCCTCTCACTCAACCTTGAGGCGGTACAGAATCAAATATTGTCTGGTCCTACTATTCCTACCTACGACATGGTGAGTGAACAACTATTACCTCTCTCCACTCCGCATGCTTTCGAGCACTCCTCTGCTCCTTCGAGTGATTCTTTAGCCCTTGTTTCCTACTCCTCTCAACGTGGAGGACGCAATGGAGGTCGTAGTGGGAACTGTCGTCCTCGTTGCAATTATTGCAAACACTATGGCCATGTTGAAGCAGAATGTTGCACTAAAGCCCACAAAAAGTCAATTAATGTGGCTTAGGTCACCTTTCCTGCCCCCACCGATGATATTACTGTCTTTGCTACTAAGTATAATGACTTTCTTCAGTTCTTGGCATCCTAACAACCTATCTAGCCTGTTTTTGTCGTGGCTCAGTCTGGTAATTTTGTACCTTTCGTTTCTCAATCCACGTCCCTTGGTATGGATACTTGACTCTAGTGCCGTTCACTCTGATATTTGGGGTCCAAGCCGAGTCCATTCATCTTTAGGATGTTTCTTTTTTGTGACATTTATTGATGATTTTTCCTATTGTACATGGGTATTCTTAATGAAAAATCATTTTGAGGTTTTCTCTATTTTTGAAAGTTTTTCGAATGAAATTCAAAATCAGTTTGGCACTTTGATTAAAATTTTACACACTGATAATGCTTGAGAATATTTATCTTCCCAATTTCAGTAGTTTCTAAGCTTACAGGGAATTATTCATCAAACATCTTGTGCTCACACACCACAACAAAATGGTGTTGCTAAACAGAAAAATCGCTACTTGATTAAGATTGCTCGTACCCTCCTCATTCACTATAATGTTCCGCGTCGTTTCTGGGGGGATGCGCTTCTTACTGCATGCTATCTAATCAACAAAATGCCTTCGTCGATTCTCAACAATCAAGTTCCCTACTCCATCTTGTATCCTCAACATGACCTTTACCCAGTTCCTCTTTGTCTTCGATTATACCTGTTTTGTCCATGACCTCACTCCAGGTAAAGATAAACTCTCTGCCAAATCTCTCAACTGTCTTTTTCTGGGTTACTCAAGCCTCCAAAAACGTTATCATTGTTTTTGTCCTCAATTTCAACGGTATCTAGTCTTTGCTGATGTTACTTTCTTTAAGACTACCCCATTCTTCTCTACATCCACTGTTGGCAATGTTCCTCTATACGTACCTCTTGTTGTCCCAACTCTGATCATTGCTTCTACACCTCCTCTACTCACTTATCAACAGCGGCCGCAGCCACCGACGACTCCATCCACTAATCCTCCAGCATCATCATCTCCTGTTCCAAACGCCTCCCCAACAACGTCGCTTGCACCTGAGCTTCCCATTGCACTCCGTAAAGGTATTAGATCCTCCCATGATCCTAACCCTTTAAATGCTTGTACCCTATTATGATCGTTTGTCTCCTTCCTATATTTCTTTTATCACCTCTTTAGATTTTGTGTCTATTCCTAAATCTACAAATGAAGCCATGGCTGATTCTCGGTGGCAACAAGCGATGTTGGAAGAAATTGTTGCTTTACATGCTAGTGGCACTTGGGAGCTTGTCCCATTACCCCTTGACAAGACTAGTGTTGGCTGTCGCTGGGTCTATACAGTGAAGATTGGACCGGATGGCAAAATTGATCATTTTAAAGCTCGATTGGTGGTTAAAGGCTATACTCAAATTTTTGGTCTTGATTATGGGGATACCTTCTCCCTTGTGGCCAAAATTACCTCTATGCGTCTGTTTCTTGCTATGGTTACCATCCAACACTGGCCTCTCCACCAGCTGGACATTAAGAATGCCTTCTTACATCGTGAGTTGCAGGAAGAAGTCTATATGGATTAGCCACTAGGTTTTACTGTTTTCAGTGACTCTTAGCTTATCTGCCGCCTTCGCTGCTCTTTACATGGCTTGAAACAGTCTCCCTGTGCCTGGTTTGGTCGTTTCAGTTCTGTCTTGCTTCAGTTTGGCATGACTCGCTATGAGGCTGATCACTTTATATTTTCCCTCCATTCTACGTCTGGCCTGTGCATCTATCTTATTGTCTATGTTGATGACATTGTCATCACTGGCAATGATTCGGTATCTGTCGACTCAAATCTCACCTCCACAATCAATTTCAAACTAAAGACTTAGGTCCGCTCAAATATTTTTTAGCCATTGAGGTTGCTAAATCCTCCTCAGGCATTGCCATTTCCTAGCGAAAGTATGCTCTGAATATTCTTACTAAGACTGGTATGCTTGATTGTCGCCCCAGTGACAAGTCTATAGACCCTAATGTCAAGCTTCTTCCGGGTCAAGGGGAGCCTCTGAATGACCCTGGAAGATATCACCGGCTTTTGGGTCGACTCAATTACCTCACTGTCACTAGACCCGACATCACATTTGCAGTAAGCATAGTAAGTCAATTTCTTAATCCTCCTTGTGATAGCCATTGGGATGTTGTCATACGCATTCTTAGATACATTAAAAGTACACCAAGCCACGGACTATTATATGAAAACAAAGACAATGCCAAAATCATTTGTAACTCTAATGCTGATTGGGCAGAATCACCATCAGACAGGAGGTCCATCTCTGGCTATTGTGTTCTTATTAGAAGGAATATGATCTCATGGAAAAGCAGGAAGCAAAATATAGTTGCTCGATCCAATGCCAAAGCTGAATACCGTGCTATGGCAGCAGCAACATGCGAACTTACAAGGCTTAGGCAACTTCTCCAACAACTAAAATTTGGAGACACTCAACATACTAAATTAATCTGCGACAATCAAGCCACTCTCCATATTGCATTGAATCCGATCTTCCATGAGTGAACTAAACACAGAGATAGACTATCACTTTGTGAGAGAGAAGGTGCTCTCAGGAGAAATCACCACTGACTTTGTCAGCTCCAATGATCAACTAGCAAACATGTTCACTAAATCTCTCAAAGGTTCTCACATTGATTACATTTGTAACAAGCTTGGTTCATATGACATATATACTCCAGCTTGAGGGAGAGTAAGTATATACTATAAATAGGGAAATATGTAATGTAGATGTATTTTGTAAATAGGGAAATATGGCAATATCCCATAGCTGAAATCTAGGGATTTCCTCTTTATTGTACCCTTATTTTTGTATCTTTTTTCAGTATAAATACAGTACCATATGTGTGATCAAAACACACATTTCAATAAAATCCTATAATATTGCATTTTCTTAGGTGGTAATTTGGTGACATGGAGGAGCAAGAAACAATATGTGATTACAAGGTTGAGTGTTGAAGCGGAGTTTCAGGCTATGGCTAAAGGGATTTGTGAATTACTGTGGATGAATATCATTCTACAATAAAGTATGGAGTCCTTATGAGACTTCTATGTCACAACAAATCTGCCATTAGTATTCCTCATAATCCAATCCAACTTGATAAGACGAAACACATAAATAGGTACTTTGTTAAGAAGTTGGACAATGGCCTTATAGTAGAGCAACATATGTTCCTTCAAAGTCGGCTAATAGATATATTAACTAAGGAACTTCCTAGAGCACTTCCATGATCTTTCTTGCAAGCTGGAAATGATAGATATACATTCACCAACTAGAGAGGGAGTGTTGGAACATGTGATTTTAGGAGAAGAAACTGATCTTTGTATTTTTGTACATTGATCAAAATTACATGAGAGAATTATATAGGCAGAGATGGCTAGGAGAGATCCTAATCTCCCTAATTAGGGATGTCAACAGGGCGGGGCGGGTACAGGTAGTAGCTACCCGCTACCTGTCCCACTCGATAAAATTTATACCCGTACCCGCCCCATTACCCACGCAAGTATCCGTTAAGCGGATACCCGCGGATATTTATATTTAATATCTGCGGGTATCCGTGGATATCCGTGAGTATTTTTAAAAAATAAAAAATAAAAAAAAATAACAAATTTATTTTATGTGTTGTGAACAATTATAAAGTGTTGCAAATATCACTTTGAATTTATAAATTTAAATTTATAAATTAAAAAGTTATAATTTAAAATAATCACTTTAAGCATAAATTTTAATTATTCCAACAATTTTTCTAAAAAGAATATAGTTTAAATGCTCACAAATTTATGTTCCTTTTCTCTTGTAATATAATTGTATAAGATTTCTCTCGTAATGAACAATCTTTTGAAAATTTTGAATAAATTTATGTAATTTTATCTATATTAATATGTAAGGGTATTTAAGTAAATATATAATTGCGGTAGCGGGTATCCGCAGGTACGGTACCATGATATCCATACCCGTCCCGTCAATAAACAGGTAGCGGGTATACCCGTTTAGAATATCCACGGGTACCTAATCAATCATATCAAAATGATCTGAATTTGATTTAAACTAACTAAATCTCCTAGAATAAAGGATAATAAAATCCAATTAGATATGAATAATTTGATTTTGATCTTAATCACCTAAATCTTCTAGAATCCTTATTTGAAATTTAAATTTAAAATAAAATTACATACAGCTATCAACACCCCCCTTCAAGTTGGTACATAGATGTCCAACGTGCCTAACTTGCTGATAAAGAATTCAAACTTAGGCCTAAACAACCCTTTTGTAAGAATGTTTGCCACTTGCTGTGAAATAGGAACAAATGGCATGCAAATTAGGCCTGCATCTACCTTTTCTTTTATAAGGTGTCTGTCAATTTCTACATGCTTGGTCTGATCATGTTGAACTGGATTCTGGGAGATACTAATTGCAACCTTGTTATCACAGTACAACTTTATGGGAAGAGTCATGGGAAGTTGTAACTTTTCTAGAATTCTTTTAAGGCACAAAATTTCACAAACTCCTTATGTCATTGACCTATATTCAATCTCTGCACTACTTCTAGCCACAACATTATGTTTTTTGCTTCTCCAACTAACCAAATTTCCCCAAACAAATGTACAATAGCCAAATGTTGACTTTCGGTCAGTAATGGATCCAGCCTAATCCACATCTGTGAACACTTCAATACCTTGCTGCCTAGTTTTCTTAAAACAGTCCTCTTCCCAGAGCACTTTTTAAATACCTCAAAACCTTGTAAACTGCCTTAAGGTGTTCTTCATGTGCTGAGTGCATGAATTGACTCACTAAACTTACTGTAAAGGCTACGTCTGACCGGTGTGAGATAAATAAATCAACCTTCCCACTAATCTTTGGTACCGAGTTGTATCTACTAGATCTCTTTTGTTTTCACTTCCAAGTTTTTTATTAGGATCTATAGGAGTCTTAGCTGGCCTGCAACCCAACATCCCAGTTTCCTTGAGAAGATCTAGAGTATACTTCTTTTGCGACACAACAATTCCTTTCTTTGATCTTGCAACCTCTATCTCCAAAAAATATTTTAAGGACCCAAGGTCTTAATCTCAAACTTAGCCACAAGAGAAGCTTTCAAATTATTTATTTCATTGAAATCATCTCTAGTAATCACAATGTCATCCACATAAACAATTAACATAGCCATTTTTCCTCCAAAAGAATGTTTTACAAACATGGTGTGGTCACTTTGACACTGAACGTACCCTTGCTTCTTAACAAATTGGGCAAATCTCTTAAACCAAGCTCTAGGTGACTATTTCAATCCATAGAGAAACTTCTGAAGCCTACATACTTTTTGATTAAAATGTGATTCAAAACCTGGAGGAGGTGCATCCATGTAGATTTCTTTCTCCAAATCCCCATTTAAAAATTCTTAACATCTAGCTATTGTAATGGCCAATCTAAATTTGCAACTAATGACAAAAGAACTCTAATAGTGTTCAACATCATAATAGGGGCAAAGGTTTATGAGTAATCAATACCATAAGTTTGAGTGAAACCTTTAGCAGCTAACCTGGCTTTGTATCTCTCAATAGATCCATCTACCTTATACTTGATGGTAAACACCCATTTACACCCTATAGTTGTTTATCCTCTAGGCAAGTCCACTTTTTTCCAAGTCTGATTTTTCTCCAAGGCTATCATCTCCTCCAAGACAGCTTCCTTCCACTCAAGAACCCTTAGAGCAGCCTGTATATATTTTGGAATTTCTGTTTTTGTCAATTCTAAAGTAAAAGCCCGAAACAAAGGGGATAAATTTTCATGACACAAAATTTGAGATAGGGTGCTTTGTACATGATCTAATACCCTTTCTAATAGCAATAGGAAGGTCATAATCATCAGGGATAGATTCAACTATAGTTTGAATAGGTTGGACAGAATTAGAGAGATTGTTACCTAATGGGTCATTGGATTCATGGTAATCTTGAGGATTATTTGGCTCTATTCTTTGAGGTTTTTTCTTTTTGGAATAGACAAGATCAAAGGGTTCTTCGCCCTTATTACCCATTGTAGTTGTCTCATTTTGTTCATTTTCAATAATTTCAGAAGTTGGCATAGTTTGTAAATCTGAAATTTCAGTTTCTGAAATAGGTTTTGAAATTAAGACAGTTTCTGGAATGTTGCCTTTATTTTGCAGACTTGGTTCACCCTTGTTTTGAGCCTCTAAACATCCTTCTTCATGCATGGAATCTAAAATTGATAAATCTAAATTTTGTAAAGTTTGTAAGATTGAAAAATCTGAAGTTTGAAAATATTGGACAGCATCTTCCTCTTTTCTCCCCCCCTGAAGATGATTTTGTAAAAAGAGTCTTTTAAAAAAAAGTAACATCCATAGAAACAAGGGTTTTCTTGGAAATGAGATCAAAGCATTTGTATCCTTTTTGGTTGGGAGCATAGCCAATAAACACACTTTTTTGCTCTAGGTTCAAGTTACTTCGATTTGGTTCATGAGTATCCAAAAAAAAGGTACACCCAAATATTCTTCGGGGTGAAGTACACGAGAGTCTATTATTTGGGAAAAAAAAGTCGTGAAAACATCAAGAGTTTTGATTCAAAACTTTGCTAGGCATCCTATTGATAAAAAATGTTCCTATTAAGATTGCTTCACCCCAAAGATATTTTGGTGCCATGCTTTGAAATAACAAAGCCCAAGAAACCTCAAGTATGTGTTTATTTTTCCTTTCAGCCACTCCATTTTGTTGTGGAGTGTCAACACAAGAGCTTTGATGAATAATGCCATTTTCAAGAAAAAAATCATTTAGGTGTTTATTAAAATACGCACTTCCATTCTCACCGTGAAATACTTTGATTTTTTCTTGAAATTGAGTTTGTATCATATGGAAAAAGTTTTTGAATATGTTCTCAACTTTAGATTTTGTTTTCATCAAGTAAACCCATATTAATCTTGTATGATCATCTATAAAGGTGACAAACCATCTTTTTCCATTTGGTGTAAGGTCCCAACTAGGTCCCCAAACGTCACTATGAATCAAAGTGAATGGACTAGATTTTTTATAAGATTGAGGAGAATCAGATGAACGATGATGCTTTGCAAGTTGACAAACTTCACAAGAAAACGTATTTGGATTTTTATTTTTAAAAAGTTTAGGAAATAAATGTTTCAAGTACCAAAAACTTGGGTGACCTAGCCTATAATGCCATAGCATTATTTTTTTCATCTTCATGAAAATGAAACTGAATTGAGACAGTTACCCTAAGTTTTTTCCTTAAGAACAACTTCATCCTTAAAGAGATAGAGTCCATCAACCTCTTTAGAGCTGCCAATTATCCTCCTCGAACTCAACTCCTGAAATATGCATGTAGAGGAATCAAAAATAGCCCAATAGTTTAGATCATGTGTCAATTTACTAATGGACAAAAAATTACGTGACAAATTTGGGACATGAAAGACATTGTGAAGAGTTAGAGATTTAGATATAGGAATGGAACCAACACTAGCTATAGTAGAAAAGGTACCATCTGCAATTTTGATCTTTTTATGACCTGCACAAGAACTGTATGTGGAGAATAGTTTTTGTTAAAAGGGAGAAAATGAGAAAATATATTGAGTGAATTCGTGTGTTTGAATTACACCACAGAGCTAGATTTATATAGGCTTATTACAATAAACGCATATAATTAAAGGAGATTTTGTTCCTATAAATCAGATATGGGTTTTCTATAAACTAAATATGAGTTGCCTATAAACTGCTTTATAATAAATACAGAATATATGATTCTAATTTTCAACACTCCCCCTCAAGCTAAAACTTACTAAGCTTTTAGCTTGTTACACGAAAACAATTCATTTCCCCACAAATAAAAAATAAATAGAAAACATAAAAATTGAGCTGCTCCACCAAAAACAATAGTTTGAAAGACAACTCAGGGATGCCGAAGAAGTCAAGAAGTATTGCTAGAAAGATAGCTTTAGCCAAAAAGCTGGAATGACCATTAGTTAAGAGAAATTTCTTGGCAAGCAAAGCAAGGTCCGACCTTCTTAAAATCACATTTGGAAGCTTCAAACCAATACTATTGGAAACCCAAAATATTTATACTTGAAAGAGAGGAAACCTTCACCAGTAACAAGAGTTGCCCGAGGTTGATCATCGGACTAAAACGGAAACTAGCACAAGGTGTGTCACCAAAAAAGTCAGCGGTGGCTGACGAGAAAGTCAACAAAAGAGTCATTGTCCCTTGCCGAAAAGTCAAGCGGCAGGCAGCAGGCAGCGGGCCTCTCAAGTTCTAGATACCATGTTAAAAGGGAGAAAATGAGAAAATATATTGAGTGAATTTGTGTTTTAATTACACCACAGAGCTAGGTTTATATAGACTTATTACAATAAATGCATATAACTAAAGGAGATTTTGTTCCTCTAAATCAGATATGGGTTTCCTATAAACTAAATATGAGTTGCCTATAAATCGCTATATAATAAATACAGAATATATGTTTTTGATTTTCAACACTTCCCCTCAAGCTAAAACTTACTAAGCTTTTAGCTTGTTACACGAAAACAATTCATTTCCCCACAAATAAAAAATAAATAGAAAACATAAACATTGAGCTCCACCAAAAACAATAGTTTGAAAGACAACTTAGGGATGCTGAAAAAGCCGGGAAGTATTGCTAGAAAGATAGCTTAGCCAAATAGCTGGAACGACCATTAGCCTAAGAGAAATTTCTTGGCAAGGTCCGACCTTCTTAAAACCACATTTGGAATCTTCAAACCAATACTATTGGACACCCAAAATATTTAAATTGAAAGAGAGGAAACCTTCATGAGTAGTGAGAGTTGCTCGGGGTTGATCATCGGGCTAAACAGAGACTAGCACAAGGTGTGTTGTCAAAAAAGTCAGCGGTGGCTGACAGAAAAGTCAACAAAAGAGTCATTGTCACTTGCCGAAAAGTTAGGCAGCAAGCCGCCAGTGGGCAGCGGGCAACGAGCCTCTCAGGCTCTGATACCATGTTAAAAGGGAGAAAATGAAAAAATATATTGAGTGAATTTGTGTGTTTGAATTACACCACAAAGCTAGGTTTATATAGGCTTATTACAATAAACGCATATAATTAAAGGAGATTTTGTTCCTCTAAATCAGATATGGGTTTCCTATAAACTAAATATGAGTTGCCTATAAACCGCTATAATAAATACAGAATATATGATTCTAATTTTCAACAGTTTTGAACAATTTGTCATGTGGTCAATAGCTTTAGAATCAATGATCCATAGGGCTTTAGAATTCTATTTGGTACTAAAAAGAGCAGCAGAAAAGGGAATACCTTTTTGTGCTAGGGTAGAGGAAGGATTGATTGACATTTTATTTGAAAAGAACTTGTACAAGTGCTCCAATTGTTCATTAGTGAAAGGAAGTGACTCAGAGTTGCCCTCCTGCCTCATGTTTTCTCCATTGGAGTCTACAAATAATGATGATGCAGCTTCGACGCCTTTAGAATTTGCAAAAGTCATGGTAGGCGAACACAAAATCAGAGTCAAAGCTCTGATACCATTGATTTTAGGAGAAGAAACTGATCTTTTTATTTTTGTACATTGATTAGAATTACATGAAAGAATTATATAGGCAAAGATGGCTAGGAGAGATCCTAATCTCCCTAATTACAATATAAAGATAAGATAGAGAGAAAATAAAATCAAATTAGATCAGAATGATCTAATCTTGATTTAAACTAAATCTCCTAGAATGAAGGATAATCAAATCAAATCAGATTTGAGTAATCTGATTTTGATCTTAACTACCTAAATCTTCTAGAATCATTATTTGAAATTTAAATTTCAAATAAAATTACATACAGCTGTCAACAGAACATATTCTAACGTGTTATTTGTGTATCATGTGTATAGAATATTTTCATGTAATTTTGTTTCCGTTGTTGTTTCCTGTAATTATGATAACAAGATTATTTCCCTGTAATTACTAGGTCAGAAGTAGTATATATATAGAAAATAATATACAATTTGTCAGTTCTCTTTTCAAGTCTTACCATTCACAGGCCTCAGAAATAGTATCAGAAATGACAAACTATTCCCCCTCCCCTCAAACTTTAATCTTTAAAAGAAAAATGGAATTAAATATCATAATACCTTATTAGAATCGGAAATGATATAAAATTGAGACTCAAATTTAGTATCATATATCCGATCATTTAGAAATGGTATTTGAGGTTTTATTTCAGCTCCATCTTCCAATTTGATCTTGTATCTGAAATCAGAATACTGAGAACAGGCCATCTAAAAGTTGCAAACATAAATTAAGCAGATAATGGAATTTATAACCACTCACGTTAATGTCAATGCCAGTATCTGCTTTCCAGAGGGGAGTTTGTCACGATCACTAGAAAGTGCACTAATCTTAGCATCTATTGGTCGATATGGGACCCTTATCTGCAAGTTTAACAAAACTTAGAAGAATAAGTTAAACCTCATTACTGTCCCACATCACAAGCATAAAGGAATAGCACAAAAAGAAGTTAAATTTTACAAGATAACCTTATTTAGAATTGCTACAGGTGCAAGTTTCTCAGATGCCAGTAGCGCTTCAGCATCAATTCTGATTGGTGCTTCACTCCCATCAAGTACAAATTCCTCTTGGTTGACTTTTATACCATGAAACACAACCTGAAATTTTATATAAATTAGTGAGATTTTATCTCCAATGAAAAATCAGTGGAACTTTCCTACTTACTCAATTCTTCTTTAACCAGTAGTTATGAGAAAAATTACAATCACCAAAGAAAATAAGACATCCTTTCTCTTCAGATGGTCCAATAATATGCAAGGCCTAGTTACGAAAAGTGCTGGGCCCTGAAGAAGTGTTTATTCCTTCAAAAAATACAACTATATACAAACATAAACACATATGCTTCCACATCTAAACACTGACTAATACACAAATAATTTCTTCAAATATGAATTACAAAATAAGTTCATCTCTATCTTTAAGGGCATGCTTTATTTTTCCACTAATTAATGGAAATCAACTTGAATTGCATAGGCCAAACAAAATGGGGAAAATATGCAAACCCCAAGCATCATTAGGTTCAAAATTATGGAAAATTATGCTGTTTGAGAATTAATTGAAGTAACGGGTCATCAGTACTTTTCATACAACCATTCATATCAAAGAAGTAATGTTCATTATAGTGGCTACACAGCCCAGTGCAGTAGCTGTTGGTTTTAGACAAGTGTTGGCCTCTAACTCCCCTGTGGGCGGTGAGAGGGAGTCATTTATAATTAATTTAGGCATTTATTATTTGTCTTTGGCCCTGTTATTTTCTTTAATTATTAATCTTGATAGGAACATAACTGATCATATTGCATTTTAATCAAGATTAAATTTCAGTTGATGATGCCAATCAAACCCCAGACAGTTTGATGCCATCTGTTACTAGGAGAGATTCCTTTAAGCTTATTAATGTGGATTACAAATTGTAGGTTACTAACTGATTGTAGAGGAATGCTTATTTCTTTAAGGGGAAACCCTTTTCTCTAGACTTGTTTTGGGATATGTTTGTTTTGTTGACATCTCTTCAGAGTTGCTTAGCACACGGATACTTCAAGAATCTCCTTGTTATTATATACAAAGGGATAGGAGAGCTCTCTTGTAATAATGATTTTGGAAGCTTTATCTTTAGCATCTTCTCTTGCTTATGGTGGAAATCTTATTTTCTTTGCACTCCTTTCCTCCCAGTAAATTTCTTCTTTTTATCCAAAAACCAAAAAAGACTAAAATCTCCTCCAGTGCCACACAAAGCAATAAGCTCTTGGCATTATCAAATAAATAAGACAGTGTAATAAAGGAATTGATATACATCCTCATGATCACAAACTGAAAGAAAGAATGAGAAAAAATGATTATGTAGCTTGGCCAATTCAAAAAAATAGGAGAATTAGTTTTATTAAGAGAGCAAAAATTACCCACATATCTGTGAGGGGAAAATAAGTTCATTGTACAAACACGAATCCTGTTACCTCAAGATCCACACTGGTGGTCTCATGACTCCCAATGCCACTTGACCAAAACTGAGCTATGACTAGTTCCAATGTCTGACCACCTACTACCCTGAAGGTGAAGCTTTCGGCAGCAGGGGAAGAAAAATTTATGACATTCCTCCGCGTAAAAGGTCTTTGCAGTGGACATATCTAGACATAGTGAGCATGTCAAAAGAAGGTCCATACTTAATCTACAATAGTTTCAAGCTGCAGATTATACCTGAACTGTGTGCACAAAAAATCTTCGAGCTGTATCAAAACTTGATGCATTCATGGTTGCTTCAACCCAAGATGCACCGTGTGGCACTTCTATATATTTCCTCTCTACATGGCCTAGTGAAGCAAAAAATTAAAACAAGTATTGGTTTCAGGACTAAAGAATATAAACTAGACCAGAATTGCAAAAGTATTGTGATAAATGATTTAAATGCGCTAAGATTTCTGGAAACATTTTCAATCTAAGGTAAAAGAGAAGGCCCCAGGAAAATAGCTCAAACATCATGGTTGGATCACATTATATGATCCCAAATTCCAACCTAAGAATGCCACCTGCAGAAAGAAGCATAGAGAATAACTTGATTGTCTAAAGCACACCTGGCTGGAATAACATCTTTGAAAACGAAACTTGAGGAGGTCTGTTAGTTACAGCCACGGGCTTGGTTATAGTAATTGGAATTCTGAAAAGAGGACCACGCCATGGTGCTTTGCAGTCAATACCATAGACCTCATAATAATGCAGACCATCATTTAAATCGGTAGGATCCACAAATATGCTGAAAGTAGAAGATAACTTGTAAGTCATTGATAAGACAAAACAAGAAATTAGCATCACTGAACACAACTCTGTTTGATAGAGTACATAGTATGTGTCTTGATTTATGCACATGTTTCTGTTACTAGTTTCTGTTCATTGTAATCTAGAATGTTCCTAAGTCAGTTAATCAGCTGGTGTTCTGTTAGAATGTTAGTTAGTAGCACCGCAACTGTAAGTTAGTTAGAAGCTTGTTGAACAAGCTTAAATCCTGTAAAAAATGAGAATCAGAATAGATTACTCAGTTTTATTTTGCAAAGATTTTCTCTCAGATTCTCTCTCTCTTTAGAACTCTTTTACTGTTGAAATAAAAGAAGGAAAGAAACATACACTACTGCTGGAAAAACTAGGTTTAAGCAGAAAAGTTTAAGGATGACTGATGTCAAAGATTAGAGATTATAGTAAAACAATTTCAAGGACAATAAGAAGTTTGGATGAAACATATTCCCTTGAAAGTACCATGGCCTTTTTTTTCACAAAACAGCTATGCCTAGTTTTATTCTTGGAAATGGAAAGCTCATGTTACCTAATAGTAGTTTAAGACCAAAATTATGATAGTATAAAATAAACAATGCTTCACAAATATTCCCCACAAAGGGATATGCTCGTGAATAATGCCTTTATTGTAAATAAACAGCCATATACATAATATCCCTAACCCTAACTTAATATTAAGAATATTACCCGTATGTATAACTTTGCTTATAAAAAAGGTGGTAGCAGTGGAAGAATTCACTTTTAAATTTCTTTAAATATATGCATTAAAATGGAAATAAAAATTTTCAGGTTATTCAAACTCTGTCAGAATGTACATGGTTATACATATATAAACATTATCATCACATTGTATCAATATCCACCTCCTATGCACACTAATTCTCTGTTTGGATTAGAAGTGAAATAAAGAAGAAATAAGAAGCAAATAAAGAGGACTGATAGAAATAAAGGAGAAATAAGGTAGAAAAGATATGTTGTTTTATTTGGATGGATAGAAAATAAGGAAAGAAGTGGAGAAATTTCTTTCTATTTGTTTGCATGAGTGGAAAAAAGAATGAAAAGAAATAAATTAATGGTATGAAAAATATTTTAATATCAGTTAAATTAAATTTAAACCCCAAAAAAATAAACATTTTACTCTATTATTTTTTTCTTAACATAAAATTATTTATTATTTTTTAATTTTTTATGTTCTAAAAAATTATTTAATTTTTTATGAAAGAAAAAAAAAATGAAAAAGAGAAAGATCATTTCTTCCCCATTTCATGTCAATTTGGGGGGAAAGTTTTTCATATGGGTCCCATATATACTTCCCTCCTTGTTTCTCCTCTCAAACAAACAGTGAAAATTTGGTATTAGTTGAAAGAAAAAGAACTTTGATATATTCAGTATGTCAATAATACATGCTCTAATCTCCCTTTTATAGGGCAATCAACTAAGCCTGAAACAGGAAAAAGGAAACTACATCATCCTAAAAAGGGAAATAAGGAAATTATATAAAATAAATAAATAAAATCAAGATACAATGAGATATTTTTGTATATCCTAAAATATCTACTATATTTACAACAGTATTTCTATCCAATTTTCCTCATTTTCCATTTCCTTCCTCTCTATTTCCATAGAAACAATGTGTATATGTAATCCAATCCAAATTATCCAATCCTATTCTCAACTTTTCTACTTTTCTTATCTTAATTTAGGTTACAATAATACAGTCATCAGACTTTAATTGGTCCATCTAGAGTAGTTTCCCACACTACCAAAATTTCCACTCAAACATGGGTGTAATTTGACTTTAGAGGTCTAAACATGATTCCTAAACATAATGGGACTAAACTATAAATACATGATTAGAGCATCATGTACAGTTGTACAGTAATGTATAAGAATGCCCCAGCTTCTAACTCTTGTTAGTTAGCCTTATATCACCAATGTGTATCATTGTTATTGGGCCTTGTAGTTAGGTCATTTGGCCTTGTAATCAGGGCAGCTATAAAAATAGCTGAACCCTCTCCTTTGTAACTAACTTTTTCAGAAATACAAAATTCAGTTTTTCAGTTACATTTCAGTTGCTCATTCTCTCTCAGATATCTACAATTCATTAATATATTTTTAGTCCTATATCAGAAATTTTCAATTAAAAAAAACATTATGACCCTATAGAAAAACTAAACATGGTAAGGCCTAATGATTTATTAAAATTCCATAGTTATCTAAATTTGAGGGTGTTGCAACATACACTTAGAATGAAAGGATAATGATAAAGGACAGCTGACTAACTTGAAGGTGCGACCATTATGAGTGAGCAGTAGATACTTGGGAGCTTTCACAATTGTCTTATCTGAAGAGTGTAACTCAATGCACTCCTCAAACACAGCCAATTCTTCAAGCTTGTTGGCATCTTCATGAAACTTTGGATCAACTTGCACCATCCACTGTCAATAAGTACAACAAATTATAAACAAAATTACCAATTGAGAGCACAAAGGAATTACTTTATAAATTATTGTATTGTTAACTGATAACCAAGATTCATTACTGTACTGTTAACTGATAACCAAGATTCAAATATGCATATAAACAAGTGAACAACGACAACAGAAGTCTTATCCCACTAGGTGAGGAGATTCAAATATGCATAGATCTGATAAGATATATGCATGTAGAAATCTGAAAGCAACTACTACCATTACCAGCATAAGAAAAATCACGAGAGTCATCAGTTTTGCAATATACCTCCTCAACAATTTTTCTAACAAACAAAATATCAGCAAACGCTACTTTTTTCCTTTTATTGTACCCTATAAAGCAAGGTAAATCAATGTTGTTTGTCAAATCAGCAAATTGTTATTTTCTGTCCAAGCATGATAATTAGATACAATTATCAGTCATCACTCATCAGTTATTTGTTTTCCCACATTCCTATCTTTAATCCATTTTACAAAAGACTCCAAATATGCTCCAATCATCAATGCACACCAAATGTAAGAATGATCTCACCTCAGTAGGTTGTCGGCAAGCATTAGCCTCCCTCAAGTAGATGCCCCGTGATGAAGGATCTGCCATCAGCAATCATATAAAGGGATATAATTGACATTTAAAATACATGCTCTTACTTTAGCATAAGATTTTACTACAATCTATATGAACAATCTTCCTCCAAGTTACATGTACACCATCTTCATTTTATTTTATTTTTTATTTTTCTCACTCCAAAAGTAATTAAGCACCAACTCCGTAACTCATCAGTTTTATCGCATTACTAAAACATGATTAATACAGCAGCTGCACAAAGGTAAAAGACATCTTGTCCTATTTAGAAGTAAGTGCTAGAAATATTTAGCCGTGCAAAATTTATGAACATGCTTGGTTGTACCAGTTTCTTCTTGGCCTGTTATTCTATTCCTCTGAATTTTCTTTCTTAATCCTGTCAGTTAGATTGACATGAGT
Source organism: Spatholobus suberectus (assembly GCA_004329165.1). Lineage (NCBI taxonomy): Eukaryota > Viridiplantae > Streptophyta > Magnoliopsida > Fabales > Fabaceae > Spatholobus > Spatholobus suberectus. The sequence continues at coordinate 15,953,514 of CM014735.1, forward strand.
TCTGCACCTGAATTATAATATGAATTCAAATTTATTACCAATATCGAAGCAAACTAGAACCTAACTGTGATCAATAAAGAACTTATTGCTGGTAATATATGGATTAAGAAAATGTTTTGATCATGCATCAAATAATTAGGGGATTAAAGAAAGAAACTAATCAATAAAATGGTGAATTGGATATTGTACACGTGCCCAAAAGCTGAAGTAAGGCATATGAGCCATCAACTATATAATCAAGATATTTCCATCTTTAGTGCTTTTATGAAATATGCATAGATTACAACAGTAGTTTGGTCTTTTTATTATGAGAAATTCTTCTTAACATAACACTTGCAGTGACACCAACCACACCTGTGTAGGGTGGCAAATTACGATGTGCATGCAACTGGCCCCACAGCACCCAAACATAACACTTTATAGGTGTGATGATGCATGTGCAAGTGCAGGTTGATGATCTCCTACTATAGGTGCCATACAACATTAGGACATGATACAGTTACAAGATAGTTTTACTGAGATTTTTTATATTTTTTGCTAATAATAGTTATCCTACAAATGGTGCTACTATATTAATCTTAGGGAAATGGTGAGATTTGTAGTCCTTTTAGTACAGTAAAACCTTCCAAAGTTGTTCTCGTTGTGCCCCATTGAAACTTTCTAAGAAACTTTCAAACTTACATATTACACATGCTTCATATTTTACACATGTTACAACAATAACAAATAACAGAATGTCAGAAACCTTTTTTCCATAATTAGTGTAATTATCTATATTACACAACATGACCATTTGTACAAGCATGACTAAACAACTACGGAAAGTCAAAAGATACCAATTTCCTGCTTCTTGTTTCTCATAAAGGGAAGGCAAAATGTCCAGGGGAATTTAAACTCACTTGTTTTCCCTGATTGTTTGATATTTATTTGATACCGAACACTTGGAATATTTTGAGACTGCTGTATATATTCATAACTCCTGTCATCGAGTATTTGATTTAAGTCAATAACAAATCTTACACTACGTGAATACCATTTACTAAAATTTCCATGAAAGCAAAGACTTGTAAAAATATCCTACTTGTCAACTTGCATAAGCCCTTGCCCAGTGGACAATTTATCCTCAGGTGAATCACCTATGGGAATAGATGTATTCTCAAGGGCCTTCCTCACACTATATGGACTCACAGGAATTCCCTCAGCCTGCATGTAGAACATACAAATCAGAAAATTATGGATATGTGTGCAAAGTAAAACCAACTAAATCATACAGTCTAAATAAGAATCACATCCAAGAACCTTCATAGCACTTATGAGCAATGCAATTCCACCACAGGCTGATGGAGATGCCATTGATGTCCCATTCATAAGCATACGCCGTTGAAGAGTCCATGTAGGGACAGGAGCAACAGCGCAACCAGGAGCACTTACACAGACACCAAGATCTCCATCAGCTGTTGGTCCGCGGCTAGACCTGTAAATCATTTCCATAGATCATGCAATGATAATGATGCAAACCCAGAAGAACCAAGTTAAAGATAAAAGGATATAGGAAGTCATCCAATTAGAAATTCACATAGAACAAAATATACCAAGTGTATTCAAGCCCCTCAAAAGGAGGTTCAACAACACAATGAGCACCAGCTGCCATAGCAGGAGAAACATAAGCTCCAACACCTATAATATTTGAAGATGTACCACCAGGTGCACCAACAGTGCTCAATGCTGGCCCACTATTACCAGCACTGCTCACAAATATCAGACGATGCTTGTTTACTGCCTAGATATAAATCATCCAGAACATCCAAGTTTAGAGAACAGTAAATAACAAAGGAAAGATATAACTGGCCCATTTAAAATGGAAGTCTTAGAAGATACTTCATTCACAAGGTCAACGAACCGTCCATAGTCTGGCAGTGATGTAGGCTCACCATAACTCATGTTGATAAGATCACATTTATGCTGCAAAAGAAATGAGACAAGGCCATCACTACAATGTGATAATCATGTCAAACATCAGAAAATTCTAAAACAAAATTGGTTATGTCAAACACAAATATTAAAGACTAATCAATATCAAATGTTGAAATCTGCAGGATAGTCATGCAATGAAGAAAAAATTATTTGAACCACCTCCACAGCGGCTATCAGTGCCCGAGTCAAACCAGTTCCAGTTTCCATTGAACCTAAGCGAGAGTCCCCAATTTTACAAGATATTAATTGTGCTCCAGGTGCAACTCCATTCAACAAAGGTTCCTATCAACAACACTGTATATTATAATGTATAATGCTTTTCATAGGAATTTCACTATAAGGATAAAACTATATCTGTACCTCTGGGTGGCATGCAGTAGCTATACCAGCAACATGGGTGCCATGAGGGGAGCTATCTGTTACCATACTTAAGACATTTCCGTCATTATAGACATTCACAACATATGTACAAGCATCTAATTTGCTGAAGATACCATACTTCTTCTCAGTCCTGAAAAATAGGCTATAATAGTTATTATTCAAATCATTTTAAATTTTAATGCCTACCATGCTAATTAGAACTAAAATGTTAATTGCTCCAATAGCTAAACCACATTAATTTGAACAGTGCCAATTGACTACTTAATTCAGAAACATCAATCAAGTATCAACAACTACAATAAAGATGGGGGAACCGCTGCACTTTTCCTGCTTAATTGCCAGGTAACTAATTTTCTGGAAAATTACAATTTCTTTATTTTAATTTTTCCCAGAATTATTTGTGATGTAGAGATGAAAGTGTTGAGGTGCTTTGGAACAGCACCTATTGAAGAGAAGATGATGGAGATAAGAACTTGGATTGAGGGGGTATCACTGGTATGGTCATGTGAGAAGACCAATAGCAGCTCCAATCAGAAAACTTAGAAAAGTAAATCAAATAGAAAATAGTGTTATTAAATAAGGGTAGAGGAAGATCTCATAAAACATTAAGAGAAGCTATTAAATAAACCATGCTAGAAATGGTTACCAAAAAATAATAAAATTAAATAAAAAATTATCTTATATAGAACCCAATGGCACATTGATCAAGTAGCTGTCTAGTGTATTAAGGCTTGGTTGTTATTGTTGTTACATTTTTGTTCAATGATACAAAAATTAGCAAGACACCTTAAAATCCATAGAAAAAAATATGATAAACAGAGAGCTGCTGTTTCTAGAATTTCATCAAAAACAGTTCAAAATATTATGTAATGTGTACATCTCAAAAATTTTCAATTGTTTCAGAAGAAAGAAATGATTTAAAAATAACACAAGAATTCCATGCATCAAATGCAAGTCCTACTCAACATTTATTGAGCTTCAAAAGATAATTTAGTCCTTTAGAAACTATATATCAATGGCAGGCTCAACAACCACTAAACATTTCCTTTTAAAACATGTTGTACATCATTATGCAGCATATACACCCCCATACACCATTATGCAGCACACTTTTTTTTCAATGCAAAGAAAAAAAGTAGAATGGGGGCAAGGGGGACAAAGAGGCATATCATGACAAAGTGAACTTTGATTAATTTGTAATGTGTAACTGTATAGGACATGGAGACTAAAGCAATAAATTCATTGATCAAAAATGAGTATCTACCAATTTCACAACACATTTCTGCACAAAAGCAATCAACTGAGATTAAAATTTTAGAATAAATAACATCAGCAACCAAATGTACCTATAATTAGTCAAGGGTACAAAGTTAGCAAGCTTCCCACAATCTGGATCATCCTCAAGACACTGTGTGTCAAGAGCAACCCTCCAAACCTCTCCATCAAACCATACAACAGCATCTATGGCAGGCCCTTTATCATCATAACTCTAAAACATAAAACAACATTGCCATTTTAGTAAGTAAACTCAATTGAATAAATATTGAGCGAGATCAAGAGGTAAGTAAACAAGCACAACACAAGTACAGAAGTCTTTTTAGTGAGAGAGACAAAGATGAAGCAGAAATTGTGTTCTGTGGAGAATGGAGTGCTTCCAAGTTCCAACATTATTTCACGTAGCAACAAATGTTTTATCAAAATATTATCATTGCTACTAGTTATAAGCATCATTAATAGCAACAAGGCTACTATTGGAAAGTCACCTTAATTGCAGTCACCACTAGCCTACCATAATTGCAGCCTTGAGGGAGTGTGTTTAGTCTCACATCAACTAAAGATATGACCAATGTAGTCATTATAAGGCTTGGGCAATCCTCACTTTACAAGCCAGTTTTGTGAAGTTAAGTTAAGCCCTAAGCTCAAATTGCAAAATGGTATCAAAGCCTATCCTAAATCCATTTTTGGGCCACCTGCATTGCCCCGCTTCTAGCCCATATCCCTAGATATGAAGGGGTGTGTTGGAAAGTTGCCTTAATTGCGATTACCCCTAGCCCGCCTTAATTGCGGCACCTTTGGGGGGCTGCCTTAATTGCAGCTTTGAGGGGTTGTGTTTAGTCTCTCACATTGACTAGAGATATGGCCAATATAGTCCTTATAAAACTTGGGCAATCCTCACCATATAAGTCGATTTTGTAGGGTTGAATTAGGTCCTAAAACCCAAATTGTAAGAGCTACCTTCAACCCTAGGGAGGGGACCCATGGACCATCATAAATTTATGGATCTTGCAAATGATATGGTGTGGTCCATGGTTCCCCCGAGGGGTAAACATGAAAGAACCTGTTACATATAGCACATCAGCACATGTAAATATTAATTTTAGCAAAAGTTAATATCTGTATGATTTGATTATGAATAGCATTTATGAGGGGTATTATTGTACAGTTACCGTTGTCAATATAAATATACATGTGTCGTCAACATTTGACACACAATTACAAAACCTAATAGAACCATAGACCACAATAACATGGACAGACAGCAGCAGAACTACCTTCCCCCAGGCATAATCAATAACGTTGCATACAAAATCACCAATTCCACAACAAATATCACATGTAGGACCATTAGTACTATCACAACCATCATGGCAATTTCCATCCTTGCTTTATTTGAAGCAGTACCCATTTTTCTTTGGCTATAGCAGTAGTTCACTATAAAAACCCCGAACGTTGTCATCCCAACTAAGTGAGAAACATCATTGCTATTAGCATTGCCAAACCTAATACATGACAGTATGACATCATAGACTCTGAAATCACTATGACACTATCCATCGGATATTCTTGAATTACCAGTTCTGAGAGGTAACAATTATATGAAAAGTGACAAAAGTAGGCACGGCAGGAGCACAAGATAACTCCTAAACAACCCTAAAAACGCCAAAACAAAGAAACAAAAGAGAAAACATTAATTCTGTTATTTTTAGCATGCATGTTAATAAATGCCAAAGGTCAAATGCAATTATGTTCATACTGCAATTAAGCTTGCAATTATGCTGTAAGTTAGATTCTAATTAGCCCCTTTATTACTTTATTGACTTGGTCATGGTCACACTATAAAAAGAGATCAGTGCACAGTGCATAACACAGAATTTCATCTAAACTTTGCAGTTCCTCAATTCCTCTCCATACCCATTATAGACGCTCCCATGAAAAAAGTCATAGACCAACACCCCCAGTGAAGGAAAGAAAACAACTGTATCCCATCAAAAGTTAAGGGTACAGAAATACATCATTCACCACCAAAACGTTACCATTTTACCCACAATATTATATTTCAAACATCAAAAATATGTTCAGCAATACAGAAAATATGAATGTCATATAACTAAATGGATAAGTACATGTTTCATGTTTCAAGGAGTGGAAAAGGAAGCACTAAACAGAACAACAAAAGTTCATAACAAGTTCAGCACCCACCTCAGATTGCTTCCTCAGAAGATCAAGCCTATTCTGGAGATCTTCACGAACCTTTTTAAGTTTAGCGCCCTCCACCTTGATGTGTTCCTAGAAAAGAAAATGCATCACATGTTGAGTTACATGGAATAGAAGATATAATGGAATGCAAACAAGCACATTATATCTAGAGAAGCATTCTATCTGTTCACAAAATTAGAAGAAATATAATCTGGTAACTAAAAAAAAATCAAAATAAAGATTTCATCTTTGTACATGAGTAGCCAAATGGAAACAATCACGCTTCTCACAATGCTAATATAAATTCAAAGGCTCCATTTAATCTTTCTTTCTCTGTTTTATTCTCTTCTACTCTTAAGGGTATGAAGCAATTTTTCTGTTCAGTATTTGCAGAGAGAAGAAACTAGAAAAATCGTAACTTGCTGAAACATAACAGGAAATGTATACATGTCACCAAAAGGAAGGAAACTTCCCTTTCATTTTCCAAGAACACAGTATTCAAGTTATGCATACAAATAAAAAGGAGAAACAAGAAAGAAAATACTAAGAAAACAAGAAATACATATTAAAAAAATTAACACAACACATGCAGCAGCTTGCTTCTGCAATATTTAATGCCCGGGGCATTGTTGCCTACTAAATAAAATGTTAAACTGTTATGGGTAGATCATGCGTGTGAATTGAAGTAATGGCATATATAAGAAGAATCAAGTAAATTTTACAATTAACCTGATCAAAATTAGTAAGCTGCTTTACAGCCTTTGCAATTTCCTCCTGGTTTTTCTCATCCCGCTTTTTCTTTCTTTCTTTCTGCCAATGAAAAATTTAGGACGAGAAATGGGGAAATTAGATCTATTAGCCATAGGTATGAAGTCCAAAGAGCAACTATAATATTTAAAAAAGGTTTAATGCTACCTTCAAACGAGAAGTCAAATTTTCTGTAAAGAGCTCATAAACCAATTTATAACCCACATGCCAGTCACCAGAGGGATTTTTCCATGAAGTATTGATAACCAAAGATGCCCCTGTACAAATTTTGCGTGAACATTTGACCGAAGAATTTTATTTTTTTTTCTTCCTTCTTCCTAGTCAAAAAGAAAATTCTTTTACTAGGAAGAAGGAAGAAAGAAAAATAACAGAACATAAGAATGATTAAAGATTATAGATATTTGCATACTAAGAGAGCACATAAAAAAAGTTAAAAAAACAAGAACACCACTATTGAGAGGGAGATTAGAAGGTAAAAGAAAAAAATGCTTCATTACTAATAATATTAAATAATGTGAAGAATAAATAAGGATTATAGGCACACATCACTGACATCAGAATAGTTGAAGTAGGCTTAAGCTCATAGTTTGTCACTTCATTCAGGTACTAGAAATCAAGTATTCACTGCACATATAGTTATGGTATTAATTTGACTTTGATCAATTACTTTAATTTTATTTTAGTCATTCTTTTCACATTAAAAAATGAGAAGTGTGAAAAGCCCACAATTGTCACTTCACTAATCCAATCAAGAATATAAGACTGATAATAAGCAGCTTGCAGTCATCACAAGCAATGCATGTAAAGATCTGAAGTTTTGTTGTTCCAATATCTATGAAGGTACTTGCAAGTTGCAAATAGTACAATATATTGAAGAATTTTTTACCACAATTTATTCTGTAGCACCAACCTGAAGGCCCTGAAATACAACCATCAGCATCAGCCTTCACCACCTTTGAGGTATCGATATCTCCACTACCAGTGCTGGCGGGAAAAATAAAAAAAGTATCATTATTTATTGGTAAAGCAGTAACATATAGCAGATATAAAAATTCAACATCAATTAGCTTCTACTTACCAATCAAGAATATCAAGAATTTTTGGTTTCCCATCGGAGGTAACTTGTAATCCAGCAGCAGCCGGGTCTACCCCAGAATCTGAAAACATGCAGCTCTTATGATTAAACTCATTTATCATATGAAACAGTACAGCAGTACCAATTACCGCATAACAATATCAGAATACAATCACAACAGCCATTAGTAAATGAAACCTTTTGAAAGAAACAAATTAGATTAGTACCATGCCAGTGACAGAACTATATGGTGAAAACTGCATCTATGAAAAAATTATAATCAATAAAAAGGAAGCAAGGTCAGTTCTACGGAAGACTCTAATGAACAGAAAATCCCCCCCCCCCCCCCCCCTCAAAGCACAAGAAAAGACAAGGCTGGATATAAGGAAACAAGAGTAGCAAACTTAATAATGCATGCATGTGCCACGGATGTAACAAATCCCAGTCATTGAGATATTGACACAACACAACACAAAAAGCTTATTACTAATTTTGTTCAGAAAAGAAAAAACTTTCTAAAGCACTTATAATTCATTATACTAACCAACTGATTTTCAAGAAGGCATCAGGTCAACAGTTTATATCCTTTCAAATTCATCGTGATTCTTATATTCATCCCATGCATTTGCATCAATAGGCAACCATGTGATGTGCTTGAAATGGAGACACTCACTTTCTAACAACTACTTTGCACTCCAACGAGTTTTTCTTCAAAAAAAAATAAATAAAAAATCAGAAAAACTTCCTATATTACATCACCTCGAAACATATTTCAAAACAACAGGAAGATTTTTTTTCTATTTTCAATGCCAATAAATAGTGTACACACTGTACAGAAACAACTAACACAAAAGCAACCTTTCAAGAATTTTCAAAAGAAAACTGATTTTTTATTTTTTTTTGTGAATGCTTTTGCTTATAGTTAAAGTTTTTTTGTGATCCTTCAAAAGAAATTTCACACTTATACAATGACATCCAATAACTACAGGTTCATATTGTGAATGATTTTTGCTTATATGAATCTACCTTTACCGCAACCATCTTCTGGGAACACAGCATCAATCATATATATCATCAAACTGACATAACCCATCCACCAAACCAAATGAAAGATCACCACTCGGATTCAGACTCCAACCAAGTCACCAAATTTGATCAATATACAAGCAAGGAAAACAGGTATAATTTAATTTATTAATCAAACCAACTGATTCCAACACCCAACTAGTATGTGTACATCCATGAAGCTAAAAGCACTAACTTTTCAGTCTCCTTCAACCTGAAAAAAATGGGCAACACTCACATTTCCCTATCTCCCTATAATACCATCAATTCAAGCACAACCACCAAATTTTCTTCAACCATATCCACAGTTACCCAGTACTCAAATTGGAACACCAACACCAACCCATGTTCAATATCTACCACAACAACAAAAAAGGAAGAGCTTTATGAAACGGGTACCGAAGATAGCGATGAGAGCACCGCGCCCATCGTAGTGTGGATGAGAATGGAGGAAACGATCTGCACCAATCTCTGTCTTGGGCATGAGAGAAGCGAGGAACGTGGACTCGTTCAGCTTCGAGTTGCGGAAAGAGGCATCGTTGTTGTTGTCGCCGCCGCCGCCGCAGAGAGAAGTGCAATGCATTGCCTTGGGGACAACCCAATTGCTTCTTCTGATGGAGGAACTAGGAGTGTGTTTTCTTTTCTTGCTGTTTTTCTTGTTGTTGAGCTTTGTCTTTGTGGGGTGAAGGATGGTGAGAGAGTGAGAGGGCAATGTGGGGGGTCTGAGTAAGAGATTGTGTTGGTTATGCATAACGCGGTGGATGGTGTTTTGGTAATTTCGGGAGAAAGGGTGGTGGTGATGGTGTTGGGGCTGTGGAGTTTAAGGACTCGTCATGGCACGGGGTGGATAGACACTAGATAGGATAGCTAGATGTGATTTGAGTGGTGCGATTTTATATGTTTTTTGGGAAATTATTTAGTTTTGCCCCTTGATTGATGTTTATTATTTACAGTTTACAATTAGCATAAGAATTAGGAAATAGGATTGTTTAACTTACCCTAAATAAAAATAAGATTTAACAACTCTATTAAAGATGATTAATGTAATTTTTATATACTTAAAGATGATTGGTATAACATAAAAAATTATACTAATTATTTTTTATGAGATTATTTAATCCCATTTTTACTTGGGATAAATTAAATAATCCCTTAGCAAATAGTAACTTCCCTTGTAGCAGCTTACCATAGTTTATTGGCTTAAATATGTATTAAGTCCTTGCAAATATGACTCAGTCTAGTTTTAGTCATTGTACAAAATTTTGTTATTTTTAGATTTTTGAAATTTTTTAGTCTTTATCATTAACTATGGTTAATTTAGTGTTGATACAACTAACAAAATAAAATATATTAATTAAGGTAATGAAAAATATTTTAAATTAAGATAATTAGATTATTTTAAGTGTGTAATTCAATTAAGTAATGTATTTATTGTTTCATATAAATAAGACAATTACATATAATTTAATTTTATAATTTATTTTTAATTTTTAATATATTATGAATAGTTATTTTTAGTGCTTTTAATATTATTCTTACTTTTCATTTTACTAATTTATTTTTAACATTATAATTTTTTAAAAAAATTATAATTTACTCATACTTTTATAATTTATTTTCAATATATTAATTTGATGTTATTTTTATATTTTAATTCATTAATTTTGACTGATTATATTATAATTTTTAATATTTTACTATAAATAAATTATAAAAGTAAATTATATGTAATTATCTTATTTATATAAAATAATAAATACATTAATTAATTGAATTACACACCTAAAAATAATCTAATTATCTTATTTTAAAATATTCTTCATTACTTTAATTATCTTAATTAATATTCTTTATTTTCTTTATTATATCAGCACTAAGTTAACTAGAATTAATAATAAAGACTAAAAAAGAATATTAAAAAAATGTCAAGATCTAAAACTAGTAAAAAATTTGCAAGACTATAACCAGAAAGAGCCATATTTGCAGGACTTACATATGTTTTAAGTCTATTGTATTATTTTATATTCATATTGTGTGCAACTGGATACAAAAATGCCCAACGATACCGCAGCAGCTATACGGGGCAACGCATGACTATTCTTTTATTAAACGCCATTGAAGAAGCTTATCCATCGATGATGCAGAAGCAGAACATTCCAAAGCTACCGTGCCACTACTCCCCCCTGTTCCTAGTGACTCGTAACGTTGGACAAGACAAAGGTGACGAGAGCAGCAATGAACTCCTTGCGATTGTATAATTTTGTTACCTAGTATATTACAACACAAGATTTATTTTAATCGTAAGTAAATTATTTAGACGAAACTCTAATTTAATTAGAAAATAATACCAAAATTTTTTAACATATTACTTTTAAGTTTTACTCTTATTAATTTAGAGTTTAATAGTCATGTATCGTCAGTATAAAAATTTTACACTGTCAACTAATTAAAATTTATTATTGATATAATTTTTAAAATATTTATTATAAAAGTCAACTTACAATAAATGATAATTTATAATTAAATGACAATATAAAACTATTTTACACTTTTAATGTTTTTTCATTAATTTATATCTGATTACTTCTTGAGTACTTTATTACATTTACTTGCAGTTCCAACAAAAGTCAAATTGATTGAATCATGAATTGGTTTAAGGAATATTTTTATCCTGTTCATTGGTCAGAATTATTTCAGCCTACGGTTCATGGGTTTCGGTGGCTACAAAAAAGATGCAGAGCAGAGCAATTACTTTTAAACTTTGGATTGTAATTTGTAATACCAGAAAGGCCGTACGAATGCAATTGAGCGCAAATGCAATGTCATAACTCAAACGGCATCAAAACTCAAAAGCCATAACGCTTTTCTTTAAAATAGAAGCCGATGCAGCATTACGCAGATCAACCTTTTCTTCCATCAAATAATCTTTCCACCTTTCCAAAACTGTCGACACGTAAGTTCATAAAACCCAAAAAGGTATGAAGATAAAAACCCCTTATCCCAATCAAGAAACCATGGTGCAGCAACCATTGAAATTTAACCATCCGAAGCCGTTTCTTGATTTTCTTTCTTCGTTCCTCTGCTCCTTCTTTTCTTCCTCTTCTCTCTTTCTTGTTCTTGCCATAAAAGAATGTTTGAAAAACTTTGCGAAGGACTTACAATTTTTAAATTCTAAAATCAAGAGGTAATGTTACTAAAATAATTAATTAAAAGAAATGCAAAATCAAAAACGGTCATCAAACCCTAATCGATTCCTCGTCGCTTGACCCATTCACACGACAAACCTGAATCTTCAATTGCCCCCCAAAACAATTGTGTGGTATTCCTCAAGTGAAATCAGTAGAGCAATTAGGTGAGAGAGATCATCAAGAAATCATAGGGTTACACATTCGCCTGCGGCAATCGACAAAACGAAAGCCTTAACATCTGAAGCAGAAGCATCGTCGAAGGAAGGACAAATAATGGAGAATAGAAACAGAGTTATATTTATAACCAACGGATACTGCTCCTCTTAATCTTCATTTGACTAACCGACTTTCCTCATTTCTTTTTCTTTTTTTTCTTATTTTAATATAACCATTTATAATTGATGATAAAAATTATTATTATTTTATAATTTAGAAATAAATTGAGCAAAAAATATAAAAAGAACTCAGGAAAAGTTAATGTTGAATGAGAATTAAAAATAAAATAAAATTAAAAGTGTAAGAATCGAAAGAATTTGAAAGGAAATAAAATGTTAATTTTTTTTATTTTCGTAGAAAAATAATTATTTTTAACTGTAAGATATTTAAATAAAATAAAAATATTAAAATTACCTACACAAATGTATTTACTAATTTGCATTTTTAATATTATTATTAGAGCTAAGAATATATTTTTGCACTCTAATTTTTATAATTATTAAAAATATATATTAATTATTATAATAACTAAATAATTTAAATTATAATAATTATTAAATAATAAAATTTAAATTACACAATTTATTAAAATATAATTTTATTTTTAAATTTCTTGTTTTTATGATTCATATTGTTTTTATATATTATTTGAATTAAAATAGAATTAACAAATTATATGTGATTTATTTAAAATTATATATAAGTAAATTAAATTTTAAAATAAAGGTCATTGACTTTTACAACTCCAACAGGGATGAAGTTGTGTTTTAATTTTTATACCTATTTCTTCTAAATCCATCTCGTCCTTAGTAGGGGCAAGAATGGGAACATGCAAACTAGTCTTTGACTCATTCTATTGTCATCTTTAATGAGTATTGTAAGCTGAATTTGGGTCATCTAGAACATGATGCTTAACAGCATGTTTGCTTAGACTATAGTACATGGTTTCTCACATTCACAAAGAAATTATTAGTCATAGCTTTTGCATTTTAACAATTTGATGTGGTTTCTCAAGTTCATAACGTGTGTCCAAACACATCATGCTAAAACATTCACGTTGTTGGAACTTTTCAAAGAAATTAGAAATACACGTTCAAATGAGAAATTGCGTTAAACTCGAACTCAGAGCATATGTTCTACTAATTATGAAAGTTCATGTACTAAAGATTGATTACAACTATGGAATAACCTAGAATGCAATAATGGCACTCTAAGTGTATGTTTAGGAGTTAAGTTTTTTAGATAAAGATAAGGGAGGACAATTTTTTCATTTCCAATATATATTTTTTATTTTGATAGTTTTTTTAAATGAAAGAAATAAAATAATAAATTGGTGTAAATTTAATGTCCTAATCTTTTGTTTACTTTTGTCAATATTATATAACACTTTTACGATGCGTTTGATAGAAGAAAAGTTTCTTCATGCCCATGAATCATGATTCTTAGAAATGACTAAAATCTGTTTAATTGGTCATAAATATTTTTGAAAATATTTATATTTATTACTTGGGAATTAAAGATTTTTACATTTAGTTTTAATAGAATTTTTCCAAAAGCTGTAAATATTTGTCACATTAAATGAGTTAATAAAGATAATGTGATATTTTTATAGGCAATAAAACTTTTCTCCCAACTCGAAAAAGTTAGATTTCCACCTCTTCCATGAGAACAATTTCGTGAAAAAAAGGTAAAAAAAATTCTCAAAAAACAATGTTTTTTGATAATGTTATTTTTAAAACAATAAACTAAACATGAGAAACAAACATTCATACTTTCAAATTCTTGAAAAACTAAAAAAAATTCTTGTACCAAACATCTCCTTAATTTAAAAGTAAAAAAATCTACCCTCCTTTCCTTTTTCTCTCTAACCCTATGTATATTTTGGTTGAAATAGGGTTAAAGGAAATAGGAAGGAAGAAGATAGGAAAGAAATATTAGATTTTTACTATTTGTTTGAAAGAAAAATAAGAAAGATGGAAGTTATTTCCGTAGAACCCACAAAAAAACTCCCCCTCCCCCCACTTTAAGAATGAAATGGGAGAGAAACTATCTCTCTCATTTTTTATTTTTTTTGTTTTCATTTTTTTAAAAAAAATTATAATATAATTTTTTTAAAATAATAAATAATTTTATGTTAAGAAAAAATATTATATTAAAAAATTATATTCTTTAACTATTATAAATTTTTTTTGCATATAATTCATTTATTTCTTACCACTCTCTTTTCTATTCATCTAAACAAGCGAAGAGAAATTTCCTCCTTCATTTCTTTCTATTTCTATCCATTCAAACAACATATATTTTTCATTATGTTTCTCCTCTATTTCTATCAATCCTATTTCATTCTTTTCTATTTCTTTTCTCTTTATTTCACTGCTCATCCGAACAAAGCATAAAATCTCACTCCCAAACATACCCTAATTCTCACCTTGGGTTGCTATGTACTTGCTTCATTTGCTTACTGCAACTCAAAAAAGAAAACCACAAAAGAAAATGCTAGCTATATTGCCATGTTGAAAATTTTTCCATAATTAATCAAGCTTTACATTCAAGTAATATTGTTAACGCATACAAGTTATAAAGATGTGAAGAATTTGAGATGTTACAAGTTTATCAGTAATTATCATTTATTACTCACACTCAAGAAGTCACGTCTTTTCATTACATATACATAAGAAAACTTGTGAGAAGGTTGAATATCTCATCTCATCCCATCCACTCTAAATAACGAGCGACAATGAAAATCCCTAAGAATCGTATTTCTATCATACTTGGGGAGAGTTAAAAAATATTGTAATCCTATTTTTACTAAGGAAGATATTTTGTTGAATTAGGTCCTATAATTTTTTCTTACTCGCATTTAGAAAGTCTCCATGCTAAAATTCTTGATATTATTTTTCTACTATCATTCTTATTTCATTTTCATTTAGTGCATATTTTGAGTTCACAAATGAGAGAATTTAATCTATTAATTTCCAATAGTGGTATCAAAGTAATCGAGGTGATCAGGTGGCCAACTCAAACTACTAAAGAAGTACAACAAAGTTGTTAGTGGATCTAATTGGAAATCTTCATATTAAAAGTCTTTCTGAAAATATAAAGATCAAGTGGCATGTCCAGTTGATGGTAACTAACATTCGTACAAGTACAAATAGTGTCATCATCTAATACTTGTAGATGAAAGAAATAAGACTTTCGCTTGAGGAGAAACATATCATATGGAAGGGACTCACACTTGAATGAGAGATTGTTGAAATGACAAGTGTAAATAAATAAGTCTTACATTGGATAGGAATGGCAAGTTAACCAACATATAAGTGAGAATGACCCATACACCTTTTTTTTGTGTGTGTGTGTGTGTGTGCAATGGAGTTTGAACCTAAAACCCTATATAAACTACCCAAATCCCTCATCACTAGGTTGAGTCTAGTGAATTTAAGTAACACATACACTTAATATTTTAAGATTTTGGGTTAGATGAAGTGTCAAATTCACTTGTGTATCTCACCTATGGGCTGTTGATAGAAATCTCCTCGATGTCCATTGATTTACTTGAAGTGCATATTCATTGAAGTTATTGAATGATGGTGTGCCAGTACTAAGTTAAAAACGAGGGAGATGGTAGAGGGATGGAGACTGATAGCATGTATCAAGGTTCAAGACATAATGCATACAGTTGATGAGCTTTTAGACATAAGAAAAAAAATAACAAAATCCAATTGATTTTATTAAGTAAAAATATTTTTGTAATGAATGAAAAATATTGAAATCATTCAAACCACATTTTCTCTTTTGGTTTCTTAATCACCCTTTCTTGTTCCTATCAAAGAATTTTCTATCTGCCTAGCATTCACTCTGTACTTGTATGGCTTTCTACTAAAAATCCCTCTTAATCCTTTTTCAGAGAACTATAAGAGCTTCTCTTAGAGAAGCTCGAGGAAAAATGTTGAGTTTAATCTTCTAACCGACCTGCAACATTTCAAATTGAGTCAGACAATGGAGCTTAAAAGTCACCAAGATATCCAAGAGAACTAGTACATAATTTTATACAAGACATTACCTGAGCTTCTGGTATAAGATTATGACAAGTTGCATCACATGGATATGCACAGTCAATTTCCTTGCTTCTGTTTCTACTAAAATACCAATCGCCAACGGCTTCTGCAATAGTCTGTAAAAGATAGAGCAGTTTAACCATATCGCTGACTAAAAATTTGCAGGGCCGAAAGTTCAAAGATCACTTCCTTTTTAAGCGTAAACCTCAAAAATTTGGTCAAAGGATGAAACATCAAGCAACAAAATACTACAATATTGACACATAATTCAAAGATCTTATACTATTATCCTTTATAATGTAAACTCCTTTTCCTATAGTACACATATTAGGTATAATCGGTCATTAGAAGTTAGTTACTTTGTTGCACGATATAAATGTTCGCCAGACAAATTAGTTAAAATTTCACACACTAAGTATAAACAGGTTTATCATCATTTGTCGCTGTCAACGAGTACGATGGGTACCTTCTCGTTTATTCTTGGAGAATCAGCCCCAAACCATGTTTCTTGCAGTTCACTTTGGCAATGAGCAAAACATGAATTTATGAACATCCCCCCTCTTCTTGAATTCATATAGAACGGTCTCAAAGCTGCAAGCATGTCGAGCCTAAAACCTGAATAAGGTGCATTAAGCAAAATCAGTTTTATTTACATCATGAAGGATGAGTTTTGAACACATGTGGAGTAAACTACATATTTCTTTCACAAAATACTAACATGTTTATAAACGCTAAACTTCTTAAAAGGTAGAATGCGTGAAAGCTATTCCACAAACTGTGAGAAAAAACTTGAAATAGGAACCTTGCAAAGTATAAATTTGGTCTGGCGTGCACGCCGCGGGGTCCAGCCTGCAGTGGTTCCAGTGTCCGTGCATATCAGCAGAGGGTGGCACCAATATGTGATGGAACTGTTGACATTATAAGTTTTATTTATATCATAATTCGACAATTATATGAATTAAGATAATATGCAATACAGGATGTTAGAAACAAAATATGTCAAAAAAATATTACTTGGTATACATCATAGGCAGAGTTCAAGATGAAATATGGTGTTGATATGTATCTCAACACATATTGTGGAAAGAAGCACTGCATGGAAACATGACAAACGTCAAAATCTTATACAATTTTTCCTGAGCTAATGATGCAAGTTCATGGGAATCCATACCAAGTCTGGAAAGTAGAGTGCTCTGGTACAGTTTCTATTCAGGTTCTGCTCTATCCCCTGTTGCACAAGACTTTGTCATGTAAGACTGCGTTCAATGCTAAGCACTGTCTTTTCTTTCAGTTATGCAATTTGAAAATTGAATGCAGAGAATAAAAACATGTGGATTCCTTTCTCTATTTTACAAGATATTGTTGTGATGAATTACAAGAAATGAATAAGAAATATCTAATCATCATTATTTTGTAATGTTAATAAGATCTATATGTATTTGAGTACTAAACCCTAAAACAATCAACACAAAGTTACTTCACCCTTTTTTACTTTTCATGATATATTGGCTAAGACTAAACTAAGGAAAAATAAAAAAGAAATAGCACTGAAATCCATTTTTATTGACCAATTAGAGTTGTCTCCCAGGATCTATAATTGTTTCAAAGATCCAATATTCATACATTATCAGAACTTTTGAATATCAGTTAAGAAGACCTTCTGAAAATTGAAAATTTTCACATAGAAGATGTAAAATATATATTGGACATTCTAGAAATAGAAAAGCATTTTGCCTAAATTTGAAATCCATTGACATAGGATTTATTTTTTCTTTTTTTTCTAAAAAAAAAGGTGCAAATATGTGATTTAAATCTTTAGAACAAATCCATATACTCAAAATAAACCTAAAATGGAATAGATATATCTAGGGATTGGTTGTTTAAAAATGAATTATCCCTAGATACACGATACACATGACATGATATTTTATTTCAAAATTGAATCAATTTATAAAGTTTAAAAAAGACCCAAGGACGCCCTCGGCATCCAGGGGTCACGGACTAACCATAGAATCCTATTCAAAAGGCATACCACATTAGCTATCCGCTTTCAAGGTTAGACAGTAAGGATCTAAATCCACACAATACGTTGCTTATACTTTTAATAATTGGGATAGATATGCTTTGTAGTGTCTACTAATCTCTTTCAACTCATAGATGAAAATCGGATATCATATAAACCAAATTCACGTACCCGCCAGCCATTTATGCTTTCAGTTCTCTTTTCAAGAACACATTAACTATTGTCAAATGATTAATTTAAGCTATTTTTCAAATATAAGTTCGTATAGATGATGCATTTATTGAAGGTTACCTGTAATTGAACTAGACTTTTGACGAAAAATCTCATAGTGTGATTCAAACTGATGTCTCTTCTGCAAAAAGGGGGGAAGAAACGTTAATACTTAGATTTTGAAGAAATCCAGCTGAAGATTATGTTGGAATGACTCAAGATAGACTAAACATACCCGTCAAGAAAAAAACCGGCATCACTCACGCATTTAACACTAGCATTCGCTGGCAAATACTTGGCGAAGTCGTCACAATGGTGAAAGGTCGCTAAACCTCCTGCTGAGCAACCTGAAAGCAAAGCCTACACACAAGAGAGATAGAGGTATTACAAATTTCGTTTACGTCATATAATATAATTTGTTGATCACTTAAACTTATGTTCAGTTGAGACTAGAGAGAATAAACGAATGCATACTCCATAAAGGTGAAATCTACCTGCTGTGCCTTTCCCAAACCTTTTTGTAGAAGGTCGCGAATAATGGCTTCCCAAATCTTTTGGCCTTTGAAATAAAGTGTTGTTGTCTGATGTTCATCTCACAAACACGAAGAGTTACTTTATGAGCAAATTTACATGAGAAATGCTGATGAAACTCAAATGCCCGTAAAGTTAATTAACCCAATACCCTCCTGCTTTTACTGCCATTTTCCTTGGAAAATATTTTTTTACGACAAAAGCAAAACAACTTTTGTTAGATCTTTTGATTGTAGAAGAGTATTTTCAAGATACGGGGCTGTGTGTAAGAAAAAAAGTAATGAATGATAAAAATAATTACATATAATATCAATTATTTAAAATTCAAATAATGAAACTTAGCTCTTGTTTTTCTTTTTTAAAAACCAGTATTTATTCTGATTTAGCCTGAAGCCCTGAACCAATCTCCTGATTTTACTGTAATTTTGGGTTAGAATGTCTTGCATTCATTCCTCTTCCTCTATCAGAAATAATTTTCACATTGACATCGGACTAGAGATATTTTTTTTGCTCAGCAATGGCTAGTTGAAATTGGGAAGGAAACATCAAAGCAGAGAACAGAAACGAAAATTAGAAAACAAAAATATGCCTGCCTGTATATGGTATTCACTCTTCATATTAGAAGAAATAAAGAACTTGCATAATAAATATTTCGTAACAATTTTTGTTTCATAATGTAGATGGTAATATTCTACTTAATTAAAATTTTCTGTTAGCACACTTTTGGTTTGGGGCAGAATGAGTGAAAAAGAAAATAGATGGAGAAAACTAAAAAAGATATGTACCTATTTGATATGAGAAAATATTTTTTATTTAAAAAAATATCACATTGTTTTTATTTATTTCTTATTTAAAAAATTTGTATAAAAATATCTTCACTGTTTATTATACAGATATATAAAAACAGAAAATAAAATAAAAATACATCTTATAATTATTTATAAAAATAAAAACATTTTTAAATCAAATAAACTAACATTTTTTACTGTATAATTCAAGGAAAAAAAATAAAGAGAAAAAGGAATCTCCCGAGGCCACAAAAATATTTTCTCTCCTTGAGAAAAAAATGAGAGAAATTATTAAAATAATATATTTACTCATATAATCTTTATTGTATTAATATTTGAAAAAATAAAGCAATCATTTAATATCGTTATATTTTCTTTTTTCTTATTTTTTCCTTGATCTAAAAAATAATTTTTCTTTATCTAAATAATAAATATAATTTTAATTTTTTCCTTATTTTTATCTTTATTTTTATTTTATTTTTCTCGCTTTTGTTCCACATTCAAACTAACTAAGCTAAATTTAGCCTAGCTAATAATTAAACAGATTAAAATAAGATTTAACATCAAGATTTTGGACATAAAAAAATTTCAAAAAAATGTGATATGAAAATGGAAAATCTCATTTTCACAAAACATCACAATAAAATAATATACATTCTTACTGCTAATAGATATAAAAATGAAAGAAACATAGTTAATTAATTGTTATATTATTAATATAAAAGGAATAGCCAGCAACCACTTGGTAATTTTCTATAGTCTTTCGACTCTCAGATATGCGAAAATTTTTCTTCTCTGTTTAGATAAATTAATGTTTAAGTCTTTATATAAATTTAAAATTTAGTTATATTTATGAACATTAAGTTTTTATTAGTTTAATTTTTAAGATAAATCAAATGATAAGAACCAAACATGTTTATAATCAATTTTTTATCATTTTAAAATACAATACCAATATAAATTTTTAAAATATAAAAATTAATTAACATAGTCATATTAAAAATATAAAAAGTAATTAACTGAAACCTCCATTTTTAAATTCACCAAAAAAAAAAAAGAAACTTTCATTTTTAGTAAAAGAACAAATCATATTTAAAAAAAAAAAAACTAATTTCATAGTCAAAATTTGCAATTCCAAGATTTTATTCACTAATAGTCTTTTTTACAGTTTTTTTTTTTTTTGACATAATCTTTTTTACAGTGTTAAATAATTATAAAATGAATCACATGCATATAGAACTATAACAACTTCTGTATCCTTCTTTCGTTTTAATTCCTTTGTTTGGGGAGAGGCGTTGCGAAAATTACCTTGTTGGTGAACACAGCGTCTCCAGTAAATGAAGCTCCATCACAATATCTCAGCTTTACACGGTTCCAATTGTAAAAATCTGATACAGTAAATTCATGGACAAACGTAAGAATTTAATAACAAAAACACACACACACACACACGCACACAAAAAGATAAGGTCTACGGAGGGGGCCGGCGATGAAAGTAAAAAAAAAAAATCACTTCCTTTTATACATAGAGGAATGTTACTTTGTTAGAATCTATGATCTCATACATATTATTTCAACCTCCTAACCACTAGGCCAATTTTAGTGGATTAAAACTTATTCTAGTTGCTTAGACTTTAGTATCACGCCAGAAATTTCAAAAGTAAATTATTTAAATAAAATTAAAAATATATATACAACTAAAATGCTATTAAATAACTTATATAAAAGTATGTGATAATAAAATCTATGGATTTTTTTTATATATATGAATCAGCTCTCAGTTTCGACGATTAACCAACTAAAACTTTTTTGCACATTTTGTTTTTTTTTTATATATTTTTGCACAGTTTGTTTTGATATCTACAATACTTAGTTAATATTCATTTTCCTTTTTCATTCTACGAAGTGGGAAAATGTATTTTTCTTTTCACGCATGAAAAAAAATTAACAAGACAGCGTAGCGGATCTAAGCACAAGATTTATTAGTTCACATGATGCTCACATCATCCTAAATAATTTAGATAATTAGTGAGAAACATGGTATGTCCACCGACAGCTGAGCTAAAGATGATGACTAGAGAATGGTGATGTCGGGACAAAGAAAATGAAATTATAAATAAATAAATAAATATATAAAAATTTGCTAATATTCATCCATTTATATTTTAGAAAAAATATTTTAATAAGTTATGACTTTAATTTTTTAAAATATAATTTATTAAAAATTTCGTTTAAAAAATAAAGTGAATATACTTAAAAAAAAGTTTAAAAATATCCTACTAAACACTCCCAAGTGAAAAATGGAAGGTCAAAAAACACGATATTAGGTTATTAAGAAGGAGACAAGAGTCCGTGAAAGGAGAATTAGGAGGAACATGATTGATGACATAAATGTGGAGCTACATTGTGCACAACTGGATTGCCTATTTGTCGGTGAACCGTAGATTTTAAAAGCTGTGTTTCAAGGACCACTGCGACAGCAACGCTCTAGTTGGTAACGATGAAATACCGAAGAAAAAAAGAGAAGAGCGTAGAAGTGAAAGGAAGTCGTGTATTTCTGTTCGTTTGGTATCAGTGAAATACCACGGAAGTTTTTAAATTTTTTGTGGATCTCACGCTAAAAGTAATCCACGCAAATATACGCAGAAATGCGACAAAGTGCGACAAAGTGCGGCGTTAAATGAAAATTTCCGGCATTACCCTCGCTTTCTTTTTTAAAGAAAAATGAGACAGAGAGGAACAAGTATTCGAATATGTGTTATCACATATTCGAATATGTGATATTTTTTAATTTTAATAAATAAATAAATAAATACCATTATTTTAAAATCGTAAGGTTATATTTGTAATTTTATTCTTTTATTCCAAATCTCTAAAAGTCAAAAAATAAACTTTCACTCTATTTCTTTCCTATTTCTCTCCAACCAAACAACCTCTATTTCCACTCTATTTCTTATTTATTTCTCTTCTCTTCTCTTCTACCTACTTCTTCTCCCTCTATTTCTCTCCTCCCTACCAAACACAGCACAAAGGAGTAAAGTGAGAGATCAGCTAAATTGGTATCGCCTAAATATCTACTATGATGTTACATTGTTACCAAATACCATGCGACTAGTACTTACATTGTATAGTCTATAGTGCCTATATCGGTCTCATTACCCCTGAGGCAGTGAGAAGGAAATTGTATCACTTAAGGAGTTACTGGTACTTAATTATTTTATAATGGCTATATCCCCTAATGCCGTGATGAGGAATTTGAATAATTTAAAGAGATTATAGATCAAAATAATAATAATAATAATAATAAAATTAGTACTGTATATTAATTACCAATCATTAGATTTTTTTTTTGTTTATATAAGAAACCAAAAGAACAAAGTAGAAAAGAATGGATAGAAGCTAATTAAAAAGGTAGTTAGCATACATAGGAGTCAGAGTGAGAATATTATATCTGATGTAATATGATATACAAATAAAATATTTTTTAAAGTTTAAGATAGTATGGTATGAAGTAAATATTTAGTTTAATCTTCCAAAAATACAAGTGACATTATTTTAGCCTTTAAAAAAACTAACATCAATTTATATAATAGTCAGTAAAATTTAAAGATTAATATACATATACTTTCTCATTTAAAAAACAAGAGACCAAAAGGGGGAGAACGCTTCTTACAAAAATATATAGGTAACAAAAAACATTTGTGAATAAACTTTCTTTGATGATGTGATGCCATTTAATCGTTTATCATTATGTTGCTTTCAATTTTAAAATGAAGTGCGCGTGTGTGTGTGTTTTCCTCTAGAACAATTATGTACTCAGTAGTTGTTAAATAATAGAAATACAAAATTAAAAATACACAAATACTTTACAAGACTTAGATATGATCAATAACCAGCTATCTTAATATATTAAATTATAATCTTTTTAAAATGACTTGATCTCTTAGTGCATTTTCCTCTAATTATATTTTAGAATGATATATATTATTATTTTATTTTATTTTTAATTAATTATGTATATTTTTTATAATCTGAAATAGTTTCTCTTTTAACACACATTTCGATATTCTATATAAGATGATTATGTATATTGTCCTTTATTTAAAATTTTTAAAATAATTTTTAATATATATTTCAAAAAATTTACTTGATTTTAAAAATATTTCTACAATGCACAAAATATTAATAATTATTAAAATGTAACACAGTTAATGTAATAAGATAAATGTTAAAAGTCATATTATGAATATATTTTCTATTTTATTGAGTCTCTTTAAGGAAAGTTTTCAAAAAAAAAAAAAATCAAGTCAAATCAAATAATGACCCTAAAATTACGGTAATATTTTTTCAACTATTTTGTAAAATATGAATAGGTAAAAGGAAGAGAGAATAGAAATAGAAAATAAAAATATAATAAATAATGCGACAAAAATAGAAAAAATTTAAATAGTACCCAACACTACCTAAAGGCGTGCCGTGTTCATTATGTACTGGTTCTTTTAGAAATTTGCCATAGTCACCCAAACGCACGTAATTCTTCTGCTCTAATTCATATAAATGTGTAACGCAAAGTGGTTCAACAAGTTACGACCTAAGCTATAACTATTATTTACCACCCGGTATGTCCTTTCAAGAATATATTTGTTTTGTTCCTCATGTAGATTTGATGAGAATTACCCTATACATATATCATCAAACCTATGAAATAAACATATACACTATGACAATATTTTTAAAAATAGGCTTAATTATACTTTGTGTTACCTAAGTTTTATCATTTTGCAGATTTTGTCACCATATTTTTTTCTCTCGCATTTTGTCACCTTATTTTTGAAATTTTGCAAATTTTATCCAATCATTAACTGTTTATTAGGTAAAAATTAGTAAGATTGAACAAAATTCGCAAAATTTTAAAAATAAGGTGGCAAAATGAAAAAAAAAAAAAAAACATGATGACAAAATTAGTAAAATAATAAAACTTGGGTGGCACAAAGTGCAATTAATTAAACCTAAAAAATAAAGTATATTCATATAAGACACATTTTTCAATAACTTTTTTCAATTGAAAGTGACATGTTAATGCTATATCCATTTATATATTCTATTAAAACAAAGGGACAATTATCATACGAAAGAAGAAAAATAAAACAAGGCAAAAGTAGATTTAACTTGCCTGGATTAAGGGTGGCATTATTGCTTAAAATACCAGAGAACACCTCCCACTTGGTCATGTAACGTGTTGAACCCCTGCGAGTTTTGGCTCTCTCCAAGCACGATGTCAAGTCATTGCACCATCCACCTCCCTGACATGCACCATAAATTGGTGATCATCATTAATGATTTATGAATACGAAAGGGGTTTCTTCAATTGGGATTTAGGCTCCACCAAGCTAACTGAACTAACTAGCTGCTATGGTATCCACTTTGGCATTTCATTCACTCATTTCAAATTTTCATTGCTTTGCTTGCATTCAAAGTCTGTATGGAACTTTACTCTCCGACAGTACACTGTATGGATCAACCTCGCTATCTTTAACTCCACGCTTCCAAAGACACTGCTTATGAAAGTGTGGACTGTGGAATGTCTATTGTCTTTGGTCATGCTTAATTAATTACAAGACTCCTTTTAATTTGAATGTGTTTAGGTAAACAATATTTTTTGTGCAATAAGAAGAGTTAACTTAAATTAAAGGTTAAAAAAATAACCACGAAAAAAAATTAAAGGTAAAAGGAGTTAATTTTAATAATATAATTTTACGTGAATTGTTAAAATTAATTTATTTAAATACAATCTTAATTATTCATTATGATTTTATGGCCAGAATTACAAACACCATGCTGCGTGTCTAAAACTTTTATATATAAAAATTATATGTATATGATAATAAGACTTCTTAATTTAATGAATAACACTTTATATAACTTAATATTATATTGATATTGACATTATTTATTTTGAAATATATATCATAAAATATACCTTAATTTTACTTTTATACTTCTTTAATTTTACAATTTAATAATACATAGTTCTAAATTTAATATATTATCATTATACATCGGGTTTTGGAACTTGGTCACATTTAATTTGAATTCAAATATATAAAACTATCAAAATTTCAGGTGAGATAGAAATTTAAGATAAATCTACTCTAACAGTCTTATAAACATCCTTGGCAGGTGGTCACACTTAATAAAGTTAAAGAATCATCTTAATTTGAAAGTGTTTTAGGTAAACAATGTTATTTTTATAGCAAGAAGTGTTCATTTAAATTATAGGCGAAAATTTAATATTAATCATATAATTTTACGTGGATTATAAAAAATTTTCTATTTATATTACTAAAAGTTAATAAATTAGTGATGGAATTTTTTTTCTCATTGTTAATTTTGGAGTCACTAAATTTAGTGGCGATTATTTTAAAAAATATATATATATATTTAGATTCTTTCACCACTCGTTTTAATTTTTTTAATAATAATTATTTTAATTATTTATTATGAATGTAAGCAAGTATGATCAACCTGTGAATTCAGTCAACCCGACCCAACTTGAACATCTTCTCATGGTTTATGTTGGAAAATTTTATTGGTTTTGTTTTTCTTTTTACCCGACCTGACCTTATTTGGTGTGGTCTTTGAACTGTCAGGTTTCAAACTCAACAAAACCATCATGAAAGGAACACACTAGTAATTATGAATATATGGCTAAATACATGTCTCATATCTGTATAAACATTTTTTATAGAAATTAATTGATGGATTTTTATTGTAAGGAAAGAAATCGTACTAGTTAAATTCTAAAAAGTAATCGATTATTTGTTATCTACAGTAATATATATATATATATATATATATATATATATATATATATAATCACTTTTTTTCAAGAAAGAGATAGTGTATCAGTTAAATAAAATTATAAGTAATATAAATTGAGTACAAAAATCAAAATTTGAACATAAAAAAATCTGAATACAAAAAGAAGATTTAAAAATCATTGATAATTTAACAATTTTTAAGTAATAATTTTAGAATTTATTAACATATAAATAATCAATAACTATATAATCATGTATCATAAGAATAAAGAACATGTAATAAAAAAAATATCTTCACGTTTAAAAATGATTAATCAAGTTTATAATATAAAAATTGATAGTTTTTTCTAAATATTTTGTGATAAAGTCTATCATTGTAATAAAAAATGGATTATATGATTTTGATTTATAAAATTATATATTAAACTAATTGAAAATATAAGTAATATAAATTTAAGTATAAGATAGTGAATATAAAAATTAGGAAAAAATAATTTAAGAAAATAAATAGTAAAAATTTGAGAAAAGAAAGGAAATTTTAATACAGAAGGAAAATTTTAAAAATAATTAAAGTTGAGATATGAAAATTCAAAAATTGAACATAAAAGAAAAATTAATATAAAAAGAAATTTTAAAAATCATTAATAATTTAAGAATTTTTAAGTAATAATTTAAGCTTTTACTAAATTATAAAATAAATACTAGTTAACGATAAAATCATGTACCACAACAATAAAGAAAATATAATAAAATACATCTTCATGTTTAAAAAATGATTAATCAAATTTATAATATAAAAATTGATAACTTTTACTAAATATTTTATCATAAAATCTATCATTGTATTAAACTAATTGATTCTATTAATTTATTTATAATATTATTCATTAAATAAAATAAAAATATAAGGGATATAAATTTAAGTATAAAAGAATAAATATAAAAAAAATTATAAGAATCATTTTAGAGGAAAAAAAGTCAACAAATAATTAATATTTGAGAAAAGAGAAGAAATTTTAATATTAAAGAATTTTTTTAAAAGGATAAAGCTGAAATTTGAAAAGTCAAAGTTTGAACATAAAAAATTAATATACAAAGAAATTTTTAAAAAAATACTAAGTTAATAATTTGAGATTTTATTAAATTATAGAATAAAACTATGTATCACAAAATAAAGAAAATATAATAATAAACATCTTCACCTACAAAAATGATTAATCAATTTTATAATATAAAAAGAGTTTAATGGCTATAATCACAAATTACTGTTGTTATAACTTTTAAGATAATTATTGTAAAAGTCAACAAACTTATCATACATAGTGGTTTGTGATTAAATGACAGTGTAAAATAGTTTTATACCGTCAGTACATAACCTTTTTTCTCATATAAAAATTGATAAATTTCACTAAAAATTTTATACCTATGAAACTGTATCCATAAAAAAAAGACTTAATTGCATTTTGTACCATCCAAGTTTTATCATTTTGTAAATTCTGTCACTATGTTTTTTTCTTGCATTTTACCACTTTATTTTTTAAATCTTGTAAATTTTGCTCAATTATCAACTGTTTATTAAATAAAAACTCGTAAAATTAAACAAAATAAGATTTTAAAAGTAAAATAGCAAAATACGAGAGAGAAAAAATAAGGTGACAAAATACACAAAATAATAAAACTTAGGTAGTATAAAGTGCATTTAAGCCAAAAATATATATATATATATAATTATCGAATTTTTAAACTATCAAAATTCTAACAGCATATACTAAAATTTATCCGCCAATAAAGAACGACCACGTCAGCATAGAATGTGTCGTCGTTACTGTGGAGTAAAACAGCAGATTCCAGTTCCCCAAAGCTGTTCGCGCGCAAAACTCTAGGCACACGACAAAAAAGCACTGTCGTATGGTATTCCGAAACCAACCAACCAACCAGGCAATCATCACCACTTCTCCCCAACAAAACCAGAAAAACACCCTCGCCCTCGCCACTTTTCAAAAGCTACCACAAAACAACACTGTACATACTCTTTTTCAATTTTTTTAACACAATAACACTTGCAAGAAGCAAACAACTCATAGTTCATACATAACAAAAGACACATATATCATACATATTACCATATCTTTCCCATACACGTGGCCATCTTTTAATTTATTTTTCGATCTTATTTGAAGTGGGAGAGAAAGTTCAGTGAAGTGTACCTCAAATTGTAGAAGCCAGTTATCTTGGCCAGCTCCAAATCCTCTGTGCAAATGATACGCCGGTAAACTTCCGTCCAAACAAACTACAAAATTTCCGATTCTCCAATTTTTAATGAATAATAATAATAATAATAATAACAATAATAATAATAATTAATTAATTAATTAGTCGTGAAAGGAAGAAAATGAAAATGAACTTACGAGCACGGCTAGCACGAGCGTTCGGAACGAGCGTCATGTTCACGAGAAGCCTCTGATCCTCCGAGCGCACGCGCCATGGCGCCAGCGTGGTTAGATAGAAGAATGCGAAAGCCATGACGAGGTTCATCTTCAAAGAGAAGAAAGGAATCGTGTTCTTTTCTCGGATTCGGATTCCCTTGGGAAAAAGGGAATTAAGAAAGCGAGATCTAAAAACTAGCGCGCGCTAACTGCTCTGTTGTTTTGATCTTTTGCTCTTTGTCTAGACTTGAAGGAATAATGGATTCAGATGAATAGATTTTCATGATATAGTGGACATTAGGGGTATAGTGTGGAATGAACGGGGATTGGAAATCCACGTAAGTGAAATCGACGCCTCATTAATTGCTTAAACGGAACGGATAAAGGTTAATTGGCGTTGCCATCAGTATTATTATAATAATAATAATATATCGCACACGCAGAAGGTAAGAGCTAGAAAGGGACAAGGAAACCGAGAAAGAATGAAACTGGAGAATCTGCGTATGCGGAGTTCGGAATTGCGGTTTTAACGAAACGGCGTCGTTTTGGTGACTGTTGTTGGAGTTGTGAAAACAGAGGAGGGTAAGTAGTTGGAGATTGAGACGAGGTGGATGTGAAGGGAATTAAGGTGCGCGTTGTCGTATTGAGAAAGGAGGGAACTAAATTAATATTGTAAAATTAGTAAGACGAGAAGGAAGGAAATGGACGGAAGCTTTGAGTTCCAAATGTATGGAATGGACCCACCACGTAACAGAATATGGACCAAGGTGGCAACCAAACCATGTTGCTGCCGTGGGGTTTGGTGTTTGGTGTAATTGAATCTTCAAGTTATGGTTAACTTTTTGTTGCTTTCCTTTCCTCTAATATAGATATAGTAATCTAGTGCAGCAGGTAGCTGCAAAATTAGTCTCAATTTCTATAGTTTTTTATTTTTTTTTAGAGACCACATATATCTTTTGAGTTGAGTAAAATCACTATAAATCACAAAACTTTTTCTCAAAAGAATTAATGCAGCTATATATTAAGAACTCAAACTCTAAATTACTAATTAAACAGAAATAATTCTGTACCAGTTGATTCGCAAGCCGAATAATGTTTTATTTCACTTGTTTTAATGTACATTATGTGATCATTTGTTTTTAATTTTGGTTAACAATGGCAGGGTGTTTATTAAGTTTTAAAATTTAGTTTCCCAAATTAGCGTATGTAAGTTAAAAACCGCAAAATTATCACATGACTTGAGTGTGTTTGTCAATGCAAGTTTTGGAATGAGGCGTGCGTTATGGATTTATCAGTGTGGATTTCGGGTAATTGACCACTTTCATTAAGTATAGACTTATCCAGCTGTGTTGTCTTTGATAAGACGAGCCTGGAAAACGAAAGGAAGAGGGTGAAGACTTTTGTAGTCTGCGAACTAATCATGGTAGGTCCATTTTGTTGGCCAACTTGTGCGAATAACTGACTTGGTGCATGAGCGTTGGGTTGAGGGCGGGCTTAGATTAGGAGCACACATGACATGAGTAATATTTGGATCAATGATAATGATATATAATCTTTTGGGAGATTCTATTCACATTCCTTTTCTTTTTCTTTTTTTTTCCTCTGCACCCTCTTTTGCGTTTTTGTATTTTTTATTTTTTTTTTACAAAAATATCATTTTTAAAAATTAGTTTTCAAAATGTATAATAATATTTTAGAAACTAGTTTTTGATACATTTACGACTTGAAAAAAAATGATGGAATTAAATGGAAAAGATGACACTGGTGAAGGAAGAAAAAAAAGGGGAAGAAAAAATGTTCAGTAAAAAAAAAGAGAGAAAAGGAGAGGCAAAAGGAATGTATCAGTGAGAGAGGAAGAGTTAATCTTTTTCCTTCTTCCTCCTACGTATGAATGTGATGATATTTTAACTGTCAGCAAAGAATCCTTTTGTATAACTAAGTAAATGAGTTTGAAAAAGGACAATAATACATAAGTAATCTTAGTGTTATTTTTTAATCAATATTGATATTTTATGTTAATAATTGCCATCTTGATATTTTGGCTTCGTTTGTTTTAAGTTTTTAAGAAGTTATTTTAAGGATGTAGATAAAAAAATATTTTTTTGAGATTTTATCAAAAAATAAAAGTTATTTTTAATTTGGCTACAATCCTAAAAAAAATTTTTTTTTGTTAAAATATAAAATATAATTTAACTACATTGACAATATAACACTGTCATTCAATTATAAATTGTCATCTATGATAAGATTATTAATTTTTATAATAATTACTTTAAAAGTCATATTAAGAATGATTTCTAATTAGTTGATAATGTAAAAAATTTTACACTTTTTTTTTTTTTTTGGATTCATTGGAATATACAAGAAAGAAATCACCCTAAGCTAACCTTTAGAAGGAGGGTGCTTAGAGTGGGAGTAGGGTCATTCCAGATACACAAGGGTAGGAGTTGATGCACCCCCAAATTTGCAAGAATATGAGCAACATTATTTGCCTCCCTACTAACTAGAGATAAAGAGAGAGACCAGTCACGGTTGACATACTCCAGAACCATGTGCACAAGGCTTGCATGAGGATGATGAGTAGGGCAAACCCTTCACTTCATGATGTCAAAAATATGAGGATTATTCATCTCACAACAAATATGGCAAAATCCTTTTTCCCAAGCTATACGCAATCCATGGAGGGCTGCCATAATTTCTTCTTTAGACGCATCACCTAAACCAGAGGAAGAGAAACCCACTATCCATGCAAAACAATGATCCCACAAAACACCTCCAGAACCAATACAGTTTGAAGGAAACAAGTAGCTGTCATCAGGCTTACCTTGATCCTTTAGCCAAAGGATAATATCATCATGTAACAAATAAATATTCCTCAAAACATAATGAATATTCCTCAAAACATAATAAAAAATTTTACACTACACTACATGAAAATTAAAATTTTAAATATGATTATAATTACAATTTTTTTTTGGTACAATAATGATATTGAGGTTTGAAACTAAAATATCTTGCGAACTAGCAAAATCTCTGATCACTAAACTGAACTTAGTGAGTTATAATTACAATTTGTTTTCAAAAGGTACTCAAAATACTTTTTCAATATAAACAAATTCTTTTTAGATTATGTTTTAAAAAAAAATAAAACTCAAACAAAAATACTAATTTTTTTTAAAAAGTGATTTTTTATGAAAAAATGTTAAAACAAACAAACTCTTATCTCAATAAATATTATCAATTTTAGTTATTGAAATAAATTAAAAAATATTAATTTTGATTTAAAATAACATTAATAATACATAATGTATTTATGTTCAATAATACATATTGTTTATGCTTAATGTGTTTTATTATTGTTTATGCAATGTGGCATGTGGGTGAGGGTGACAGAGAAACCAAAATGGGTAACACGGATATAAATGTTCCAAGAGCATCTCAAATGCAACTGTTTGAATGAGTTATTAACACCGTGAAACGAGATTGGGAGAGGGTGTTGTGCAAGTGAGGTTGGTGTTAGAGATGGGAAAAATGAGTTTGTTGTGCGGGTGAGTTTGGGAAAAATGAGTTTGCTGTGCTAGCTGTTGGAGACAGAAAAATGTATGTATATATATTAATATTTTAATTTGCAAAGAAAAAATTTAAATAAAAGTATAAAGATGCGAGGTTCATTGTAAAATTCACTAAGAATAAGTTAAAAATCTAAGTTAGATTCTCGCATTGAAGTGAAAATCAGTTGATATTTTAAAATTCTATGTAGCAATAATGAGTCTATTAAAAGAGAGTTAATAACCTAATTGAATTCTTGTATTAGAGATAAGTGACCAAATTTATTCTTCCATATTCCACCTCCACCACTTTCAGTCAATAATATTTTTTTTACTATACGGCTAACAATAGCTTGTGTTGAATAAAATTTCTTCACGATTCTTGAAGTTGCTTTTTATATTATTATTTTGTCAAATATGTTTATCATTTTCCCTTAAATAACACCATTTTACTAATCAAAGATAAATAATCTTTAATCAATTGCCTAACCACATATATCTTTATAATAAAGATGAGACCATGGAAAGAAATTGATAAAAACAAGCATTTTTCCTTTAAGAGTTTGAAAATTTGTTAAAGAGATTACAATTTATAAATGAAAAGGAAATATGATGGCAAGTGTATAAAACTCACGTTTTCTGATATGTTTTCTTTTTAAATGTTGTTGAAATATTATAGAGAGAGAAAGACACAAAACGCAGGTTTAAATGTTTCGTTTCTTGACATACATTATTCGAAACTAAAATAGAAAAAATGAATGGAATTATTTGAAGATCCCGATCCTAACAAAACTTTTATTTTCGAAGTTATAGCGTTACCTAATCATTATTTAAAGTTCTTGAGCTACCCACATCCATAACCTAGATCCCACCAACTCCATCAATATGAAAAGCTGTGACAAACATGAATACATTAAGGAGCACATGCCATCTGAATATAATTCACTTAGAGCTGTGTTTTAAAAATCGGACCGGACCGAAATCGAAAAATCGGTAAACCAATCCTGTGTCCGATCCAATAGAACAAGAAAATCAGTCAATTAAAGAACCAGTCTACTAATCGATGAACCGATAAAAAACCGGTTCGCAGCGGTTCAATAAAAAATGTCTAATAAAATATTATTTTGGTGTTTTTTCTTTAAAAAATGAAAATCAACCTAAAATTTTTGTCATTTTCTTTTTTATTCTAAATATAAACTTGTTTTTATTAAAAATGTTGATGTGTATTATTAAAACTTAGACTTAAGTGTTATGACATATTTAATTTGAACTTTTCTAAGTATTGTACATGTTAAGAACCTGTAAAATTATATTTTATTTTTAGTTTTGAGTATTACAAAGTCATGATATTATTTTTTTAATATTATTTTATGCATTATTTAATTATTATTATTATTTTATTAATATCGGTTCAACCATGGTTGAATCATTGAACCTTAAACCAATGCCTTGACCGGTTCAATAACCGATCCAATTTTGAAAACATTGACTTATAGTAAATATTTATTTGGGTTAAATATGTTTTTAGTCCTCCAAAAATTGACCTATTTTGGTTTTGGTCCTCTGAAAAAAAATTCTTTGAATAAAGTCCCTCAAATATTATTTTTGTCCTCTATCTATATAAACATTATATTTTATCCTTTTATCATCTAAACCTTTCAACAATAATACATCAAAAATATTCATTTAATGTTAATTTTTTCATCAAATTAGTTTCTTCAATGCCATTTTTTTTATCAAAATCTGAAATTAAAAAAGTATCTATATCTACATCAATTTATATATTTTTATTTGTCCCTACCTATATATATTAAAGTTGCTTAAGTTTGATAGAATTAATTTCTTCGTGACTGTTACATATATATATATATATACATATGTATATATACTCAAAAAAAATATTTGTTTTCCTTTTAATAACACCTCTTTATCAACCAAAGATAGATATCTAGACAACTGTATATAAATATAATTAGATTATAATCTTTTATATTGTTATCTAATCATAAATCGTTATATATGATAAGATTGTTGACTTTTCTAATAATTACTTTAAAAGTCACATTTAAGGTAACTTTTAATTGGTTAATAGTATAAAATCTTTATACTAACAACGCATATAGATGAAATGAGGAGCATATCAAATTATAACTCTTCTTATTGGAAGAAATAATAACTACAAATTCATATAGACTATTAGATCATATCTAAATGATCAAGTTAAAAAAATGCACATAAGTACGTTTGATTGTTATATATGCTCACATCATCCCAAATAATTTAGATTAGCATTTTACATGGTGGCACGATGGTTGTTCTATGCTTTTTTGGCCTGGGGCTAGTGGTACAGTAGCTTGAGCTACTCATGGATGTTCGCAGATGAGTTCACATTAGTGTGACCTAGTACTTGCTTTTGGTTTGGTGACATTTTGTTGTAACTCAATGGTAGATACTGATTTGCATGGTGCTTCAGTGAATATGTGGTTGATTCATGAGCTTGCCTTGATCTAAGATTTATAGTTAAGCATATTAAGTGAGGTCTTGCTCTATTTGTGTTTTGTTGGTCATCGGAGAATCAGTAGGGTTGGCTTGTTGCTCTATTTGTGTTTTTCCTTTTCTTATTCATTTTATCTCATCATCAACACTAAGAAAATAAAGTAACTATTAGCAGGGAGCAAAGAACATGAAGATTGAAGCATTTACATCATGTTCAAGACAAATTAACTTTCAATAGAGCCAAAGCAATATGATGGGTTAAGTGTGTTACCTGCTAACGTTTATTCTCTTCTGGTTGCTTGTGTTCTTTAGTGCTTGATGTAGAAAACTATGTGATGCTAGGAGTATAAGAGCAAGGTTTTAGCCTATCCTAGAGGAAATAAGAGGATGGAAGAATCAAAGATGAGAGTTTTTGTTTCTTTAAAGCATGAGAATGAGAGTGTTGAGTGTCTGTACTAAAAATGAGTGTTTGAGCCCCTCTAAGTGCTTCCCCCTTTATCTATATCCTTCTCAGGCCAACCTAAGGGTAAGCCTACTAAAGTTCAAACTTTAGGCCTACCAACAAAAAATATTTGCTATTATATTTTTAAAATAAAAGGGCCACATATGTTGGCAAAAGGCCTAAATATAGCGCTCTCATTTAAAGTAAAAAGGTCTTTTTTCCAAATTTGCTTTAAGTCTTACTCACCGTTGAGCTAACCTTGATCCTCCTCCCCACTTTTCGTCGTTGATTCATTTTGTTTTCTTTAGTGACAAGGTTGTAGGTGTGGGACAAGGTCAACAAGGACAAAATAAAGGGTGGTAAGGTGGCTCGAAATATGGTGCCTGCTAAGCTAATATGTTTGAGCAAAAATGTGGAGAAGTCAAGGGACAAAAGAGAAGATGTTTGGACTTTGGAGGTATAGCTAAAATAGAATTTTTTGCATTGTTTAGTATTTTATCATTTTTGTATTTGCCTTTTTAATGTTTTTATTCATTTTTGTATTTTTATTTCATTTTTTATTGAAAATTTATGTGTATTTTCCTAATTTCATTGCCTTTTTTTTACATTAATTTTAAAATGGGGCTAAGGTGGCCAATTTGATTTTAAAAAAGTAACAAAATATAGCCAAAAATAGATAAAAGCAATGCAAATTATTAGGCCTACAATAGCCCAATTTGATTTTCCTTTTTTAAAAAATAAAGTTAGTAAATAAAGGAAACAAAAGGCTTCTAGCTCAAGCTAGCCCAATTTGAAGAATAATAAACCTAATGGCTTAGCCCAATGTAAATATAATCTTGAACATTAAACAAAATTAAAAAAGAAGTAAAAGAAAGAAAAATAAAAAGGTGAATAAAATTGGTTTAAAAAAAGAATTTGAGATGAAAGATGTAAGAAAGACAAAGTTTTGCTTAAAATTACAAATTGAATATTTAAAGAATAAAATTTGTGTACATCAAGAAACTTATATAACAGAGGTGCTTCAAAGGTTCTATATGAACAAATAGCATCTGTTGTGCACTAATGGTTATAAGGTCACTAGATCTAAACAAAGATCCTCTTAAACCTCAAGAAGAGCATAAAGAACTACTTGGTTCTGAAGTACCATATCTTAGTACTATTGGGGTAATATATCTAGGTAATTATACACAACTTGATATATTACTTGATGTCAATTTATTGTTAATATATAGTTCTTCACCTACACAATGACATTGAAATGAAATCAAGCACATACTTCATTATCTTTGGTGTGATGAATATAGGGTTGTTTTATTTAATGTTAACAAGTTAGACCTAACAATTAATTATGCAAATGTAAGTTATTTATCATATCCTCATAACGATATATCACAACAGGATATTTGTTTACATGCAGTGGTACAACCAGTACTATTTCTACAATCAATTCAAACTTTAAACCACATTTTATCTTTTGGTTTCTCTATCATCCTTTCTTGTTCCTATCAAAGAGTTTTCTATTTGCCTAGCATTCAGTGTGTACTTGTATAGTTTTCTATGAAAACTCCCTCTTAGTCTATAATCTGATAAGTAAATTCATGGACAAACACAACAATCTATAATTTATAATCTATAATATATGCAAAATAAAATAATTTAAAAAATAAAGTTTCACGTGTCAATCTTTGAAGCAATTTTATACAAAATCTCATTCTATTTGGCAATACCAAACCATTTCCCTCCTTTTTTTGCTTACACATTGACTACATATTCATTTGCATACAAATTAATTTATAGATAATTACAACATGCAATTTATGAACAACTAAGACACAAAAAATTAGAGAATCATAATAAATGTTATATGTGGCAAAAATAATTTAACGGATGAACGTATGGGTATTTTTGGAAGAAAAATTCATTAAAAGTTATGCAAGCAATACATGCTCACTTTTTGTAAACTTTTTGGACAGCATCCAGCGACCACGAGGTCGATATTACATTTCACACACTTTTAGGAGATTTATTATAGTGCGCCAAACAAAAGGGTATCGGGCGCATTTTCAAAAAAACTAAGGGGTGCAAGTATAATTTACTCACATTAAAATGATATAAGACATACATAAATATAAAATTATTTGAATATATATCAATATTTATAATTATTTTTATATATTTTTTACATATTTATATGCATATCTACTAACATATACTTATATAAATATTAAAACTAATTAAAAAGTACATTAAAAACCATAATAACATGAAAATGTCAATTATAAATTCAATACATACTGCAGGACATAGGTTATTATGCCAGTTTAATACAAAAAAAAAAACACACATAATATTCAAAAAGATAAATGTAACACCCGTTTTTATCTTCTGTGACTAATAATTCATTGAAAATAATTACAAGAGATAATTAAATTCAATTTCATGAAAATTTTAATTAATAAATATATGTGTGATTTTTTGTTAAATTTTTAGTAGAAAGTTCTACTAAAACCGAGACTAGCGTTACATACTACAGTGTAAGAATATACTGTAAAAGTGAGCAAACAGTCAAGAAAATTTAAGGATCTAATTATAATTAGCATCTAATAATTATAATTAGGTCCTTGTAAAATTTTATTTTATTCTAACATCGATAATTAAAATAGTAATATTTTAATATGATTCCAAAGAATGTGAATTTGAGAGCTTTTCGTAAGTCAGAAAAATACATTGTGACTCTCTAAATTATCCGTAGAAATTCTAAATCAATTTTAATGAGCAATTGGTTCCTTAATTTTGTGATTAATAATTGATTTAGCTTAATTAACATTTTGTTACCTTACCCTTTTTTTTCCACCTAAAGCTACAAGTATACCTACTTCAATGAACTCCTATGTACATTGTGATCAAAATTCAAAGGCAAAGACCCTTGAATTATGCTGAACAAAGGTTGGAAAGTCTGATTTCAAGAGTCACTTTCACATTTTACCACTTTATTTCTTGGCTAATTCAAGGAAGCTTCCATGCTATTGCACCAAAATACTTAACTTTTCTCACTACTTCAATCCCTTATGCACCATAAAAGAATTCCAGACCCATTCTCCTTCATATTACTTCAACTTTTGTCTCCAAATATCTTTTTTGAGCTCTATAAACACAAACACAAGGAGCATAAAAATCAATACATGTCATTTTCTTCTTTTTGGCTTGATCTACACTTTGTGTTGGTACGTTGTTCTCAATCCTTTTCTTTTCTTTTTTTTCCTTATGAAAATCTGAACCTCTCCTTCTCCTCTAACCATTTCTATTTTTATTTTGTTCATGGAAATGGTTTTTTGTTGAATTAATGGTGATTTATTCAAGATCTTGTCCAAGGAATTAAGTTCATCACCTTCCACTTTCCAAAAGCTCTCTCATTTTTTTTAACATCTCTTTGAGGTAAGGGAAGCTTGCCAT
Organism: Spatholobus suberectus; assembly: GCA_004329165.1. Taxonomy (NCBI): domain Eukaryota; kingdom Viridiplantae; phylum Streptophyta; class Magnoliopsida; order Fabales; family Fabaceae; genus Spatholobus; species Spatholobus suberectus. The sequence continues at coordinate 15,992,451 of CM014735.1, forward strand.
TTACTTTCATTTTAATGCCTTGAAGGTTGAATGAAATTTTTTTGGTGATGGTTGTTGGCTATGTTTGGTGATTTGCTTGAAATATGCAAAGGTGTATATGTTGTGATTGTTGCTTGGTTGTTTTTCGTCTGAACATACCTTCGTATTTTTAACATTTCTCTCTGTATAGTTAACGAAATTGAGTTCTATTTGTTGGGTTGGAAAATAGACACCTGGGGCTACGAATTTGGCACAAGAATCGTGCAAAAATATTAATAAACGGCCTTGAAATGTGCATCCGAAAATGAGTGACGCATCTAATACGTGCTGATGACCTTCGTGTATTGTTTGGTTCATTTCTGATTTTCTAAAATTGATATGGAAAAACGAGTTATATGGTTGAAAAATAAACTTAAAGAGCTTTCGAATGATGGGTCATACACTTTCTAATTCAACCATTTGATATAGTAAAAGTTTATTTGAAACTGAGTTATGTGCAAAGACCCGTTCGGTTGGTTAGCTTTAATATGTTTTAGTAATTTGCTTGTTTCTCCCTATACAAAAAGAGTTAGAAAATGAACTTTACCTTTTTGAAAAATAGACTTTTGGAGCTATTGAAAGGACATAAGATTTATATTAAATGATTTTGTTTTGAAATAGAAATCTGAGTTGAAATTTGAGTGTATTCCAAATATTCGAGTTTAACCTCTGTCCACTTCAACAATTATCATGTTTTTTGTAAATTTTTATTCAAGACATGGTTTAGTGTTTTAGAAAATAAACTCTTACACCATTAATATGGTATAAGATTTTTTTTCAACAAAAATTATTTAAAGTTTCAAATCTACTCATGGATCTAACCTTGAAACAAAGAAATTTTCAAGTTTAACACTATACTTTTCGTAAATAATTTTAAGGTAAATTTTGTAATTTCACTTTTAATAATTATTAATATATTATTTTTAATTTAATTCTATAGAAAAGTAAATTTTTAAAATTTACTTAGTATTTTTTATCAATTTTGACAAAGAATTGGTCAATAATAGACCTTTTAATGAGAAAACACTAAATGGGGATAAAATGGTCTTTTTACTCCAACATGACTTATTTCTAGAATAAAAATATTATATTTTATTTGGATTTTCACAAAAATCAAAGATTTATAGAATTTTTTTGTATTAGTGAATTTTCACTTATTTGAATTAATTAGTTTAGTGTAATGGTATTTAGTAATTTGACATCACCTTTTAATTTTTATTGGATATTCTGAATTTAAAATGATAGTGAATAAATAAAGTACTAAATAAAATGTTTAAAAGATTTAAGTGAAACCCATTTAAACAATTTCATAAATTTTTATAACGTACATTATCCGACATTGATGAAAAACATAAAAGTACGAAAAGGGGAATGTTGTTGTTAATAGGGATTGTTAGTAGGATCCATACAAGATTAAGGTTGCCTTAGTGAGACCTCTGCTTGTTGACTCTGAAGGTTACTTGGTAGGACCTTGATAGTGTAGTAGTGGATAAATTATATATATATATATATATATATATATATATATAAATGTTGGTTATCGTTGTTGATGAGATGTACATGCATGCATGCATGAGTTCACAGTTGTAACTGTGATGTGAGCAAGCATGTAAGTTAGGGTTGCTTGGTGGAGCCCTCAATTTAGTTCTGGAAAGGTTAGTGAGGTAGCTGTCGATAGACCTTGAGGATAGATAGACGGGCAAATCCCACATTGTAGACGAAGGTCATTGCAAATCTTGTGTCGTAGTAAGCCACTACCCATATATGTCTATCTTGCAAAGCACTACATCATTTTCGTGGATTAGAATTAACGACATTCCCCAATGGTTATAGCACGTGCTACCTATTTAGATATGTGAATTCCCTGTTGTTATTGTACCATGTTAAGAAACAAGTCCGTACTAATCGCTTGATTGTTGAAAAATCTCTATAGAGTCGAGTCTGCATCCATAGCATGATTGTCATTATTATTATAATTGTTTTCATATTATAATTGTTATTTAATGATGGTTTGCTTTTGCCTATTGATATGTTGTTGTATTGAAATTTAATATATTTTAATGTGTGGATTATTAACTGTAAAATATCCTTATTTTGTGAGTTTACCCTTACACTATTTATTTCAGTATGTAATCAAATGTGAAGATCGCGATTATACGCAGGAGCAGATGACGAGCCACCAGCAGATCAGACTCTTCACCGTTAAGTATAGGAGACATTTCTTGGTAAAGGGACTTCATTCCAGGAGAGCTTGTCAAACGTCGAGGAGTCCTACTTCTATTTTTCTTCCTTCATACCACCATAGTTCTTCATAGGAGTAGTGTGTATCTAATGCTAGCTATTAGGAGTGAATAGCTATATGCACCCCTCCCCTTTTTGTTATATGTACTTACTGATGGGTACACTTTAGCTGACACACATCTTAACTTTTTGAGATACAGTTGATCTTTTGATATATGGGTTGTAATTGCTAATTAATATGATGTTGATATTCTGATATATATACCTATATACATGATGTTTGACTTTCAGTACTTGCCATTTGTGTAGATAATTATTTTCAAGAGATGAATGTTGTTGTTAATTAGTTTTATGAAATGCAAAAAATTTACCCTGTATTTTCATAAGTGAATTAACAAGAGTTTTACTTAAAATTGAATTAATTCGTAATTTATTATGTAATGTCATGTAACGACAGCGGGTCGTTACAATAAAGTCTAAGGAAGGGGCAGGGGGATGAGAGAAAAAAAAAATCACTTTCTTTTATACATAACAAGTATAATAACCTGTGTCCTGCACAGGGTAGAGTTTACAATTTATAATTTTTATATTATTATGACTTTTAATAATTTTTTAAAATTTATATAAATACTATATTAGCATATATGTACATAAATATTTGAAAAATATATTAAAATTATTATGAATATTGATATGTATTTAAATATTTTTTATTTTCATATGTCTTATATCATTTTGATTTATATAAACATTTTTGTAAAAAATATTATCTTTATAAATACATTTGTATTCAGTACATAACTTAAATATATAATGATTTTAATAAAAATATTAATAATAAATATTTATGTTACACTTTGTAATTATTAATTTTTTTTAAAAATGCCTCTACCATAAGGAATGAAATGACTAACATATTATATATATATATATATAAGATTTGTGGGTATTTGGACTTATAGATTACAATAAAAATAAATAAATTATGAATACAAAGATAAAATAATTAGAATAGATTACATTGATACATCCTAAAATTTTTTGAGATTGCATATGATCCCTTAGTTTTTTAATGTGTACAATAACTTCTCCTACAGGGAGTTAATATAATTTATAAAGAGTGTCAGTGTAATGTTTATCAAACAATTAAGAGGGTTAGTGTAAGAGTAAAAAAAGAAAAGGTATCGACGAAATTTGAGAAAACCTCAAGGAATGTCAATGTAATTTACTCAAATAATTATGAATACAAAGATAAATAAAAAAGATAACAGTTTAATTGCTATACACTATTAGTGTAAAAACATTTACATCGTCAACCAATCAAAAATCAGCTTTAGTGTGACTTTTAGAATAGTTATTATCAAAGTCAACAAACTTACCATATATGGTGTAAAATTAGTGCATAGCCTATTTTCTCAAAAGATAAATTATGAATAATATTGTTGATTTTATAAAAAACAATAGTCTTTTAAGCATGTTAGTTAGGATTTAATTCTTGATCATATGCATGAAAAATAAAACCTAATTGACTCATACTTAATGTTTTTTTATTGGATACATCCAACAATGAAATGATACATCTTTAAAAAATTTAAACAAAGAAAATAAAAGTAATTTCTTTGGCACATGTTAATTTCTGTTGGTACACATACCTCAACAAATACATTCAAAACATGTGTGTAAATAAGATTCAATTAATCATTGATTTGAAATACCATTTTTTATTGTTAGGATCTATTTTATTTTTAATTATTGATTGAACATTCAAAAGTAAAAGTTAAAAAAGAAAAATTTTAAAATTAACTTTGCAGGAACAAGGATAGAGGACTCGAGGAATCAACCTTGAAAAAAGACAATTTAATATCAAGGCATGTGACTAAGTTATCTTAGCATTAATCTTAGTTGAGCTTTTACTTAATATATATTTATATAATGACAACGACGTGATAATGAAGGTGATTGATCAATGATAAAAAATCCACACACAATATTCAAAAAGATAAGGTCTAGGGCGAGGGTGAGGATGAGATAAAAAAAATCACTTCCTTTTATACATAATTTGACAAAAAGTTATTATAGTTGCTTAGACGACAGAGATTTTTAAAAAATAAAATTAAACAAATTATATACGATTAAAGTGCTATTAAAGTATGTGAAAATAAAATCTATGGATTCATATGAATCAGCTCTCAGTTTCGATGATACGCCAACTAAAACTTTTTTGCATATTTTGTTTATGTCTACATAGTTAATATTTATTTTCCTTTTTCATTCTACAAAATGAGAAAATGTTTTTTTTTTCTTTTCACGCATAAAAAGAAATTAACAAGACAGGGTAACGGATCGAAGCACAAGATTTATTAATTTACATAATGCTCACATCATCCCAAATTATTTATGCTAGAATTTGGAAACATGGTACACCGACAGCTGAGCAGAAGATGATGATTGGAGAATAGTGATCTAGGGACGAAGAAAATGAAAACAAATGAAAAATATATATACACAATGACGATATTTTTTAAAAAAATATACTTGTATAAGAAACATTTTTAAATAACTTTTTTTTTTATTGAAGAAGTGACGCGCTATAAACATTTATATATTCTATCAAAACAAAGGGACCTTTAAATGCAAGTTATAATAATTTTCGTACGAAAGAAGAAAAACAAAACAAAGCCAAAGTAGATTAATTTACCTGGATTAAGGGTGGCGTCATTGCTTAAAATGCCAGAGAAAACCTCTCACTTGTTCATATAACTCGTTGAACCTCTAGTGTTGGCTCTCCCCAAGCACGATGTCAAGTCATTGCACCATCCACCCCCCTGGCATGTACCATAAATTGGTGATAATCATTAGTGATTTATGAATGTAGAACCAAAGGGGTTCTTCAATTGGGATTCCAAGCTAACTGAACTAACTAGATGCTATGCTATCCACTTTGTGCATGTTTAGAAACTCGTTAGAGAAGAAAAAAATCACGTCAATTTTACCTAAAAACATAGAAGCTATAATTAGTTACTTCTTAATTAACGTGAAAAATCACATTTAAACGTAAGACTAAATATGCTGTTTGTCATTTCATTCAATCATTTTATATTTTCATTACTTTAATTTGCTTGGATTCAAAGATTGTATGAAACTTTATTCTCCGACAGTACACTGTACTGGTCAACATCGCTATCTTTAACTCCTCGCTTCCAAAGACACTGCTTATGAAAGTTTGGACTCTGGAATGTCTATTGCCTTTAGATACGCTTAATTAATTAAATTACTAGTTGTTTGAACTATTTGAAATTTTTTAATTAAATTTTTAAACAAAAAAAATTACAATTAGGTCTTTAATCTTGTAATTTTTTTAATTAAATTCGTAAGGTCTCTAAAACTATTACAAATTGTTATTTTTTTAGCAATTTTAAGTCACTATAAACTAATATTAAAAATTCAATTACCAAAAGTTTACAAAATTAAGGATTCAATTATAATTTTTTTGTTTAGAAACCTCATTAAAAATTTTCAAATAGTTCAAAGATCTACTGATTAATTTAACCAATTAATTACAAGACTCCTTTTAATTTTAATGTGTTTAGGTAAACTATATCTTTTGTACGACAAGAATGGTAAAAAGAGTTAATTTTAAAATATAATTTTACGTGAATTATTAAAATTATTTTATTTAAATAGAATCTAAACTATTCATTATGATTATATGTCAGAATTACAAACACCATGGCGTATGTATAAATTTTTTATATATAAAAATTGTGTGCATATCATTATGTATTAAAAATAAAACATTTTAACTTAAAAATAACACTTTCATATGATATTATATTTATATTCATATTATTTGTTTTGAAATAAATATTATAGAATATACCTTCAGTTTAATTTATATTTTTTTAATTCTATAATTTAATACTTACATTTGGTCTTTTGTATAAGCAATAAATAACTAATTCATCAAAATCAATAAAAATAGTTAAGTTAGTTAATTTTAATTAATAATGTCATTAATTTAAATTTATTCCAGAAATACCTATAATATTAAATAGTTTAAATGGTGATTATATTTAATGATACTACTCATAATTCAAGAGATAATTTTTTTCACTAATGAGTGTAATTTATATTATTAATATACTAATGAATGCATCCACTTGCATGAAAAATGAGGGAGTATCTCATTAATAGACTTTACAATAAATTAAGGATATAAAATGAAGATAGCAATTAATATATCTATGTTTCTTATAATTAGGACAAAAAAAAAAATACTCTTACTTGTTACTTATATAAAAGATTGAAGGTAATAATACATAATACTAAATTTAATATATTGTGTTTATTGATCAGGACAATCCAATCCTATCTCATATATTATTGAAAATTGGTCAAATCAAGTTTGAATTCAAAAAAAAAAAATGAAATTATCAAAATTTCAAGTCAGATTAAAACCAACATAAATTTGTTCTATTTAGTCTTGTGAGCATCCCTAGACTATGGTAACCAATGTTTTAAAACTCGAACCGGTCATCGACTCGGTCAGGGTACTGGGTCAATGGTCAAACTGGAGGGTCACTAATTGAATCGCATGACTCGGTCTCTATTAAAAAATTTGAAAATATTCATGACATGTAAATTTCATACCTATAAAATTTATTAAATTAAATTTTAATGGTGATGTGTAACCCATAAATAAATAAACAATCAACAATTATATTTAAGATGAGGGTGAAAGGACTAGAGTTTACGCATTAAGGTCAAACAAACAAGAACAAGTGAATGAAGGTTATGCATTCATCTTAACACAAGAGACATTTATGTCATACGCATACCTGCGTTTATGATTTTGGTGATTATTATCATTAGTAAATAAATATTTTTAAATATGTAAATTATATTATAAGTCGGCATTTTTATTTTTTTCAATAGTTATAGTTAAAACCACATCGTTTTACAGTTTTAAAAAAATAATTTTTTGAACCTATCCGGATCAACTGACCGATTCGACCGATTAACCCACCGAGTCAAACCGGGTCGATAGCACATCCGATCTAATTACTGGCTCGGATCAGTTACACCACCGGTTTCGGATCCAACCAGACCGGTCCAAGCCGGTTTTTAAAACACTGGTGGTAACGCTTAATTAAGTTAAAGAATCCTTTCCATTTTTTGGTTTCCTACAAGTATTTTCTTTCGGAGGCAATCCTGTTCGAAGCATTGTCAAGCACTAAATATGTAGGCACTAATTAGAGTCTTATTAATTTGAATGTGTTTAGGTAAACAACACTATTTTTATAGTAAGAAAAGAAAATTTAAATTAAATGCAAAAAATAATATTATGTAATTTTACTAAAATATTAATATTTATTTATACTACTAAAAATTAATGAATTAGTGACAAAAAAATATTTTTGTATCATTAAATTTGAGACCACTAAATTTTAACGATATATTTTTAAAAATATATATTTATTTAAATTTCTTTCATCACTACTTTTTAAATTTCGTAGTAATATATACAAATTTAAGTGCAAAAGAGTAAATATAAACAAATTAGAAAAATAATTTTATAGAAGAAATAGTTAAGATTTGAGAAAAGAAAGAAATTTTAAATGTAAAAAGAAAATTTTGAAAGCAATTAAAGATTAGATTTGAAATTTCAAAATTTGAACATAAAAGAAAGTTTTAATATAAGAAACTAAAACAATTAAAAATTTAAGAATTTTTAAGTAATAACGATAAAATCATGTGTCACAAGAATAAAAAAAAAAACATTTATCGTTTTAAAAAGATTAATCAAATTTATAATTTTAAAATTGATAATTGTTACTAAATCTTTTATCATGAAATTTATCATTGAATTAAAAATAGAATAAATAATTTTAGAGAATAAATGATTAAACAGTACTTGAAGATTTGAATATAAAATAAAATTTTGATATAAAAAATAATATTAACTAATTATTTAAGAATTTTTAATTAATAATTTAAGAGTTTAAAAAAATATGAACATAAATATTAAAAAGAAATAAAAGTATGTATCACAAGAATAAAGAAAATATAATAAAAAACAACTCATGTTTAAAAATTATCAATCAAATTTATTTATTTATAATATAAAAATTGATCATTTTTACTTAATATTTTATCACAAAGTCTATCATTGTATTAAAAGAATAATTTATTAATAAAATTATATATTAATTTAAATAAAAATATAAGTAATATAATTTTTTTATAAAAAACTAGAAAACAATTTCAGAGAATAAATAATTAGTATTATAGAAAAGAAAAGAAATTTTAATATAAAAGGAAGATTACAAAAAGATAAGGTTGACGTTTGAAAATTCAAATTTTGAACATAAAAAAAATGTTTAATACGAAAAGAAAGTTTGAAAACAATAATAATTGAAAAACGTTAAGTGATAATTTTAGATTTTATAAAATATAAAATAAATACTAAATAACGATAAAATCATGTATTACAAAAATAAAGAAAATATAATAAAAAAATTCCAGTTTAAAAATAACTACTCAATTTTATAATTTAAAAATTGATAACTAAATATTTTGTCATAAAATCTATCATTATATTAAGAATTTGATTGTATAAGCTTTATTTATAAAATTATATATTAATCTAAAATTATTTATCATTTTATTAATATATATTAAAATTAAGGTAGTATATGATCTTAAAATGAATAAATAGTCTATACACTAAATGTTACATTGTTATTCAATCCCAACTGACATATATGATAAGTTTTTAACTTTTACAATAAATATCTTAAAAGTTATATCAACGATATTTTTTATTACTTGATAATGTAATTTTTTTTACACCAACAATACATAAAAATTAAACTCTTCAAATATATAAAAATAAGAATTATATAATTATATTTTATTGTCAATTATGTTTTACAAAATTCTACAAAAATAAATAAAATAATAAATTATTATAATTTAACGATTAAATCAGTAAAAAATTATATAAGATTATTGAATTTTGTAGATAAATTAACAAACTCTAATAGAGTGACATATGTACTACCTCGGTCACTGTATGGAAGCTTTTTTTGAAAAAAATTTCCCTTTATACAAGGCTCTTTTTAAATTGCATCTCACATTAATTACTTTACAATAAAAGATATAAATTAATAATATAAATGTATTCTCTCATTCGTGAAGACTGAAATAGTGAAAAGTAAATAATTAGCGTAAACAATCACTCCTTGAAAGTAATAGACACTGCCACATTGGTATTTGAATTAAAGAAAATTAAAAAAGTCTCTGTCAAATAAGTCCTTAAATTTAACTGTTTATTATCATTTTAGTTCTTAAATGTATTTAATATTATTATTTTAGTCACATTTTTTTTTAAATTTTGGACTAATATGATTGTTAATTTATACTTTTAAGTACTTTTTTTAAATTTCTTTCAATTCAATAACTAATGTGAGAACGCTTTTAGTTTCAGAGACTAAAGTGATTGTTTATTACTCAATTAATTAAAAAGAGTGAGATAATGAATCTCAATAAATTACTAAAATTATTAATAAATTTAATGTTATTAACTAAATTAACTAATTTTTTTAATAAATATAAATTAATTAAAATAATCTTATATTTAAGAATGGAGGTAGTATTAAAACATCGATTCCACCAATAAAGAACGATCACGTCATACCAAGCAATCATCACTTTTTAAACTCTCTTTTCTAATACAACAAACCTTGCAACTTGCAAGATGCAAACAAATCAGACGTAACACAAACTAAATTTATCATATATACTACAATATCTCTCCCATACATATGACCATCTTTTAAATTTTTTTTCGAATTTCTTTAAGTGGGAGAGAAAGTTAAGTGTACCTCAAATTGTAGAAGCCAGTTATCTTGGCCAGCTCCAAATCCTCTGTGCAAATGATACGCCGGTAAACTCCCGTCCAAACAAACTACAAAATTTTCGACACTCCAAATTTTAACAAATAATTATGATAATAATACAAATTAATTAATTAATTAATCATGAAACGAAGAAAATAAAAAATAAAAAATGAACTTAACGAGCACCGGTAGCACGAGCGTTCGGATCCAACCAGCGTCATGTTCACGAGAAGCCTCTGTTCCAAGCGAGCGCGCCATGGCGCCACTGTGGCTATATCGAAGAATGCAAAAGCCACGACGAGCTTCATCTTCAAAGAAAGAAAGCCACTGTTGTCGGAGTCGTGAAAGCAGAGGAGGGGGAGGAGTTGGAGATTGAGTAACTGAACATTTCTGTAGATGGGTTGGGTACCCCTTGTACACCCAATTAATACATAATTTCTTTTGCTGATCAAAAAAAAAAAATGTACATCATTTATATAGATTTGTACTGTCAAACCGAGGCCACAACAAAGATGTCGCAAAAAATAATTTTTAAAATGGAATCGTCACTAAAATTTTATTTGAAACAAAAATATTGAAAAATTCCTTAAAAAATGGTCTTTGAAATCAAAGATAGGTTCGGGAGTCGATTAGGTGTAGAGAAGGTATTAGCATTTTATAATGTCCATTAAAAATGGTACCTTTAATTAATTGCGCAAAACTACGTAACTTTATAAATATTTATTTTAACCCCAATAAGGAAAAGAAAAAAAAATATTTTTCCCTTATTTTTACTTTTATTTTTATTTTTTTAAGATAAGAAGAGATTTGATCTTTTATTTTAAAGAAAGAAAAACTTAAATTATAATTTGAAAGGATACCATTTTAGGGACTTTTATCTTTTATCGTTATAGTAAAAAAAAATCTTGAAAAGGTATTTTTATTTTTACTTTATGAAAAAGGAAAAGAAGTTTAAATTTAAAAACATTTTTTAAAAGAGATTAATTTTAAAATTAGAAATAAATTTTTGATATTTTTAAATTAAAAAGATTTTATCCTTACACGGGATTCAAGTTAGTAAATGGCTAATCATCAAACCCTTACGATCCAAATAATGTTAAAGATAGTATATGCTATTCTATTAACATTATTGGTCATTGCATATTTGGATAAATGTTAAAATTGAATTTATAAAGGACAATTTCATTTTAATCTATATTGCATAGGATTTATGATAGCAAATGGCTATTCGTAAACCCTAACAATTCAAATGACATCAAAGATAGCATTCACTACTCAATTAATGTCATGACTCTTGCATAAATCAACATTACTTATTTTCATCCTTTTGTCTTTTAATCGAAACATAAAAAGGAGAAAGAAGGAAAACAACGAGTGCACAAAGAGTTCATAATATCAACAAAAAAAAAGGGAAGAAAAAGAAAGACAAGAAAAGAAAAAAAGTAGCGATACTTACTTTGAAATCTATAAAAAGATCAATTAGACAAGCACTTAAAATGAAGAAAACAATAAAGATAATTGGCAGGCCACAATATAAAAATCAAAATGAAAAACTAAAAGCATATAAATGTAACATGAGTAAATGTAGTTTTAGATATATGCAATCAATGATCTTAACATATAATATTCAAATCAAACGAGTTGCACCTTGGATACAATCAAGATAACATTACAACATAATAATCTTAAATTTACAAAAGGAACGTATAGAATAATCTATACCAAATCGAGAAAGAAAGAACCAATTATGATAAGACGAAATGCACCTCAGATACAAGGATTGCACGACGTCGTGAAATTGCAGCACTTTGGTGATCTCTTTAATTTTCTTCAATCCTTTTGTTTCCGTGCTGGTTTTCTTTTTTTTACTCCTCTCAAGCTTTTGTTGAACCAATGGGAGTAGTTGCCGAGAGAACCAAAGATGTTTATAAAGTTATTTCTAATTTTTTAATTTAAAAATATCAAAAAAATTATTTCTAATTTTAAATTTAATCTCTTTTAAAAAAATGTTTTTAAATTTAAACTTCTTTTCCTTTTTCATAAAGTAAAAATAAAAATATCTTTTCAAGATTTTTCTTTACTATAACGATAAAAGATAAAAGCCCTAAAATGGTATCCTTTCAAATTCTAATTTAAGTTTTTCTTTCTTTAAAATAAAAGATCAAATCTCTTCTTATCTTAAAAAAATAAAATAAAAAAGTGAAAAGTAAAAATAAGGAAAAAATATTTTTTTTCTTTTTCTTATTGGGGGTAAAATAAATATTTATAAAGTCACGTAGTTTTGCGCAATTAATTAGAAGTACTGTTTTTAATGGATGTTGTAGGGTACTAATATATTCCCTACATGTAATCAACTCCCGAACTTATCTTTGATTTCAAAGACCATTTTTTAAGGGGTTTTCCAGTATTTTTCCCTCAAATAAAATTTTGGTGGCTACTCAATTTTAAAAATTATTTTTGCAGGCATCTTTGTCGTGGCCTCAATTGCGACATGTACACTTTGAGTAATTAAAAATGTAAATAATAAATTGCGATTAATAGAGTAATTAGAAAAGTCAAAATGCTTTATTATTGGAATTGATATTATTTTGCATCTAAATGTTTCTTTGTTTTTTAAATTATGTATTAGTGGCTACAATTACATATTAAATAAGTTAAAAAGAAGGTTTTAACGAATTTTTAATGGCTACTATTTTTTATGTATATTTAATATTAATTTGAATTTGATTTTTAAATTTAAATATTTATTTTTATATATAAAAAAAGAAGGGTTATTGGTAGGGATGGAAATAAGTCAGGCCGTCCAACAGGGGTTTATGGCTTAGCCTTCATCAGGTCAGGTCGGACTTTTTTATTAAATAAACTAAGTCAAAGCTTTTATAGAAGCCTATTTGTTTAAAAAAGCTAAGCTTTAGGCCATTCAAAGACCTATTTAAGTAAATATAAATAATAATCTTTTGCTAGTATTATTATTATATTAATTTTTTTATAATGAATTAAAGTCATATGTTTATTTACCTTTTTAAATATTAAGCATTTTACCATTATGAAGAATCAAAACTATAATATTATTAAAGACAAATCTATGTAATATTTAAAACCTTGTTGCAAAATAAAGTTTTAAATAAGTTATCATAAAAGTCGTATTAGACCTTAAAAATAAATAATTGAGTTGAAGATTGAGTAATTGAACAATTATATACTACCTTCGATCCTTTATATAAGCAACAAATATGAGTATTTTTTTGGTCCTAATTATAAGCAACATAGGATGTATTAATTGTTATCTTCCTTTTATATCTTTAATTTATTGTAATGTTTATTAATTAGATATTTACCCATTTTCGATGCAAGTGGATGCATTCATTGACATATTAACAATATAAATTACACTCATTAGTGGAGAAAATTATTTATTGCATTATGAGTAATATCATTAAATATAATCACCACTTAAACTATTTTATTTTATGGGTATTTTTGGAATAAAATTTAAATTTATGACATTATTAATTAAAATTAACTAACTTAACTATTTTTATTGGTTTTAATGAATTAGTTATTTGTTGCTTATATATAGGATCGAAGGTAATATATGTCTATTATACATATGTAGATTTTGAGTAAAAAAGTAAATACTCCAATAAATTGTGAGTAATAGAGTAATTACAAAAGTCAAAATGCTATAACTACACCAGATTTATATACTCCCCCCATTCCTTTTTACTTGTTGGTTTTTTAGAAATTTTTTGTCAAATTTCAAAATAACATTAATTACTTCTTTGTCAATTATACCCTTATTTCTTACCTAATTTTTAATTAATTTACACATTTACAACTAGTATGCATGAAGTAAAAATAAGAAAGGGTATAGTAGAAAACTTCAAAACTATTTTATGGAAAACAAGAAAATTTATTGCACTTCTTAGTTTATGTATAAAAACCTTAAACGACAGATAAAAAGAAACGGAGGTAGTATTTTTAATAATCTACTTTAATGAAGGTGATTATAATAACTGTATTTATTAAGGTGATTATAAGTATATATTTTGATTTGAAATAAATAAGGTAATTATGATGAACATATATTTATATACATTAAGGTAAAGTAGTGTTGAGTAACTAATTTCTCGTCGAAAATAGGGGTAACTTTGTAATTAACTAACTAATGGTATATATTTTATAATGATATTATTTATTTTAAAATATATATTAGAAAATATACCTTAACTTAAGTTTTATAATTCTTTTATTTTACGATCTAACTATATATAATATTAATATTGATATATTATGTTAAAATGTCAGGTTGACCTAGTTTCGTCTCGTATATTTCGAGTATTGATTGGGTAAGGTTTGGGTTTAAATAAATGACTTAATTAAAATTTTGGACTAGGTAGAGACAAAGATAAACTTGTCCCAACTCATCTTTTTCTCACCCCTATTAACGACTACAATTTCGTGTTAAATAAGTTAAGAATTTAATAGTTATGCACTATTAATGTAAATCTTTTACATTGTTAACCAATCAAAAATATTGTTGGTGTGAATTTTAAGGTAATTATTGTAAAAGTCAACAAATTTATCATATAAGATGGTTTGTGATTAGATGATAGTATAAAATTGTTTTACATTGTTAGTGCATAATCTATTTTTTCGTAAGCTAAATAAAAGGAATTAATGAGTTTTTAATAGCTACTATTTTCTATGTATATATATTTGCCATTATTTGAATTTGAATTTTAAATTCAATTTTTTATTTTTACATATAAAAAAGAAGGGTTGTTGGACAATTTTTCCTATCCAAAAAAGGAGTATATAAGTCATTTTTTATTTTTTATATTATTTTTGATTAATTAAAATATATAATTATATGGTGTAATGTTTTTCAAACAATTAAGGTAATTAATATAATATATAAGGGGTATCAGTATAATATTTATCAAACAATTGAGGGAGATTAGAGTAAGAATAAAAAACAAGGGTATCGAGTGAAATTTAACGAAATCTCAGGAGTGTCAATGTAATTTATTCTAATTTTTTTCATTTTCCCTTCATTAAATTTGTTCCTATTTCATTACTTTTTTAAACTAAACAATTTAAAAATTGTAATAGAGATTATTTTTAAAATTTTGGAATTTATAAATATTAAAACAAAAAAAAATTAGATGATTAAAAACAAATTTAACCATATTTACTTCAACTTAAAAATATATTTATGTCTTAAAAATGCATATAGAAAGTAAAGTACTTCTTGTAAGTCACAAGATGGTTAAAATTAATCAGGCAACTACCAAAATCATGTTTGATAGAAGAGATTTGAAAGAAAAGGAAAAATATATTACATTTTTTATTTTTAAATTAAGAGAATTATATAATAGTTATAAAATTAAAAAACAAGACATTAAATTTATATTAATCTATTATTTTATTTATTTATTTTAAAAATATCAGATTAAAAAATATTCATTAAAAAGATACTCTCCCTTTCTGTTTAAAACTCACTCTTACGAATTCTTTACGGTAAAATCAATAAAATCTTAAGTTATAAACTAAATTACTATTTTAGTCTCCATTCTTTATTTTTTAAATGTGATTCAATGTTATTTTTTCGTTAATTTAAAATTAACACCGTTATAATCAGCCGAGTCTCTCCCTGTAATCAGGGCCGATGAACCTTGTGTATCCAAAGGCGATGAACATTTATATATTTTTATAGGACAACAATTGTATCCTCTTCGACCTTTTTGCTGTATAACGCCTCTTCTTGAAACTAGCTGTTTGACTTTCGTTAGCACAAATGCGAACTATGACTTACTGTTGATAAGGTTTGCTCGAAGTTGAAGTCCATTTCATTATGACCTAACACTGTTAAGCATACAATTTTTAGTACTAATATATTATTTAATAGTATAATGCCATAGTAAAAGACTATCATGCACTTGATATTTTAATCAAGTTTTTCACTTAATAGTATATATTAGGCTTAATTATATTTTGTGTCACCCAAATTTTATTATTTTGTAAATTTTGCCACCACATTTTTTTCTCGCATTCTGTCATCTTATTTTTGAAATCTTGAAAATTTTGCCAAATTATCAATTTTTTGTTAAATAAAAATTTATAAGATTAGACAAAATTCGCAAGATTTTAAAAATAATATAGAAAAATGCGAGAGAAAAAAAACGCGGTGGCAAAATCTGAAAAATAATAAAACTTGGGTGGCAAAAAATATAATTAAGCCTATATATTAAATGATACATTTGAATATGGTCAAAGTCTTTTGTAAATATATCCAAAGGCTTAAATATGTTTTTAGTCCTTCAAATTTGGGTTAAATTTATTTTTGGTCTCTTAAATTTAAAATCAATTTTTTTAGTCCCTCTAATTTAAAAAAAAAATTAGTCTCCCAAGAGACCATGTGAGCATCATTAATAGGGCAAATTGAGTTAGTTGTGTAACATCAATTGAGTTTGGTGTGATGTTTTTACTAATAAGAATACTAGTAGGTGGGTTTTGTGGACAAATTCATAGAATGACTAAAATATTTTTTTTTCAAATTACAGAAACTAAAAAGATTAACTTTAAATTTGGAGGACAAAAACAAACTTACCCCAGATTTGAGGAATTAAAAACATATTTAAGCCTATATCTAAATTTATTTTAAATCTTTTTAAATTTTTTAGTTCTAGTTTTCATAATTTTTTTTTAAATCTTTATTATTAAATTTGTTTGTTTAAAATTATTTTTAAAAGAACTACTTTTTTATAAAAAAAATTCACTTATAACAAATCATAAGATATTTGAATAAATTTATTTTAAGAATCAGTATAAAATTGCTTTTTTTTTTTTAGAAGCTATTGTACTTGCTTACAAATAATATCTTGCAATAGAAGAGAGAGAAATAAGATTCAAAAACACAAATAGATTGCATGTTTTTTAGTTATGTGAAAATGGTAGAATAAGACTTTAAAAGGATATGAGTTTAATTTTTATGTAGTGTTGGTGTAAAATTTTTTACACTATTGACTAATCATATATCATCGTGAGTATGACTTTTGAGATAATTATTGTAAAAATCAACAAACTTACGATATATTACTATTTGTGATTGGATACTATAGTAAAAAATCTTTGCACTGTCAGAGCATATAATATTTATTCAAAAAATATTAGAAAAAATGATACAATCAATTGAGATTAGGTGTCAAACTTATGCACTTATATTATTCAATAATTTTTTGTAGAATACAAAATTAACAAATTCAACTGTTGAATTAAAAGTTCTTATAAAGTATATTAGGTTTATTGTATTTCATGCAAATAAAAAGTTAATCGACACTTCATCTTACAATTTCATTTTGATGGATAAAATGTTTTTTAAAATAAAATGTTCATTGTTAGATAACATACATAATCATAAAGATAATATCAAACTATTCAACATATGGTTTGGTTAATTTTGTATTTTACATAAAGTTATTAAATGATGTAAGTGTAAAAGTTTGTCACTTTGTGTTAATTGATCTTGTTCCTTAAAATAATGTCTTTGAGGATTTGAGTTTTAATTAAATTCAATGATGTAGTATACTTCATGTAGCCAATTTTACCTAGTGAGATCATGTTGTTGTTGTTATATATTTGATCTATATTTGTACAATTCAAAAAATTCTTACTAATTATTCAAAATTAGATTCCAAGCTACCGGGCTTTGGAATCAATCTTGCACTACTCTATTTTCATTAAATAGTGTTTGGATAGAGAAATTCAAAATTCTAAGGAATTTAGAATATATGGAAAAATAATTACTATATTTAAACTCCTTTCAAATTAAAATGTTCTATTTAGATAGAGTAATTCAATTTTTTTTTATTTCAATTTTTTTGTTTGAATAAAACAATTCAATATTTATCATATATAAAAATTATTTTTTAAATGTTTATCTAAAAGAATAAGATTTTTGTTTAATACCAGCTCAAGGTGAAGAATATTTGTGAACACCCTCCAGTTAAATGAAAATATAATATAAAAGAAAAAGAAAAAAATAAGAGAACATTTGAAGAAAAATAGCTCTTCTTTTTTTTTTATGATGAATACCATAAAAAGGCAATGTCATATATTAAGTTATACTTGTCCGTTTGAGGTGTTATTTGCACCGTTGAAAAGCTTGTAGAAAGATCTACAACTTATATCTCTACCTCAAAACCAAAATCAACTTCTATCTTAATGAAAATCAACCCCAAAGCGGGCCATTTAATCATAAAAAAACTCAAGTCCCACATTCCTTCCCTTTCACCTTCCTTTCACTTAAAAGTCCCACATTGGACAGTCTACACCCATGTTTCTCCTCCCTTCCCTATATAAAGAGGTGCCTACCAAAAAAATAAATTCATTAATCATAGGCTTAATGTAAAGCATGGAGGTTATGAAAGTTTAATTTTTTTTCTCTCTTGGAACTTCTACTAGAAGCTTGTGGTGGATTGTTTTGTGCTCACCACAAATTGTTCTCTTGAGGTAAACTTGCTTATCTTATCTTTATATATATATATATATACATATATATATATATATATATATATGTCTTATTATCTTTTTTTATCATTGTTATTGTTGTTAAATCTTATTCTTTGTATGTCCTTTTCAAATTAGAAATATTTTATTTTAATTATTTCTTAAATAGAGAAAAAAATTAATTGGATGTGACATCTTCTTAATCCCGAGATGTTAAGGCACAAGTTACAATAGTTTGGTGTCTTAAGACTCCTCTATAAAGTAAAACAAAATAAAAAGAATGTTAAGCCAAAATTAACTTGCTTCAAGGGGTTGACTTGGATGTACACCTCTGTTGATTCTATTTTTAGGACGTATGAGCCATGACGGTTCAGAAATCTTAAAATTTAATAAACAAAATAAAAAAATGACAACACATAAATATTTTCTACAAAAGAACTACGTGAGTCTGATTTTCCATCGGGACATATGTAGGGACAAGGGTCCACTTCTGTCGATCTCAAAAATAATAAAATTTAAGATAAAATAAAAATCTTTTTTATAATAATAAAATTCTTCTTGCAATTTTTTTTCAGGGTGAGATAAATATTTTAAAAGTCATTAATAATTTGCTTAATCAATTAGAGGTAACTGTCTTTATGACAGACATTGTAGGATACTAATACCTTCCTTACACGTAATTGACTATCGAGCCCAAAATTTGATTTCGTGGATCATTTTTTTTAGGTTTTTCCAATGTTTTTTCCTTAATAAATATTGGTGGCGACTTCCTATTTTTAAAACTCTTTTTTCGGCGTTTCTCCATGACCCCGTTTGCGACAATATTCATAGAAAAATCTAGAATCTTTGGTGATCTTCAATAAGTTCAGAGTGAGATCATGGAAAAAATAATTTTCGATTAGTGCCAACTCAACAGTGGGTGAGATTTAAAACAAATTTTGAAAAAAACTTCTTTACTTTAAATGAAAGAGTTATATGTTGAGTCTTTTTTTTAACATATGTGACATTTTGTTTTATAAAAACTAATAACAAATAATTTTTTGTTGTTAGGCCTAAAACTTGAACTTTAATAGCCTTACCTTTGTGCCAGCCTTGGTCCTGAAGTCTTTTATTTTAAGTTTACACTAGAATTCAAAAGTTTACACTAAAATAATATTTGAAATGCTTTTAGTATACTTGAAAAGGATTTCTTTATAAATTTTTCATTTTTTCATTTTATTTTATTTTATATCCAAATTAGTTATTTTGACATATTATATTTTACCTCTGTTTAGAAAATGATTTTTCCTCTTAAAATCTTCCATTGGAACACATTCTTAGCCTATAAAAACACAAATATAATTCCTCGTCCAAAAACCTTATACTTTATGAAATTGATTTATGTATTTACAAATGATTCTTCAAATGTACAGATTAAAATTGCGAAAGCTCATTTTTAATTTTAAATTTAAATTTCAAGATTAAATCTATGTATAAAAAAATTATCCCAATATTTTAATAAATTTAATATGATCAAGGGTGTTCATTTAGTACAAACCACGAGTATCTTTAAATGAAGACAATTTTGTTTAAGTCGGATAAAATTGTTATAAGGGAAAAAACTCAAAAACTTTTCTTTTGAATAATTAACGCAACTGTTTACTTAAGGCTTGAACTTCAAACATTAGTTAAGTTAAAACAATCTCGTGTTAGTTGATCCATACTCGATTAAGTATGTCTCCCCATGTTTGTGTGTCCATAAGAGCATTTATTGAGAGAGTCTAACCTTTTAAATGGATTTCCATATTTTAGAGATTAGTGGGTGTGTTGTGATCGTGGGGTTCTTGTGGGAACATTATCAGTTTTTATTCTGTTGAATTTTTTCCAAGGTTTTGTTGATGTAGCAAAACCCCCCAAAACACCTGCAGAGAAAATCAGCACCACCTGCACCATCAAACCAAATCAACAAAACCCGACAAACAAACAGTCAGTTGGAGGGGTACGGTAAACTTGAGCATGGCTTCATTATCATAAAAGTAAGTGCCTTTCCATTGAACCAAACTGTTGTTGGGAGTCACGGAGCTAACTAAAGAAAAAGAAGGGAGCAAATTGAAGATGCTGTG
Source organism: Spatholobus suberectus (assembly GCA_004329165.1). Classification (NCBI taxonomy): domain Eukaryota; kingdom Viridiplantae; phylum Streptophyta; class Magnoliopsida; order Fabales; family Fabaceae; genus Spatholobus; species Spatholobus suberectus. The sequence goes on from CM014735.1 coordinate 16,013,224, forward strand.
AAAATTGTTGAGCATGGGCCATGAGATTCCATGGGGGAGAACGACAATGAAGACGAAGAGCGGCGGTGGTGATATGAGCTTGGAAAAGAATTGGAGAGAGAAAAGGAAAGGATAAAAAGGGTTAATCGAGAAAGAAAAAAAAATGAAAAAAAAATAAAAAAAAATCTCAAATGTCAATTTAAAAATAAAAAATCTAATGGTCCACAAATTTTTTCTTAGAGTGGAAAACATGATCCTGACTTTTATCCTTACTTTTATCTTTTTTTTAATTTTTATTTTATCTTTTCTATCACAACATTTATTATATATATATATTTTTTTTTTATTCCAATTTACCTAAAATGGGGTGAACATTTAATATTATTTGAAAAAGGAAAGTGCACATTTATCTTACCATCATAGTACCTGCTGCACATAGGAAATTAAGGCTTTATTTGTTTTTACTGAAAACGAAAGGATGGATTAAGGGAGGATTGAAAAGTAGAAAAAATAATATCCTTCCTTCGTTTGGCTGTGTGAGATAGTGAATGGAAACAATCTGATTAGCGAGCGAGACCCATTAGGATTTTACAATTCGTCAAAAGAATGGACGGAAAACAAATGAAAGTGTGTCTTTTTTATTAAAATGACAAAAATACTATTAATTATATAATAGTTTATTTTTTATTTAGGTTATTTATATTATTTTATATATATATATATATATATATCTATATTTTTTCACTTTTTTTTTCTGTCAAATAACCTAAAAAATTATTTTATTTTATTTTTATTTTTTCACTTTTTTTTTCTTTTTCTTTTTTTAAACCAAACATCTCATTAAACAAAACCAAGAGGAAACTTGGAAAATAACTAAAAATAGCGGTTGAAAATGTAAATATGGTAGATTGACATTCACATCACTTGGGAGAAATAGGTGGTACCCTTGTTGAACGCACAGAAAGCAAAGGGTCTCTCTAACCTCTGCAAAAGTCCAAGGTTAGTCCTTTCCATAAACCCTAATTTCGCAATTCTCTTTTCTTCCTTCTTCCACGACACAAACTTCGCTTCAATCACTATGGTGGGTTTTGATCATCGCCTTGTGCAAAATTTTTCTTCTCCGATTAAAAATTTTCCTGTTTTGCGATGTGGGTGGGTGGTATTGCGCGTTGTTTTTTTTGGGTTAATCGATGTGATCGTGAGAAAGAAAATAAGGGGATGGTTGGAATTTTGGGTACAATACTCAGTTTAATTGCTTCGTAGAAAGAAAGAAATTATCGAGCTTCGATTTAGGGTAAATAAAACAATAATGTGAACATGTTCTGATGGGTTTGTTTGCTTTAGATGGATGATACTACTCCTATAGTGGGTAGACATGAGAGAAAAGTCTTATTATTATTATTATTATTATTATTATGGTAGGAATGGAGATCTAATTTCTGATTCTAAAAGTTTTTTTTTTTATTTGTTTTTCAATGAAAATGAAAGTACTTAGATGTGCTTACAAGGTTCATTTGCTATATGCAGGTTGCACGGCTTTAACTGACTAGGTTTTTGTCTTCGAAATTAAAACTGTGCAGCTTTGGTTGCAAAGTCATAGGTGTTAAGTTGTGCATGCATGAAAGTGGGCTTGAGATAATTGTGCCTCTTGTAAGATGGAATCCCTTTGGAAACTTTTGTATTTGCTGGAGCCTGCACCCGTCACACTTATCACTACAGCTGTAGCTGTGACATTTGGATCTGCGTTTCGAGCTCTAAATTACGGGAAAGAAATGGAGCGTAACCGTGACTTGTCTGAAGCATCCATTACTTTGGATAGTTCACAAGCATTGATGATCCCAGTGATGAGCTCTTTTAGCTTGCTTTTGATGTTCTACTTGTTCTCATCTGTTTCGCAGCTTCTCACGGCATTCACTGCCATTGCTTCCGCATCTTCCCTTTTCTTCTGCCTGTCTCCTTATGTTGCCTATTTGAAGGCGCAGTTTGGTTTAGCTGATCCATTTGTTTCACGCTGTTGCTCAAAATCTTTTACACGACTCCAAGGAATACTATTGCTAGCATGCTCTTTTACAGTGGCTGCTTGGCTTGTTTCTGGTCATTGGATATTAAACAATTTATTAGGCATATCGATATGCATTGCATTTGTAAGCCATGTGCGTCTTCCAAATATCAAGATTTGTGCAATGCTCCTCCTTTGTCTATTCGTGTATGACATTTTTTGGGTTTTCTTCTCTGAAAGATTTTTTGGCGCAAATGTCATGGTATCAGTGGCCACGCAGCAAGCATCAAATCCTGTGCACACAGTTGCTAATAGTTTAAGTCTTCCTGGGTTGCAACTGATAACTAAGAAATTAGAGTTGCCTGTAAAGATTGTTTTTCCAAGAAATTTGTTGGGCGGTGTTGTTCCTGGAGAGAATGCGACAGACTTCATGATGCTTGGTTTAGGAGACATGGTATGACATTCTTACTCTCTATCTCTTACTGTATGAGAATTTGTCTGTAACTGTTTCTAAGTTTTAGATTGTCTTTTTCATTTGGTTACTATCACATGAAGTAGTATGTTGTGTTGGATTTACTGTGTAAAATATTGGAACTATGGAAGGCTACATGTTACTTGATTTAAATTGGTTGTGCCAATGTAAATGCTATGCACTTCTTTCTGTTGTTTTCTTGCTGGATTATGCCTTGCTATGTTTTTGTAGGTTATGTGGATTGACATTTATTATGATTATGATTTTGAATACCTTCTCAGGGAATTTTTTTGCCATATTTTGTGCAAGAGCAATAAAAAAAGAAAAAGAGAAAGAGATGGTCGTTGTTCATTGTACTGTAGTTGTTGCCGTAACCTCCTTTCCCTCCCCTTTTCGTCCATTTCCCCTACATCAATTTATATTGGATCGAATTTTGAAAGGGTTCTTATGCTGCAAGGTGATTTGATTTGAATGAAAGTTATGCTGTGGGAGTTGTGCTGTAATTACATTGGATATAATAAGATCAATGCTTTCTGTGTGTTCCAGTGCATCGTGTTGTATACACTATCAATTACTGTATTTATAATATCATTACATTTCCGTGTCAACCCAGGCTAGCCAAGATTTTAATAAATTTTTAAAATTCTGTTTCTTCAAAACTTATGTTTTATAATTTTTACTCATTTTTTTGTAGGCTATCCCAGGCATGCTCCTGGCTTTAGTCCTCTGCTTTGATTATCGCAAGAGCAGGGATACAGTAAATCTCTTAGAGTTACATTCTTCAAAGGGGCACAAATACATATGGTATGCCCTACCTGGGTATGCCATTGGCCTGGTAGCTGCTCTGGCGGCTGGTGTCTTGACTCACTCACCTCAACCTGCACTTCTTTATCTGGTACTACTGTTTTTTCTATTTCTTCTTGTCATAATAATGGTTTCATCGCTACCTTTACTTCTTCCAACCTTTATACATCATTTATTCCAGAACTTTTGTTCTTATTTTCATATTTTATTTATGGGTTTATCTATTTGTGTGCCCATGAGCAGTGAAAGCATTAAAAACACCCTATTAAACATTTTTAAGTTACTTAAAAATGCTAGCATAGAATGACTTTTGTGTTTTTGATATAATAAAAGCTTTCTTTCCTGATAAAAATATTTTTATTTTTGACTTCTTATTATGTGCTCATGGGCACACAATTGAAAAGCCTTTTATTTATATATTGCGAGATTTTAGTTTGTATAACAGATAAAAGAAAGTAGTCACAATTGCTTAATCTACATCATTTTAACTTTGTTATTTCTCTTTTCAGTCTATAATATGAGTATGGTATACCAACTTGTAGAATTGCCATCTAGAAATTCAAACTGCACGAGTTTGTCAGATTTTATTGGGTTAAACTAAATGGATCAAAACTAAAGATTGTTCATCCATTCATTATCTATGTGATGTGATTATTGGCCTTGTGATGGATCACAAAAGCTGATTCCTTAGTTTCCCCCTCCCTTTTATTACCAGCATATGGAGCTATGATATTGATGGCCTTTGTGTATAACCCTTCCACCTCCTTTAAAAGTGGCTTCTGTGTCCTACTAGGTGCACCTAACAATAAAAGTTACGGTTGCCAGATTTGCATTGGAGCAGTAAACTGAAATTGCTGAACATTTTTTTACAACCAATTTTTGATTTCAGTAGGAAGAGATTCTTGGATAAATATGGTGTATATTGAGTTTGTACACTGAACCATTAGGATTTAGGAACATGCAATTAGTTTGTCACTCTGTCATCTGTTTTCTAGGATCCTCTGAAAATGTCAAAACAACTTTCACTTTCTATTGGTCCAGTGCATAAATTACATGGTACATCATATTCATGTCTATCTAAGTATTTTTATAAGTTAATTTACTTGGCTGAATTTCAAACTATGTGATACCCAATCCATAATTCTTGTTCCCATGATTGTTAGTGGTGCTTCATTCTTAAGAACATACAAATTCAACTTGTCTACTGGAAATCTCCTACATGAATAGTATTTAGACCGGAACCTGTCTCATTTTGCATTCTTGTTTCCCGTGATCAATACTATGGCATAAACATTAATCTCTTGATTTCTAGAAGGAAATCCTAGGGCTTTCATACATACAGAGAAAATGGAAAATAAGCTTACTCTTGGCATAAACTTAAGTTTTTATGTATAATTAATGTAAATTTTAAATTACTCTTGTAAACCCTGGTACAGCTGATTTCATGTCTTGGTGATTTTATGCTTTAATATGTGGTATGTGGATTCCAAGACATAACTGTTTGGTTTCACTTGTAACAATGTTCCATTTCTTGGTTTATGTAGGTGCCTTCTACTTTGGGACCTGTAATTGTGATCTCTTGGATGAAAAGGGAGCTACTTGAGTTGTGGGAAGGAAACACGCCAAATCTCAACGATAAGGATCGCGAAATAGAAGTTTAGTCTAGTGACCGGTGGTTCATAGCCAAACAGAGAGTTGTAAATTCACTGAGAATCTTTAATTGTCAGACTCATCAAGAAAATTTAAGTTAAATGTTCATGTTGCTGTCTTAATGTTTCTATTTATACATCATACATAAATTGAGGGAAAGAAGTTTATAAGAACTCCTTTATGGTAAAAAATTAAAAAAATAGTCTTAATGTAAAGACGAGAGCCTAAAATACGTCTAAGGGCTTAGGGTTAATGATAATGACCCAAAAACTCATTTTCTACTATAATATAAGTGCAATGATTGCTTACAGCCGTGGCTAGAGTCTAGAGGGGTATGGTGGAGTTGATTGATTTTATAAACTAAACACGTATGTCTATGTGTGTTTCAAAGTTGAGTAGAATAAATTATTAGAACATGTGTTAAAATTAATTTTAATTATAAATTTTATATTGTAACATGCGTACAGTATAAGGAATTGAATTTCTTTTAATAGAACAAACAGGTTTTGTTTGAACATTGTCATCAGGCTCACAAGACTTTTATAGCACAATCTGCTCCCAACTGGCTTTCTTTCCATCGTAGTTTCGCGATTATTGATTGGCATAGTATAAATCAGAACAGCAGAGAGGACTAGCAAGCGTTGGTAGAGCGAAAACACTTCACTTTTGAAGGATCCAAGCAAAAACATGACACAACTTAAGTTTACATCCAGTTTCTCAGCTGAAAAACTGGTTTATTTCTACTTCATGTTAGATCATTAACGGCTAGAAGCATCATTCTTTTGTAGCAATTGCCCAGAGTGGAATAGAAAAACACAAACTTCAATTCTGCAGCATAGACCGATGGAACTCCTACGACTTTTGGTTTTAGTTTTTGTTTTTTTAGTGTGTATAGGTTAAACTTTGGGTACTTCGCAGGTTTCTACATTTCTTTGCATGTTTCCCAGATTTTATAGGCTTCTAGTTCAGGATGGCAATTTTACTCATACTCTATGAGTATCCATAAAAAAATTTGAAATCAATAGGGTAAATATTTGCTCAATGGAGATAGGGCCGAGAATGGAGATTTACCTGTAAAATTTAATAGGGATGAGTGAGGGAATGGGTACTATAATACCCATCTTGTCTCATGTCCGCATACACACACACACACATGGATATGGAAATGAAGATTAAAGTTACTAATCGCGCTAGTATGGGGTGGGAGCAGGTATTTTTTTCAAATACATGTATGGGACGGGTAATGTAGCACAGTATATCTTTGGAGAAAAAGAAATCCAAAAATTTTGTAGAGATGTAGAACAGTGAGGTAGAGAAACAATTGTTTATTTGTTTATTTCACCTAAGAAAAGAGGAGAAAAAGAAATGCTGGAATGATATATGGATACCTGTCACAATGCAAACACTCAATTGACATTTCTTATTTCTCTCTATTTCTCTTCACTTGTCACATCATATTGCCTATCATATCTACAATTCTCTTTCTTTCTCTCTTGGTATATATAAGCTTTAGGTGTCCATGCATCATTTTTGAAAGAAATAAATCATGATGTGATCCACACGAAATATTTCTAACATGTTTAGTTTCACATCTCAGATGTGTTTTTTCACATCTCGAATGTAATTTTAAGAAGCTAATAATTATAGTGCGTGTTTGAAACTAATTCTTTAACACACATCAACACTCTCTCCACGTTTATAAGAAGTAACTTCTGCATCATATAGGCATGGTGACATGATTTTTATGGTGAATGTGTTTTTGACGTTGCTCGTCCAAACACATTGATAATTTGTACATCCCAAATATGATTTCTTACTTATCAACGAATTTCTAAATATTATTCTTCTCTCATGTGCACATATTTTGTTGAGAAATGCGTCCCAAATTTTAAATTTCCTGCATTACACTCTACACATCAAAGTGCGTGTTTGGAAAATACATCAACTTAAGTTTCTCTATCTTTTCACCTCACATTTAGAAAAAAAATGCAGAAATTATTGTGTAGATCCAGTGTTGACAAACGTGTTTTTAAATATGCAGAAATTCATGCAAAATGAAACAAAATTTATTTATTGCTTGTAGAAGAAGAAATGTTTTTATAAAAACTTTTTACACTATTATCTAATTATAGATTGATATGTATAATAAAATTATTGACTTTTATAATAATTACTAAAAATATTATATTTAGAGTGATTTAATTTCTAATTAATTAAGATTATAAAAATCTTTTCGCTAATAATACATCAAAATTAAACTTTATTAATTTCCCCCTTTGCTCTCAATGTAAAACTTCACCAACTTTCTATTTATTTTCTTTATATTACTTTTTGTGTCATGTTGACCCAATGCCCAGAATAATTCAAAATCCCCAATCCATGTCGAACTAATAAGCAAAACTGGTCCAACAACTTATGTGAGCCATGCGCGGGTTCTGCTATTCCTACTTTTTTTTAACCTCCAATTTTTACAAAAAAGTATAAAATATCTATTTTACCTTCACTTTCTTTTACTCTTTCTCTCTCTTCTTCCTACTCTTATTTTATCAACAGAAACATGCGCTTGCATTATGTATTGAGCTTTGATACACAACGGAAATGTTAATTGGATATGTTAATAAGAAATATGACATTGTCATGTGATTAAAAAGAAACAAAGGAAATATAATTGGACCCATAATTATTTTTATAGGGCCCATCAAACAAATTCCAACTAAGAGATTTGAGATTGTTTTTATTATTCGTAGAAAATAATTGTGCTCTAGCTAAGAGATTGTGGATTGGATGATCTGTCTATTTTTATTTAGTTGTGTTTCATTACATTAGTTTGGGAACGCATGCGCTGGTTATTGTTCTTATGGAAATACCAAAATTGCAGGAATTACGTTGCTTTTCTAATTATAAGCATGACTAACGAAACAACATATGTGCTTTTACTCAGATCGTTTATATCTTCTCCTTCTGCTTATTATGGTCGTTCAGGGTGCTTAATTTTGTGATATGCATAATGAAATGGGTTAGGTCCAGAAACTCTTCTCAAAGCTACAAATCTGTAATTCGATCACTACCTTACTGTCTATTTATGGCTGCTTATTTATTTATTATTAAAATTTATGGCTGCTTATAAACGCAAACTTATTTTAAACAATTAAAAGAACAAGGTTATTCTCGCCGAAAAAACTCAGACGTAAGAGTAATGCCATTATTCTCACAATAGTGATGATAAGTAGAGAAGGGTGTACAAGAAAAATAAATAAATTAACTCACTATTATATCTTTAAAATAATTAAATAAAATCACGAAGTTAAAATAATTTAGTTTAATTAGTGCAAAATTCTCATCCCTCCAACTTATTTCAATTTTTTTAGGGAGAGGAAACAAGGGAAAGGGAATAGTGAAGAAAGATTTTGTCTCCCTCTATTTTTTCCCCTTTCTAAAATTTTAAACTAAATAATAAAAATATATAAAAAAAATCATTATATCCTCTTTTTTTCTCCCTTTATTTTCCTCTAACCAAATACTAGATGGGATGAATAAAAATATGAGTAAGAGATTGTAGGAGAAGTTGTTATAATCGCTTTAATACACCCAATTATGACTTACATCCTTATAGTTTTTGTCCCTTTCTGCATCTCACGTATGATTTTGGATGCCTCTTGTGGGGGAAAAAAAATCCTATCCTAGGTTTGTTTTAGGGTTTGTACGACGTTTTGTTAGCTTTCTACAATTATTTATATGCCAAATGTCTAACAACTAGGTGATATTACAAATCAAAATATAATCCCAATTTGTATAAAACTAATAATATCAAACGGTAACAAGGATCGCATTGTATCAGATGCTTTTTATTAAACATGTACTACACATCTATATGTACATGAGGCTAATTAAATCAGCCTAATTAATTATAAAAAGGTACTATCACCTGTGCCAATTATATTGCTTTGTCATCAGAGATCATCACTTCAATTAGTATAAACTAATGTGTAGAATGATGTTTTATGTCACGTCAGATGATAGATCCATTTATTTCCAACACTCATCCTGTGTTGAGGGTAGTGAATGAATCACTCACGGTCTCGTTGCGCTGAGTTTTGCATATTAATATTTGTAATGATTAAGGACCTTTCGTAATAGTTAAAAAAACAAAAAGCAAAACATAATCTTGATTTTAGTCAACATTATAAATGCCAAAAACCTAATTAAACAAGTGCAACTTGCAGGTCCGTTCTGGAGTGTAGTTAGCAGAGGAGCAGGGTGATTCTGGGGCGGCAGCATATCCAAGATATATCGCATCCGGTGCAGGTTCACCCAGTTTTTCTTTATCTCAAAGTAATCACTAAGTTTAACCTTTTCACTTTTTTGTTGGAAAATAAAGAGGAACAATAGAAATAAATGAATCTAATCTAATATATATAGACTAATGAAATTTTCAAAAGCACTTCTATATTTCCACTTTAAAAGTGATTTTATTTTACCATTCAAATATTTTATAGTCTAATTAGTTGATGTTCCAAAATTTTGATAAACAACAAAATTTTAAGACTTGGATAAATTTTTATGAAAAGTTTATTGTCACGTGTGTAGATCAGTACTCAAAAATAGTCTTATCAAAAAACATCTGATAAATCAACGACTCAAGTATTTGAAACTCGTTAGGATTGGTTTAATAATGGTGAGAGTATTTGAATATTTTATATGAGTTCTTAAGTTCATATCTCATTATTTTTGGGATAATATGTTAGTAAATCCCTGAACTTTTAGATAATTTTTAATTAGGTTCATATATCATAAAAATTTGTAATCGAGTCCTTAATCTTTTAATTTTTTTAACTAGGTCCTTAGAGTTAACTTTAGTTTGATTGTCTTTTGTCTCAGAGACCAAATTAAAAAAAATTAAAAGAGTAAAGATTTAATTAAAAAAAATAGTACAATGATCTAATTAAAAATTGTCTAAAGACCTACTCAATAGTTTAACTTTTAATGTACTAAAATTATGTTATTTTAGTAAGGTCTTGGGTTTGAGCTTTTGGATGAAAAAAAGGTGGTTAGGAGAAGATATTTCATTAAAAGTGATTAGCCAAATTCTTTGACAGAGATTAGTCATTGACAAAATTAGTAAATACTTCACACCTATTTTTAATTCTGCGATTTTAGTCTTCCAAATTTTAAAAATTTGTACTTTTGGTCTAATCGTTAAATATTCATCTATTGACTGTTAATGCCTCAATGTTAATTATGATGTGACATTAGACTGAATACGTGGTAGATAATATTTAACAGACTAATGTCATGTCATACTCAAGGTTGAGACACTAATAGTCAACAGATGAACATTTAACTGTTGGACCAAAATTGAATATTTTTAAAATTTGAGAGACTAAAATTGCAGAATTAAAAACAGGAGGATCTAAAATTTAGGATTTTTAAAAATTGGAGGACTAAAATTGCAGAATTAAAAATAGGAGACTAAAATCACGGATTGAGAATTATGGGAGAACTAAAAATGCAATTTAGTCATGTAACAACAATGTAACAACATTTGAATATTGAAAGATGCTCTCTACCCCTTTCTATAATTTTCCCTTTTTCTAAAATAAAACAAAGGTAAAATCAAGATAAAAAAAATAAAAATAAAGTTAGACTATTGAGTAGGTCCTTGAACTTTTAGATAAATTTTAATTAGGTTCCTATACCATTTTTTTTAACTGAGTCCTTACTAGGAAATATTTCGTCTAAGTTAACAAAATATTCATAGCAATTTAACACCAAGGACCCAATTAAAAAAAATTCAAAAAATTAATGATTCAATTACAAATTTTTATAATACAAGGACCTAATTAAAAATTATCTAAAAGTTTAAGAACCTACTAATGTATTATCCTATTATTTTATTATACACACAAAAAACGACTCAAGTACCTACATCCTAGCATCTTATTGAGCTGCAGTGTAAGCTGTATAAAACATTTTTATTTAATATATTTCTATAAAATATTATAAAAAGATATAACATTACATTTGATTGAAATGCATGTTGATATGATTCCATTAAGTTGAATATTATTCTTTTCTTTCCAATATCTTTGTTCATGGTCAAAGTGTATGGACGAATGTTTATACATAATTAATAGATATGTAAATATAACAAAACATACAAATATAATCGTGGAGATCGTACAAATTGTTTGAATATATATAGAATATGGAACAATTTTGACCCGCCTCGATTTATAATTTTTCTTGTGCCTCACTTTAGATTCCTTATACTATTTGGGCGTTTCTGGTTTCTTGTCATATCAACTAATTAGAAATAATCATTTGTATGATTTTTAAGACAATTATTATAAAAATTAACAAATTTATCATGTATGACAGTTTGTGATTGAATGACAATGTAAAAAATATTTTACATCGTCAGTGTATATATTATTTTCTCTATTGCTAACGCATTTAAGGATGGTAGTGGATAATACATCTAGTGGATACTCACAAAAATTACTTTTAATGAGTAAAATATTTATTTGCTTAATGGATATGTATACGAGTAATTACTCATAAAATTTGATGAAGATAAGTGTACTTAAGAGTACTATACTACTATTCATGCTTTCACCAGATATATCTCATACATACAGATATCTATAAGTGCAGGTACAAGGAGAGGTGGGTTTTAAAAAGATTGAAAGTTTAAATGCTTATATTTTTATTTATATGTTTCTAATTATGAATAAGATAATTTTTATCAATTAAATCTTTCCTTGAAATAATTTTAATTTATATTTATTATATTTTACGTGTATTTTCAATTATTAAAAGATTACACTCAAATAAATTAGATCGCCCCCTAGCTAAATAATTTCAATTAGCTTGGCATATGATTAGTTTTTTAATTTATTTTTTCATTGAAAGAAGTAAAGAAGAAACAAAAACAAAAAAGAGAAAGTAACTAGGGTCCTAGGAAGTAGACAATCACCGATAGTCAAACTCCATCTTTGTTTGGTAGCCTTCAAATCCTAAGAAATTATTACGTAGTTCTAGATTATTATAGGTTTGGCAGTCAATTTTCACATGATACATAATTGAATTTAATTAACTGTCTCATAAATTTTAAAATCTAACTATATGTTACATAAAAATTAATTGAGACCATACACACATAATTATTTCAGACTATGTACCAATTTCTCAAAAAAACTTACTAGGAACTTCCATCCACAGCCAAAGTGTAGCACTCCTCTGGCAGAGGTGATACTATGTAAGATTCTCGCAAGTCGCAACTGCCGGTTTCAGAGGAAGCAACACATGATTAAGTTAATTTAAGTTTAAAACATTTTTCATTTTTAAAATATTAATTTTTATGTATTATTAATATATATACATATATTTATATTTTCAATCAATTAAAAATCATGTTACATATAACTTTTAAATAATTATTGTAAAAAATTATTATACATAATAATTTTTGATTGATTAACATTATAAAAAAAATTATTTTCTCTTCTCTATTTACTTGGGAGCATAGGATGTAATTTTCGTGAGACACGTGGACAAGTCATGAGGATAAATGAAGGGAAGTAGCCTGGAACATTCTCAACCCTTTTAGAGTGGAGACTTAGGTCCTGTTGGCATTCATAGAACTAAATAAGATTGCAATAGAACGAAGTGTTTAAAATTGAATAAAAAAAACATGGCATGCACATCGTTCTAATCAAAACTCTCCCCCTTTAAAGACATGGGTCAAAACAAATTTTTAATCTTATTTCATTCCACTAGATCATAAAATATCTAAATAATTAAATGATATTTTTTTCTTTTATTTTACTTCATTCAGTTGTAACATATTCTATTTCATTTTCCTCATAATTAGATAATCGAAGACACTCTTGAACAGTTGAACCGATGGGAGGAAGTTTAATGCAAATGTTGAGAAGAAATTCTGCATGTCTGGATTATGTACTCCTGCTAGAACATTCTTAAGTTTTGTAGTTTAATAAGTAGAGTTCCTTCAGTCACGTTTTGTATTGGCTTCCTGACTCTTTTGTAGTTTGGCTACCTACCACTAGTTTCTTTCAAAATTTTCCCCATGGTGTGCTTAGATCATGCTCTGTTTCTTTTCGCCTTCTTTTGAGAGTGGCTAATAAACTTTTGATTTTAGGATAAAATATATTTTTAATTTATGTAAAAATGATGTTATTTAATTTTAGTTTTTTTAATTTTATTAATTTTGATCTTCATAAATTTAAAACTTTTGTAAAACAATTTTTATCACCATATAATGATTATGATGCAGCATGCATGATATGTTATTATTAAATAGTAATATAGACTGTTTAAAACCTTTTAAAATTCGTAAAGATCATAACTAAATTTTTAAAGAACTAAAAACACATAAAATTATATTTATAAAGACTAAAACATATTTAAATCTATAATTTAAAAAAGTCGTTGGCGTGGTGTGTTCTAAACTCAATTGCTATTGGCTCAACGACTATTTGTTTATTTATTTATTCACAGATGCAATTGACCACTACTTAAGTTGGATCCGTCGTGCATTCTATAAGAAAATAAAATATTCGAATCTATGATCTTCATTCTAAGTTGATAGATATCTCATTAAAATAATGATGAAACGTATAAAAGCAGAGAGGGCAGGTGGAAATAAGTTATTACCTTGTTTTTGTAAGTATTGCTTTTGTGTATGTTTCGCACTTCAAATTAGCTTTTAGCCTCTCTTTTTTTATTAGTTGAAAGGTTTATTTGATCTTATTAATAATATTTAGTAAACAGGTTTTTTTAATAGTTTGTAATATTTTTTATGACGTTATTTTAAGTAGCATTTTTTAAAATGTTAGTCTCTAACTTTTAGTTTTTTATATTTTATTTCTTTTTTACTCTTAAAATATTTATTAAACTTTCTTATTACTCTTTTTTATATAAGGTAGGGTATTATTAATTTTTTCTCTTCTTTTTACGTTATTTATTTTAACTATTACACTATTTATGTTATTTATTATATAATTTTAACATTATATTTCAACAAATTTTAACTATTGCAGTAATGAACATAATAAAAGTATGACATCTACTTAAATGTTTGTTAATTTATTTTATTTTAAATTTTGTTGGAAATATTTTAAGATATAATATAATATTAATAATAGAGTGCATAATATGAAAAAAAAATAGAATAGTTGAAACTAAAAAATATAATTAAAATAACTAATCTATAAATGAAAAATTAGAAGAGTTTAAAATTAATTAAAAAATCAAAATTATAATTACCCTAAAATATATTTGTCAATAAATAAATTAAAATTTATATAAAATTATCATATAAACATGTCTATTTTTGTCATTTTACATTTATCAATTACTTCAATAGATTATTTTACCAAATACTTATAATTCAATAAACTAGCTTAATAACTTTCAACTACTAATTAGTTTTTTCAGCTTTAGCTACTTTTACCAAACATAGTCAATGCTAGCATATCAATAAAATGATATTTCTTAAAAATGATCTATAATGTGACACTTAAATTTGCGGTAAATAATTGAAGTATAAAGCGTAAAAAATCTAATTTTTTTTATTGTTTAATACTTTGAACTAATTTCTTCTCTTTTGTCATAAAAATTATTTCCTAAGAGAATATAAAAATATATTGACACGGTAAATGATTTTTACAGTCATCTAAACACATTTGTTAACTTTTATAATAACTATTTTAATAGTCATATTTAGTATGGTTCTTTATTAGTTGATAATATAAAAGTATTTACTATGACAATATATGAAAATTAAACACTTGGGTGAGTTAGTTAGATATTAATTAGTTTGTTAGTTAATCAGTTATAGTTTGGTTGGATTGTTAGTATATAAGGTGTAGACTATCCTGGTTTGTATGCACTTCTTCTTAGTCAATGAGTACAATTTTAGATTTCCCTTACCTTGTGTTTGGATAAGGAATTTTAAGAGGGTAATTCATTTTTATAAAGAATTTAAAATACTTTGTGATGAAATTTGTTGTTTAGATAGGGAGTTTAGTAAGAAATTAAAATTCTAGTAATTTATAAAAATATTTTGGTTACTTAAAATTGTAGAATTTCAAATTTCACTAAAAAAGTAAAAATTCGAAATTCTTAATACTTACTTTTTCTCACTTCTATATCTGTTTTCTCTCTCTCCCTCTCTCTCCTCTCTCTTTTCTCCCTCACTTCTCTCTTTTGTTTTCTATTTCTTTATAGCCTCTCTCTTTATCTCTCTCTTCTCTCCTCTCCCCTTCTCTCTCCCTCTGTCTCATTTCCCTCTCCTCTATTCCCATCTCTCTCTTCTTTCCTTTTTTTTTTCTCTTCTTTTTATCAATGTTGATGAAAAAAATATCAATATTTATATTTTTGAATTATTAAATATATTTAATAGTAAAATTATTTGTGAATTATTAAATATTTAAAAATTGGCTAATGTTTATTTTCAAAAAAGTTTAATATTGAAATTTCAATTTTTAAATATATATTTAAAAAATAAATTTTGTATATGGTGAAAATTAAAATGTCTTATCTAAACTTAGAATTTGAAACTTAAAAAATTTGAATTAATTTATCCAAATAGAACATTTGATAAATGAAGAAAATTTAAATTAAAGTAATTCAAATTCTTTGAAAATTTAATATTCTTCATCCAAACACAACCTTAAATCATTTTCTTCTTTCATGAGCTCTAGCATATTTTATAACATGATATTAGAGCTCCCATGGTAAATTTATCCATCATAAACTCACTTTGTTTATTTTTCCTTTTCATTCTCTCTTGACATGTTCATTTTTTCTTTCATTCCTCAACAAAACCAAAAACAGAATTTCTTTTCTTTGATTTCTTTTTTTCCTTTTTCTTTTCATTCATCTGTTTCAAAAACAACATCTTCTTCTCTACTTTCAAATCTCACCGCTGAGTTTCTTTGTTGGCAACACACAAAACTGTTTCTTTGCAAAGAAGATAAAGGTGATTTACAAGAAGCTAAAAAGCTTTCTTGGTCAATCACTGGACCAAGAAGGTGGGATCAAGTTATGGGATAGACAAGCTTTACCCAAAGAAGATGAAGTTTCAGAAGCCAACATTAATGGGATGAGTTTGTATGGACAAGTGGACCAAGTTTCCAATGAACAAACTAATCATGGAGCAAATGGAGGTTGACGATCAATGGGAAGTTTCTTAGCCACTGGAAAGAATCTTGGGAGAACCATAATGAGACCATACATAAAGATAAAGCCCTTGATTGCTTGAATATGTCTGACGTCCCAATTAAGAAGGATAAGAGTAGAGGCAAAAAGGTTTATCTTCGTGGAGACTCTAGTGGACAAGACTAGTGTGATAGAAGATGATGCTTAATTGATTCTTATGGATTATGCAACTAGGATAAATGAGTAATTGTTTGAATATAGCCTAGCTGCAAAGGAGAAACAATTTATTCCAACTGCCTGAGGGCACTTCACCTATTTTTCCATACCTTTTCTTTTTTATGCTTTCAAAGACTATCCTTTCATCCCTTTCCCTAATGATTTGTTTTTCACTATTTTTCCTTTTTGTGTCACTATAAATTTTCTCATTTTTCTACCATTTCTTTTTATATTCTCTTAGTTTTAAACACCTTTTTTTACAAAAACTTCTAAATTGAAGACTTCTAAAGAAAATTTTTCTTTTCCCTTTTGTACATACATCTACATCATCTTTACTTGTACCATCCTCTCTTTCACATTCTCATCTTCTTACATTGTCTTCATTTATATCTCCAATTGTACATTACTTTTTGCATTCATACTTTTTTTTTCTTTCATCCTCCTCTTCTTACATCATTAAGTGAAGACCATGTGGTTGAAAACTATATGATTAAGGAACTTAAAGATAATGGTCCCAATATCTATATTTAAATTTGCTAGATTGCAACATATAGCAAAAGACACTAAGTCTCAATTGATTGACCTTAGGGCAAACTTCCATTTCTTTCATCAGAAGTTTTAGTTTGAGGCATATTTTTTTCCCTTTTTAGGTGATAGCATGTGATGAGCCTTCTTATAATGTTAAACAAATGGGGAAAAATAATCATAAGATTATTGACACAAAAACATTATATATTATCATTTTGTATTATTAAATTGTCTTGATGAATAATATAATAAATAAGTAAATTTATTAAAAATCATAAAAAATGTTAATAACATTAAATTTATATGTTATCATAAATTTATATGTAACACATTTTATTATAATTTTTAATAATTTTAATTCTTTAATTATTAATCTAGTTTATAGGGTAAAATATGTTTTTTGTCCCTCATTTTATCTTGGATTATGCTTTAGGTCTTCAAAAAAAAGTTGAACTGGTCATAGTCCCTTAAAATTTTTTGTTTGTGTATTTAGTCCCTTTTATCAATTATCATTGATAAGCAATGTTGTGTATAAAATGTTGTGTTTTTAGTCTCTTCGTTTTTAGTACTAGTGGTAGCAACATGCAAATGATTAGAAGTATAACTTTGGTTTTCACTTTCTAGCTGTTAAAAATCTTGCTTTCCATGGTATAAAACCGCTAGAAAAGACTATTATTTAAAATATTTTATACTTAATAGTTAATTAATTATTATCTTAATAGCAGAACACCACCCCAATCGTCAATAGTAGAACATCCAGAACTCAACAGCACTTCCATCAAATCAACACACTGCAATGACATTTCCCTTAAATCACAAAACACCAACATGTCAATAGCATTCCCCACACAAATCACAACTCCAGACTCGCATCACAAATAACATTTCCCTCAAATCAATAGAGCACCAACAATCACATGACCACATACATATCTGCCTGTGATTCACCACACATTGTCCCCCAAACCATCATCCACATATAATTCACTACACACAGAATAACTAAAAACTGAAACCGAAAACCACTGCCACCAACCTATGCCTTGTAAACCGAGAAGGAAAATGACCAAAAGAAAATGACCACATATAATTCTCTCACTCATTTGCTTCCTCACGCCGTCGCATTCTCCTCCCTTTCTCGTCGTCTCTCGCTGTTTCTCTCTCTTGCACACAGTCACGATCGGCTATGGTAAGGATGACGGGCGGGATGAGTACAGATAGTATTCCCACGTCATTTGCCTATATATGCACGGGTATTAGTTAAGAGAGTATTCACAAATTTTATAAATATTTATGGGTATCTATATGTATTCGTGCATATTTATCAAAATATAAAATTTTAAAGAATAAGTAAAAATAAAATAAAATTAAAAATAAATAATTTTAAAATATATTTATATTAAAAATAAGTTATAATAACATACTTTGTTATAATAATTTAGTAATTTTAAATTACAAGTATCTGCAAGTGCAAGTACCTATTGCCAATTGTACTCACAAATATTTGCATGTAGCTGGGCATATGGGCCAAGGCTTGTGGGCCACCCATGTAGCCCGCAACCGTGTGGGTTGCAGTCTTAAAAAATATGATCCATTTAAGAGTGCAAGCTTTTTAGCTCGGACCGTTTAAATCGCATTTTTAGTGGATTTATTCGCGGGCTTTTATGGATAGTTTATTTTATGCTTGATACTTTGATTCTAAGACTTTATATTTCATATTTTGTGTTGGATGGTTTATTTAATATGTAAGATCTTTGGTTTAGATGGTTTTTTAGCATATTAGACTTTAAAATTGATTTTTTTTTATTTTTTGGTATATTTGCATTTATTTTTTTGTTTTTATTGCATTTTTATAAAATTATTTTTGTAATTTATTTCATGGGCTGTGGATTGGGTCGTTAGCGCGCGGGCTATGTGGGGCGGATGCGGGCCTCAAAATTCGGGATCGTTTATCTTGCGGGCAAGCCTAGCCCAGCCCATTTATTTTGTGGGCTTTTGCGGCCGGGCCTAAACGGGCAGGCTGACCTGTATACCCAGCTCTATTTGCATGTACAAGCTTTTTTACAATCGTGATCACAAGAAGGCACCTTCGCTCTTTCTCACTCTCTCACATAGCTGTTGCAGGTTTCTGTAGTAGCTCTTGAAATGAACTGGGTTCAATCAGTTGCCTTTGTAAGTAAATTTCCAAATTATTAATTTTTTTTTAAATTTTTGAAATAGAATAATAAATTGAGAAAATAATTTGTGTGAATTAATTATTAAGTTCACATACTATTAAGTTTTCTTTTATTAATTTTTAATATTTTCTAAAATAGTATTATTTTTATTCTTTTTTAAAATTTTAATACAAAAATTTAAAATTATAAATAATATTTTCTTTGTTATGAAAATTATTATCAATTTTTTATTATACCTTTTTTATTTTATTAATTAATTGGTTTTTTATTATTATCTTTATTTAATATTAACAAAATTATTATAAAGAAATTATTCGAGAATACACAAAGCACCAATGCTAGATAGAATTGTGGGTAAAATTTTCTTACAATTTTAAACCGTCAGAAAATTTGTAACGGTTTCTAATCGCTAGAAAGCTAAGAAAAAAAAATGCTTTACTTGTGTCCCTTTGTCACATGGCTATCATGTCAAATAAGTTGTCCATGCGACAAGTCACGTGATTGTCAATGTAGTTGCCATGTCATCACTAAACGATTCAAGTTAATAGAAAGAATTAAAAACACAAAAGAAATTTTTGAAAGGACTATAACCAGTTAAACTTTTTTTAAGGGATCACGAGGAGAAAATGACATAAATGAGGGGGAAAAAACATATTTTACCCTATTTTATATTTAATTTCTTTTATTTAATGCCACATACAGCTAGGAGCTAGCCTATCCTCTTTAGACAGCAAGGCAGCCGAAGTCACCTCTATGGGAGGTCACATATACCTGCTACCGAGCAGGACATCAATTTTACAATAATATGCATTCAATCATTCTGATTCGAATAAGAGATCTATTAAGTTATGTATCTAATTTCTAGTCTATATATATTAAACTTGACTAAAAAAAACTTGACTTACTATTTATATTTATACTGCAGCGAATTAAATATTTTTTATGTGTATAATAATAGTAATGGAACCTATTAAATGTGTTTGCTCAATTGATAACACACGCTGAATTGTAGGAGAGAATTTGGGTTGGATTCCTGCAAAACACATTATTAGATAAAGATTACGAACTTTAAGTGTGATTAAGCCACATATCAAGAATTGTCTCATAGCTAACCTAAGGACCAAAACTTACAAAAATGCCTTAAGATCTTCTTGAAGAGTCAAAGTTCTTAATTACATGGTTTAAAAAAAAAAAAAAGATTTGAACATAACAATTCATAATTTCATATAAATTACTAAAACCTCGCTGCAAATTGAATGAATCAATTAAATTTTTCCCATCGTAATTGATTGATTTTATACTTTATGGCTTGGTCCACTTTTATCAGAAAACCATTGTTTTGCCAATAAAAATAAATGGCTTGCTGACGTTTGAAGTTTCTTTTTGACTTGCTCACTATTTTATTAGGATAAATTTTATGTATGCTACTATGTTAAATGGATTGGATTATTAGATCAATATGAGATTTTATTTAATAATGAAAAGTTAAAAACATATAATTGATATATATTTTAATTTATTAATAAACTAATTACTAAGTTATACGTGAGCTGCAGATTTGCGTGACACAAATGTCCAAATCACTAATGATTCGTCAATAAAAAAATGTATTTTTTCAATGATAAATTGATAATCAGATATTCAATTATATATCTTAATCATCTTCCTTTCTGTTTTTTTTTTACTTCTTTTTCTCCGTTTGAATACGCAAAATGTCAAATAACCATTCTGTGGCAACTCACAAGCAAACATTATCCATCAACAAACAAAAACTAGTGTCTTATTGGATCCCTTGAATGAGTTAGTTGCGCATTGATCTTACATGCATATTTGTATTTTACTATGTGTTTCTTGGTCGACTCCCACTTATTCAGTCACTATTTTATGGAATAGTAAGTTGAAAAAATGGTTCTTGTACTCCCTTAGCCACAAGTGGGAATTTTACAATGCTTTTCCTTTGGCCTGTGTGAGTGTCCATGTGAGAAAGAGTTCAAAATTAAATGCTCAGATCAGAGAGCGCACAAGAGATTAAGTATCACAATAATTGTTGCTTTCAAGGGATTAAGCTAGCCACCCAATTTTATCAAAGTTAATTAATCAAGAAACTTTTTAGTAGTCTCCACTAACTTATCTTTTTTTTTTTTATCTCGGTCGTCGCATTGGTACAGACAACGAATCTAGCAATTTTTCCCTCCTCGGCGTAGTTTGTACTTTATAATGTCACTCAATACAAGATGTATCCGGTTTAGGGGCGTTCTACAATGATTTAAATTAAACCATTCTAAATTATTAAATCGATTTTAAAAATAAAAAAATTGAATCATCTATTAATCGAAAAATTTGAAAATGAAAAATATAAGTTAGACTGAACTTATAAGCAATCTAAAGTTATTAGTTTTCTTATTATACTCTCTACTCTCAAATAATGCCGTAAAGAATATTTTATAAATATTATCTATATTCTATAGAATTATTTTTGTGTGTGTGTGAAATAAAAAGATTTTTGAACCATACGTAATATGAGAAATTAAACTAATATCTTAAAGTTTTTTTTATTAAATATTATATCATGTTCACTTGTCTAGTTATGCAGTTCCTTAATAGAGATCTCTCCAATATTTTTCGCTTTTCTAATGTCCCAACAAATGATAAATTTTGAAATTAATTGTTAGAGCTAATGGCTAAAATATTTCTCATTATCAATATTATATTTTCCCGTCTTTTTTTTATAATTATTTTACCGTCCTTTTTATTATTATTTTAATAGTGTACTACATATTATCTTTTTTCATTAATAAAATAATCTTAAATTATTAGAAAAAATAATTAATAATAAAATAATAAATATAAGAGTTTTGTTAATGAATATTCTATGTCAAATAAGAAAGAATTAATGTAACTTTTTAATTATTTTTCAATTACTTAGAAAATAAATATTCAATAATTTTCTTAAAATAAATGAATTCTTCCTATAATTTATATCTAAATATTTTATGTGCCAAATAGGAAAAAGCAACAATAGATATGCTTTGTTTAAGAGATTTTTTTAATTATTTTTTAAATATAAATATGAAAAGCCTCACGCTAGTGATAGAATTGAGAAAATGAATCTAGTTTAATAGTCAATCTATTGCATAACCTTTATTTTAGTTCTTGAATTTGTGATGTATTGTCATAGTAATTTTTGAAATTAAAAAAATATTAAATAAATTATTGAAATTAAAATTACTACTATTTTAGTCTTTAATATGTACAACTTATTATCATTATAGTTCCTAAAATTTATAACTTCCTATCATTATAATTCATAATAGAGTTAATGGCAGGGATTAATGTGACTAATAAATTTTAATTTTAGGGAATTATTTGATTTTTTTTTAATTTTAGAAACTATAATGACAATGCCTTAGAAATTCAGAGACTAAAATGAGAGTTTACTCTAGTCTATTTAAGGGTTTTAAACCAAATTGGTATTTAAAAAAAAACAAATTACCAAAATATTGTAGGAAAAAAACATTTTACCTAAATGGGTTGTTTGTGGACAGGAGATGTGTAAAAGGCGCTAATAGCAGTGGCGCCACACAAAGGGCTAGTGGTAGTGGCGCCACCCAATTACTCGTTAAAAAAGAGAAGGCGCTGGTCAAACCAATGCCACTTGTTTATTTTGATTTGACACCTGCAATTGTAAGAATCAGACGGTAAAAAAAGACATGAGATTTTGTCTTTTTCTAGTATTGGTCAAAGGTGCTGGTTAGACTGATACCTCTTGTTTTTTGTACATAGCATGGAAGGCGCTCGTTGCACCAGGCTGTAACCAACGCCATTCGTAAAATGCATGACTTGTGATTGACATTGTACAGATAATAGGGTTTTTTGATTAAATGTATTCGTGCATGCATGCATTATAATATCATATATAATATTTGATTTTTATTCTGATTTTGAGATGACATTTAGTTGTTATTTAATTGAGTTGATGAGTTTAAATACATTGATGTCTTGAATTACAATGCAAGCATGTGCAAATACATCATAAGTGACATTTAATATCTACAAGTTTAGTCCTGCATTTTTAATTTATCAGAAATCTTTTTTGTCAACACATCATAAGTGACACCACATTTAATTTGAATTGTTTTTTTATCACCTTCAAAATTCATGCCTTGTGGACTATTAAATTTTCTACCATTCGAATAAATAAAAGTAATAATAGAAGTCATTTTTAAAAGCGAAAACAAGATGTAACAAATAACAGATGAAAGAAAAAGATTAAGAGAACTAAAGCTTAAAAACACACAAACGTGGAACAGCAAAAGCAAGAGAGCAAAGAGGAAAAATATCAAACCAAAGGAGAAGTATACAACGAAATACATAATCTTCTGTATACACCTTCAATGTATTTAAACTCATCAACTCAATTAAATAACAATTAAATGCCATCTCAAAATCAGAATAAGTATCAAATATCATATATGATATTACAATGCATGCATGTGCAAATACATTTAACCGAAAAACCCTATTATCTGTACAATGGCAATCGCGGGTCATGCATTTTACGAATGACACTGTTTAGAGGGGCGTCAAGAAAATTAACATGTGGTGCTGGTGCAACGAGTGCCTTCTGTGCTATGTACAAAAAAAAGAGACATCGATCTGACTAGTGCCTTTGACATCGGAATAAACAAGTGGCGTTGGTTTAGCCAACGCCTTCTCTTTTTTAACGCATAATTGGGTGGCGCCACTGCCACTAGCTCCTTGTGTAGCTCCACTGCTATTAGCGCCTTTTACACGTCTCCTATCCACAAACAATCCATTCAGGTAAAATGTTTTTTTCCTACAATATTTTGGTAATTTTTTTTTTTTAAATACCAATTTGGTTTAAAACCCTCTATTTAACTTGTTAGAAAATATAGATTGTGTTTTAAAATTTTCAGTCTGATTCAAGTTGACATAGTCTAGTTCAAGTGTTCAGCACTAAATTTAATTGACTTCATGCGAGTTTACGTGCAATGAGAGGGTTAACCTGCTGCCTCAAATTTTAATTGAGAAACAAAACTAACAAACCAACAGTTAAAAAATATGTCCCGTTCATAGTAATTATAAGTTTTCAATTTTTAGTTTTAAAATACGAAATTGAAAATTAAACCTGTTCAGATAAAATAGAATTAAATTGTATTTTTGCTTTATTTTATAACACTTTTATCTAGTTTTGAAAACAATAAAAAAGATTTTTTAATTCATGTTTTTAGTTTCGTTCTCTTACTTTATCTATCTTATGTTCTTCCATAGTTTCGTAGCTTCGCCTTTCACCACCTTTCCAACCGTTTGGTGCCCCCTCGAATGTGAATGAAGACTAGATCTACATGACCATTGGCTAAATACCACTTTGAAAACCCTCCTCAAAACCTCAAGTGGTGCAACCTCCACACCCGATTCAAACCTGTACATGAGGTGTCTCTTAGAACTCGCCTTCCAATCTTTTGGGCCTTCATTTGCAAAGGAACCATTTTTCCATTTGCCATTCGACCTTCTTCATCCTTCCAAATCGAAGGGCCAATGTCCTTTTTTTTTTTTTTTCCCATCACATTCTCCTCATTTTTCAATTCTTCAAAAATTCTCACAACTAAATTGACGTTAAAACACAGAAACAAAAAATTTAATTTTGCATTTTTTTTATTAAAAGAAATGGGTAAACGAAAAAAATTTGAAAATTTGATCCATTTTAGCTAATTGAATTACATTTTCGACTGGGTTGTCAAGTTTGCGGTAGAGGAATCGTGGGTGTACGAGGAATCTGACGCCATTTAAAATTGAAAATAATAAAAAGAAGTGGAACTAAAATTGGGTTTATTTTTAAATTTTTTCAAAACTTAAAACTAATAATCATCCCGAAAAGATGGGATAATTGTAAGTTTTCAATTTTTGATTTTTAAACTTAAATTTGAAAATAAAATTTGTTTTGATAAAAGAGAGTTGAAATGATTTTTAAAATCATTTTAACTAACTTTTGGAAACACAAAAAAGGTTTTATTAGTTTCAATTTCAAATTTTTAGAAGTTGTTTCGTCTTTTTTTATACTTTCCTTCACTCTTCTCTATCTTTGGCTTAGTCTTCTTTGCCTTTATTCAATCTTTGTTAGAGGTCGCAAAATGGGTTAGGCCAACTAACCCAACTCGAAACTGCCTTTTGAAATGTAAGGCTTGAGTTTTAGATTTTGAGTGTGAATTAAATCTAAACTTTTTTAGCTCGATTTGATCATGGCTGTAAAAAAGCCTACACAAATTAGGCTTTCACTGGGTTTAGAAGCCCAAATTGAATTTGGACTTTGCCCCAATTTGCTATAGCTATAAACTCACATCAAACCCACAGCTAGCCTCAGCCTGAACTCGCTTGATGAAATGTTGGGTTTGAGCTTTAATTTTGAGTAAAATTAAATCTGAATCTTTTTAGCCTAATCTGATTTAACTTGCAAAAACCCGTACAAACTATACTTTCACCAAGCTAGGGGCTCATTTTAGAAGTTATCTAAACTTTTTGGTTCAACTTGCTATAGCTTATGACTCGCATCGAGCTTGCAATTGACCCAACTCAAGCTCGCTTGACGAAATTTAGGTATTGGACTTTAAATTTTAAGCATGAATTAAATTTGGACCTTTTTAGCATGCTCCGATCATAGCTTGATCTTGGCTTAGCCTACAAAAGCTTGTACAAATTGGGCCTAAGCCTTATTTTAGAAGCCCATATTGAATTTGGGCATTTTGGTCTAACCAGCTATAGCTTGCAATCTACATTGAGCCTACAATTGGCTTAGTCTGAACTCATATGATGTGTAGGTTTTGAATTTTAAATTTTGAGCACAAATAAAACTTGAGCCTTTTTAGACTAATCAAATCATAACTCGATCTAAGTTTAAACTATAAAAGGCCATAAAAAAACTTAAATATTTTTTGTTCCATTTGTTTCGTTCTCATTTTCTAGATTCTCTCATCACCACCTCATGCGAAAAATGTCACATCTTTTTAGCGAATTTTTAAAGAGAAAATATAAAATTGGAAATAAAATTTTTAAATTAGAAAAAAAATCTAAGATTACAAACTAAAATCTAATTTTAATTTTTAAAAATTTTAAAACTTGAAATTAAAAAGCATCCCAAACTTATCCATAAAAAACAAATTAAAATTTTCAATTTTTTAAAATATACCCGTAAAATGAGTGGATTAACTTGTAGCTACAAAAAATTGAACCGAATTAATGCATTTTTAGTCCAAATTAAATTAATCTAACCCAACTTAAGTTAAAATCATATTAACCAGTATTAGAACAATTCAAACAAATCAAATTAGCTGAATTGACAGTTCTGTTTAATATCCATTTATTTTAATTTTAATAAAATTAATTTTAAATCACTAAATATGATTAAAATATATACTCAAATAAGTATTTTAATCTGCACATTATACATGATAAATAATTTTTTGTATAATTGAAATTTATAATAAATAAATATTTTTTAATATTATAATTACAAACTATAAAAAATAAATATTTTTGATTATGTAAATTATATTTTACATATATAATAAATAATTTAAATTGTAATATAATGTTATTTTTAACTATTGTTATTTTTTTTTAAATTATTGAAATTTAATTTAGAACAAAGATAAAAGGAAGATAATTTGATATGGTTGAAAGAGAGATTTTTTTGTTTAATCAAAGGAGTAATGTGTGAAGTGTAGTTCTAAAAGAGAGATGAGAAAGAGTGTTGAGAGTGTCTAATAAAGAGAGTGAGAATAGGAAGAACCTTATCCTCCAAATTATGAATTCTAATTTATAATGTATGAGTATATTAATATTGAAATTATTGAAATTTAATTTAGAAATAGAGATAAAAGTGAGATAATTTGATATGATTGAGAGAGAAATTTTGTTGTCTAATTATAGAAATAGTGTATGAAGTGTACTTCTAAAAGAGAAAAGAGTACGAATGTCAAGAGTGTCTAATAGAGGGAAAATTATTAGGTAGCCAATGACTACCATGTGTCTATGATCCCAACCAAACTTTACATGACATGTATTCACGTGTTTTAATTTACAAAAAATAATTAATAATAATTGATTACATGTCATATAGAGATTAATGGAGACTATGATGGTCTCAGATTACCTAATAATTTCTCCTAATAAAGAATGTGAGAAGAGTAAGAACTTCACCCTCCAAATTATGAATTATAATTTATAATGTAAGAATTGTGTGAGGCTGTAAAAAAATTAACTTTACTAAGAGCATCTCTAATGGTGCAACAGTGATGGAGTTACTTACTTTTGATGGGTACTACAATGTCATATAAGATTTAAGAACATTAACAAGTTTTATTTTCATTGATGTAATCATTAAGAATTTAAAATAAGTCTTACAATTATTTCACAATTCTTCAAAATTGATAAAAATGAATGCTAATATAAATAATGTATAACACAAAGATAACATAAGAATGGGGGTTGAATTGTGTTATGACAAATTTTCTCAAAGCCTTTTTCAAGATGTATCGTCTGAAGGGTTAATCAAAGAATTTTTTAAAACGATTTGAAAGAAAGACGAATGCTAAAAGAGAATGAGAAAAGCACACAAGAATTATATTAGTTCGTTTCACCCTAGAGACTACGTCCAGTTCTTGGTAACAACCAAGTTCCACTAACTTATCCAAGTTATAATTATTCTTTCAACAAGCCTCTTCAGGCTCAACCCAAGTAATCTTTAACTTGTCTCTCCAAGAAAAAACTCAAGTATTCTTTGAATCAAAGCCTCTTCAGGCTTCTACCAATTTATTGAAGAAAAAGGTTGAACGTGAGTTACCTCACTAGGTTTAACGTCTCAACAGACGAATATACAATGAAGAATGTTAAGACAAAGGACGATTTTGTAACCCTCAAATATTTGATAATAACAAACAATTATAAAGACCTTTTCAAACAATCGTTTGGTTGCTCGAATATCTTATGCTTGCTATTGTCTGATCTTTTAGTTTGTGAATTGTCTTTAATCGTATTTCAAAGTTTTCAGTAGTTAACTTCTCTTAGACGGTGTTTTAACGATTTGCACATTGGTTAGAAATAAGAGCGTAAACAATCTTGAAATAAATGAAGTCGACGCACCTAATCTCGAGGGAAAGTTTACTTTACACATAAAAGAAGGAATATGCGTGTAGATGTCATAACAAAAAGCAGATATGTCCACTATTACAAGATAGAGTACGAGAATGGTAAAGATAAGCAGACCGCGTTATCTTATTAATGTGACAAGTTGGTGAAAGGTATTAAATGCTGCATTTAATGCTCCAACGACTCTTTCCACTAGACCAAGACTGTCTCCCTTAGACACTCACAATGGGAACTTTTCTGGAGAAGTCTATAAATAGAAGAAGAGACCTCAACTTCATAGTTAGTCAGTTAGTTCATCATTTTAAAAATATCTACCTATCAAGCCCTAATATTGTAACATTCATAAAACTCAGTTTGTAAAAACTTTATTTGTTCTATATTGTATATCCGTCTGTTAGGACGTTAAACTCAGTGAGGTAACTCACGTTCAACCTTTTCTTTAAGAAATTGGTAGAAGCCTGAAGAGGCTTTAATTCAAAGAATACTTAGGTTTTTGCTTGGAGAGGCAAGTTAAAGACTATTCAGGTTGAATCTGAAGAGGCTTGCTAAAAGAATACTTGTAACTTGGATAAGTTAGTAGAACTTGGTTGTTGCTAAGAACTGGATGTAGTCTTTGGGTGAGACGAACCAGTATACTTCTTGTGTGCATTTCTATTTCTCTTTCAGCATTCGTCTTTCACAAAATCATTTTTGAAAAATCGTTTAATTCCCTCTTTAGACGATACGTCTTTGTTAAAGGTTCTTGCGAAAATTTGCTATAACACAATTCAACCCCCCTTCTTGTGTTATCTTTGTGTCTTACAAAGAACAAATAAAATTTTACAATTAGAGTATTACAAGATGAGAACTTTTTCGATAGATGGAGATTTTAATCAATCAGCCAACTAACTAACTCTTGAAACTAAGGTCTCTTCTTCTATTTATAAGCTTATCTAGAAAAGTATCCGTTGTGAGTGCTTGTAGGAGACAGCCTTTGTCTGTTGGAGAGAGTCATTGAAGCATTAAATGCAGCATTTAATGCCTTTCACCAACTTGTCATTTGATAAGATAAAGTAGTCTGCTTATCTTTGCCATTCTTGTACTCAATCTCGTAGCAGTGATCATATCTACTTTTCCGTTCTGACATCCGCACACACATTCCTTCTTTTACGTGTAAAGTAATATTTCCTCGAGAGTAGATACGTAGACTTCATTTATTTCGAGGTTGTTTACGCTTTTACAACTAACTGGTATACAGATCATTAGAACATCGTCTAAAATCTATTTGTTACTGAATTTCTTAAAAACGAAAGATAGAGACGATATAGGCTTAAGTAAACAGACGATAGAGAATTACAAATGACCAGACGATTACTAAAAAACTCTTTTTAACTATTTGTTATTATAAAAAAAATGAGGGTTATAAATTCGTCCTTGTCTTAACAATCTCCCTATTTTTTATGATGACAAACATCTTTAATATACATTGCACTTCTTTATATGAAAAAGCTTTTTGTCATGAAAGTTTTCGTATAGAAAGCATTTTTCATACATATATATTTCGGTTAGTTAGGCGTATGCAATATCAAACAAAAATGTAGTTAAGTTCAGTAAAAGAAACCTAACTGAGTAAAGCCAAACTATATTCATATTCATACGTATAAAAAAAATACTCCCCCTAAGACTAATCTCTTTCATATGTTTATGCTTCTCTTTTCTCCTTTTTGGCATTCTCCCCCTTTTGGCATCATCAATTAGAGGATTCAAAGTTTGAAGGTGTACATGATGACTCGAGGACACCTTTGAAGCGCTTGGCTAGCTTGGAAAGTAGAGCTTTTACGCGTTTACATTTCCTGCATTCTTTTACCAGATTAGCTTCAAGACATTGGGCAACTTGTTTCAATTCCTGAAATTCTTGTCTGATGTTTGAAGGTCCTGGCACAGGGGCAAAGCCGATAGCTTCATCTTCATTGGGTTCCTCTACAAAACAAAGATTAAATACATAGGGAATAAAGGGTCCACAAAACCAAAAATGGCCGTAAGGAAGAAAATTTTCAGAAGTATCTAAGGAGAAGAAAATGTAGGCCTTGGGGTGGTTTATTGTGAGTTGATTATTGAGGTTGGATGTACAAGTGGAAGGAGATGGAGAGATTTGCATCCAGTGGCCTGTCAGACAGATGGCAGCTTCATGGCTTAGAGTGTTTTTCTCTTCTGCAGTCAGACCCGAAAAGTGGTTGAGAGCTTCAACATGTTCTTGTAGTCGCTTTCGGTCTAGGCTTCGTAGAGTTTTTTTCCTTTAAGAATAACCAATTGTGCAGGTGAGAGTGCTCTCTTGTGAAGCATCAAGTGTCGTCTGAGGTCACGTCTGAACTTCGGCTCTTTGCCCTTGCCCATAGATAGATTCTAACACTTGATCGTTTTCTAACAGCAAATGCAGAAGGTGGTCCATGGCTTCATCAGAAGTGGCATTTGAGTGGCCATGAGCCTAGGTGAGCTTAGCTCAAGGTCTAGACACCTTCTCTTGCATATAGCGTGCAGAGAGATCTACATGTTCTCTCTCAGGAAGTTGTTCATTAACCTCCCCAACTCGCAATCGTCATCACCAATCTGCCAGTCTTCAAAGTTTGGATTGTCTTCTGGATGGAAGGCGAGAGGGTAAGTCTTGATTTTCTTATGGCAGAACGGATAGATAATCGTAGGCTTGTAATGATATGTGTTGCACATGATCAAATATTCAGAATAGTTACATTTAAGCATAAAAGGGGATGTGTGGCAGAGAGTCCCACGTTGTCTCCATACTTCGCATCCAAGTGGGAATTTGGTTCTGGTCGAATTAGCGTAGACGAAGATAAGAGCGTCTGATAATGTATTGTACCCTTCCTTATAGATGTACGGAGCGATGTGGGGCTCATATGAAAGAGCTTGGGTAGTTACGTCTTCAATATCTGGAAACTTCTCAGCACACCTATGGCACATCAATAGTGGCCATGAGTGCAGGTTTGAAAAGTTTGAAAGTGAAAGCAAGAGAGAGGGTTTAAGAGTGCAGAGAGTATGAAGAGTTTTTAGAGTGTAAAGTGAAAGAAAGAGTGGTTATTTTGAATATATGAGAAGTTTGAAAGTATTGAAAGGACGTGCATTTATGACAACTTGATGTGGCAGAGAAGACGTCGCACGTTTCGTGGGAGGTTATCGATAAATAATCATGAAGGGAAATATCAAACAAATAAATAAAAATTTTCATATTCAAAGAAGAGTGTGTTAGTAAGACAGAGTATAAAATGTAAAATATAAGATGATGAAGCATAAGACGAAGATTAAAATAATTAATGAGACGATGCATGTAAGACGTTTTACTCATGCAAAACTTTCATATGCAAATTTTCTAATATAAAGTTAAAGCGTTCTTCAAGTAAAGCTTTTGTAAAGATGTCAACCCATTGATGGTCTGTATCAATAAATTTAATATCAAAAACACCTTTTTGAACATAATCACGAATAAAGTGGTGTCTTATTTCTATATGTTTTCTTTAGAATGCTGAATAGGATTTTTGGATAGATTGATTGCACTAGTATTATCACATAACATAGGAATGTTATGCTCAAAGCTAGAGTAATCTTCAAGTTGATATTTTACCCATAAGAGCTGTGAGTAGCAGATACATATTCTGCCTCAGTAGTAGATAGCGCAACTGAGTTCTGCTTCTTACTTGTCTAAGAAATGAGACATAGTCCGATGAAGTGACATCCATCACTCGTGCTTTTTCTTTCAAGTCTATCACCAACATAGTCTGCATCACAGTATCTTACTAACTTGAAATCTTTATTTTCCTCATAGAATAAGCTTAGGTTAGAGGTACCAACAGGACATTTAAAAATCTTTTTAACAACTTTTAGATGAGACTCTCTAGGGTCAAATTGAAATCTGGCACATAAGCAGACGTTATACATGATGTCTAGTGTACTAGCGGTTAAGTAGAGAAGTGAGCCAATCATACCTCTGTAGACAATCTGGTCTATTGGTTTACTTGATTCGTCCTTTGTCATGACAATAGACGGATGCATTGGTGTGCTCATAGGTTTTGATTCATTCATCTTATACTTCCTGAGTAGTTCTTTGGTGTATTTTTGTTGATGAATGTATATACCTTCCTTCTCTTGTTTAACTTGCAAACCAAGAAAGAATTTCAATTCTCCCATCATGCTCATTTCAAATTCACTCTGCATCAAATATGAGAAATTCTTACATAAAGCTTCATTAGTAGCTCCAAAAATTATATCATCAACACAAATTTGAACTATTATGAAATCCTTGTTAGATTCCTTTCTAAAGAGAGTTGTGTCTACTTTGCCTCTCATAAAGCCATTTGTAATGAGAAATCTGCTCAATCTGTCATACTAAGCACGAGGTGCTTATTTAAGACCATACAGAGTCTATTTAAGTTTAAACACATGGTCTGAAAAGATTGGATCCTCAAAATCAGGAGATTGTCTAATATAGCCTTTTTCTTCAATAAAACCGTTTAAAAAGGCACTTTTGACATCTATTTGAAAAAGCTTAATGTTTTTATGAGCGGCAAAAGCAAGCATAATTCTAATAGCTTCTAATATAGAAACAGGTGCAAAAGTTTTAGTGAAGTCAATACCTTCTTGTTAATTGTAACCTTGAGCTACTAACCTTGCTTTATTTCTAATTACCTTTCCATTTTCATCGAGTTTGTTGTGAAATACCCATATTGTTCCAATAATGCTTTTATGTTTTGGTTTAGGAACAAGGATCCATACATCATTTCTTGAAAATTGATGTAGTTCCTCTTGCATAGCTATCACTCAGTCATTGTCTGTCAGTGCTTCTTCAATGGTCTTAGGCTCGATTTCTGAAACTAGGGCGCAAGATGCTTGCTTCTTCAATGATGACCTTGTCTTAACTCCTTCAATCCGTTCTCCAATAATCTGATCTTGTGGATGGTAGGTAACGAACTTTCAGTCCTTGTGAGATTCGTTCATCTGATCATTAGTCTTCTTTTGTTGAGAGATATCTTTTGATTTTCTTGCTTCGTCTCTTCTTATCAGATCAGATGATCCTATCTGTAAGCCTGCAAGATCATCTTTTAAATCTGATAATCTTTTATCAGGGGTTACTGTATCATTGAATTTAACATGAATGAATTCTTCTACAACAGAAGTTCTAGAGTTAAATACTCTAAATGCTTTTGATGTATCATAATATCCTAGAAAGATTCCTTTATCAACCTTAGAGTCAAATTTTTCCAATTGATCTTTAGTGTTGAGAATGTAACACTCACATTCAAAAGGATAAAAGTATGAAATGTTGGGTCTTCTACCTCTCCACAATTCATAAGGAGTCTTATTAATTAATGGTCTAATTAATATTCTGTTTTGAACATAGCACGTTGTGTTTACAGCTTCTGCCCAGAAGTACTTAGGAATTGAATTTTCACAAAGCATGGTTCTAGCCATCTCTTGTAGAATTCTATTTTTCCTTTCAACTACCCTGTTTTATTGAGGTGTTTTTGGTGAAGAGAAGTTGTGGAAAAATCAATTCTTTTCACAAAAGAATTTGAACTTAGCATTATCAAATTTGGTTCTATGGTCACTTCTAATTGTAGTAATGTAAAAACCTTTTTCATTTTGAACTCGTTTACAGAATATTTCAAACACATTGAAAGACTCGTGCTTGTGAATTAGGAAGTAAACCCATGTGTATCTAGAATAGTCATCAATAATAACAAAACCATACTTTTTCCTGCCAAGACTAAGAGTCTTTGTAGGTCCAAACAAATCCACATGCAATAGTTCTAATGGTCTGGAAGTGGAAACAACATCTTTGGATTTAAAAGAGGTTTTAATTTGTTTCCCCTTCTGACATGCTTCGCAATGAATATGAGTTTTCCAAGAAATCTCAGGCAATCTTTTTACTAAACACTTTTTATATAATTTTGAAATGTGTTTCAGATTGATATGCCCAAGCTTTTTATGCCAAATCCATTTTTCATCTTCTTTGGTCATTAAGCAAGTAACATTTTGTTTGTTTAGATCCTTAAACTTAATCTTGTACAGATTATGTTTTTTGGCAGTAAAAAGGATAGATTCATCATTTCTTCTGACTATGCATGATTCCTTGTTAAAGGACATAATAAACTCACTGTCATAAAATTGACTATGACTTATGCTAAGTAGGTTGTACTTTAATCCTTCAACACATAAGGCATTATCTATAGATGGGAGAGGAGGCTTACCAACTTTACCTATACCAATGATTTTTCCTTTCCCATTTGCTCCAAAAGAGACCTTTCCTTCATGTGGTTGGAGGTCTAGGAATATAGACCTTTCTCTCGTCATGTGACATGAGTATCCATTGTCCAGGTACTAGAATGAATCCATTCTTCTTCTTATTAAGGATATCTGCAACAAGAATTATTTGAGATTTTAGTACCCAAATACTTTTGGGTCCTTTTGTGTCATTTCTAGAGATCTTATTTGACCTTTGCTTCTATTTGTGTTGACACCTTTAAGATAAGTGTCCAGATTTACCACAAAAGTTACAAAAGATTGAATAAGATTTAGAAGACAATGGTTTAGAATCTTTGTATTCTATAAAGCCTATGCCCGATTTGTCAAATGAAGGTCTTCTATGTTTTAAAATTAATTGAAGTTTTGAAGATCCCTCTACAAAATTAGCTAGATCATTCTTCAGACTAATGACCTCTTTTTTCAGTTTGTAGACTTCAGAGAGAAGCATTGTCTTTTCAGGATCTGAAGCTTGACTCTTATGTATTCTCTTTATATCCTTCTTGAGTATTTCGTTTTCAAAAATAGCTTCTTGATACTTTTCTTTATATTTCTTATACTCAAGAGCAATCATGTAAGAATTGGCAAGAAGAGTGTCATAAGACATTTCTTCTTCGTCATCGATTCAGATTCACTTCTATCAGACTCATCCAAAAAAAATTTAGAGATTGAGTTTACCTCAGACATTACTTCCTTAATGTCTACCATGAGACAAATATTAGCCTTTTCATCATTTGAATTGCTACTGCTGCTGTCCAGGTTTTCCCAAGTGGTAGAAGATTCTTCTTCTTGTTCCTCTTCTTAGGGTTCCATTCTTCTTTTCAATTTGGGGCACTCAACCTTTATATGTCCAGGCTTCTTGCACTCAAAACATATAATTTCATTGTTTTCTTCTTGAGGAGGTTTCCTGTATCTATTGTCTTTATTTTTGGAGGATTGTTTGAATTTCCCTTTCTTCTTGAGCATCTTTTTGAATTTCTTGGTTATGAGAGAGATCTCATCATCTGTGGAGCAACTAGAGCTTTCGTCTGAGCTCTCAGAATCATCAGACTGAACTTTCAGGGCTTTGTTCGTGGCTCTCGTCTTAGTCTTTTCGTCTGCTCTCCAACTCAATTCTTCACTCTTTAGAACAATAGAGTCATTATTTTTGATTTTATCTCTTTTGAAGAGATGAACTTCGTGGACTCTTAGAGCTCCTAGTAACTCATCTAAAGTTAAAGTCTTCATGTCCCTTGCTTTAGCTATGGTTGTAGCCTTGGGTTCCCACACTTTTGGAAGACTATCCAAGATTTTGAGATTGTTCTGAGCCTTGGAGAACTCAACACCAAGACTCTGAATTCTATTTAGAATTGTTTGAAATCTTCTAAACATCTCATCAATGGTTTCTGTCTCTTTCATGGTGAACACCTCATAGTGTCTTTGAAGAGTTGCTACTCTTCTGAGACGAACATCTTCTGTGCCTTCATGTGTTATGCGTATAGCATCTCACATTTCCTTTGCAGTTATGCAATTGCAAAATTTGTTATATTTAATTTTGGATAAGGCACAAGTTATAATATACTTAGCCTTTGCATTTTGTTGTAGTATGTTGTAGTCATCTTGATTGTATTCATTTTCTGGCTTGGTTACAACAAGATCTCTGTGCGTTATAATTCTCTAGATGCTATAATGGGTGGACTTGATGTACATTTTCATTCTGTCTCTCCAATATGCATAATCTTCTCCATTGAAGGCTAGAGGCCTTGACAATGAGACTCCTTCAAGAATGAATTGTCCTTCAAGGTTTGTAATGCAGATCTTTTCCTCTAACACTTGTTAAGGTGCTCAACCCTTAGAGGCTGAGCTCTGATACCAAACTGTAGAACACAAAGATAACACAAGAAGGGGGGTTGAATTGTGTTATGACAAATTTTCTCAAAGCCCTTTTCAAGATGTATCGTCTGAAGGGTTAATCAAAGAATTCTTTAAAACGATTTGAAAAAAAGACAAATGCTAAAAGAGAATGAGAAAAGCACACAAGAATTATACTAGTTCGTCTTACTCCAGAGACTACGTCCAGTTCTTGGTAACAACCAAGTTCTACTAACTTATCCAAGTTACAAGTATTCTTTCAACAAGCCTCTTCAGGCTCAACCCAAGTAGTCTTTAACTTTCCTCTCCAAACAAAAACCCAAGTATTCTTTGAATCAAAGC
This sequence comes from Spatholobus suberectus, assembly GCA_004329165.1. Taxonomy (NCBI): domain Eukaryota; kingdom Viridiplantae; phylum Streptophyta; class Magnoliopsida; order Fabales; family Fabaceae; genus Spatholobus; species Spatholobus suberectus. Next base: position 16,049,879 of record CM014735.1, read on the forward strand.
CTCTTCAGGCTTTTACAAATTTCTTGAAGAAAAGGTTGAACGTGAGTTACCTCACTGGGTTTAACGTCTCAACAGACGAATATACAATGAAGAACAAATACAATTTTACAATGAGAGTATTACAAGATGAGAACTTTTTCGATAGATGGAGATTTTGATTAGTTAGCCAACTAACTAACTCTTGAAACTAAGGTTTCTTCTTCTATTTATAAGCGTCTCTAGAAAAGTATCTGTTGTGAGTGCTTGTAGGAGGCAACCTTTGTCAGTTGGAAAGAGTTGTTGAAGCATTAAATACAACAGTTAGTGCCTTTCACCAACTTGTCACTTGATAAGATAAAGCACTTTGCTTATCTTTACCATTCTTGTACTCAATCTCGTAGCAGTGATCATATCTACTTTTCCGTTCTGACATTCGCACACACATTCCTTCTTTTATGCGTAAAGTGATCTTTTCTCGAGAGTAGGTACGTAGACTTCATTTATTTTGAAGTTGTTTACACTTTTACAACTAACTGGTGCTCAGATCGTTAGAATATCATTTGAAATCTATTTGTTACTGAATTTCTTAAAAACGAAAGATAGAGACGATATAGGCTTAAGTAATCAGACGATAGAGAATTACAAGTGACCAGACGATTACTAAAAAACTCTTTTTAACTGTTTGTTATTATAAAAAAAATGAGGGTTATAAATTCATTCTTTGTCTTAACAAGTAATAATTATTATATAATAACTGACAAATCAATTTCTCCAAAAATAAAATTGCATAAAAATTTATTTTTAAGTTTAAGAACCTGTAAATAACTCTTAGAGCGCATTTGTTTCACAGATTAAAAGTTCATTTTTGAAAATATAAACATGAAAATGTAATATACCCATGTTTGTTATAAGATTTGTAAAATTATTCTCGAGTATTGTTGGTTTTTGAAAAAGTTGTAACTTCCATTTTTATTATGTTTTCTTATATTTTTATTCTCATAAAGAATGGTGAAAAAGTGACATTTTCATAGAAATATGAGTACACTTGTAATTTCTATTTTTATTTATTTTACATTTAAATTATTTAAATTTTTAAAAAATAAAATATAACTTAATACGTTTTTAAATATAGTCAAAAATAATATTTCTGATTATAATATTTCTAAAAATATAATATGATAGTTTAAAACAAACGTGTATAAATACTCTAATAAACCAAACCGCCTGGGCATAAATGATATATGTTACCGTCGCTTTCTAGTATAAATTAAGAACGGGAGTGGATAACTCCCAAATCACATCGTGCCCTTCAGTTCTCAATGGAAATTTGGAAGGTGTTCCCGAACCATCATTCCCTAGAATGTACATTCACGTGAATCCTCCAATATTAAACAAAAATTTCATACTCAAAATTTCGTGGACCATTATTTATTTAGGTACTTATTGTTATATTAAAGTTTATACTGTCGTTTGATCAGAGTTTATTAATAGAATAAATTTTAATATAGTTATTATAAAAATTAATAAATTTAATACATATGATAATTTGTAATTAGATGACAGTAATTTATTAGCACATATATTATTTATTCTATTTATGTCATTTATTTATTTTTTTCTCTCCACGAAATCAACAGCTCAACTTTTTTTTTTTTTTTAAGTTTTATGTGAGATATATTTGCACAACACCATCATTTTCTAAAATAGTTAGGATACTTACCCAAACGCTTGTTAGACAAAGTCAAGCCATCATCCTTTTTTGCGGGGTCACTTTTCACTCCTCAAATCAACCTCCAATTTCTGGATGATTTGGAGGGGGAAAAAAAAAAAGTACTGACAATAATTTTTCCATATCAATCATCGCTGAAGGAATAACAACCACTCTTGGCAGAAGACCAGATGAGAACATCTTCTCCTCATCGTGGCCAGAAAAAATGTACCTGTCAACGGGGCAGATTTTAATGGGTATCACTCAACGTTAACCACCCGTTTTCTGAATGAGAAAGGAAATGCAATTTCTTGCACGACACAAACAAAACAAGTACTAATGCTGTTACGACCACATAAGACAGCTCTCAATTTTCTGTCGATATCTTTCTGACCAATCGTAGGCAATTTTTCCTTTGCTTTCAATTTTGTTCTCTCTCCCCATGTATCTGAATAAAAATAGGAGTAACACATTTTTTTTTAATAATATCTAAAGTGTAAGAGTATATTTTAAAAGATAAATTACAATTATAATTGGTCCGAAGTAATCTCAAGGGGATTACACCGATGCTTGTGAGCTACTTCAAGAAAGTCAGGTACGATGGAGTTCTAAGGTGGGATTGGTGTACTGGGATAACTCCAACACTAAATTAGAGAGAAATTTTGACATAATAATAATAATAATAATAATAATAATAATAATAATATATAATGAATGTGTGAATTTATTTTACAAAAACAGGAGTCAAGTATTTATAGATATGGATAGCTGACTTTAGGTGTGTGACTATTATTAAATCCCACAAGTAAATGATAATGGGTGTCCATATTCTTTTTTAATAAAAATCACAAGTATTTTTTATTAAAGACAATTTTGGTCGAACTTGATAAGATCATTATAAATAACTATATTCTAGTGGCACAGATGAGAAACCGTTAGATTCTTGTTGCCTTGACCTGAATCAAGAGACTATCCAATGGTCTTTTAGAGGTGTATGATGTGACGAAACATGTCTTGTGATATTAGACATTCTTGAGTAGGTAATGCCTCATAAATGCACCATGTACGTTTTCACATTCTACATCGAGGTATTACATCTTGGTCTTAATGGCACTTCCAAGTATAATCTGTCAGTCAAGGGTTTATTCTAGCGCAAGTCAAAACAATAATCATTTTGCTAACGGATACACACTTATTTTTTAGTTAGAGTATGTTAGCAAGTTATAACTATAATGTATCTTAAAATGCACTTATGGTGTGGTTTGCTAATGTACTCCAACTAAAAAATAAGTTTGTGTACGTTAGCAAATGTTTGTAGGGTTTACTAACGTATACACATTTGTTTTTTAGTTAGAATACATTAGCAAATACTTGTAGGGTTTATTAAAGTATACACACTTGTTTTTTAGTTAAAGTACGTTAGCAAGTTATAACTATAATTTACCTCAAAATACACCTATGATGTAGCTTGCTAACGTACTCCAATTAAAAAATAAGTGCGTGTATGTTAGCAAATCCTTTATATATATATATATATATATATATATATATATATATATATATATATATATATATATATATATATATATATATATATAACAAAGGATTACATATGTAATTATTTCATATTTTCTCATATTTTTCACTTTTAGTCCTTGAAAATAAGTTGATTGATTATAGTCCTTATAAATTTTTCTATCCACATTTTTAGTTCCTATCATTAGGGATGATAAAATAGGTTGAATATAGTAAGTCAACCTTTCTAACTAGCCAAAATAGGATGAGTTGGGTTACATGATTCAATTCATCAACCAACACAACCCCCCAACCCAATGAGTTAGGGGCAAGTTGGATTGGGCTGACTCATCAAGTTAGACCTTTTTTTGTTAGACATAATGTTTTGTAGACTATTAAGAACCTACCATCATGGATTAAATATATGAATGTTTTGATGGATTGTTTAGTTACAAAACCTCTTGTATTCTCTAGTTCTAATGGATTAATTAGTTTTTTTTAATGATGGAATTATAACTTTAGAGAGAAAAGTATTGTTGTAGTAATTTTCATGACCATATCTTTGACTTCTCAATATATCATTATCAATTCATATGTTGGATTGTAGGTGCAACTCTTGGATATGCTTAAGTTAAATTTCACGATAATAAATGCTATATATATACCGTGCCTTTTATTTTGTAGTAATTATTTTTCGTTTTCTTTTCTTTGCACTACATTTATTTAACTCATGATAATAGATTCTAAGGAACATTTGCGTCAAGGCAATTTAGTAGGATAACATTCTTTTGATTGTGACATTATGTATATGTTTGGATTATTTATATATGTATTTTTATTTTTTTATTTATTATGTGAGTCAACTTATGAATTGCTCTTGTTTTATAACTTTTTTTTAATAATTTTGGTGGGTCAACCCAACTCGACTGAGAACTAAAATAAGTCATACTGCATGACAGGGGCCTATGACCTAGCCTGATGTAGGCTAGGCTAGATTAGTTTTCTTAGGAAATTAATTAAGCCAAGACTTTTATTAAAACTTATTTAGTTAAAAAGGTCAAACTTTAGGCCATTCAAAGAATGCCTAACAGGATGACTTATTTAAGTTAATATAAATATTAATTTTTTTAGTATTATTATATTAATTTTTGTAATATATTAAAATCATATATTTAATTACTTTTTTAAATATTAAGCATGTTGACATATATAAAAAGTCAAGTCTATAAGCTTATTGAAAGATAAATTTATGCCTTGTTTAGAAATTTTATTGCAAAATAAACTTTTAAATAAGTTATCATGAAAGTCATATTACACCTTAAAAATAAGCTTACATCATATAAACAACTTGGACTTAAATCTTATAAAATATAACCTACCAATTTTTCCCCTCGTCCCATGCCTTAAGTAGTAGTGATTTTAATTTTCGTAGTTTATAGTTTGCTTTACATAGAGATTTTTTCATTGACCTATTAGTAATTTAGTCTATTTAGGGATATGTCATACTTATGTAAAAACTTTAATATGAAATAGACATTTAAGGGCCTGTTTGGATACATATTAAAAGATCTTTTGAGAACTTATCTTTTGGAATAAACACTTTGCTATGTAAAAAATGGTGTTTGGATGAACATTTTTTTTCATTTTTTAGAAAAGTAAAAGCTCCCAGTAGAGCTTATGGTGAAGCTAAAATTTTCAGCCTCTCAAATAATTATCATTTTGAATAAGCACTTAATAATGTATTATCTAAACACAATATTAGCTTATTTAAAAAGATATTTTCATAACAGAGCTTCTAAATAAGCTCTTTCTTTTATAAGTTCTTTTAGAAAAGCTCATCCAAACAGGCCCTAAATAAGTTAACAAGTCAAACCATACTTTCAAAAGGTCAAGTCAGACCTAAATAAAAGGGCCTGTGATGGGTATCAGGCCAAACTTGGGCCTTGAATTTTTTAAATAGTTCAAGTTTATTTATGCAAAGTCTTGTTCAATCTAACTTATTTCCACCCCTACCGACAATCTACCAAGGTTGGGTTGAGTCAAGATTTTCAATTCATTCTCAAAACTAGTCTAATCCAACCTAATTGTTTTTTTTTTTTTATGGGTTGAGGGTAAGTTGGATTGGGTTAAGTCAATTTATTTTGCCATCCTTACGTATTATTAAGTGGCTTTGTTAAGTAATGATGTAGTGGTCACTTTGACAATGATGTGACTATTAATGTAAACTATTAGTATGACATGATAATCACATAATTGCCACGTGTTGTTATGTGACAAAGAGCAAAAAGTTATTTGAGTCATTTTGAATTTGTTATAGTCTCTAAAAAAGTCTAAATTTTTAGTTTTAATCTTCACAAAATTCAATTTCTGAATTTCATCTTAATTAATTTTTGGTCTAATTTTAGGATTTTTAAATTCTCTAATCTTATCTTTATCCACTCTGAGTCTAAATTACACATTAAACATCTAAAACATGGCCTTATGGCCTCACTTTAATAAAATAAATAAATAATCTAAAACATGCTCTCCAACATTTTTACGTAGATAATAGAGTCTCAATATTGGAAATTATAGTTGTCCACACAAAAAAAAAAAAAACTTAATTAAGTTTTTAGTCCCTAAAATTTGGGCTAAATTCGTTTTTGGTCCCCCCCTAAATTGACAAAATAAAATAAAATCATTTTACAATTTTAGAAAATTCGTTTTTAGTCCCTAGAGACAGACAACGTTAACAAAAGTGACAAAAAGTAGTGACGTATGTAACGGAAGTATACATATGACAAATGTTAGCAGTGCTACATCACCATTTTTCACCATTTTCGTTGATGTCATCTGCCTTGAAGGATTGAAAACAAATTTTTTGAAATTGTAAGAACTCAAATGAATTTTTTTTTTCAATTTAGGAGACCAAAAACATATTAATCTCAAATTTTAAGAACTAAAAACATAATTAAACATAAAAAAAAAACTAGAAAGTATAGTTTGTTTTATACTAAACATATCTTTTATAAGAAATAATTCTACTCAAATTAGATAGCATCATTATTAGCAACAAAGTTTTTTTTTTCCTAAATATTTAATGTAATTACAAATTCATAATTCAACAAAATTACTAGTCAAACTAGATAAACCCATACCCATTAATCCGGTGGCAGTGGAAATTGTAATTCAACGATATCTGTAAATGAACAAAAACATATATTAAAAACTGTCAAGAAGTACATTATTACTGTTGTGTATTTGAAGTTTGTAAATCTTACAAATGAATAAAAAGGGCATAGACAGAGACAGGTGCAAGTACCCTCCTTCTGGTAGTTGGTGCCACAACTCGATTTTTATTTTTTTCTCTTTAATTTTTTTTATTGAATAATTTATTGACACTTTGTCGCAACTTGCAAGTGGAAGGGAGTTGTAAAAAAATTTCACATGGAATCACACGCCCTCTGTGCATTCTCCAGGAGGCTTATTATCCATCATCAGCATCATCATCGTCATCAATTCTACTGCGTTGTTCTCAAAGTTCCAATCTTCACCACCACAAAGTTTTTAGCAGTCTGAGAAAATGTCAGAATCCGAGGAAGAAAATCCTCCGAGGTCAAAGGCAGCAGAGGAAGGTGGTTGCCCCATGGACTTCGATCTCGACCTGGAAACTTCATGGCCGTTGGATCACATGGCCTTTGCCTCCAACCCCATGTCAACTTTTCTATTCTCAACCACCTCTGACCAACCTTACTCTCCTCTCTGGGCTTTCTCTGATGGAGAGGATGACAGGCACTCCAGGCTTCCAGCTTCTGCCTTCTCTGATTGCCACAAGATCTTCTCTTGTATGTTTTCAGATTGGTTTCCTGTTGACTTCAGTTTTGGAATTTTCATTTTCATCCTTCTTTTGGACTTGCTCATACCCATTTGACTGTAACTTGAATGGATGCACCTGAATTTGCTTTTATTGATTTACAAATGTGATATGGTACATAATTAGTTTCTGTGGTGTATGCTCTTTTCATATCAAGAGTTTTCTTTTGCCTATTTTTAGCTTGAAGTTTACGTAAATTGAAAAAAAAAAAAAAAACTTTTGTTTTTTAAGAAAGAAAATTTAATTGACAATTTTTGTGCTTGAAGCTCTAATTGATTGCTGAGGAACTTGATTATAAGGCACAAATGATACATGGGTGGAATTTATGGGATTGTTGTTGGATTTCTTTTATCTACCTCTTCTAAACTCAACAGCTGAAGCTTCATGGCTTCACATGGTTGTACCCCTTTAAGTGTTATTCAAGCAAGCTAATGTTTACAGTTCAGAGTTTTGTCTGTAATTTATTTCGTTGGATTTTGCCTTTACCTTTGCCTTTGTATGCAACACTTTTTTTTAATGATTCTTGGAGTATTTATAAGGTTTAGAAGTTCCAGATATATTGTGATGTTGAGCTCAAAGCCTCAAAGGTGTATTACCATAACTGTGAAGCTTTCATAGTCTACTACTCCGGTGCCATTTGGTGGTAAACATGTATTTTGTTGTTTCTGCTGGGAGCTGCATTTCTTCTGACTGAAGCTACTGTTTTCAGGTGATTCAACTTCGGTAACTGAAAAGCCAGTGGAGAATGATGACAACAAAAAACTTTTGCCACCACTTGTGCCTATGCCACCTGTGGATAATTTGGATGGTTATTGTGTAATCAAGGAAAGGATGACACAAGCGCTTCGTTACTTCAAAGAGTTGACTGAACTGAATGTTCTGGCTCAGGTTTGGGCCCCTGTGCGGAATGGGAATCGGTATGTGCTTACAACTTCAGGTCAACCTTTTGTTCTTGATCCACATAGTAATGGACTCCATCAGTATAGAACGGTCTCTCTGATGTACATGTTTTCTGTGGATGGAGAGAATGATGGAATTTTGGGACTCCCTGGTCGGGTTTTTCAGCAGAAATTACCGGAATGGACTCCCAATGTTCTGTATTATTCTAGTAAAGAGTATCCACGCCGAGATCATGCTCAACATTACAATGTTCGTGGAACCTTGGCTTTGCCTGTGTTTGAACCTTCAATGCAGTCATGTGTTGGTGTCCTGGAGTTGATAATGACTTCACAGAAGATTAACTACGCTCCTGAGGTTGATAAAATCTGCAAAGCCCTTGAGGTTGGGTTTCTTTTAACTTTGCTAATTATACCCATGTGTGCTCATGTTTGGCAAAAATCATGTGATGATTACAAATTATAGTATATCAAGATTGATTTTCACAAGGGTAATTGCCATGGGATTATTTAACTATAGTACTAGCTCGTTACAAATTTTATATGATTACAAACATTATTTAGATTCATCAATCACCTGCTGTCAGTTTCCTTGCAGACAGTAAATTTGAGGAGTTCGGAAATTTTGGACCATCCTTACACTCAGGTGATTTTAACCATCATACATGATGCATCCCTATCTGTTATATCTAGGTTATATTGCTGTTGTTCTTTATCTTAACTCTATTCCCACAGATATAACTTGGCAATGCTTTTAAACCAGATTTGTAATGAAGGCCGTCAGAATGCATTATCAGAGATCTTGGAGATATTGACAGTGGTATGTGAAACTCATAATTTACCTCTGGCCCAGACATGGATTCCCTGTAGGCATCGGAGTGTTTTGGCCCAAGGTGGTGGTGTAAAGAAAAGTTGTTCTAGTTTTGATGGTAGCTGCATGGGGAAAGTTTGTATGTCTACAACTGACGTAGCATTCTATATTATAGATGCTCATTTATGGGGTTTTCGTGAGGCCTGTGTTGAGCATCACTTACAACAAGGTCAAGGGGTTGCTGGGAGGGCTTTTTTGTCCCACAGCATGTGCTTCTGTTCAAACATTACCCAATTCTGCAAAACTGATTACCCCTTAGTTCATTATGCTCTCATGTTTGGGTTAACAAGCTGTTTTGCAATATGTTTACGAAGCTCTCATACAGGAAATGATGATTATGTATTAGAGTTTTTTCTGCCTCCTAGAGTCACAGACTTTCATGAACAAAAGACTTTGTTGGGATCCATATTGGCAACAATGAAACAGCATTTCCAGAGTCTCAAGATTGCTTCTGGTGTTGAATTTGAGGATGTTTCAATTGAAATTATTGAAGCAACAATTGAAGGAGTTCATACGAGGCTTGAATCTATTCCAATTGCCCCATCGAATAAATCACCACCAAGACATGATAACTCACCAAACATGGGGGAGGAAGTGCCACAGGATCCATCAGAAAAACAAATATTGATGTACTGTAATGACATCAATGATGGAGGGGGTCTTGGTGATAATGCCGGCTTAAACATTGATCAGATGCCCTCCTTAGAGACTAAAAGCATAAAGAAACCCTTAGAGAGGAAACGTGGAAAAACTGAGAAATCAATTAGCCTTGAAGTCTTGCAACGTCATTTTGCTGGGAGTCTAAAAGATGCTGCAAAGTGCCTTGGTGGTATGTTCATACTCTGAATATATTGATAAACAATAGTTTTGTTTGTTATCTTTATGAATGTGCTGCTAGCTGGAAACATATATTTATCTAAGAATAATATTTATATTTGTCTATGAATACAAATGTTTGCTCTATCACAATGAATTTTATCTCTATGAATCTGCTGGTATCTGGAGATTTTTAATTATTAAAGAATGTGCTATGCAACCAAAACATGCAAAAATGTTTTTCTTTCCCCCAGTTAGTAGCTGCTCTTTTATCTAAATTAGAAAAGGAAAGTAGTGGCTCAAACATATTTTTCTTAGATATATTCTTGCTGTACAGTTTGCCCTACCACAATGAAGCGCATCTGTAGGCAGCATGGGATATCCCGCTGGCCATCTCGAAAGATCAACAAGGTTAACCGTTCCCTGTCCAAGCTCAAGCGTGTTATTGAATCTGTCCAAGGTGCTGAAGGAGCATTTGGTTTGAATTCTCTCAGCACAAGTCCACTTCCCATTGCTGTTGGTTCCTTTCCTGAGCCTTCTACTCCGAACAAGTTCAGCCAGCCAGCCTCATTAAGCATTAGGCCATCAGAGCCTCAGATGAAAGAGAATGAACTGAATGCCTCCAAAGCATTAGAAACAAACAGACAGGAAGATCAATTGCCAGGAGGAAGGACACAGAATCTTGAGAAAGTAATTAATAATAAAGGTATGTCTACTCGGGAGGTTGGGAAAGAACCTAAAAGGACTAGAACTGGGAGTGGCTCAAGTGAGGATAGCACAAATCCTACTTCTCACGGTTCATGCCATGACAGTCCTCCAAATGAAAGTTCACCTGTAAAGGATATATTCATTACTTCCAACAATGATCAATGTGGTGTGCTAAGGAGATCACGAGAGTCAACACTGCAGCCAACTACCAATACGCTAAACCGCCCAACTGCTTACCCTATGCCTGACTTTGTGACTCCAGAACTTCAAGAGCCATTTGGAGGGATGCTGATAGAGGATGCCGGTAGTTCTAAAGACTTGAGAAATTTGTGTCCTTCAGTAGCTGAGGCCATCTTGGAGGATCTGGTTCCAGAAGCTTGTGGGACTAATCTTCCAGGTCCAGATTTGTCTCCTAAGCAAAGCATGGATACTCCTAATAGAGCAGTGACACCTTTTGCAGCTAGGAAAGAAATGAAGACTGTGACTATCAAGGCAACATACAGAGAAGATATCATAAGATTTCGGGTCTCTTTGACTTGTGGTATTGTGGAACTGAAAGAAGAAGTTGCCAAAAGATTGAAACTAGAGGTGGGTACATTTGATATCAAGTACCTGGACGATGATCATGAATGGGTTTTGATAGCCTGCGATGCAGACCTGCAGGAGTGCATGGATGTTTCAAGATCATCAGGAAGCAACATAATCAGGGTTTTGGTGCATGACATAACGTCCAATCTTGGAAGCTCATGTGAGAGGTCCGGGGAGTGAGAAGTGGCTGTATATAGGTTGAATCTGTACTCTAATTATGTAGGTTCTTGTGGTGTTTAGGACAATAGGGAAAGAGAATAGATTTTGGTTATGATCTGCTCATATTGTAAGAAACATGAGATCAGATAAAAGGAGTTTGAATCTTTGGTATCACTCGAAAGTAAGTTACTGATTCATCATGAGGAAAAGCGAGGATTCTTTGGTGGCACGTAATGTGGTCAACTTTTAAAATAAAATCATGTTGACATTCAAGTTTATAATGTTCGGTTCATATCTTGGATCAAGGGAAAATTATTTTTGTTGCCAAAACACGTGATTGGTCAATTAAATGCCCTATCAAATGTGCTTTTAGTGAAGCCATGGTTTGGCTTAATGGTCATCTTGCCTCAATAGTCACACTTATATAAGTTGCCTTCACTGTCACGGGAGTAATACATGATAAATGAAAAATTAAATTTCCCATCCACTAACAAAATTATATTTCATTGTAAAAGACAAAAATCATCAATGCTTCTATTTCTGGAAGAGTGGATGCCTTATCCACTTGTGAACAGAGAAGCAGAGTGGCCCGATTGTTATGCTCCACATGTTCTTCTTGTTTTCATTGTCTTTTTTTGTTTTCTTCTCGTCATGTTACAGCCTAAACTCCTTAATACATGTTTGTGTTGTCGGTGAGAGTGAACGGATTTTAGTTTTCTCAACACAAAAATTTGAGGGGGAACGTCTTAGCAAGCATTCAAAGTTACAAGAATTGTTGTACCTCTTTGTCCTTGCCTTTGTTATTTTCTTGTTGTGAATCCCCATTTAATTACTAATACAACGTATGTAAGAATAGTTATTACCAATTAAGAAAATCAATTTCACAATAATACCTATCATACTAATCAAGTAATATGTTTGCAAATATTTGTAAATAACATTAGTTTCAAATAGAATTTATGCATTTAATTTTTTAAATTTTTTTCTAACAATGGATTGAAAAGGCAAAAAAAAGGCACACAAAAAAATACATGGGAAAGGCAACCAAAAAAGACACGAAAAATGGTGATCTACATTGATGTAATTATGTTAAAAAAAAAAGACGCAACAAAACAAATGTTCATATAATAGAATCAATTCACAATACACCCCTATAAAGTAGAAGATTGTTTTTATGCGTTTTGACTGAGAACAGAAAAAAGTCAAAGTATCCATAGGTCTTTTTGCATTTTTGATATTGTCTTTTTAGTGATTCACATAATTAATTCGTCCAAACAAGTTGATTAAAGGCCCCAAAAAAAAAGTAGAAATGTCTTTTAACTAATTATAGAGAAGGCATATAGTATTGGAAGAAAGAGATGAACAAATACTGTACCAATGTCTATATTGCCTTCAACGACAAGAGGAGTTATATATGATAAGTGAAAGAAAAGTCTAACAACAATAGAAAAAGAAGAAATGAGAGAGTAGAAAAGTCTCAAAGGTTTGGGTGGAATTGTTAGATGAGTGCGGTATTTATACATCCTATTAAAAAGTAATACAAAAGCCATCGAAATCTACCTTACAAAATAATCTATCGAAATTTGTATATTTTTGAATATCAAAAGATTTTTTATAAGCTGTAAAGAGTCTCAATTGAATACCGCCATATTTTGACATCTTTAAAAAATCTTCATAGTCTTGATTGAATACTACAAGACTTATTTGTATTACTTAAAAGTCTTGATTGAATACCACAAAACTTTTTATTACAAAAAAATCTTTTAAAATCCTAATCCAATACACTCCCCTAAGGTAGAAAATCGAAATGAATAAATCATTAATTTGGTCATTAGAGTATTACCCCCTCTCCTAAGTAGTTCTTAAAAGTGAGGAAATTATATAAGTAGTCCCTAGAGTATTAGAAATCATGCTACATAGTTCCTAAAGTATTAGAAAATCTTTTAAAATAGTCTCTTAACTTTAGTAAAATATGTCAACGTAAAGACTAAATTGATGAATTTTTAATACTTTAGGACCTACTTATATAATTTTATTATTTTAAAGACTATTTATGAGGAAGAATAATACTTGAGGGACAATTGATGATTTATTCAAATTGCAATATACCTGAGGGACTCTAAAGCAACAATGCTCAATATTTTAGGATTGACCACAAAATTATTCAATCGTTCAAAATGTCTTCCTGAGAAGATGATCTGTACATAATTGATTTGAAGATGAACCCGTAGTTGAATTTAGAAATGGAACGGGTTTGCTCTAGTATGAAAATGGTTTAAAAGCTTTTAAGCTTTTAAAACCAATCCCAATATCACAGGCATGGGGTTGAGTGGACAACTGCATTTTGACAGATGGGCAAAGATTCGAGTCCGTAGGACATCACTTTATGGAAAGGACTTGACCGTATCACTCATATGCTGAAAATGATTACTCATATTCAATAAGTGTAGCGATCCAGCCTCCTGAGTTGTTAAGAATAGCATACCGTGGAAAAGTTGAAAGAAACAAAACAAAATCAGCTTTGTAATTTTTTTAATACAACTTAAAAAAAAAAAAAGGAAATTGATGTCTCTTTCTCAATTTTAGAGAGGATCAATTCCATGTCAGATATGCACCAATAATCAATCCACCACTTCCCATAAAAAAGAGTTATGCCACAACCATAATACATCTTCAAGATTCATTTAATGGAAAGTAACGTCTGGAAGAATCAAAGTATCTGCACGACTACACCTCTTTCCACCAGAGCTACAAGATAAAAATAGGATAAAATTTAGATGCAGCTATTTAGTATTTTTTTAATGAGAATTAAAGTTTTATTTCAGTAATTGGTGTAATAAAAATTTGCACTAAATATTAACATAAATTATTAATGTAAAACTCTAATTATTATAAATAAATTTGTGAATCCATTTACAGGTTCCACACGTCAAATCACAATAGTTTCCAAGGCTTGGATTACACGTGTTATTTGGAGAGAAGTTCGAATAACATATGTCATTATATGGTGTTTCGTAATATTTAGTTTGGTTCTAGATCATAATTATCATTTTTATAATGATTATATTTGTTCTTTTATTTTCGGTAACCGCATTTATCCAATTAATGTGTTTTAAATAGTTAAAGTTTGTTACAAACATTTGAATTTTGAATTTCTTTTTGAGTGAACTTTTAATAAAGGTAACTATTACATGTTTTCTTACCTTTATTATACTACAATTTGAAAATAAAATCCATAAACATATTGTTTCTGTTTTGAATAGATATATAAGTAAATTACTACAATTAAATTACCGCCATAATTAATATATGATATGATTACTTTCTGAAATCAATTAATATGACATTTATACATAGAAATAATAAAATATTAAAAGGGGGTGTGGCTTCTTGAAAATAACTAATTTCATTCGAAGATGTTTTCTCTAGACAGCACTCCAATTGTTATAGAAGAGTCTGATTTATCTGTTGAAAATGAAGATGACCAACATAATGAAGATGTTGTCAACAATGGGTTTCATAGGAGCTGTGATAGAGTGCTATCTCATGCTGTCCTATTGGAGGGGATTCAGCACTGCTCAAGATTCTTAAAACGGACATCAAAATTGAGAAAGCCTAGATTAGTTCAAGCCAAAGGGTTATGAAAATTCTAAGGAGAAACTATTTTAGATTGGTTGTTGTTTTTATCTTGCTGGATTTCCATTTTTTTCTAAGTTCATGCAATTTAGGTTTAAATTTCAGTTCAAACTATTTAAGATTTTACCCTATGAGAATAATTATAATTAGGATAATTTTTTCATGTATCATGATTTTATGGATATTGATTTCATAATTAGGATAATTTTTTTATCACAATTTTATAATAACTTACTCTAATACTATTATAACAGATAACAATTGACATTATGTTAAATATTAATTTTTTTGGTTATGCTGTGTTAAATATTAATTGATTACATGATAACTAATATCGATTATAACAATCATTCTATTATGCAATACTATTACTATTATAATGGCAGCTATTATACTATTATCTATTTATTAAATAAAATAAAATTTTGATTATTAAATGGAGACAAACTTTCATATTAAGGACTATAATTATCTATAATTTATAAATAATTATAAAATATAGCAGAATTTGTCATATTATGCAACTAAAATACACACCAAATAGAATTTATGTAAAAAAAAAAAGAAATTAAATTCATATAAAAGTATGGGTAAAAATTTAAAGGAGAAGTATTACTTTTATGACATAATAATAATTAGCTTCTTACTTGAAAAAGATAGATCATTCTAATATTTAGATCTTTACCATTAGCGCATCAACATTTCAAGAAAGGGATATTATATCACCTTATTATTTAT
Organism: Spatholobus suberectus; assembly: GCA_004329165.1. Classification (NCBI taxonomy): domain Eukaryota; kingdom Viridiplantae; phylum Streptophyta; class Magnoliopsida; order Fabales; family Fabaceae; genus Spatholobus; species Spatholobus suberectus. The sequence continues at coordinate 16,065,346 of CM014735.1, forward strand.
TAATATATCATTATAATAACATTTAAATTCTATTTATATAATAAAATAAAAAGACTTTATTTTTTTAATTTTAATAATTTTACTTGTTTTTTACTTCTCTCAATTTTTCCCTTCCAAATCAAAAGGATTAATTTTTGGAAAGTGAATTTTTCTTCTTACCAAATTATTTCTTTCCTAGATTTATCATTCCAAATATATGCCAGGAGTTGATCCTATGACATCAAAGATGTATACACCAAAGTTGATATATCTAACTTAATGGTAGAGCATTAAAAATTCTACAATAATATTTTCTAACACAATTTTTTATATAATTTTTAAGATATGGAACAAATTACTATTTAATTTGCATTGAGAATTTTTTTTTCCCAATATTTTTTGTGTACTAAAAAAGCCCTCTAATATATTACAATAAAAGAATATTTACCATTATTATTTATTATTATCTATACTATTTTAAATTAAATTAGTTCCATAAATGAATTTAATATTATATTATTTTCATATGTAAATGTCATATTAATTGATTTCTAAAAAGTAATCATATATTTTAAATTATAAATTAATCATCCATTTTTGGAACTAATTTAATTTAAAATAATATAGAAAATCATAATAGAATTCAAAAAGGATTTTATTTAGGGTAATAATTTAATTGCAGTTTCATGGACCAAAATTTAGTTACGAAAATAACTTCTTATCACATTTATTTTGGTTCATGAAAATGCCATTAAATTATTGTCATAAACAAAATCTGTTTTTAATTCCATTATGATTATTTATATTATTTTAAATTTAATTACTTCCAGAAATAAATTTAATATTATATTATTTTCATATATAAAGGCCATATTAGTTGATTTCAAAAAGTAATCGTATATTTAATATTATAAAATAATCATTTATTTTTGGAACTATTTTAATTTAAAATAGTATAGACAATCATAATAGAATTCAAAATGGATTTTATTTAAGGCAATAATTTAATGGCATGCAATTTTATGGACCAAAATTTATTTGTGATTTGAACATACAAACTTTTCTTTTTTAAAAAAGTTTTATAAGAAGTATAAATAATTTATGTGATTAATCACACAATTAATATAATTACCTATTATAAAAAATATATAATTACCAAATAGATGTGTATATATTTAATTTGAAAAAAATGAAGTTAATGATTCAATTTTAGAAAAAAAAAATAGTGAGACAAATTAGAATATACACATATAAATCAATTAATAAAACAATCATTAACAGGTTATTCAAATGATTATCAATTAAATTAAATGATTAATAAATGTATATCCTTTAGAAAAAATGATTTAATGCTTTAAATTTTGTAATAAAAAACTAAAGTAGATTAGAATATATTTATACACACACATTGCTATTATGTAAAAAAGTAGACTAGATTAGATTAAATAAGTGTGGGAATTTGTACAAAAATTTCCCCTTTGGATTTGGAAGGAAAAAGAGTGAGTGAAGAAAAAAAAATTAAAATATTAGTCTTTTTTATTTTATTATATAAATAGAATTAAATGGTATTATAATGTTATAATGAAAAATAATAAGATGATATAATATCCCTTTCTTAAAATGTTGATATGTTAATGGTGAATATATAAATATTAGAATAATCTATCTTTTCAAGTAAGAAGCTAATTATGCCATAAAAGTAATACTTTGCAATTAAATTTTTACACATACTTTTATATGACTTCAATTTCTATTTTATTTTATTTTTATAATGATTTGATGCATATTTTAGTTGGATAATAAGACAAACTATGGTATACTTTATAATTATTTTTAAATAATTATAAAAAAATTTAATAATATAATCTTATATTTATTTCTTTAACTAATTTAATGTAAAATAATATAATAATAGAATTCAAAACAAAATTTATTTAGGGTAATAATTTAATTGTAGTTTTTGGACCAAATTTATGTTAAATAGAATTATTGACAGATTCTAGAGTTACAATTGATGGATAGGAACGTTAATTAATAGTGAAAAAAAAAAGAAAAATTAATCTATTTTTATTTATATTAATCCGAACTGATACTTGGCATTTTGATTATTTCTATATTAAATTATTTTTCAAAATTTTATGTTGTCTATCAAAATGCTGTTAATTTTTTTATATAAATAAGTTTCACATCTAATCTCATTATGACTATTTAGTATGTAATTTCATGTCAATTATTTTTTGTAAATAATACATTTAATTGCAATTTCAAGAAACAAAATAAATATGTTAAGAAGTTATTTCTGTAAATAAATTTTGGTCCATTAAACTATAATTAAATTATTGTCCTAAATAAAATCTAATTTGAATGCTACTACTATTGTTGTTGTTTTTGTTGTTATTATTATTATTATTATTATTAAATTATATTAATGTTAATTAATTTTTGTAATTAATTTACTTAGGGCAATAATTCATGTCAAAAACGAATTTTATTTATGACAATAATTTAATTACAGTTTCAAGGACCAAAATAATTTAAGGGTAATTAAATTAAATTGTTTTGTAATTGAAGTTATCAAACAATTTTATTTTTGACAATAATTTAATTACAATTTTAGAGACCAAAAAATATATGATAATAGTTTATTTTTGCAAATAATTTAAGGGTGACATGAAGTTATCGACTAAATAATTGAAGGCATTTATTGAAATTAAAAATAATCAACATGTCATAGTATCCATTTTCCTGTTTTGTTATTAGTTGAATGGATCAATTAAAGTCACACATGCACGTGCAATAGTTTGAAATATAATTATTTTTAAATATTGAATTCTTTATTGCTGAATAGTTTTACTATTTATTTACCATTTTATATATTTGATTTTCTTTTTTCATTGAAATGCCTAATATGTATGTCCACTTCAGTGCTCAAAAATTATTGCAAGATCATCATATCAAAGGCCCCCACATGTCACAATTGACCCTAGAATGCAAGCTATTTTCTTTTTTCATATGTAATAAAGTTTACTTTGTTTTTTTTTTTCAATGAAATTATTTATATTTTTTAGGAGGGTGAATTTAAAAAGTTATAGAATATTTGAAAGGAAGAGTATTCACTTGCAACAATTTGTCCATTTGACAAAAAGGTTAAATCAAATTTTATAGTAACATCTTCATATTATATTATTGTCAATCCACTAAATTTTTAAATTTCTCCATTCCATGTTTATTGTCTAAAATATATTCTATTGGGTGGATTCTAGAGTAATAACAGATAAACCCAACTTTGAAAAATAGTAAAAAAAAAAAAAGAAATATTAACTCAAAAGATAGATAGGTAATGTAATAAGATTCATTTAAAATATTTTATTTGTGTGTTAATTGATGTAGAAATATAATAGTTATAATAAAACACAAATCTACCATATAATTATTTGTAATATTTCTCATTTTAAAATTTATTCTAACTCATTTTTTTGTTAATATTAGCAAACTTGGAAATGCAATATTAAGTGATAGCTGTCATATGAACAAATTTTATGCAAAACAAAATATCTGCATTCATAAGGTTCTATTTAGTTCTTTGATAACCTTTTACATTAAATGAGATGCTAAATTTGTCATATTTAGATACAACATTCTGTGAGTTATTTTGTAGTTTTTCAAAACTTAAGAAATCTTGGATGATGAGTTCTATAAAGAATTGAGAAAAGTCCCTGCAAGGTAAAAAACTATTCAACTTTATTAATTTTTATTTAACCAATATGTTCTCTTACTGGTTAACTAAAAATGATGATAAATTACACATATTTTTGATAGATTGCAGGGAAACTGAATATGATCTTGAAATACAATCACAATTTGGTATTCCAATCTAGAAAGATTTGAGGATTACAAAGCAATAATTATTATAAGTGTAGATAAATAATTTTTTTTTTCACTTTTATGCATGTATACACTAATATACAGCATAACATTTCATATGTTTTCCTACTGTGTTATCCCCGTCTTTTTTCTTTTTGCTTATGTGTTATCACTCAATATATGTGGTTTGATAGTAATGGTTATTGTCTTGACCTTTGCATATATATATAGGGTCAGGATCTGTTGATACCAGGTGTCAAAGTTAGTCAAATTACACCTTTAATAACTTTTTGTAAAATGAAAATTTAACCAATTCAACCGTTGAATTTTATGTTCTTATTAATTAGATTAAGTACACAAAATTTTATACAATTCCAAAATTATTTAATAATTCATCTCATCATTTTATTTCAACGTACAATATAATATAACAATATATGTAAATATTCAATGTTAGATAATATATTTAGCAAAATCCAAATGATGTGAAATTTGATATACATGTTCATGAAGATAATATCACATAATTTAACGGTTGGATTGATTAAATTTGCATTCTACAAAGAGTTATTGAAGGTGTAATTTAACTAACTTTGACAACTGGTGTCAACAGATTCTGACCCATATATATATCAATGTTTTGTTTTTTATACAATTTATATTTTGTATAGGTATTTAATTTTTCTAATTATTATATTATAGAATAAAATATTAATTCAGTTTTCAAAATTGGTATTTTTTTTATTATAAAATACTTAATTTTAATAACATAACTATCAATTAATTTAATTCTTAAAATTAATACTTTTAATCAATTTACTACTCAATATTAAGAATCAATTTAATTTATGAATTTGTGGATTATTAATTAATTTTTAATATTAAGAATCAATTTGATGTTTATACACTAAAATTAATGACTACATTGCTTTTATTTTTGCTTTTTAAATGTCAAAAATTAAATTAATTGATAATGTTAATTTCAGAGACTAAATTAAAATTTCACTTTTATCTTATATACGTCCTATAAAATTGTAAATATCTATCATTGTAAATGACATTTTTAGAGACAAATCTTATAAATATTTTTCCTTACAATTTTTATATTGATTGTTATTCATTTTAATTATATGATATGAATAATTTTTTATGATAATTAATTATAATCATAAAATTTAGATATTAAAATTGACTCGTGCAATGTATGGGCTAAAATACTAATTTAGATTAAAAATAACAAACACTTAAAAATTTGTATCTAAGTTTTATTTATAACAATATAGGTAAATAATAAAATATCAAAGACATGTTTAATCAAAGAAATTGAATGAATTCTCTTAGTTTGCCAAAGAGTTTACAATTGGTATATATGTATATACACACAGATGAGATAAAGTCTATCTAAACAAACTATAAAGGATAGTAGATCCACTAAATCAACAATAGCAGAGTCTGTTATTTATACTTACACCACTTAATAATTTTTGTACTTACACCATTCAACAAATCCTATTTCTTATTTAAATGAGTATCACTTATAATTTTTAATTTTGAATAAATTTTAACTAATAATTAAGATGTATTAGAGAATATGTTACAAACATTTTTTAAATGTATTAATCATATGTAGATTGAAGAACCAATCAGGCTGTGTAGAATAAACAAAAGTTGAGAGTCCAAACTCCTGCATGACATATGTATGCATGTTTTGAAGTGTGAGTAAGAAGTTCCACATTAGATATAGATAGGCATGTTGAGCAACAAATAAGTGACAAGGGGAGCAAAATCACCCTTCTAATTATTTGTCCCAATCCCTATCCCATCCAATTATAAATTGTCATCTCATTAAAAAAGTCCACGTTGACTTTTCATTCAATTTAACACTGTCATCCTTGTAACCTTATTTTCCTCCCTTCCATGATGTTTTCTTAAAATTGTTCAATTTAGAAAAAAAAACACAACAATTTGATTGCACTTAAAACCCTTCTCTATTTTTTTGTTTAGGTTATTTTCCCCACTTAGACATTTTTTTTTCATGTTTCCTAACCCCTTGAATCATACCATTCAGGGTTTGTACTATATGATGTTGGATTGAATTTGTTTGTGGAATTTAGTATTTTGAGGTAAACCCCATCACCAAATAAATATGTTTTATATGCTAATTATTTTTTTTATTATTTGTTAGAAATAAAAAACCCCACTTATATGTTAGAAAATTCTTGCAATGTATATATTGAAGAGATGGACAAAGCAAGCAAAAACTGTAAGTGAAATAGCAATTATCTATTCCATAATCAATGAGGATCCTAAGGTAAGAATGACACACCACTATGTTGGCAACAAAAGGTGCAATAATTGAATAGGCATAAAGTAGTTGTTAATAGTTTGACAAAGTCATGAGTGATATAGATGCGTGTCTTGAAGGTAAAGACTTGGAGGATAGTATTCATGACGCTTCATGTATTAATACTTATGACCATCTATAGGGCCAAAAGGTGTTCTAGAAAGGGTAAGAAAAAAATAGAAAATTGCACAAGATGAACTTTCTTTGCAAAACTTAAATTTTGAATTCCCTTAATTTTAATCTAGTTAGGTTTTTCTTTTCTCATTTATTTGATTTGATTTTGTTCTACATGTTAATTTTTAATCAAGATATTTTGTTAATACTAATTTTTTATCATGATCAAATATGTGTTAATTAGGTGCCCACATATGTTTCATGTAATACCTCTAAAGAGTCAAGTAGCAACATGAGCATGATGGGATTGTTGCAAGTGATAAATGAATGTAGTATTTATTTTTATATTATCTTAGTCTAAAAGTTCCAATATTTACATGGAAAAAATACTCTTATGTTTAGGCACAATTATCAAGTATTAAGCATAGAACAAATGACATCATTAATTTCCAAAGTCAAGATCAACAAGACAATCCATGAAGCAACTTATCATATTATTATATGACATTAATTGTCTTCATAAGTTGTCAATTCAATGAATCTTAGTTTTGTTTTTAATTTTTGGCTACATTGTTTTTAGTTATTTGTACTATTCATGTTTAGTACCTTTTTTTTGGCTTAATCACTAATTTAGTCCTTTAATTTATTTATTTTATTCAAGTGGGTTCCTCTATTATTTTTTGTTCCAATCAGGTCCTATTATTTTCAAAAAGATTTAATTAGTTCCCATAATTTTCAAAAATGTTCCAATGTTACCCTTTTTCATCTAAAATGACATCGTTTTTCGTCCAATTTTATACTAAATGACATGAAAAACGTAATAAAAATGACTTTGTTGTGGATAATAAAAGATAACATTGAAGCATTTTTAAAAATTATGGGACCTAATTAAATTTTTTTGAAAATAATAGGATTTGATTAGAGCAAAAAATAATAGAGGGATCTAATTGAATAAAATAAATAAATTAAGGGACCAAATTAGTAATTAAGCCTACATTTTTTTTTATTGCTTTTGTTAGTGAATCTTACTATAGCAAAACAAAGGTTATTTTCTCTCACGATTTGTTATTGATATTGAAAAAAAATACATACAACAACAAAATAATCTTTATTTAGTTATTATTAGAAGTTATAAGTAAATGGAGTTAGATTACATTTGTGATACAACTGTTTATAATGGAACTTCTTTGTTGTTTAGGATTGTTTGGAAATGGACGTATAAAAATAAACATATTTGAAGAAGCAAGAAGAAGATTACTCTTGCCCCCAAGGAAAATTAATATAGTTTTGATGATTTAGCCTCTTGATGAGTGCAAAGTTGTAATGTGTGTTTATGTATGTGTGTGTGGTTGTAAGTCTTGCATGATTTATCTTTATCCTTAATGATTTGATGGTGATGAGCTCAAAATGTAAGACTTAAAGGATTAACAATGTGATAACATGTTTTTTATAAGTCTGAAATTGAGTTTAAAGAGAAATAATTGGATAAAATATGGTTTTAAATTGATAGGAAGTGATAGCTATATATTAAAGCTTTAGAACAATTCAATCATATGTTTAAGAGCCATTTAATCGGATAGATTAGCTTTGTAATCGATTAAAACTGTTGGAAAACGCATAAACAATGAAGAAACATGTTGTTTTAACTAGTTACAGTGATATGTAACTAGTTATATAGTTTCTGTTTTAACTAATTACAATATTATGTAATCAGTTTTTTTGCTGTAACTAGTTACATAATTTTGTAACCAGTTACATTTTTATAAACCTGCTTTGTCCTATGTGAAAACAACCAGTTACAATGTTATGTAACTAGTTATTCCAGCAAAGGGATAATAGAATACATGCACAAATAACTAGTTACAAACCAAAATAACTAGTTATTTCCATTCTAACTTCATTTTCTAGATTTCTAAAAACAAAACAACTAATTACAAGTCAAAATAACTAGTTATTCCAGTGAACTCTCTATAAAATGTGAACCTTAGTGAGTCTTTTCATATAACTTCAATTCTCTAAACTTGTGTAAGAGCTTTCCTAGAGAGAAAATACATTATTCTTCATCACCACTACAAGTTTTACATCAAAATCAAGAGCTCACCATGGATCAACATTGGAGATAAAGAAAAGTCATCTTTTGGGTAGAATTTGGTTTGTTCTTCATTATTTTTCATTCATCACGAATTAAGGTGATATCTAACCTTTTCTTTTTATTTGATTTTCGTTCTTGATAAGGTGTTTTCTCAAGTCTCTCTTGTGGTAGTGTTCCACAAGAAGAGGTTCAAGTGTTTTTGATAGGTTTTTCAAGAAATTTGATCTTATGGTTGTGTTTGTTTGTAATTCTCTTGTTTATGCATAGTGTTTGTAAACAATTGAATTGCATAGTGATAATCCCAACTGGGTTGATTGGAATTTGGATGTAGATCACAATGGTGGTGATCGAACCAATATAAATCTTGTGTGTTCTTTTCTTTCCTCTACCCTTTCTCAAATATATTGTTTCTTGATCTCTTGCATATAAATTCATAAGGCTCTTTGCATAGGTAAAATAAAGAAAATTTGTTCCAATTCTACACCATTCATATAACCAAATCAAAATGATTCAAAGTTTTTAAAAATCTAGTTCTTCATTGTTGAAAAGAAATTGGGAATTCTTGAAAATTTTTAAAGATCTAATTCACCCTCCCTCTTGGATCCAGTCCTTTTATTCAACAATATTATATGCAATTCTAATTGGATGGATTATTAAGCTCAAATTTAAACTGCAACTGTCTACATGGAGGTAGAGTTGTCAAATGGGCTAGCAGACCAAGTATCAAAAGCAGGCTAGGCTAGGCCGGCCTGAATTCTTGATGAGCTATGTTTTTTCTGGGCCGGTCTAGCCCAACGGGTCGGGCCAAAATGGCCCATGACTATTTTTTCTTTAGTTTTTAGTATATTTTACAAAGGAAAAAAACAAAAACAAATATAGTACTGGGTCAAATAAGCCCGGTTTCTTTTGGGCTGACTTTTTTAGGGCCCGACGAGCCAATCGAGCTGGGCCATTTTGGCCCAATTTTTATTAGGCTAAACTTTTATTAGCTTGGCTTGTCGGGCCATTGAGCCGGCCTGCTGGGCTGGGCCAATTTTGCTAGCTCTACATGGAGGTAAAAGGGATTTTTGTTAAGTCTTAGAATTTTAAAAGTTAGGAAGTTGCTAAAATACAATGATAAAGTATCTATCACCAATTAAATTAAAATGTTTAACAAGCTCAACTCACTTTAATTTAAATATTGATGCATTTTTATATAAAAAAAAAGGGACAAAGCCTATAAAAAACACATAATTAAACAATTGAAAACACTAAAACTAAAATGATAGAGAATGTGTCATTCGTGAGTCCAAATGCAATAGAAGAGTATTTCCATATATGACCAAAGTATGAATACAAAGTGAAGCTATTTATAAAGATACTAGACGATTCAAATGGGCTAGGTAGTTGCTTATACAAATCTAAGAAAAGAAAACTGAAGAACAAAGGAATCAAAAATGTAGAGAACTCATGAGCATACGAATCTAATTCATCTTGATGAATAAGGAAAACAATTACAAGATGGCCTTATGTAGTTAGGTCATCTACATGTCTTCATTTTTGTCCAAAGTTTTAGTGCATTTATGGGTTGCTTCAACTTTAAGAATTTTGAAAGAATTATGAGAAAGAAGTCCTTATTTGGAGTCAAACCAAAACCTTTCATCCTATTAAGAAATTCCAATGTTTCTTGATAATTTATTCCCTCCAAAAATGCATGATAGGTCTTAGTGCTTGGACTAATATTCTCCTTTACCATTGTGTTTAATATTATCCTTGCCTTTTCTAGCATAAACTCTTCAACCTTTTCAACGTTTCCATATTTACAAAGAGTAGTTAAAAGTGCATGGAATGCTTCCTGATCAAGAGTCAATTTGAACTTGTCCATAAAGTTGAATGTTTGGATCATCTTGGCTAAGTTGCTTGCAAATGCATATCTGATTAGAACAAAATACCATTAGTGAAAAAAGGGGAAAATTACCTATTATCAACAAAGTTGGCATGACACTAAAAAGAATTGATGAAATTTATATTCCACACAAGAAAACAATCCAACAAGTTCAATGGAAAATTGACAACAATAATATATTGTTAGGAAATTGTTACAGTAGGCATTCTCATCATTTATAAGTAATTAAAATAATTTCAATCCAATAGCCATGATGTAAATTAATTAAAACACTTGTATTTGGTGTACACTTGTATTATTCTTAATATACATAGGAGTAAAACATAGGTTATTTAAAACACAAAGGATAAGGCCAATAAAAAAGACAAACATTTGTGAATTGTTAACTTAGTATTTGGTGGTCTGAGCTCAACAAAGAAACAAGGAATTGCTTAATTCAAAGAAAAAAGTTCAACTAAAAAATGATACTTATGCTAGTATGGCCCAAAAAATCTGTTAACATTCCTAAACAACATTTAAAATAAGAATCATTTCAATATAAGAAGGATTATTCAAGAAAAAATAATGAGCAAGCTTACATCATCAATATAGAAATCCACATCAGCATTGGATATAATTTTTCCATCATTATCAAAAACGTGTCTTATCTTGTATGTCTTCAAGATATTCTTACCCAAGATTAAAATAGAAATACATGAATAAGCTTATGCCCAAAATTTATGTTTTATAAACAAAAATCTTATAATATAGGGAGATGATAAAATAACTGGATGTCTTGCATATAAAATCCTACATGAGGTTGACCTTAAAATAATTGGATGTCTTGCATATAAAACCAAGCATATAAAACATTTATTTGGTGATGGGGTTTTATCTCAAAATACTAAATTCCACAAATAATTCAATCCAACATCATCAGATATAAACTCTGCGTGGCTTAATTTAGGGGATTAGGAAACAAAGAAAAAAAGGACTAAGTGGGATGAAAAGAAATATGTCTAATGGAGGAAATAACCTAAACGAATTAGTGGGAAAAATTTGAGCAAGTTTAGGTGAAGAAAGGAATTTGGAAAAACAAAGAGGGGTTTTAAGTGCCTTTTTTTTTTGACTAAATTGAACAATTTGCGAAGAACATGGTGTAGGAGGAAAAAGGGTCACAAGGGTGACAATGTTAAATTGGATGGAAAGTCTACGTAGTGAGATGGCCACTTATAATTAGATGAGATAGGAATTAGGACATAGTTGGGATATGTGATTATGCTCCATGGTAAGGACCCGCAAATATAATGCCTTAAGGTTTAGAGTTGAATGTGGTGTTAACTTTATTTGTGTAGTTCGTGGTCAATTGATGGAGATTTCTTTGGTGTTTTACCTCCCTCATATTCCCGAACAAGTGGTATTAGAGTTGATAGTGAGACTGGGTGATTGATTTATGACAAAGCAGAGGTCATGGTGCAACTTGATGACTAGATTGGATGAGTATTAATGATAATGAAATTGGTGGGGAATCCACGTACAAGGTTCCCTCACGTCGAAGTCTTCCTGATGATGTGGAGGTTAAGTGTTGTGTCCCATTGATGTGAGCTACTAACGACGGTACAAGCGTATAAAGTGGTTGACGATAATGGCTAAGCTCTAGTGCCACCATTGAATACTTGTGAATGAAACAGGTCCCACTTGAGAGGGAGTATACCAAGTGGAAGAGACTCACAATTGTTAGAGTGCAAGTATGAGTAAGAAGTCCCACATTAAATAGAGATGGGCATATTGAGCAACATATATGTAGCAAAGACCCGCAAACCTAATAACTTTCAGTTTTGAAATGGATGTGATGTCAAATTTACTAGTGTGATTTGTTCGTAATCCATTGATGGAGATATCTCTAATGTTTTACCTCCCTCGTATTACCAACAACGTGGTTAATGGTTACCCTAAATCCCACATTACCGTACAAGAAATGGAAGGTAATAAATATTAAAAATGATATTTATGTACTCATTTGGTGCAAATACTTAATAAATACAAGAAAAAGAAATAAAAAACGTGAGAAGTAATGTAACATTTTTTTTTATTCATACAAGTAATGGAACATATGATAAAAAGAGAAGGGAAGAGAAACAAAATAAACGAAAGGCAAAAATGTTATGCAAGTGTATAAATATCATCGTTGAATAATTATAAACATGTTGACTAATAAAGTATTGGACAATGACACATACTTGAATCTTTTAAATATGTTGAACAAGACTTAATTTGTATTTGTATACATAGAAATGACTTTCTAGAAAAAAAAAAATCATTTTTGATAATTTTCCCGTCTCAATAAAATTATGTCCTATACTGAGTTAAAGATATCATTAGTTCATGTATCAATTTCTTCTAACAAATAAGAAAAGTACTTTATAAGCATTGGCAACTAATCAACACCTTGGAGTTGAAAGCTACTATTTAGTTTACCTGTAATCATATATCCTTAAAAAAGATTAAAAAGAAAATACAAGCATAAGAGGTGGACTCATTCAATTTGAACCTATTTTACAAAATTTTCATTAAACAAAAAATTACATGCAAATAGTAAAAAGTTCATAAGATTGCCAATCTCAATAAGTTGGTCGAGTAAAGTAAAACAGAGTCTCAGAATCTCATCAACTAATAAGTCGCAGGTTTAAGTCTCTACTCGTCTCTTTAAAATAAGATAAATATAAGTATCTATGTATGTAAATATTCTTTGAGCTTAGAGAATTTTCCTAGTTTGAACTGGGACGCCATTTCCTCCTCTTAAATTTTACCGTCTTCTAAAAAAAAAAAAAAAAGTTGATGAGATTGCTATAATGAATCCACATTCCTCTAACTCTTCCTCTCAATTTTGCCATAGAGAGAATAATGAGTGACTCTTGAGCTTCTGTGAATGTCATTTATCACTCGGGTTTTTTCCTTTCTCTTCTTCTACTTCTTCTTCATCTTTTTATGTTTGGCACAACACAAAATTAACAGAAGACATTAAGCAGCAAAATCCATCTTAGAGAGAGAGAGAGAGAGAAATCTTAGATGGCGTCGATCACTGCCCCGAACTCTCTCCAGATTCGATTAGCTTTCAGTGCCCCCAATTTCACCAAATTCCCAATCCTTCTCCACTCACGCCTCCCCCACTTCGGTCGTCGGGTTCGTATTTTCTGTGTTGCAAATAATGGAAACGGGTCGAAAAGTGTTCCCATTCGGGTCGGGTCGGACGACTTGTCCGATTCGGAGGTTAAGAAGAACGAATCGTACGGAGGTGAGGGAAGTTCTTTAAATTCGAGATCTTTCTATTATTGTCTGCTTTGGATCAAGGTCAACGATTCTAAGAAAAACTAGTAATTGTAAAATGAAGTGTCCCATTTTTCCCCCTTAATTAATAAGTTATTATTGAGTGTGGTAATTATTTAAAATTTGAAAAACTGATGTGCTTGTTGCTGCATGTGAAGTGTTTCGTTACATTGTTGCTCTTAATGGGATTGGTTTTTCATCCATTTGTTTACCTTGTACTAGAAGGCACCTGCTTCTTGGATTAAGTATTGATATGTTAGTGTTAATTTGTGATTTGATATGCTGTTGGAGAGTTACTGAAAAGGTTATTACATTTTGTTGGTGCTAGTAATTCTAATTCCTCACTACTTGACACTTTTGAAGTAGCTTGTTTTCAGGAGTTGTGGGAGTGGGAGTGGCCGGAGTCCTTCTTTCGGGGCTTGTTTTTGCTGCCTTGTTTTTCGGCAGACGAAACAGTGCCAGTAAGTGATATTTTTCTTGCTTCTGATTCTGTTGTGCATTAACCGTTAAGTCGTCTTGTGATGAAAGTGGTCTGCGTTTGGGTGAAGCAATTTAACTTGTGCATGCTTAACATGGTACCTTCTCTGATGGATTGTATTTGACTGTGTGCAGGACAAATGAAGCTCCTGACTACACATCAGGAAGTGCTTTTGTCTTCCGATGATTGTAATGACAAAATAGAACATGTAAATGCTGGCAACAGGGTGGAGCAAGGAAATGGTAATGTGGAAGGTCGGATAGATGTATCCAGGGATTGTTCATCTCCTGAGTCTGACAAGATTCCCAATTGCCATAGAATCGTTGATGATTCTGATCTAAGATCTCGGTTAGTACATGATATTCATAACATGGACAATGATACTGATGCCACTGCACACATATCCATTCAAGAAGAATTACAGCATGGATCATCTATTGATGATGAGTCAGTTGTTCCCAATGAGGGTGCAATGGCACTTAATGACTCTGAATCTGAAAATCCTGTTGATTCTTTTGATAGTGGATTTAGAGATTTTGATAGCAGCACTGCTGTAGATACAAAAAACTCGATTACTGAACTTAAGGAGGACCCATCCTTTGCTGAACCAAGAAACATGTCCAGCTTTGATGCTGAGCCCCTACCTGTTATAAGTGAGCAGCAGGATGAAATTACTGGTTCAAGTGGCAATAGAAGTTCTGCTATTTCTAATACTTCTAGTTTTGTAGCCGATAATAAAAGTGTACTTGTCAATATTGCTGTCAGTACTCAGTCAAAAACAATTTCAGATCCTGAGGTTTTTCCTGAAGATGCAGAAGAGAATGCTCCATCAGTTTCAACCAAAGAAAATATTGACCTGAACAACATGCCACAGGTCTTAGACAAGTCATCCTTGGAAGAGCAGAAATTTTCAGAAAATGACCTGTTTACAAAATCATTTGTCTCATCAACCGATACATTTATAGACAAGCAGGTTAGAAATGATAATAATGAGGTTAATAAATGTAGATCTGAATCTCCAAATTTTGGAGCCTTTTACTCTGCTCCTGGTATTCCTGCTCCATCAGTAGTTTCTGCAGCTGTACAGGTACCTCCTGGAAAGGTTTTGGTTCCTGCAGCTGTCAATCAAGTTCAGGGACAAGTATTAGCTGCTTTGCAAGCTCTAGAGGTATTTCTTCTTAATCACATTTTTAAAGGGATAGTAGGTCAAACATTATTTTTGGGAAGCAAGTCAAGCAACAGGACTGCACATTGAAGAACTAATGAAAGATGGACTTGATAGATTTTTCATTAACACATCATAGATTTAGTTTGGATTTTGTTATAGCAAAATATTCCAGTTGGTCTGATCATTAATAAAAAATTTCTACGGTTCACTTAAAAATTTGCTACATAATCAGGTCATTGAATCTGATGTTCAACCCAGTGATTTATGCACACGCCGTGAGTATGCTCGATGGTTAGTGTCTGCTAGTAGTGCCCTATCAAGGTAGTTGTTTATTTCTTCTTCCTATCACTACTATGGGAAATAACAAGATTTTAACGAAGGTTGGCTATTTGGCATTATTGTAATATGTGGCTATATGTGTGCCTTTCTGATTACTTTTCAGGAAAACAATCTCAAAGGTATATCCTGCCATGTACATAGACAATGTTACTGAGCTTGCATTTGATGATATCACCCCTGAGGACCCTGATTTTTCTTCCATTCAAGGTCAGAGTAGGATATTTGAATGTTGTGTTTTAATATTACAGCATGTCAGTGTGTATGACTTTCTTCTAGCATATAATGTCTAAACAAGATGGATATTTCAGGCCTGGCAGAAGCTGGACTTATTGAAAGCAGGCTTTCAAGATGTGATAGACAGTTGTCTACAGATGAAGACTATGGCCCATTTTACTTCTCCCCTGAAAGGTATGCTTTACTAAATTTGGAATTGGATATCAGATTTGTGGTTACCTTTCTTCCACTGGGGCAACACAGTTATTATTCAACATTATTGGAGTCCTCCCATTTTCTTTTAATTATTCACAATTTCACATGGTATCCTCCTTTGTTTTCATCTTGTAACTTTGTATAGCATAGGCTCTGATTGTGATTTCCCTTCTCTCCTATATTCATTTCTTGCAGCCCTTTATCACGTCAGGATCTTGTTAGTTGGAAAATGGTCCTAGAGAAAAGACAGCTTCCGGAAGCAGATAGAAAGGTTTCTTAAAATTGTTGCTTGGTCTGATGTACTGAGGCTATTCTTGTTTTTCTAGTTGTACTGTAACTAATCAATTTGTTTGCTTAAATATGATGATTGGTGGGCAGATGCTGTACCAACTTTCTGGCTTTATAGACGCTGATAAGATACACTCTGATGCATGCCCTGCACTTGTAGCTGATGTATCTGCTGGGGAGCACGGAATAATAGCTCTTGCATTTGGTAAGTCATATTCTCTTTTTAAGTCTTTGAAAATGGATATCTGCATTGTTGTGAATTTGTGTTATTCTTTCATTTCTTAGATTTTTTATCTTCATTTGATTTTAACTGTTTCTTCTTTCTTTCTTTTTTTTTGGGGGGGGGTGTTAAGGTTATACACGATTGTTCCAGCCACATAAACCAGTAACAAAGGCCCAAGCAGCTATAGCCCTTGCTACTGGAGATGCTTTTGACATAGTTAATGAAGAGCTTGTGCGCATTGAGGCAGAATCTATGGCTGAAAATGCTGTTGCTTCTCACAGTGCTTTAGTAGCTCAAGTGGAGAAAGATATCAACGCATATTTTGAACAGAAGCTTTCCATAGAGAGGGAAAAGATCAATGCTGTTGAAAGATTGGCTGAAGAGGCAAGATGTGAGTTGGAAAGGTTGAGAGCTGAGAGAGAAGAAGATAGAATTTCCTTGAGAAAGGAACGAGCTGCCATTGAATCGGAAAGGGATGTTTTTTCTAGGTTAAGGCGTGAGGTGGAAGATCAACTACAAAACCTTATTAGTAACAAGGTAGAAATAGCTTATGAAAAAGAGAGGATTAGCAAGCTTCGGGAGCTAGCAGAAGTTGAAAATGAGGAAATTACACGATTACAATATGAGTTGGAGGTTGAACGAAAAGCCTTGTCAATGGCCAGGTAAAATTATGAAACTTCATAAAGCAACTAAATTTGTTTGATCAGCTTTAAGCTGTGGTTTTATTGAAATGGTAGAAGCATAAAATAATTGTGGGAAGGACTGGCAAATATAATTTTTTTCACATTTTACTGTTTGTAGTCTAGATTGATATGTAATTAGTCATTTGATATATGCATCCATAATTTCAGATATATTAATTGGTTGATCCATTTATGTTTCTTGGTTTGATGCTTTCTGCCTTGTAAATATAATCTTGTTTCTACTTCTACTTGGAGATTTTCTATGTTTTTATCCAGACATATTCCTTATATCTGAATTCTAAATTTTGGTTTATCTTTTACATTGTGACTGAATTACATGTATTATAATACCTCAAAAATGGTTCTTAAAATACAGATGTTTCATGAGATATGAATTGCAGTCATTAATTGATGTTAATGGTCAAAATCAATCATACACCACTATTATTCTTCAATACCATAAAATCAGCAGGACTGATAATCTCTTGCTTGTCATATACATTGCTTAGCTAAAATCATCTAGATCTACTTGAACTATTGATGCTAATGTTGGCATTATAGATATTGTAATAGGCTAATATGCTTTGACATAGTTTGTTATTTGTTATCCCAGTTGAACAAAACAGTTCAGAAGCACTCATTAGTCTCTAGTCCAGCCATAAAATTACACTTAGCTTATTCATTATTACAACCCTAGTGTTTGGTTTCAGGGCATGGGCAGAGGATGAGGCCAAACGAGTAAGCGAACATGCAGTGGCCTTGGAGAGGGCTAGAGATCATTGGGAGAGGAATGGAATCAAAGTGGGAGTTGATAATGACTCTGCTGGAGTTGCACGGCTCAATACTGAGGAGCAGTTCTCAGTTCAAGGGACGGTTGACAGGGCTGACAACTTACTGCACAAGCTAAAAAAATTGGCAGCAGATGTGGGAGGAAAAGCTAGAGATATGATTGACCAGATTATGCACATAATTTCCCAATTCGTATCTAGATTGAGAGAATGGGCATGCAAAACTGGAGAACAGGCTGAAGAATTAAGAGAAGCTGCCATCTCAAAGGCAGGTGAGTCAGCTCATGAGGTGCAGCAAAGTGCCCTTGAACTTGGATTTGCTATCAAAGAAGGGGCAAAGCGAGTTGCAGGTGATTGTAGAGAAGGAGTAGAGAAGCTCACTCAAAAGTTCAAGACCTGATCTCTCCCTTCTACAGTCCTTTGCCGTGGACAGCGAATTTTGGATCATACTCGTGAATCATGTCATTTTTGTATAATTGAAACTTGAAGGAATTGTGGTGGAGTAATAATCAGTTGTAATGTTATCTTTGTGGCTCAAACATGTCTGCAATTCATCTCCTTTATGTTAAAAAGAAATAAACCCAGCGAACAAGTTTCAAGCCTGCCTTGAAGCACGTTGAATACAAGATTTGACCATGACCGTTCAAGCACGGATGAGTTATACCCAGGCTTCTACATATTCGTTCATATTATACTTTTATCTAGCTTATCGTTTTTGCGTCAAATAATTCCTTACAAATTACTGCCATCAAAGAGCGGTCATCAGCGTAATTGTTATCCACGGTCTGAAATTTGCAGGTGCAGATATATTTATGAATGACAAAACTGAAAAAATAAAGTAATGCTACATCAGGTGCATCCAAAATAAAATGTTATACTAATTATTTCGAATAAAATACCAGTAACTACAAACGTTGACTCAAATTTTGGCATCCGACGGCCTGCCTTGTAGTGTAGGGAAACCGCCCATAATAACAATATAGATTATAGTCGTGAAGGATCTAAAGGCAATTTTAACAATTCTTGGTGTCAATAATTAACAAAGAAAAATCTACATACATATTTTCATGGAGCCTACGGATAGTGAAAACAATTTGAATATGAAGCGTTTCCCAAGTTAAACCAGAATGCTGATTCAACTTTTCACAAAAATAATGTTTACTTCAAATTACATTTTTCACAACACTTTTTTTCTCTAGCTCCATTACGAAAAATTAAAAAATAACATCAAAATAACATTACTCTTACAAAAATGCCACCATCCAACGCATGAACAATGGTCATGTCATATTTTAGAGGGAAACCTGCCATTTTTATACCTTCTGGCAACCACAAAAGTAAACACGATCCCATAGAAAGTCATTTGGTTTTGACCTATGAGGCATTCTAAGTACCACAGCTTGCAATATAACCCTTCAGGCAACTTAATCAGATGCAAATTTCACATGAAAAAGGATTATAACTCATTTCTGGTACAACAGAAAATAAGCCGAATGTACTTTTTTCCATAAATCACGTCTCAGTTAAGCAAAACAAATTTCTCAAGAGTAAACTAATTGAAACAAAGCAAAAATAAGACAGCTTGTCCGTCAATACACAAATCCATCTATTGAAACTAGAACAGAGTAAATATGACTTATTTCTTCTTGTCTCCAGCTCCACCAGCCCTGCACACAATGAAGAAAATAACATAAGCAATAGTCACTACCAAGAAATCAGCATCCAAGAAAGCCAATCAGATTAATAAAATATATAGGATATGATGCATAATATTGACACAAGAACATAGAGTCACCTCATCTTCCTGAGAACATTGGACATCTCCTCTCTCTTCTTCTTTGCACGTTTATGGGTTCCAAGCTTTCTCTTTGCAACCTTGAGTGCCCTCTTATCTTTTCCAACCTTGAGCAACTCAGTTATACGCTTTTCATAAGGTGCTAAACCAGCAACCTCTCGTATGAGGTTCCTCACAAAGTGCACCCTCTTGCTAGTTTTCTGTTTTGAGTCAATATATTTTTAGGACCACATATAAGATAAGCAAGTTAAGCACAAAAGAAACAAAATTTCAATTCGTCTTTCTAAAATAGTTCTATGGTGGATGGATGGATGTATTACCCATCCAGCTTATCCCCTTGTTTTCATCTACCACAGCTTAACAACGAAGATCCATCAGAATACACTTCTAACATTTCGACCTTAAGCTTGTCTAATTATTTCTATAGATTGCAGCATAAATACTCAATTTTTCACAACCAAGAATACAGTTTATCAAACGTGAAAGCCTTAACAAAAGGAAGGGAAAATAGGTCTCCAAAAATTGGTATCAGTTTGAAAAAAAAAAAAAATGACTGCAAATATGGGCTCAAAATCTGAGTCCTCCCTACTGACAAACAACACCGTAGTAAGAACCGAGAATAACAAACTGTTCAATTCTACGCAGCTGTTTTGAAATTTTCACTAATGTATAGACAAAGTAATTGTAGTACAAAAGGAGTTTCCCTCGTCTAAGAAAACTACTAAACTCAATCAGAAACCTAATAGACACAACAGAAGGGACCGAAAATTGTAAAATCCAAATAGCTTCTTTGTCATTCAGCAAGACAACTCCGCCACCATTCCAACTAGAACGACAACCACATATGCTAAAAAAAATAAAAAAGCCACTGCATCAGATGATATTTTGATTCCAATAAAAAGTGCAACTACGAGACTAAAAAACCGAATTACACTTTAAAAAACAATGATAAAGCTTACCCCCTTACGATCTGAGGGGCGCGGGGGCAATTCCTTCTTGGTGACAACGTGACCCTTGTTCAGTCCAACAAACAGACCCGTACTAGGCTGTTTGGGAGCCATTTCCCTGTCACAAAACAAACACGCTTCAGAACCGTTGATGGTTTATGCAATGAGAAGCTATGCAGAACAATGAACACGTAATCGTAATCGTAATCGTAATCTTGTGTTAAGCTAGGCGTGAGAAGAAGATCAGAGGCACGAGCCATTATTACCTCGTGCTGGTTGGTGGATTCAGAAACCCTAACACCAAAGAGTGCGGTGAAGGAGAGAGAAGAGGAACTAGG
This sequence comes from Spatholobus suberectus, assembly GCA_004329165.1. Taxonomy (NCBI): domain Eukaryota; kingdom Viridiplantae; phylum Streptophyta; class Magnoliopsida; order Fabales; family Fabaceae; genus Spatholobus; species Spatholobus suberectus. The sequence goes on from CM014735.1 coordinate 16,086,406, forward strand.
GTTTTTGAGGAAGCAGCTTCGCTTTTTATTACAGAGGCTCAAGTCGGATCGTGGATCCACCTCCTGCTTAACAACCGGGCCGGCCCATAAGTGGAGTTCTCAAAATGAAAGTATTCTCAGTGGCAGAGCTAGCGGTTTTACTTTTAAGTGAGGTGAGGTGGCCGAACCGAGTATACTGTAAAAATTATTTATTTGGTTACAAAACCGAAAAAATAAGTTACACACCGAAAATATGTTTGGGACAGTTTATAATCTCTTTTTCAGTTTTTTTTTTTTTTGAAAAAAACTATTTGAGAAATAATTAGTATGTTTGAGACAACTGCTGAAATTTGCTTAAAAGTTTTTTGTGTGAAAAATAAGTTATTTTTGGGTATTTGAAGATTTGGAGCTTATGATTATTTCTCAATAGCTTTTTTCTCTTCAAACACATTATTTCCAAATTATCCCCAAATCTTTCAACAGCTTTTGTTCTTTAAGTTTCATGTATATCCTTTTTTGTAATTTACTATGTAAAAGTTGATTTTGTTGTTGTTGTATCCAAACGAAATTAATTATCTTAAAACTACTTTCAACAAATTTACCCAAACAAAAATTAATTCTGATTATAATCGATTACTGAAATAATTTAATTTTCACAGCTATCCCAAACACACCCCGATAGTGTAAAGCAGTTTTATTCTATCATTCAATCACAAATTACTATGTATGATAAGTTTGTTGACTTTTACAATAACTATCTTAAAAGTCATACCAAAATGGTGATTTCTGATTGGTTGACAGTATAAAACTTTTTACACTGACAATATATAACTATTAAACTTTATATATAATGTTATTGAAGAAAAAATTAAATTAAAAAAAAGAAAATAAGTTGTGCATCGACAGTGTAAAGTAGTTTTTGCATTGACAGTGTAAAGTAGTTTTACACTGTCATCCAATTACAACCAATCATATATGGTAAGTTGTTGACTTTGATAATAATTACCCTAAAAGTTACACTAAAGCTGATTTTTGACTGGTTGATGGTGTAAAAGTTTTTACACTGAGAGTGCATAGCAATTAAACTAATTAAAAAATAAAGTTAGTTATATTTTTGTTCTTTTATAACGATTAATGTACATTTTTTGTCTCCTGATTATATTTTGTTCAAATTTACTCTTCTATTTTTTTTAATTGTTATAATTATGTACGTCTACCAATTTCCATTTACACAAGACTCTCACATCTTTATTTTTAATTCAAATAATGAGGGTTTGTGAGAATTAAAATTGGAAATAATTTGAAATGTTTCAAAGTTAGAATTTGATGAAATTTGAATGGTCTTGCAGAATGTGATGTAAGGATTTCAAAGATGGTCATCATTTGGAATTTTTTTAATTCTGGGTGAAATATGACGCTTTGATTAATGGGTTTTGGGAAAAAAGAGTTTAAAATAATTTTGTTTATGTAGATCTTAAATAGAAAATGAGAAATTAAGAGCTTTATGATGAGAAAAACTAATAGAAAGATGTAATTGTAATAATAGTTAAAATATTTAAGAAACTAAACTCGAACAAAAAACCATACATTAATTATAAGAGTTTAATAGTCATGCACTGACAGTGTAAAGTAGTTTTACACTGTCATCTAATCACAAGCTACCATTTATTGTAAGTTTGTTGACTTTTATAATAAATACTTTAAAAGTCATATCAATGATAATTTCTGATTGGATGACAGTGTAAAACTTTTTACACTGACAATACATGACCATTAAACTCTATAATAGAGAAATCAAAAGTATTATTAAGCTTAGAAGATATTAGCTTTTTAAATATATATATACGCACGTATATACAATGAAGAAACTTCTACAATTTTTATGAGTAGCTTTGTCTATGATTACACCACAATCAGTTGTGCATTGGTGATTGGGTTAAGATTTGGCTTGGGTATGTATGGTTAGCAAGGGTATTAAATAATTTCTTTGCAATTTGTATCATAGGTTTCTTATCTGGTATAGCCAAATAAATAAATAAATAAGTTTCTTATTTAGTGTAAAGGTCATCATTAGGTATGGTAACGGGGCAGGTTAAGGACGGGTTTTGCTCTTCCTTTTTCCGTCCCTACAAAAGGGGAGGCAAGACGGGTTCAGGTTTAAAAGAGACAGACAGATTTATATTTTTTGAATCCATCCCCATCAGATTTTATCGAGTTCAGGTAAATCCGTGGGAAACCCATCACTTTTTTTTTTACAATTTTAATTTAGTTATACATTTTTAAATAAATTATATATTAAGTTATTAATTATATTTTAAGTCAAACAATATATAAAAATTAACAAATAACAAAGAACTTAAAAATAAAAAATTTAAGAATTAAATTATACTTTTAATTAAATGTATAATTATAAGTTTGTTATTTTATTATTATAAATTAAATTATTTAACTATTAAAATAATTAATTTATATTTTTAATAATTATAAAAAATAAAAAGTATAAAAAAAATTCACTCTAATAATAATAATAACAACAACAACAACAACAACAATAATAATAAATTGTAAAAAAAATGTAGTAGGGCAGGTATGGGGACAGGGACGGGGCGAAGAGTTACATACCCGAACCTGATTTTACAAGTTGGAAGAAACTCAAACCCGAACCCGGTCAAAGTAAAACTTTTTCGTCAAAGTCAGGGCAGAGTCGGATGGGTACCCTGTGGGTTCAAATTTATTTATTTACCATGCCCAGTCATCATAGGTATATCCAACTCAATCAACATGAAAAATCTAAGCTAAGTAACAAAAAAAATGGGTTAGGTTTATAGGCTTGATCTATAGTTGGCTTTTTAATAACTCAAATGAGTCAGGTTCGATATGAGTTTAATAATCTAGTCCTCGAGAATGGACCAGTGTGCCCTTCAGGCAACTTCAGAAGAACAATACATAGATCTTGAGATTCCTCAAGATTTAATCAACCATTGGCAACACGAAGGATATATTGTTCTTCACTTTGGAGTAGTTAGACTAATTCTTTCACTTCATGGAAGAAAAGGTTTCCCTGTTACTACAAGAGTTGCTTTATTGGATTCCAGTTACTTCATATATGAACAAGCTATGATTGGCACTGTTTTGACCACTCTTCATGCTGGAAGTGTAGTTCTCACCATTTTCCCAACTACAATGTAAGTCTAAAAGACAGGACTCTATCTAGGAGACTTAAGGTCCAGATACAACTCACAAGAGCTGAATAGGTTCCTAAAGCTCTCTCAACAACTCTCTATCATCAAATCATTTATAGATTTCAAGATCATGCCATTGATCTTTCACTCCTAACCAGCAACATTGATGCTTTGTTTATTGTTGCAAATAACCTTAAAGAAACTTTTTCTATTGTCCAGATTCCTAGAAGGATAACTCGTGAAGAACTAACAGAATTAATCCCGTTAGAATGGATAACTAATTATGAAAACATCCATAAAGCCCAAAAGCCCATCCAGTTATTTGAAGCCTCTTGCAGAAGATCTACTGATGGAATAGTAAAAACTATGTTCAAAAAACCTGATGAAGCCTTTACCAGTGGTACAACTCCACAAATTTTTCAATCTTTATCCATTATTCTTGTATTCAAAGAGGATCCAAGGATGCCTACTTATAGCATTAGACTTGATGGAACACCCATTTATACTGATCGTATCTATGGTCATTTTATTTGGGATGTTTATCCAAGCATGTGTGACTCTGAGTGTGATTGTTGGAGACACTCTGGAGACACCAGTGATGAAGATGAGGAAGAAGAGGATGAGAGACCCAAAAGGAAGTGTAAACCACCTCCTCAGCCAAGGAGAAGATCTTACCTAGATAATGGTCCATGGGTTGGAATCAAAAACCAAAAAAAAAAACCTTTGTGGATTTATAAGCGGGGCTTAGAAATCCTAAGAGAAGAAGGACTACTTCCCTCTAACCAACCACCAAATGATCCTTCCCTTGTTACTTGGTCTCCCAATGATGTTCCTATTTTGTGTAAACCTGTAAATCCACCACCCTTTTCACAACTTATACCCTGTATGATGTTTTCATCTGTAGATGACCATGAATTTCCTTCTCTGGAAAGGCAAACAAGCTCTACAACCAAAGTTACCACCAAGCCAAACATACAACCCAATGAAGTACTTCCAGATGGAAAAGTCAAAGCAACCCAATGAAGTACTTCCAAATGGAAAAGTCAAAGCTTTAAGTTAAGCTGAAGAAGTTTTGAATTAGCAAACAGAAAATGCATTAGCACAAAATTCTCTTTTGAGAAGACTTGATGCTAAGATGGACAAGATTACTCATCACCTGGAAAAGTCTAATGATAAATTGCAATATCTGTCGAAAAAAATGAGAAAGTATTACAAAAGACTCTAGGATGATATTTTCCATCTTGCAGATGAGTTCAAAAATATGAACTTTAGAGCTGAGTCAAACACAAAGGAAAAGAAATCAAGAAATTGAAAGCTTAGATCCAAGATCTAGATAATTACATTGAGTCTCAAATAAAGGCTCAATCAGTCAAAGAAGTTGAGGAATTTCCATTCCTAGATCCTCCTCTTTTTCCAATCTATCAAGGTCCTTTTCAAAAACCACCTTCATAGTTTACCCATCCTGTCCTACCACCAAGAACTTTTCCCACAGCCTCTAGACCAAGATTTAAGCCTGATGATCCTTCTACATCTAAACCAAAATCACTAAGAACCAAAATGAGTATCACCTCTTTTGATTCAGATACTTCTAAAAAAATCAAAAACAAAACTCAGAGATTATCTTCAGAAAATAAAGAGATAAAGGATCAGTTAGCCTTAAGGTTGACTCCAAATTCGATTAGACAAACTCTAATTCAACAGATGATGAAGTTGAGTCCTCTCAAATCTTTGAAATCCAATTAGACCCTAGTGATTCCATATTAGAATCAGAATCCTCTAAAGAAGATCACTACGCTGACATTACAGGCATGATGATGGCTAACACCGTTGGAGTAGACAATGAAATTTTCTATGATTCTCCTGAATCAGAACCATAAGTCATCTCAAGATTAAGCCAAATCAGAATACCTTCAAGTGGACCTTGGTTTAGTCTTGATGATATTCCTCCCAGCCAATAGAGGAAAAGGATCCTTGAATTTGGTGCCTGAATTGATACCAGATTGATGCAGAATGATGCTAATTCGTACAAAATCATGGAAGAATTTTGTTGTAGAATGACTAGCACTCTTAAAGAATGGTACCACAATTTGGGTACTATCCGATAAGATCAAATTCACCAATTAAGCACAACAGCTAAGATGCTTGGAGTTCTTCACCAAGAATTTATTGGAGAATTTGACAAAATTGATAAAAAAATTCAGACAATAATTTTTTGAGATGAAATGCTGCTCATTAAAGATGAAAGATCTGGATAGACACTACTAGAGGATGACCCAAAGATTCTATCTCTTGAATGGATACAATGATCCTAGCCTAAAAAATACATATGTCGCCTCCTTGCCCCAAGAAATTCAACCTAAACTTAATAGAGCGGCACAAGCAATCAACAGAGACTTTACAACTCTCATGCTAGGACAAATCCATCAAATGACACAAGAAGCTATTGACAAACTATGCAGACAAAACAAATTCATGACAGACATCATTAACCAAAAGTCCAAGTATTCCAAAGCATGTAGAAAGCCTTACTTGGAGATCAAATGCAAAGAAAAGGACTGTGTCTATTTCACCAAAAAGAAGAAAGGGTAGAAATTCAACAAAAAAAGCAAAAAGAAGAACTTCAAGTTCTTTAAAAAAGAAACATAGAGGAAAGAAAAAAGGATAGAGGTGCTTTATTTGTAAGAAAAAAAAGCCATTATGCAAAGAACTGTCCAAACAAGTCTAAGAAAGCCATAAAGATGATCGATGCTCAAGACCTGAATAAAGAAGATGATGTTGAAACTCTTTATTTAGAACAAAGTTCTAGAGATGAAAATACAGCATTTGCATTACAAGACTCATCTAGTGAAACTAATAATGCAAAACAAGCCTCTGTTCCAGTGTTTTCATTATTGGAAGCTCAAAACATCAATCCTGTTGTTCCAGAACCTTGTGTTGACATCCATATACTTCCATCTAAGTATGAAAAATCCATTAAGGCCATTGCCTACATGGATATTGGTGCTCAAAAGAGTATGGTGGATCCCCATATCTTACCAGCTGATCATTAAAAGAAAGAAGTTGCTTATTTTGTGGCGGCAGATGGAAAGATTTTCAAAATTGAATTAGTTACAAAAAATCCCATTAGGATAAGATTCTTTCCAGATTGCGTGACATGGACTAGAATTATTGGTAGCAAACTACCCAACAAAGACATCCTCATTGGCATGGATGTTTATTCAGCAGTTGATAAACTACAAATTCTTCCCAAAGGAATCAAGTTCAAAAGAGAATTCAAGCCTTATTCTGAAATGTTAAGGTTATTTTCTTTATCAGAAGCAGCACTAGAATATGCTGAAATTAAAGAAAAACTCAATACATTTTGTGCTAATAGCCATGAAGATTTTTCTCATCCATATCCTTTGTGGAAAAATGAGAAATTTTTTATTCAACTCCCATTCAAGATGAATAAAGACATCAATCCTACAAAGGCCACCCATCCATGAATGAATCCTTCAAATCTACTGCTAGCTAGAAAAGAATGCAATGAGCTTCTCCATCAAGGACCCATTGAGCCAACCAAGTCTGATTGAGCTTGTCAGGCATTCTATGTAGAAAAGATATATGAATAGCTTCGAGGAAAAAAGAGACTAATGATTAACTATCAGCCACTCAATCATTTTCTCAAAGATGATAAATTCCCAATACCAAAAGCGTCATCTCTCCCTGTGTTGATCAAGGATGCTCATGTCTTCTCAAAGTTTGATATAAAATCTGGATTTTGGCAATTAGGCATTGATCCTCATGATTGATATAAAATAGCTTTTTGCATACCAGATGCCCAGTACCAATGGAAAGTCCTCCCTTTTGGCCTCAAGTTTATTTCAAAAAGCCATGACCCATATCTTTCAGCTAATTCTTGACAGTATACTCATCTACATAGATGATATATTATTATTTTCCAAAGATCAAACCTCTCACAAAGAACTGTTAGACAAATTTTTCATTCTGGCACAAGAACATAGAATTATGTTCTCTAAAAAAAAGATCCATCTCACTCAAACAGAAATTGATTTTCTAAGGATGCATTTTTCTCAAGGATCTTATCAACCTCAGCCTCATATAGCTGAAGAATTACTTAACTTTCTAGATGAAAATTTAACTATTAAATAGATCCAACAATTTCTCACAATAGTCAATTATATTTGAGACTTTATTCCTCAAGCAGCAAAATATACCAGTCAACTTTCCAGATTGTTGAAAAAGAATCCTCCTCCATGGGACCAGAAAGACAAAGGCAGTCCAAGAATTGAAGAAAATATCTTAAAATCCTCCTGCATTAAAAATTCCTGGTACAGGGAAAAAGATTTTACAGACTGATGCAAGTGATCATTTCTGAGGTGCAGTGCTTATTGAAGAAGTTGATCGTAAGAGGTGCTATTGCGATCATGCTAGTGGACAATTTAAAGAAGCTAAAAAGCACAATCACACTACATTCAAGGAAGCTTTAGCTGTCAAAAATGGAATCAAAAAATTTGATTTCCATCTCAGGGGCTATAGTTTTGAAGTCCAAATGGACAACTCATCATTTCCAAAAATCCTTGAGTTCAAAAACAAGATGCACCTTGATCCTTAAATTTTAAGACTAAAAGATTAGTTTTCTAGATATGACTTTACAATCAAACATATCAAAGGAAATCACGATATTGTCCCTGACTTTCTCTCAAGACCTTCAAAACCCCTCCAAGCCATTATCAGTCTAAACAGTTTCCCACTCATTTTCATGACTAAACCACTACCTAACAAAGCCAAGACCATCAAAACCCTTCCTCCAGGATTAAATGAATCCTCCTCCCTTGAAGAAATACAAACATTTGCCAGGACCCATTATTTCTATTATCTTCATAGGATAATGAGAAATAAACATGCCACACCTGGAGCTTTTAACCCTGATACTCTTTTTTTAGGAATTAGTGAACTGTTGTGTGCACCTGGTTTTGATATTACTGAAGACACTCTATGGAGTATGTGGTGTATTATTGTTCAGTATTCAATTCCCATTGCATTAAGAGTTTTAACCACATACAACATCCTCACTGATCCAGACAAATAGAATTATTATTTATGGGCCTAATTGGAATGGTTTTCTACATTAGAATGGTGGAGAACTGAGCTAAGAAAGATTCTTGAATTTGCAAAATTCAAAGGTAAACCAGATGATGTGATATCCAATATGACCACAATTGCCATTATCCATCGTCCCTATTTCCAACATTCTAATGGAACCATATGGTCCAGAAATGAAGCTTATATATGGGATACTTTTGATATTTATCCGATGGATTTAAGCTACATAATCCAACTGACTCAACACTTGAAAGAAATCAATGGATACACTGTTCCTCCTGTTGATCCATTCCAACCAAGTTCTTCTAATCAACCAGGACCAACTGATCAGATAAATCAAGATGCAGAAAAGACAACTGTCAAAACAAAGCCTCCTCCGTATTTTGAAGATTCCCAAGATCCTGATGCAGAGATAATGGACGAAGATCCCAATGCAGAAATAATGGATGCAATAATGTACGAAAAAGAAAGACAAGCTGAATCCAACTGTCCATGGTGGTACACGTTGTATGGTAATGTCACGTCTAAAGAATGGCAACAACTCAATCTAACGACCAGCCAAAATTCACGCGATTGAAGCAAGCGTGATTAAGTGTATAAAGTAAAGTGTGTCTGTAAAAGTCTTTAAGCGTGCTTGTAAACAGTAATATTGTTGGTTGTCATATTAGGTAATCTTATCTCTTTAGATAAGAGTATGCTTTTAGGTGTAATAGTAACCGATAATCATGGCATAAGTGATGTAGGCCATGACGTTTGTCTATTATCCGAACTTTCCCTATTCTTTATAAATAGAGGGAAGTGCCTCAGTTGTAAGCAGACTTGACCTACGAAATAAATTAGAGTGTTCATAATTATGAGTTCTCACTAAATCTCTCTTTTCTCTCTGAAAACTTAGTATAATGTTTCTATCATAATCCCTTCTCTTGAGAAGCAAGTATGCTCTACACTTACCCTTTAATGGGATCCTGTGTATCAGAAAACGTCTAACGATTGATCCATGAACTTATTTAAGATCCTTTTATATTTAAGAATACAGTTGGCGCTGATCATAAAAATGAGTCTCATAATGGCTAATGGAAGCCTAAGAAAGACTCTAGAAAATGATGACTTATGCTGTGTTCTTAAGGATATAAAGGCTCTCAGCCCAACATGAAGTATTTATTTACTATAAATTTATGCTATATAAAATAAATATTTATTCTGTGCGATGTACATATTAAAATACTGGTAATAATTTGTTTATGATTCAATAACATTTAATTTCTCTACTTACATTCAATTTTATTTTTTATGTACCAAAAAAAATTCAATTTTAAAATCTCTAAATCGAAATGGAGCAAAAGTTTCAAGAAACGAGGTATTGTGAGTGCAAGCCATGTTTTCAGAAACTACGCAGTACATGCTACCATTGGTAAGAAGGAAAGTAGAGGACATGGTTTATTAGTTGACAAAATTGGAGAACAATTAATTCTCTTACCAAATTTAGGTGCCATTTCCGCTACCAACAACATTGCCAGGGGAAGTAAAATCAAGCAAAACACTGTAGAAGCTCTAGACATGGGTATGGCAAAGACAAACATGATAGCTTAACCACTCTCAGGCCCAAAAATAAATGCCACATGATCTGGAATCGTCAACCATTTACTCTGACACCCCTTCTCTTAAAAGCGAAAATGAAAGCCAATAATGACTATAATGATTATGCCATACACTTCAGCATGTCATCTTCCCCACCCAACATTGCAGCAATGGAAAACCCAAAACTAAACGGTCTTTGATTTGCAGGGGGCGTAGAGTGTAGATAGACACCTTTATTTTCAAAATAAATTATTTATTTTAATTTTATACTATTTTTCAGTCTACAACTCAGCACAGGATAAACCCAATTTTGTCCTCTATCATCAGAGCCCATGATATGATGACAACGTGAGATTTTCTCTTCCTCCAACCAAAGTTTATTTTTTGGGTGCTTTGCTGTTCTGGGTTCTTTGATCAACACTGATATTGGTACAAATTGTCTTCCCTCTTTTTTCTTTTTTCCCCACCTTTTTTCATTGTTGCATGCTCTTACTCGAGTCTTCTTATTTGCCAAATAACAATTTCGAGTTTGATCATTATTGGCTTAAGTTGCCAAGTTTGAGTCCTTGAGTTTCTGGCTTCCCTTGGAATGCATATCTGTTTCCAATTTTGGTATTCATCAACCCCTCTGGAAATTTTTGTCAGTTACAAAATTCTAGTTGTTGCAATCCCTTAATGATGTACTTTTGTTGTTCCGAATGGAATCAACTGTTGTAGCAATTAGCAAGGAATTTAGATTGTTGTGTTACCTGTAGTTTCCAAGTTGATCACTTATCCACTGTGGTTTGGCATCAATCTTGGTTTAAGTCTGGCCTTGGTCATCATTACACTATTTTCTGTTACTGAATTGTGTACTAGCTGCTTACCCACTTGAAGACTTGAAGTTTCATCGCATACTTCTAACTCAAAGTGTTTTTCTTTTCTTTTCTTTTTTTGATACATCTGCTACCATAAGCTACAGCTTCGGATCAGTGATCACTGTTGAATCCACAATTTCAATCATGTCAGCATCCTGTTAATTGTACAAGAAATAAAGTAACCTTGTACCATTTTAGTTTGTGCTTCAAGTTTTACATTTGGAATTCATGTTTATTTCTGTATAAGCAAGTCATTACATTCAGGAAATTTGCCATTTTGTAGGGGCCTTTCAGCATACTTGGTATGTCTAGGCTGTAGGTACAATGTCAATCCTGTGTGGTGTGCCTCTTGTTGAGTGTGTGTACTGTCTGGCTTGTGCTCGTTGGGCTTGGAAAAGATGTATTTACACTGCAGGCCATGACAGCGAAACCTGGGGCCTTGCCACGGTAGAAGAATTTGAGCCTGTCCCTCGCCTTTGTCACTATTTTTAGCCGTGTATGAAGATGATATTTGACACCCTCTTTGGGCACCTCCTGGTGGCTATGGAATCAACCCTGATTGGTTAATACTCAAGAAGACATATGAAGATACACAAGGGCGGGCCCCACCCTATATACTGTATCTTGATCATGACCATGCTGATATAGTTCTTGCCATTAGGGGACTAAATTTGGCTAAGGAGAGTGACTATGCAGTACTGTTGGATAATAGATTGGGGAAGAGGAAGTTTGATGGAGGGTATGTTCTTAATGGGCTGTTGAAAGCTGCTGGATGGGTTATGGATGCTGAATGTGAAATTTTGAGGGAATTGGTAGAGAAGTATCCAAACTATTCTCTGACTTTTACTGGGCATTCCCTTGGATCAGGAGTGGCAGCAATGTTGAGCATGGTAGTGGTGCAACATCGCGATAAGCTTGGACATATTGAGAGGAAGAGGGTCAGGTGCTATGCTATTGCACCTGCTAGGTGTATGTCACTGAATTTGGCAGTCAGATATGCAGATGTCATCAACTCTGTTGTACTTCAGGCAAGTTACCAGAATCTTTTTGTCTAGTTGAAGACTCCTGGGCATCCTTTTGAATATTTTTACATAAAGTAGATTGTGATGAAGGTAAAATTAAGGCATTGGTTGATATAGAAGGTAGTCTGCTTTAAGCTGCCTTCCCTCCATATTTGTTCCTTGCTTTGTGTATAAATAAGACATGATTAGCAAAGAGAACCTAAATTTTGAGTATTATTGGGGAAGGTGGATTGCTTCCCTGAACAGCTCCAGCCTTGAATACACTTGCATCAGTGTAAAGGAATAAAAAGTGATGAATTATGAATATCTCCACAACCTTAAAATACAAGCTATAGTTATCATTCAGTGTTGCTTGGGGAGAATTTGTCGTCATAGGTACAGATTGCATATATCTGTGCATAGAGATACAGATTTTCTAAATTCTAATCAATTATTCCATTAATATATGTGGTGAGCGAGGAGCATCATTGGAAGGTAATATAACATTTTAGTTAGGTAGCTGTTCAGCTTAAGCTGCATTACTAACTACTACTCTTCTCATACTTCATTACTTCCTTGGCTTGATTCACGGTGAATATTGTACGTTGAAGTTAACTGCTCTTTCCCTTGATCAGGATGACTTCTTACCAAGGATAGCCACTCCATTGGAAGATATATTCAAGTCTCTTTTCTGGTATGTAGTCAATGTTGCTTGATATATAAGGATAGAGTGTGCTCTAGTATGCTAAAGTCCGTGCTGTTAACTTAGTTGACTGAATTGTTGAACAAGCCAATTCTAACCATTTTCACACCTGAGTCAGTTTGGCATTCTGAACTCCCCAATTTCCGAAGGTTTTTAAGTCTCCAAAGTTCAGTTTTAAGGTTATTTTTTGCTTTGTGAGGTTTCCAAATAGTGTTTGGATAAATATGCTATTTGATAAATTTCAGGCTTTTCTACCATGCTTTCTTCTGGTGGTACCTTCCGTTTCCTAATATGCTTCTTTCTAGTGGTGCCTGTTTTGTTTTAGGCTTCCAGCTGCCTACCTGCTATGTCCTTCCTCTAGCTACGTTCATTTTTATTTTTATTTTAATTTTGCAAGTTTTAGTTATTGGAGCATGCCATATACCCAATTTGTATGATTTATGTTTGATTTTTTTCTAAGTGCAGGTTAATTGTAACAAGCTAAGTTTTGTAAGGTTCTTCAGCTTAAGGAGCACCTAGGGTAGTATTGACTATTGAGAAATATGAATTAACAATGTGACTATGATTGTGATTAGTTGATATCAAAAGTTAATGGAAATGTTTGTCACTGTAATTTTAATGTTTTTATGGTAAGATATTGTTTTCTTGGATTGGCAGTTTGCCATGCTTATTGTGCTTGAGGTGTATGAAGGATACATGTATACCGGAGGAGAAGATGCTGAAAGATCCAAGGAGACTATATGCTCCCGGTCGCCTTTATCACATTGTTGAGAGAAAGCCTTTCAGGTATGGTTCAGATTCCAAGAAGAGCTTATGCAGAATTGTAACTGTACTTTTGGAAATTACCTGCAATTTAAGTGCAACTTCAACTATATTCTATTTCTATTTAATTGTCTGGCATATCTTCGTTGTCTTGTTTCTTTCATCGGAAAACATGCTAATAAGGTCACATTAACACCTTTTCTATGCAGAATGGGGAGGTTTCCCCCAGTTGTGAGGACAGCAGTGCCAGTAGATGGAAGGTTTGAACATATAGTCCTTTCTTGTAATGCTACATCTGATCATGCCATTATTTGGATAGAGAAAGAAGCCCAAAGGGCTTTAGATGTAAGTTTGTCAGTCCCTTATTCTTTTACTACTTTGCTTGTTGGGGTAAGTGAATCTCTGTGCTTGACTAGGGCCCTGCCTACAATTGTTTTCTCTTTTATCTCCCCCAGTACCAATGGACTTAAGATTTGAAATGGTTAGAAAGCAAATAGTAATATGATTTTTGAGAAAGCTATTAGACTCGCATTTTTTCAGCTAGAAAGTAATGGCAATTTTATGCCTATGCAACATGCCACCATCCCCCTCATGTAGCAAGAATTGGAAAAAATCATTCATGCATATAAATTTTCATAAATCTGCAAATTTTCTCCTATACAAATTTGAGCTTCTTGTTGGCATGTGTAAGTAACCGGATTCTGTTAAGGGACCAAGTCCATCTCAACCATAATTGTTCTCACTGTTCTCCTACAAAATAGGAATTAACTGATGTGATGAGGATTTAGTTTTTAACCCTTTGAATTCAAATATTTTCTATGCATATCATTATATATCTCCTTAGCACTGAAAACATATTGACACAATAATCATATTCAGAAATCAGAACATCTTTCTTTTACACTCTTGTCAACCTTTGCCATTTTGTTTCTGCCAAGTGCAGTTGATGAAGGAGAAAGATAACACCATGGAAATACCTGCAAAGCAAATCATGGAGCGGCAAGAAACATTAGCTAGACACAGTGAAGAATACAAAGCAGCATTACAAAGGGCTAAAACATTAGATGTTCCGCATGCTTATACACCACTATCACAATATGGAACTTTTGATGAGGAGGGAGAGGAGAGTTCAAGAAGGTCACATGGTGAATCTTCTTTTGGTTCATCTAATAGGAGTAGAGGGGATAAAACTTGGGAGGAAGTGATTGAGCGTCTTTTTGATAAGGATGAGCATGGCCACATTGTGCTCAAGAAATAATGGTTATGTAACTTAAGTGGACTAGTTTGTAAATTATTGTTGGAACTACTAAATTCGTTCATTCTTTTTGGTGTGTAGTTATAGCTCAAAGATGGAATGACATGGAAAAAAGATTGATATTTGCTATAAATTGTTTCGAATCAGTTCTCTAGATGGAATCATATATGTAGGGATACTCTTTAATGCATCCATCAAGAAGTGTCTCACCATAGCACTGCAAATCTGCAAAGAACAGTATCACCTTTGATTCCCTTCTCACTTTTTTGGTTTTAAAAATTATTTTCAAAAGCAATCCACACTATTGAACAATCAAGTTCTTATACAAATCTGTCAATTTTTGAAAATTATTTCTAAAACAAGTGTTTTAAAAAAAACAAAGAAATAACTAGAAAATATTTTTCTTCCTCTTCTTCTGTTTTCTTCAAATGCTCTCTATACAACTGTTCATGGGACAAACTTTTAAAAAATAGAAATGTGCTCAAGAAATAAATACTTTCAAATGTGTTGAAGAGAGACAAACAAATTTTAGAAAACTATTTTTAAAAACAATAAACAAATAAGATAATGTTTCTTTTTTCTTTTCATTTTCTTTCACAAGTAGTTGTGACCCAAGACCATAGCTACATATAATCCTCATCAAGTAAAAGAAAAGAGAAAATATGCAACAAGAATAATGGTGCATGTATAAATAGCTTAACTAAATATTTATATAATACTAGTTTATGCAACTTACTAAAAAAAAGTTATTTTCATAAAATTCTTTAAAAAAAAAAACTTAAAAGAGATAAGTTACTTTCAAAAGTTGAAGATAAATTATGCAAATTATCATTACATCGGTACCTGTATGTTGAATTGAGAGAAAAAAGTGTAATGAAACCTTTTTTTATATATAAATGAATTAATGACACTTATTATGAAGTAAAAAATTTATATAAATATTAGATTTTAATGGTCATGTACTGTCAGTATAAAAAGTTTTACATTGTCAACTAATCAGAAATCATAATTGATATGACTTTTAAAGTATTTATTATGAAAGTCAACAAACTTACAATAAATAGTGGTCTGTAATTAGATGACAATATAAAACTACTTTACACTGTCAATGCATGACCTATTTTCTCTAAATAATAATGAAAATAGATCCCTTTATATGCTTATTTGGACCATTTTTTGATTTGTGTGTGTCATCCTTGCACATGGGTCATGCTAATATTCTCTATATTGTTTCAATTTTATGATGTTTTTGAAAGGACTTAGGTTTTAACTTCAGTGTCGTCATTGTATATAAATATATATATATATACTAATACTTTTGTCAACTTTAGTCTTATAATTAATTTGATCACTTTGCATTGTTGAGAGATTAAATTGATAATAAAAATCTTTGAAGAGTGAGAATCAAAGTGATAATATTTTATTGAAGGACTAAACTCAAAAAAATCTTTAGGGTTTGTGTAGTGTATGAAGTTAAAATTTTAGTTTAAAATTCTAATTCTAATTCTATCAAAATTAAAATTAGTTCAAAATCATAATTATAAGTTAAATTTTAATTTCATTTTAACTCTTCTAATAAATGATAGTCCTGGTTGAGGTTATATCAATTTTGAGTTAAAATAAATAAATATCCATATTGTAAATGACACATGAGGTCCTAGAAAGAATAATTTAACATTACCAAGAATATAACATAAAAAATTTATTAGAATTGAAATTTTAAAATTTATTGGATATTTAATAAGATTCAGTTATTTAAACAAATGTTTCCTGCCTTACCTATATTGTAAATTAGAATCCTCAACTTAGAGAGTGAGATTCTCACACTCTCACCTAGATATTCTCAACATTTTTTTCTTTTACTGAGAGGGGTATTTCACATACTACCCTTGTAATTAGCCAAAAATTATCTATATCAACTCTCTCTTAACTGTCTCAAACAATCTTCTTTTATCATTATCTGTATACTTGATTTTCTCAACCATTTATCTGTTTTAATTTAAAAATAATTTTATATCATTATTTAAATTATAAATTATAAATTTAAAATATAATTTATATATTCAAAAATATTTATTAATTATGAATTTTAATTATATAAAATAAATATTTATCCTGTGCAATACACAAACTAAAATACTAATTACTATAAATTTATCACTCGTAAATAAGAATATTTTTAGGAATTATTCTTATTTTTATTAAGTCACATGACTTCCCTTGCATTGAGTATTGATTTAACTTATTATTTATATATTTTTTGTTCCTTTCAAATATTATTATGTAATTTTTATTTTTATTTTTATTTGATTCAAATTTTAAAATTTGAATCTTGATACATTGTGTCAAATTAAAAATAGGTTTAAATATGTTTTTAGTCTTTTAAATTTGGGACAGATTTGTTTTAGGTCCCCAAATTTAAAATTGATCTTTTTAGTCCATGTAATTTGAAAAAAAAAAAAAAACTATTTTGGTCCCTTTGCTCAAACACCATTAGAGATTTCAAACGTGGCTAACGAATTACAAGTCGCTTACGTGGCAACTCACTTTGATTTTGCATTCTTATTATCAAACACCCCACTACATGTGTGTTTTTCTTTCAAAGCATTTATTCTAACGATGTTTGGGCATAAGGCGTTTGGGTAGGGGGACTAAAACAAGTTTTTTTCAAATTACAAAGACGAAAAAGATCAATTTTAAATTTGGAGAAACAAAAATAAATTTATCTCAAATTTGAGAGACTAAAAACATATTTAAGCCTTAAAAATATCTTTTCTTTTTTAACTAAATTTTAAGATTATTATAATTTTAATCATTTCTAGCTAATTTTAATTTAATTTTTAAATTTGAATTTTAACACTATATTAATAAAGATGATATATCTTGATTCACATATTTTATTTCTTAATTTCTTCCTTAGTTTTAAAAGTATTATCTCTTTAATTTATCTTATGTAATAAAATATAATGTTTGTTATCAATAATGAAAATATTTACTATTTTCTTTTTTAGTTAAATTTAAAAACACGTGTCATATATGAGAAACTTTTAGGGCTTGTTAATTTTACAAAATACTTTATATTTTTATTTTTAAAGAAGTTTTTATTTTTTGTTCTAGACTAGCCCAAAAGAGTGGAATATTTGCTAAAATCTTCAGATGAAGTCTTTAAGAGGTCATTTGCGCCAAGTCCAAGTGTGGTCACTTGCAGCTTTAATTAGTGATTGTAAAAAATGATATAGTAAAATTAGAGTAAATGTGTACTATGCGCGCCCCATATGTCGGTCTAGAACAATTTTCATATTTTCAAGATTTAGAAAATGTCATGTTTCCTATATATTTTTCGAAAATGAAAATTTCAAATTGTCTGTTTGCAATAATTTAAATATTCATAAAACAATTTTTTATATAAAGATTACAAATAAATCTTAAATAATAAGAATATATTCATAATTTTATCAATGAATAATTTATGAATTATATATATATATATATATATATATATATATATATATATATTAAATTCTTGCATTATTCATTTGTAAAAATAAAATTAAAATATAACGAGTATTTTTTTGTTAAATAAAGAAAAAGGAAGAGATAAATAAAAAGACAAGAAGTTGTCAAATAAAAGAGTTGATGACGTGAGTTACGCGATTGCGAAAACTACAACCTTATTTTTACGAGGATGTGAATTATGCGAATGCTGCAATCTTCAGTATTATTTGCCTCCTGCTTCATGAACATTATTTGTACCCATGGGGACCAATTTGGTACCGTCCTTTCTTAGTTTGAAGTCCTTTTTACATGAAGTTACAAGCAGCATGTATTGACACAAAATTTTATCCAGGAAACATAATTTCATGTTTTCAACTGTATGATAATAATGAACGGGAAATTGTTTTGTTCTTGAGATTTCAAATTAACTAGTGATATGATTAAAATAATGTATATAAGTAATAGACAACTTGTGGTCCATGAGCTAGCTTTTGAAGTTAAATTAGACTTAAATTTTAAGATAATACTAGAGTCTATCATAGTGATTGTTGTTGGACCTATTAAGCTACTCATTATCGAACCACCACTGATGTAAATCGTGTAAACTTTATGTTCGAGATGTCTAGTATTTAACGTGAAGAAGATGTGTTAGAGGTTTCACATTAATTAGTGATATGACCAAAATAGTATATATAAATAGGAAACAACTTTCACCTCATGAACTAATTAGAGTTGAATTAGATTCAAACCCAAATTTTAAAATTTGTGAATTCAATTCAACTATTTTTTTTTGGTTAAATATGTTTTTGGTCCCTAAACTTTTCTTAATTTTCACTTTTAGTACCTAAACAAAAAATTAACTGGTCTTAGTCCTCGTACTTTTCATTTGTTAACATTTTTAGTTACTGCCGTTAAGTCTCACCATTAAGTGATGATGTGACAGCCATGTCAATTGCCACGTCATCAACTAGTCTGACATGACTGTCACGTCATCATTTTTGATAAATTATGTTTTAGTCCCTAATCTTTTCACAAAATTTACTTTTAGTCCCTCAACAATTTTTTGACTAGTCTTAGTCCTTAATTTTTTTACGAAACTCACTTTTAGTTTCTCAACAATTTTTTGACTGATCTTAGTCCCTCAACTATTGTTTGTCATTATTTTTAGTCCCTCCCATCAAGTATCATCATTAAGCAATGGTGTGGCAATCATTTTAGCAATCACGTGACTTGCTATGTGGATTATTAGTTTGAGGTAGTAAATCACGTGATAAAATGTTGCTGGTTCAAGACATTTTTGAGCAATTTCTAAGGTGCTACAAATTTTTTAGTTGTGTAAAACTGCTAGACAAAGGGTTTGAAAATTTGGAAAAAAAAATATAAAAGGAGATCTAGTAAGCAAAATCAACAACCTCCAATTTAAATTTGGAAAAAATAAATAAGAAAGGAGATGTAGTAAGCAAAATCAACAACCTTATCCCGACTTTGACAGAAAAAATCCGCGTTGATTGGGTTTGGATTTTCTCTTATTTGTAAAGTTGGTTCAGGTATATGACTAGTGTATGTGACCCCTGTCCCACCTCATTTCCATACCCGCCCCGTTACTTTATTTTTTATAATTATTAATATATATATATATATATATATATATATATATATATATATATATATATATATATATATATGTATGTATTAGAGTTAAGTTTTTTTATACTTTTATTTTTTATAGTTATTAAAAATATAAATAATTTATTTAACAGTTAAATAATTTAAATTATAATGATAATAATTAAATAACAAACTTATAATTATACATTTAATTAAAAATATAATTTAATTCTTAAATTTTTTATTTTTAAGTTCTTTGTTATTTATTAATTTTTATATATTATTTGAATTAAAATATAATTAATAATTTAATATATAACTTATTTAAAAATGTATAACTAAATTAAAATTGTAAAAAAAAAAGTGATGGATTCCCTGCAGGTTACCTGAACCTGATAAAACTTGACAAAAATGAGGATGGGATTAAAAAATATAAACTCACCTCTTTTAAACTTGGACTCACCCCGCTTTTTGTAGGGATGGGGACAGAGAGAGCAAAACCCACCCCTGACCCACCCCATTGTCATGTTTACATCAAACTAGCAATCCACACAGCAAGTCACTTGACTATCAACATAGTTGTCACAACATTGCTTAACAGTGATACTTGATAGAAAAGACTAAAAACAATGACGAATAATAGTTAAGGGACTAAGACCGATCAAAAAATTGTTAAGGGACTAAAAGTGAATTTCGTAAAAAGATGAAGGACTAAGATTGGTCAAAAAATTATTGATGGACTAAAAGTAAATTTTGTGAAAAAATTAGGAACTAAAAACATAATTTACCAAAAAAATTTACACGTGGCAGTCACATCAGACTAGTTGATGACATAGCAACTCATGTGGCTGCCAATGTGGCTACCATGTTATTACTTAATGGTGGGACTCAACGGCAAGAACTAAAAATGTTAACGGAAGAAAAGTACAAGGACTAAGACCAGTAAATTTTTTGTTTAGAAATTAAAAGTAAAAATTGAAAAAAATTTAGGGACTAAAAACATATTTAACATTTTTTTTTGTATGGGTACATGGATGCAAGCATCTTTAGTTGCATTTACACATTGTTTGTTTAGGGCGATTTTAGAGAGAAAGAAATAGGTGAAAAAGAAGTGTGAGAGAGATTGAAGTTTTCTATTGTTTGGAAAGGGAGAGAAGTAGGAGAAGAGAGAAAAGTTTAGTGGAAGAAGTGGGAAAAAAATAGTGGGGCCTACTAAAAATTGAAATGATGCATTTACCCTTTATTTTAAATAATGTAAATATGTTTTTAAGAACAAATAAGTCTTTATAACGCACACTCACTTTTCTTTCTTTCCTACTTCTTTTCCACTTCTCTTAATCTAAATACCTTAAAAATCTACTTACTTTCTACTTATTCTCTCTTCTCTTTTATTTCTCTCTTCTCTACTTCTCTTTTTATCCAAACAAGACATTAGTTAGGGCATGAAACGAAAGTCACTCCAATAGAAGGTATCCAAGAAGTTCCCAAAGATGGGACTAGCAACAGTGAACATCACAACCTTTTTAGCTCCAATCACACGAAAACCAAGTAACCGCACCCTCTTGAAAGTTACAAAAAGAAGCCAAACTATCCAATATCACTTGAAGCTTGTCAATGTTTAACATTTTAAATAATACACAAAAAGTTTACAAGTTGAATTTCAAAGTCATCATAGCTTGCTCAAAGTCATTAGCAAGCTTAATCAGTTTCTACAAGACAGTAGAAGCAAATTGGCAGCATTCCAGTTGCATGTTACCCGTCAAGGAGGTCAATCCAACGCAATTAACGATGGTAATGTTGATGATGTTGCGCACGATGTCCAAACGACTTCAATAAAATATCCCACATTTACAAGAACAAAGGTGAATTATTACACGGGAAAATGGAATTTAAGATGAATCAACTCACTGTTTTGGAAAATTATGTTATATATACATTTCAATTAATTAAATTAAGGCTTGCATTTCTGGAAGCATCCTTTTTGTATTTCCAACTCTAGTGTTTGCCATACTGCCAGACCTCAATTTGAAAAGTTGCCATGGCCAACATAAGCGTCTCACTTTATGGCTATTGCGTTCACGTTTTTCTGCTTCTTCTAGTTGTCTCGTTAGTTCTTCAACCCGTCGACGAAGTTCAACTGCTCTAGTATCAGCCAGCTGCAAAGACCTCTCTGCTGCTTCCTGTGCAGCTATAGCAGTCATTGCAAGTTCCTCTTTCAGCCTTAATTTTCCATTGGATATGTCCAAAGCAGCCTTTGTTTTATGTAGTTCTTGTTTCAAAGCAGCCACCTTATGGAACAATAACACATCATTAATAAACAAAGAAATGTGAACCCCCGTAAACATGTAAAGCCACTTTTTTGTGGCATGAGAAGTCAAAAAAAGGAGCTTCGGTGCATTCATGGTAAAAAATTTATTTTCTTCACCTAATGTAGGTGACGGTTGAATAAAGGAGGAGTTTTACTCCTATAAATAGCACTCCCCTTCCATCATTCTTGCATCCTATTCTGAGAGAAAACATTATATGAGTATTCTCTAGTTGTATTCTCCTATCATAAGAGAGAGAGAGAGTGTAATTGTTCTTTTCTTATATTTAGAGAGAGGTTGTAATTTTTTTTCTACTTAGTAAAATTATTTTTCTAGTCTTGTCTGTGGTTTTGTCCTTATTAATTGAGGAATTTTTACATTAAAATATTGTGTGTCAATTCTTATATTTCTCATCTCTTTTTTTAACTGCATGATATTATTTTGTCACTTTGGTACCCAACAGTGGTATCAGAGCTTGGTTGCTGATATTATTTCGTTGCGACACATTGGTACGATGCTGGATTCATAAGAAAATTCTTAATATGTTCTATAGTTGTAGCTTAGTCTGATCTTCCACATCAGGAAAGAATTTTTCTTGCTACTGGTAATATAGTGTGGTAGTATGGAAGTGCATGCTTAGGAAAGTTCTGGCTAGGAAAGACTTAATATTTAAATGTGTCCATTGGTGACCCACCTCTCATTCTTGGGAACTTACCTGGTGTACTGATTCACGAACTACAGTCGCTATTCCAGTATACAGTATTATTCACGGTGGAAATTGTGCAAGCCGGTTCAACTGAAAAATTATTTGGTGTAAAATTATGGCAGCAAAATACGAGATAAAGATGTTCAAAGGGAGTAATCTCTCCTTGTGGGAATTGAAGATAAGGGCAATTTTAAGGAAAGACAACTGTCTAGATGCAATTGAAAGTAGACTGGCAGATATCACTGATGAAAAGTGGAAAGAGATGGATGACAATGTTGTTGTCAATTTGCACTTAAAAATGACAGATTTAGTTTTGTCCAGTGTTGTGGAAAAGAAAACTGCAAAGGACATTTAGGATGCTCTCATCAAATTGTAGGAGGTCAAGTCACTTCACACCAGAATATTCTTAAAGAGGAAACTCTACACTCTTTGAATGAGTGAGTCCACATCGGTGACGGATCACATCAACAATCTGAATACGCTATTTGCTCAGCTTACGGTGTCAGATTTCAACATCGTAGAAAATGAAAGTGCGGAGCTTCTACTTCAGAGTTTACCAGATTTGTATGATCAACTCATCATCAACATAAGAAATAATAATGTTGTCGGTTGTCTATCCTTTAATGATGTTGCTGGAGCTATTCTTGAAGAAGAATCCAGGTGAAAGAATAAGGAAGATAGGTTGGAGCATTCTAAGAAGGCAGAGGCTTTAACAATGACGAGAGGCACATCAATGAAACGTGGCTCTAGTGGGAGTCAAAATCATGGTAGATCAAAATCTCAAATAAGGAAGAATCTCAAATGCTACAATTGTGGCATGAGAAGGCACTTGAAAAAATATTGTTGACACAACAAGAAGAATGGAGGAGGGAACTCTGAAGCATCAACCTCTCAAGGTTGTGTTGCAAGTATCTCAAATGATGGAGAAGTCCTGTATAGCGAAACAACAACTAGTTCTAAAGGTGAAAAACAACTACATGATCTTTGGATAGTGGATTTAGGTGCAACTTGGCACATGACTCCACACCGAGATTGGTTTTGCACTTATGCGACTATCTTGGAAGGATCCGTGTTCATGGAAAATGATCATGCCTTAGAAATTGCTAAAGTTGGTATTGTCAAATTGAAAATGTACGATGGTACTATTCACACAATTCAAGGGATATGACATGTGAAAGGCTTGAAGAAGAACTTATTGTCCATTGGGCAATTGGATGACCACGGGTGCAAGATCTATACTAAAGGTAGGATCTTAAAAGTAGTGAAAGACAATCTTGTAGTGATGAAAGTAGAGAAGTTCACAGCCAATCTATACATGCTTTTGGGGGATACGTTGCAAGAAGCAAATGCATTAGTTGCAACAATAAGTCAATAAGAAGCAACGGTGATGTGGCATCGTAGACTCGATCATATGTCAGAGCAAGGCCTAAAAGTCCTTACGGAACGTAATCTCCTGCTTGGGCTCAAAATGGTGAATTTACCTTTTTGTGAGCACTGTGATAAGCAAGTAGCATAGATTGAAGTTTGCTAGAGTAACTACTAGAAGCAAACACATACTCAACTTGATCCATTCTGATGTCTGGGAATCACTAGAAATATCCATGGGAGGAGCAAAGTATTTTGTATCATTCATTGATGATTACTCCAGGAGATTATGGGTGTACCCAATCAAGAAGAAGTTAGATGTGTTTCCAGTATTCAAGGAATTCAAAGCACAAGTGGAGCTTGAAACTGACCAAAGAATTAAGTGCTTGAGGACAGATAATAGAAAAGAATATGTAAATAGTGACTTTCTGACATTTTGCAAGCAAAAGGGTATTTCAAGACAATTCTCAGTTCCACATACACCTCGGCAAAATAGTGTGGCAGAGCGAATGAACAGAACTCTCGTAGATAAATCAAAAGCTATGCTGAGAATAGCAAGAGTGGCCAAATCTTTCTGGGCAGAAGCAGTTTAAACCGCTTGTTACGTGATAAATCGATCACCATCGACGATAATTGGTTTAAAGACACCAATGGAGATGCGGAAAGGCAAACCAACTGATTATTCTTCCTGACATGTGTTTGGGTGTCCTGTGTACGTGATGTACAACTCCCAAGAAAGAACAAAACTGGATCCAAAATCCAAGAAGTATATATTCTTGAGTTATGCTGACAATGTTAAGGGGTATCCCTTGTGGGATCCTATTGCTCACAAGGTTGTTGTTAGCAGAGATGTAGTTTTTGTAGAAAATGAATTGCATAGTGAGGAGAAAAATGACAGCACTTCCCCATAGACTACTTTAGTGTAGATAGAGGAAAAGTTTAAAGAATATGATTCTTCTGAAGCAGAACTAGAGCATAGAGAACAAGAACCAGATGAGGTCAATGATGGAGGAGATGTTCGACGAACATGTCAGATAAAGAAACCATCTTGACACTCAAACTATGTTATGGCAAGCCATGATACGTACTGTCTTTTAACTGAAGAAAAAGAACCATCAACCTTTCAAGAGACTTTGAGGAGTTCAAATGCTTCTCAATGGATGGCAGCAACGCATGAAGAAATGGAAGCTTTACAAAGAAATAAAACATGGGAACTTGTTGAACTTCCAAAGGGTCGAAAAGCCATTGGAAACAAATGGGTATACAAGATCAAACGAGATGGTAATGATCAAGTGAAGTGATATAATGCAAGATTAGTGGTCAAAGGATATGCTCAGAAAGAAGGTATTAACTTTAATGAGATATTCTTGCTGGTTGTTAGACTAACCACTATCAGAGTTGTTCTGGCTATGTGTGCTGCATTTGATTTACATCTTGAGCAACTAGATGTAAAGACTGCTTTTCTCCATGGAGAACTTGAAGAGGAAATATATATGCTCCAAACAGAAGGCTTTAAAGAACAAGGAAAAGAAAACTTGGTTTGTAGGTTAACCAAATCTCTGTACGGTTTAAAGCAAGCACCAAGATGTTGGTATAAAAGATTTGGTTCCTTCATTATTAGCCTTGGTTACAATAGACTAAGTTCAGATTATTGTACGTACTACAATATTGGTTACAACAGACTAAGTTCAGACCATGGTATGTACTACAATAGGTTTGATGATAATGATTTCTTCATTTTGTTGTTGTATGTGGATGGCATTTTGATGGTAGGCCCCAACAAAGATCAAATCCAAGAATTTAAAGTATAGTTGGCTAGGGAGTTTAATATGAAGGACTTGGGACCGGCAAACAAGATTTTAGGGATGCAAATTCACTGAGATAGAAAAGATCGGAAGATTTGGCTTTCTCAAAAGAATTACTTACAGAAGGTCTTGCAGCACTTCAACATGCAAGACTGTAAGCCAATTTCAATCCCACTTCCTGTCAATTATAAATTATCCTCAAGTATGAGTCATAGCAATAAAGCAGAGAGGATGGAAATGTCTTGAGTACCGTATGTATCAACGGTGGGAAGCCTTATGTATGTCATGATTTATAACAGACCAGACATTGCACAAGTAGTGAGAGTGGTTAGCAGATTTATGGTAGATCTTGGTAGAGAGCATTGGAATGTTGTTAAGAGGATCCTTAAATACATTAAAGGAACCTCGGGTGTTGCATTATGTTTTGGAGGATCAGAATTTATTGTTAGAGGCTATGTCAATTCGGATTTTATAGGTGATCTTGATAAAAAAAAAATCTACTACTAGCTATGTGTTTACACTTGTAGGAGGAGTGGTAAGCTGGTTATCTAAATTACAGACCATTGTAGCTTTCTCTACTACGAAAGTTGAATATGGCAGCTACTTAAGCATGCAAGGAGGCTATTTGGATTCAAAGGCTGATGGAAGAACTTAGGCACAAGCAACAAAAGACCATTGTGTATTGTGATAATCAAAGCACCTTGCACATTGTAAGGAATCCGGCCTTTCATTCCAAGACAAAACATATAGGTGTTCAATACCACTTTGTTTGAGAAGTAGCAAAGGAAGGAAGTGTAGATATGCAGAAGATGCATACCAAAGCCAACCTAGCAAATGTTATGACAACGTCGATCAATACTAACAAGTTTATATGGTGTCAATCCTTTTGTGACCTATTAGAAACGTAAGCAACAAGGAATTGGCAAGATGGGGCTCACAAAAATAGCTTTAAGTAGGAGATTGTGAACCCTTGTAAACATGTAAAGCCACTTTTTTGTGGCATGAGAAGTCAAAAAAAGGAGCTTTGGTGCATTCATGGTAAAAAATTTATTTTCTTCACCTACTATAGGTGACGGTTGAATAAAGGAGTTTTACTCCTATAAATAGCACTCGTCTTCCATCATTCTTGCATCCCATTCTGAGAGAAAACATTATGAGTATTCTCTAATTGTATTCTCCTATCATAAGAGAGAGAGAGTGTAATTATTCTTTCCTTATATTTAGAGAGAGGTTGTAATTTTTCTTCCACTTAATAAAATTATTTCTCTAGTCTTGCCCGTAATTTTTCCCTTATTAGTTGAGGGTTTTCCACGTTAAAATATTATGTGTCAATTCCTATATTTCTCATCTCTTATTTTAGCTGCGTAATATTATTCTGTCACTCTGGTACCCAACAAGAAATAGAGCAATTACTAATTAAATTAGCATCCAAGCACGACATTTACAAAAAGAAAGATTATTCATATTTTTATGTATGTTGTGTTTTTATTTTAAGAGCAAGTTAGTAGTAAAATTAAGTATAAAATTTTTTATTTAACGCAAATGCTACCTAAAATTACTTCAACTCAAAATCAATTTTGGACTTATAATCAATTCCTCAAGGTGAAACTAAACATGCAAATATTTATCTAAAATCACGTTAACTGGCATTTGAACATGATTGTGAAAGATGCAACGTAAATCCAAATATGCACGAAGAGTCTATAACAATAGACAACATGAAACAAGTCCTTACCACTTTGTTACACTCTTCAATTTCTTTCTTTCCAGCTTCAACTTCCAACTCACAAGCTTCCTTCCATCTAGCAACTTCTTCATCCGCTGCTTTGATTTCCATCAAAAACTTCTCCACCTTTTGGCCAGTCAGACAAAAAGTAAAAGACTAGTAAGAAAAAGAGCTTTTATTAGGGAAATATTATTTCATTTATTGATCAAGCAGGTGATTACATTTTGAGTCAAGATTCTCTCTCTATCTTCTAACTCCTTAATGTAGAATTTGTTTTCTTCAATTTCTTTGGCCTGTTTCTCTGTGAGACACTGGAGGCGCTCTGTGTCTGACCTGGCATGAGTTTCATGATAAATAATCCAAAACCAAGGAATATGAACTCAATACTCATGAATTGTAGCAGCAAGCCACAATTCTGTAAAAACAAAATAAGCTCAAATAACATAATCAATCTGAAGGTATTTTAACTTTTGTGTTTATATAAGCCAAGAGTGAAGAAATTGCTCATATTTTTGTCCAACAGTATCAAAGAAAAGTAGGAGGCATCTATGAAGGGGCTTTGCATAAAACTGTAATGTCACGTTCTTGCAAATCATGCAGCATCAATAGAAAACCATATTGCTATAGCCTAGTTTGGATAAACTTATTCATAATTATTTATAGGTGAAGAAATAAAGAAATAAAATAAATCAAAATTCTCTCATAAGTTAAAAATCAAATTATGCATTTCACATTTTAAAAGAGTTAGATGAGAGAACTTATAAAAAAAATTAAAGTGTATAAGTTAATTTTAATTTATGAGAAAAGTTTGATATATTTCACCTACTTATTTTCTTCTCTTATAAGTGTTTGTAAAAAAATTTATCCAAAAACTAAGCCTATGACAACAATAATGTAGGACTTCAATATAATATTGGGTGGTAAAGTACCTAGATTCTCCCAAAGATCTCCTCAATTGAGTGATTTCAAGACGTAGATTCTTCATTATCCTTTCCACTGTTGAGGCCTTGGAAAATGACCATAAATTTCAGAACAGGCTACAACTGTCATCTATAAGAAATGTCACCTTTTTTTCAAGCAACACATAAAGATGCGAGAAATATAACTAAATCTGATGCTGATACAATAGATGCACACCGTGAGATACAATAAGGAGAGTGGCTAGCAAACTGTAACACAGAAAAAAAGGGAGTAAATCTTGGTCCTAACAATGTTAAGATTCCTTTACGTTTGTGTCTTTTTTTCTCCCCTATTGTTGAATGTCAACTATATTACAAGAGAACACTTTTGTTTTGGATGAAAGGAAGAGTATTTTGCATCAATTATAAGGAATCAAAGGTAACAAGAGCTTACCAGCGTAACAACTTCCTCTTCACACTCACTGCTATCTGATTTAGCTCCAAGACTCTCTGTTGATTCTTCATTATTCCCACCCCCCATCATGAACCCAAACCCAACTTTGTGCAATCCAAACTGCAAAAGGGGCATCCTTTTATGGTCATGTCCCTTTATTCTCTTCTCCAATGCTTCTTTCTCCAGCAAAGCAATCCTAAGCAAGTTATTCACATCCCTATTCTCCTCGGTTAAACTGACCAAACTACTCTCCAATTCTCTCTTCTCCTTCCTCCACATCTCCTTGTACCTATCCACCCTTTTCTCCACCTCATTTGCAAGCCTTGAGATCAACCTTGCCTCTTCCAATTGCATCCTTGATTCCACACCTAACCACTCCCCCTTTTCATCTTCCACAAAAGTTTCATCCTTCTCTCCCTCTAACCCCTCTATGACCCTAGATAAGCTATCCTTCGTCGAAGTGAGAGATTCCAAAGCCTTAAACATCACCCCATTTCTCTCCTCCCGCTCACGCTCCAATCTCTCAACTCTTTCTTTGAAATATTCCACCTCTTTTTCCTCCAACTCATCTTCTTCTTTTTCTTTCAAGACCACTTCAAAGTAAGGGACTTCATCGGAATGAAGAAGATGGTCAGAGACTTGATGGGGGCTGTTGAGGTTGGGATGAGGTGATGGTTCAGAGAGTTGTTCCATGTTGCATATAATAGTGGGTGCTTCGGGACCTTCATGAAGAGAGAAGCAGAATAAGTTAGGAGGTGGAAAAAGAAGTGTGTCAAAACTACCAGTCAACAGAGGGAAAGGTTGGTAAAAGGGGGAGGTTTCAAGTTTTGGCGGGGCTGATCTTCAATGTCTAACTGGAAGTAATAGCCAACACAACACAGGCTTACCCTGTCCCATATGGTAAAATTTGGTTTATACTAAATTGTGTTGTTAGCATTTCTCTTACACTAAATTTCATTCAGTACCTAAAAAGGTAAAGACAAAAGGGATTAAATTGTAGATAATAATGTCATAAGAAGAGAAAAATAATAAAAAGAAAATTATTAATCCCATTTCTCAAATATTAATCTCTCTCTTAAGTCATTTTTAGAGAAAAAAAAATTACTTTAGTATTTATGAAAATATTAAAAATCTTGTTAAGTAGTCTTCCAAATATTCAAACATCCTTCAAATTAATCTTTATACTTTACTAAAATATATTAATTGAGGGATTAAAGTGATAAATATTCAATATTTTATAAATTATTTAAATAATTTTATTACTTTAGGAGTTATTTAAGAGATGAAGTAATAATTTAAGAACAAAATTGATAGTTTATTTAATAATAAATATTGATGGAGTATTTTATACACAAAAATGTCTATATATTATCACTTTTTCACATACATAGGTGTGTGAAGTGTGAAGTGAGTTTGTAACACTTAGGACTAGGTATGTATTCCATCTAAAAAATTAGTTTGAGACTAGAATAGTTAACTAAATTAATAAATTGAGTTTATAAATTAAATAAGTTTGACTTGAGGTGAAAAATTAAATTTATTAATTAAATAATTAAACTTAAATTAAGTATAATTGGAATCGTTTGATTTATGACTTAACTTGTCACACACTAATAGGTATATAAAATATAAACAAGTGTAAGTATAATTCATGACTTTTATGTAAATCACACACACACACACACACACACACACACATATATATATATTATTTTTACTTTTGATTCATGTATTTTGAGGTTGCAAGTTGAATTGAACTATTAATTAATAAACTTAAATCAAATCAAACTTGAACTAAAAAGTTTGATTCATATAAAAATTGAGTAAAATTTAAACTCAACTAATTTTTATTAAGTTTAACTTGACTTAACTAATTTTGAATCTTATTCAACCATGCATACTATTACATTTTAAAGTTAAATTTAAATTTAGTTTTGAAAACACACAAATTTACTACTTCTTCATTTAAGTTCATTTGGTGGCGATACATGGTTGACTAATTACGTGATTGGTGGTGGGTGATGTAACATCCCGAGCACTGATGAAGGCGGGGAGTGATATCTGGTGCAAAAGAGATGAGGCACGAACAATGAGCGGCTCTTGGCAGGCTTCCAGCGGGAGGGGTACATGAATGAATCGAATACACACCCGAACAAGAAGGATCCAGAGGCTGTGTGGGTATGGGACTGTACAGTTGAAGATAGCTTAAAGGAATTAATAAGTGCTACCTATACCAACAAGATGCATCTACTTTTCGGTAGCCTATCACTTAAGAACTTTATAGTTAAGCGTGCTTGACTTGGAGCAATTCTGGGATAGGTGACCTCTTGAGAAGTTTCTCAAGAAGCGTATGAGTGAGGACAAAGCATGCTGAAAAGTCTTGTGTTGGTTTGTGGGGACAGTCACTCATCCTGAAAGTGGTCAGGCATTACAAGTGACAATGGTGGGATACAACAATGGAGGGATAAAAATGGTAACATTGATGATTACAATGGCAATAATGGCGATGATGGTGGAAAATAATCAATAAATGACATTGAAGATGGTGGTGGTGGTAGTTATGGGTGGCAAACAAACATTTTACCTTGCCCTTTTAAATAGGATGGGCTAGGGTATTCAAATCATCAATCTGTTTGGGTTGCCCCATTTTACCTTGCCAAAAAAGGGCTTGTAATTTGGGAGTGGTGGGTTTGCATGTTAGGCCTTTTTTTTTTTTTTAAGTTGGTAAAAGATAAAAAAAATTGTGTAAGCTTTTTTCATTTCTATTTTATTTTAATATGAAAGTGGTGTTGCGTTTAAGATCCAAGATTTTAGATTAAGATATGATCAATGAAGATAAATATGTTTTTTTGATAGTTTTTGCCATTGTTAGCATTGGAGACAAAATAGTTAGAGAAATTAGATTAATTGATTGTGTAATGCAATTAAAGACCATTAGATGAATAGTTGAAAGTGGGAATAGCTAACAAGAGCCTAAAACTAATTTTCTTTAATATTTTTTAATTTATTATTTTTAAAATTTTCCTTTTTAGTATTTTTTGCCAAGTTAGCCCACCCATAAAACGAGACAAGCTAAAATATTCAACTCACATACTCAAAACACGCTAGCCTACCCCAAATCGATTTTTTACAAATTGATGGTAAGGTAAGGTGGGCTACCTCGTTTTGCCACAGCTAGTGGTGGTGATAGCAACTATGGTGGTAGAAGTAGTGATAGGAACAATGAAGTTGGTTATTGATTGGTGGTTGTGGTAGCATTGGTAATGATGGTGGTGATAATAATGATGATAATGGTAGCAATGACAAAAATGATGATAGTAATGGGGTTGTTTTGGTGGTGACAACTCGTGGTAGTAGTTGTGAGAGTAATAGTGAGGACAATGATAACAACAGTGACAATGTTGGTGGTAGTAGTAATAATGACGATAATAGTTAACAAACACGACAATTAAATATGAACCCATGGGTTATCATTTGACCTCTAACCAATTTTGATAGAAAAAATCAGCTTTGACTAAGTTTGAGTTTCAATTTTTTCTCAATTTGCAAAAGGGGAAGTGAGGTGAGTTTGAGGATGTAATTACCCACCTCCAACTTGAATCTATTTCATATTTATAGAGAAAGTTAGGATTCTCAAACATATTTTTCATAATTATTGAAAATATAAATTAATAATAAAAAAATTGAAATCACACATTTCATTAAAAATATAATTTAGCTTATAAGTTTCTTATTTTTAGTATTTTTATTATTTATTAATTTTTATATATTATTTGAGTTAGAATGTAACATTACACAAGTTTCCCAATCAATAGGAGAAGAGGTTGAATTGAAATATTTATCTTCATCCCCTAAACTTGATCTAGACTTGCTTTGTCCTTAATGAGAAGGGCAAAACCCGCCCCCTAACCTTTTTCATTGTCATGTCTAGTAGTTAATTGTTGGGAGCAACAATGAGAGGTAATGGTGATTATGAAGACGACAATAGTGATAATGACAATATTGGTGATGTAGTAATAATAATTAATACT
This sequence comes from Spatholobus suberectus, assembly GCA_004329165.1. Taxonomy (NCBI): domain Eukaryota; kingdom Viridiplantae; phylum Streptophyta; class Magnoliopsida; order Fabales; family Fabaceae; genus Spatholobus; species Spatholobus suberectus. The sequence goes on from CM014735.1 coordinate 16,119,224, forward strand.
GACAACAAAATTACATGGTTTTTTTGGTGAGTCTTTTCGAAGAGACAAAATAACTGAATGATTTGTTTCTGTACGGTTAAAAATATAAAACCAAAATTACTTTTCTTAGTTTTAAAAATAAATTAAAAGTTAAGTTAACTTAATTTACTTTTTTTTATGAGACCACATCTATGGGAGACAATCCCAATTGAGTTGGGTAGGATTATTATGAATTTCAACCAAACTCTTTTTTTGGATATTTAATGTAGTTACATATTCAAAACTTGACTTTGAGACTATGTTAAGTCTGAACAATACTATATCACGAAGTCAGTCGTCAACTTAATTTATTTGAACATATTTTGTTTTAAATTTATATTTAAAAATCAATAATTAAAATTTTGTAACCATTCTAAAGGGAATGAACAATTCCCACTCAACAGTCTTGAACGATAAAAAAAATGCCATATAAAGAGATTTTACCGTTTAGTGCATAAAACACAATGTAAAATGGAACTTAATTTATTTAAATGCATAAAATTCCATCATTTAATATTTTGCTTATCAATATGAATATATATTATAATCTGTCCAGGGAACTATCAAGTGTCAATTTACAATTATTTTTTTTCCCATCCAATGATATTTTGGTTATTTCCACGTAAATCATAGGTATTTTGTTTTAAGAGATGGTTTGTCTTTTTTTTTTTCTACAGAGATCCAAATTAGTTTTTAAGTAATAAGTGGAGGATTAGTTATAAGATTTATTACTTATTATACTTAAAAAAAAATCTTTGTTAACCAATAATTTACAAGAAGAATTATAACAGAGCTTCACATAGAAACATGACAACAAAATTTGTAGTATGTCTAATGTGAAGCTTCTATTCTGGATATTTCTTCGTTCTTCCAGCTGTATTCGCTACAAAAGTGCGCCACATGTGAACAACCAAGCGACTCAATATAATTTGAGAAAATGACAAGGATGAGAATCATCATGCCAAGTTTGTCCCGCTACATTGTCTCATTCACTACACGTTAGTGATATACGTAAAGAAGGCTACTTCCTCATGTACCCGCAGACTTGTTTAATTAATAATTTTAGACCAAGTGGTAAGGTGTTCTTGGTGCTAAGAGCTGAAGCTTAGGTAAGGCAATTCTACTTGAGATACCGTTAAATATTAAAAGTGGTCACTTCTTCTAACCGAGATTTGAATTGAAAAAGCAATAAAAATGAAAAAGTCATTTTATTCAAAACTCCAATTATGAAATCTTTTCTCTTCCACTTCACACTTCAGAATGCACCATTCTGTTAGAGAGAGGAGCTTTTACATCTTCTTAGGCTAGGGAGAGAAAAGATTCTCTTTTTAAGATACTCTGCAAAACAGATATTTAGTAGAGACGACAGGGTGAGGCCTCTAATTCAAAGGATTAGAGCATGTGGCAACGAACCACGATAGCCTTAATATATCATGTTATGAGAGACAAACCCGTTTTACTAAACTTAACCCTGTTAATTAAACATCTGTTGAATATGGAAACACTAAAAAAACCGAAACAGAACATAATTTAGTTGTTGGCCACTCCCTAAACATAAATCAATCGAGTTTAAATTTTCGCATTTCCTACTTTTTTTTAATTTTCTCAGTTGTTGCATTCTTTGACGTTTATATTATTATTTATACTTATATTACTCTGTAGTATGCTACAAGGTGAAAGAGACGTACATCTGTCGTATGGAAACCAACATTTCTTTAGGGGATAATTCGTCTTTTCATTCAACTTGATTACTTGGTCTATTACAAGTTGTATTTGACGTTTCTTACATTGTTATTGAACCTGTAAGTTCTTTTTTAAAAAAAAAATTAATTTTAGCATATAATGATTTATGAAGTTGCTATACTCATACTGTATCCCTACTGATGTAATAAACTAATAATCATTTTTCCCCAACCCCAAGTGTATGTACCAAAATAATTCTCTACATCAAAAAAATAAAATCTCCAAGTGACACTTTTTTAATGACTGAAGAATAGGAACTTTGTTTCACTTAACAAATGAAAAAAATTTAACATCATTAGGCTGATAAGAGGTGGAGGAGAATCATTAGTAGACCTAACAAATTAGGATTAATTTGACATCTTTCTTGTGAGTGAGTAATTTATTTTAGAGAAGAAAAAGTGAAACATTTCAATAAATTTACAATTTATTATTATATACGTGTAATATTAAAGGTTGATTTTTTAATTGATTATTATTTTTTGTTTGGAGAGGATTTTTAATTATTTTGTAATAGGTTAACAATAAGTGATTCTTTTTCTAAAGTTTAACTCCGTGGTATTAAAATAATTTTTTTCAAATCTAATTATCATGAATTTTTCTTAAACATGTTTCTTAAATTAATATCGAGACATTTTTATTTTTCTATTTAAAATCAAATTAAAAGTTAATAATACCACATTATATTTACTTAATTATAGATGGAGATATTACTTTTTTTTTAATGTGTGTACAATAGTAGCATTAAAATTAAAATCTATAATCTCATATATACTACTCAAACTTCTTTCATTAAACCAATCCTAGCAAGTTTAGATGGAGATATCACTGAAGGATTGAGACATGCATTATATTAATTTTTTTGTACAAATATCAGTTTTTTTTATTTAGTTCCTGGTGAAAGGTGATTAGATTAAGTTAACCCTTGTCATAAAGCTAATCTTCTTATCCAATGTTCTCGAGCTCCACCACGGTTCACCAGCACTTATTCCACGGGACCCACTTTCAAAAGAAAATAACTTTTTGGCAAGCGCTGATTCCCCAAAAATCAATTGCTTTTTCTTCACTTCAACTCCCACACTCCTCACTCCCTCACAGATCAGTCCCTTCCCTTTTGACCGTTTCCTTTGGTTGTGTCTTCCGTTTCGTTACTTTCGTCTTTCTCCGATTCCTGACTCGCTGAGTCTCCGCAACTCGGACCGATTCCACCGAGCGCCGTTTGTTTGAGCACCGATTCCCCGCGATTCGGTTGGTTTGGATCCGATGGGTAGCATCGTAGAAGGGGCTGCAGTTTCGGGAGTGGAAGACACGGACACGGACACAGACACAGTGTACGTGGCGGTGGGAAAGAACGCGGAGAAGACCCAACAATTGTTGCATTGGGCTGTTAAGAATTTCTCTGGCAAAAATATTTGCCTTCTTCATATTCACCAACCTCACTCCCTCAATTCGTTTAGTGAGTTTCTCTTAATTCTGCGCCCCCGCGCCGCCCCCCGCCCCCCCTTCTTTTCCAACGTAAAACCTATTATTATTGTTATTATTATTATTTTGGGTCTGGTTGTTGTTTTCTGATCATCAAACGTTTGACAAAGGTATAAAGTTTTAGTGGAAAGTTTGTTGGTGGTTTGGTTAATTATTGGTTTAATTTGGTTGTTGGGTTTGAATGGTTGCTAATTTGGGATCTAGCTTTTGGGTTGGATTGGATCATATGCGTCTATTCTATTGGTTCCTCTTTTTTATCTCTTAAAACATAAAAATGCTCGAGATTGTTGTTGAAGAAGAAGGGAAGACTGATAATGCTGAATTAGACTCTTGGATTGGACATTGGAGGGTGAAGCTGGGAGGACAAATACTGGATTATGTCGTTTTGCATTTAACGGCTGGTAATTGATGATGAAGCTATAAATGATGAAACTGTTTAGGAAATTCGCTGATTGGGGGTGATATTTGACTCGTGATAAGTGTATCAAGGTTTCTAAGAACATGGATAAGAGCGGAAATGAGTCTATTGAGCACTTGAAGTGAGTCTATCTGACTACTTGAAGCTCTGTTTTGACTTGCGAATAAAAAGATGAAGTTTAAGCTTGCCTCATTGATTCGAACTAGCCAAATTTAAGCCTTGGGCTTGGTTTGTTTAAAAATACTATTTCTTGTTTAACTCGTTTATAGCTTATATATATATATATATATATATATATATATATATATATATATATTTTGCCTTTATTGAACTTCTTGTTGAAGAATTTTTAAGTTTATTAAATAGTAGACATTTTAATGCTAGATGATGAAGTAAAAATAGGAAGAGAGAGTAAAAGAATCTGTGAAAACACAAACAATTATAATTCTCTAAATAAAACTACAATTTACTAATTGATAAAAGTATGTAAATTATTATTATTATTATCAATACCCTCTTTCTTATCTAAATTTGTCATTTTTGTGTCACACAAGCATAAACTCACTCACACGCATTCATGAGATATTCACGAGCTTTTAACATTAAGCTTATAAAACTTGAGAATGACTCATTTATATGACTAAAATTGAACTTATAGCCAAGCTTGTGTGTGCTTGTTTAGTAAAAAAAGCTTGATCAAGTATTTAATGAGTTTTGAATAATTCATGAATAACTCAACTCATTTGCTCCCGTAGTGCAGGCTTTGTGTTTGACGAAAATGTCAGCAAAAGACATGCTTATGAAAAATAATGGGCCTTTTGCAGTTGTTGCTTAAAGATTGAGGCATTGAAAAGGAAACTAAATGCTTCTCTTATCTTAGATACTCGGTTTTTGTTGTTTTTCATTAAATCAGCTGATATTAATGTTTTAGTGGAGCATAATTCTCTGGCTTAAAATCAAAAAGTGAGAAAAAAGAGAAAAACTATGTGCTCTATTTTGGATCTGGCTTTTATTTCTGTTTCTGATATAACTGCTCTCTAGTAAATACTGAGCTTGTTCTGGCTATATTTGTCCTGGGTAGGGTAGGTCTTGTCTGATAGTTTGGTCATATTTAACAAACTACAAACATTTTTTTTTTTTATTTCTCCACGTGCAGCAGACAGAAATCCCTCTGGGTATGAACCAAAAGACCGTGCAATCAAGGCATTCCAGGAACATGGAAATCAAATGGTGCATGAACTTCTAGACCAATACATTCTCACTCTGGTCCCGGCAGGGGTATTATCTTTTTCTTATTTCTTCATTTCTGTTGACAAATTATTGGCAGTTTGGCACTGAATATGTAGTCTAAGGTCATGTTTGGATAAATTTCTCAATAAGTACTTATGGGAGAAGAAAATTAAAAGGTAAAATGAATTAAGCTTCTCCTATAAATTAAAATTAACTTATGCACTTCAACTTTTATAGAAGCTCTCTCATTTAACTTCTCCAAAAAGCTGATTTTAATTTATGAGTAAGTTACTTTTAACTTATGGGAGAAGCTTAATTCATTTTACCTTTTTTTCTTCTTCTTATAAGCATTTATTGAAAACTTTATCCAAATAGGACCTAAGTGTATTTATTTTAGTAAAAAAGAAAATCCAATTTACATGTGCATTTTAGTCCTCTGTTCTCAAACTTAAAAATGTGCAATGCAATCCTTAAACTTTTTAAACTGTATTTTTTAGACAATCCATAATTTTCCGTAAAACATCAACAGAAATTGTCATGCTCAAATCATGTGACCATTTTTTGTTCCAAATTTTTTTAATGGGAACATTCATTTAACTTCTCTAACTTAGGTTCAACTACACTTCGGTCCTTAAAAAATATAACAATTTCTTTTAATGTGTAGGGATCATGTTGCATGTTTTGAAAGATTGAGAATCAAAGCATGCATGACACTAAGTTGGAGGGGGGAAATTGAACTTTTCCCTTTATTTAAGGACAACTAGGTAGCACAATAAAGTTGTGAATACCTTCTCCAAAGCATGTTATGAACTTTGAATTTTAATTAAATTTAAACAGTTAAACGTTAGAGTTATGGAAGATGCTTGTAATGTTAATAACTATTTCTTGAAGAAATCCAACATTATGGCATATGTGTATAGGTACGAGCCTATAAATTGTTGATTGAGATGGATGATATTGAGAAAGGGATAACGAAAGCTATTGATCAACACAATATTAAATGGCTAGTAATGGGAGCAGCAACAGACAGATATAACTTGGGGTATCAATTCTAGACCTCAATAGCTTTTATTTTAATGCTCTCCTTAATTTCCTTTTTCCTTATCCTCTTGAAATTATTGGAAACTTGTGCTATAAAATTGGGTCTGCTTAAAGAAAAAAAATGTATTGATCTAGACAATCTCAGTCTTTGTGGTGATGTCTCTCTTTTCATCAACTTTCTGTGGGATAGGATTGTGACATTGTGTTTTTGGGTTCTCTTAGGTGTTCTACCATTCTGTATATAGTTGTTTCTATAGGGGCTTTCCATTTCGGATATGCCTAGATATTGGACGGCTGTGATTGCATTATTGGTGTTTGTTATGTTATAGAAACTGTGTGTTTAAACCACACACAAACAGATTTATTTAGAATCATAGAATTACAATATTAAGGAAACGGAATCAAGATTCCTAAGAATTAGCTATACAATAGTTACCCTATTTACAGTGAGTAAAATCAGATCTTTAACAGTTTCCTAGTTACTCTATTTACAATGAATCAAATCAGATCTTTAACACTCCCCCTTAAGTTGAGCATATATGTTATATGTGCCAAGCTCGTTACAAATATAATCAACACAAGACCCCTTGAGAGATTTAGTAAACATATCTGTTAGTTGGTCACTGGAGTTGACAAAATTAGTGGTGATTTCTCCTGAGAGCACTTTCTCTCTCACAAAATGACAATCTATCTCTATGTGTTTAGTCCGTTTATGGAACATCGAATTAGATGCAATGTGGAGAGCGGCTTGATTGTCGTAGATAAGCTTAGTGTCCTGAGTGTCTCCAAGCTGTAACTGTTGGAGAAGTTGCCTAAGCCATGTAATTTCGCATGCAGCTGCTGCCATGGCCCAGTATTCAGCTTCGGCGCTGGATCTAGCAACGGTATTCTGCTTCTTGCTTCTCCATGAAATTAAATTCCCTCCAATGAGAACACAATAGCCAAAGGTAGACCTCCTGTCTGATGGAGATCCTGCCTAATCAGCATCAGAGTAACAAATAATTTTGGTACTGCCTTTGTCTTCATGTAAGAGTCCGTGGCCTAGTACATTCTTGATATATCTAAAGATGTGCATGACAGCATCCCAATGACCATCACAAGGAGTGTTGAGGAACTGACTTACCACACTCACTGCAAATGTGATGTCTGGCCTAATGACAGTGAGGTAGTTGAGTCTACCAACAAGTCTGCGATATCTTCCTGGGTCTTCAAGTGGCTCCTCCTGACTCGAAAGAAGCTTGGCGTTGGGGTTCATAAGAGTGTTACTAGGGCGACAGTCAAGCATACTAGTCTCGGTGAGAATATCCAGAGCATGTTTCCTCTGGGAAATGGCAATGCTAGAAGTGAATTGAGCAACCTTAATGCCTAAAAAATATTTGAGCAAACCAGATCCTTTGTCTGAAACTGATGCTGAAGGTGAGATTTGAGCTGGCAGATACCGTCAAAGTCATTACCAGTAATGACAATGTCATTAACATAGACCACCAAATAAATGCATAAGCCAGACGGAGAGTGAAGGGAAAAAACAAAGTGGTCTACCTCGCAGCGAGTCATGCCAAATTGAAGTAAGGCAGAGCTAAAGCGGCCAAACCAAGCACGGGGAGATTGCATCAAGCCATAGAGAGAATGGCGAAGGCGACAAATAAGGTGAGATCCACCAGAAATAGTAAAACCGGGGGGTTGGTCCATGTAAACCTCTTTCTGTAACTCACCATGCAAGAAGACATTTTTAATATCTAGTTGGTGAAGCGGCCAATGGCGAATGACAGCCATAACAATGAACAGTCAAACAGAAGTAATCTTGGCACAGGAGAAAAGGTGTTCCCATAGTCGAGGCCAAAGATCTGAGTATAGCCTTTAGCCACCAAGCGAGCTGTGAACCAATCAATAGTGCCATCCGGTCCAACCTTCACTATATAAACCCAGCAACAACCAACAGTTGTCTTGTTGGGAGGCAAGGGAACAAGCTCCCATGTTCCACTTGCTTCCAAAGCAACCATTTTGTCCAACATCGCCTGCTGCCAACGAGGATCAATCATGGCTTCTCCTATAGACTTAGGAATAGACACAGAATCCAAAGAGGAGATAAAAGAGAAATAGGAAGGAGATATGCGGTTATAATGAAAAGTACAAACATATAACGGATGAGGATTGCGAGAGGACTGAATACCTTTACGCAGGGCAATGGGAAGCTCATGTGCAGGAGACGTTGGTGGAGGGGCATTTGGAGCAGGAGATGATGCTGGCGGATCAGTAGGTGGGGCCGTCGGGGGAAGTCGTGGGCAGTGTTGATAGGTAATTAGTGGTGGTGGAGTAGAGTTAACGGTCGGAGTTGGAACAGGTGGAGCATTTAGAGGAGCAGCGCTGGTGGTGGGTATAGAGAAAAATGGAGTAGACTCAAAGAAAGTGACATTAGCAGAAACAAGATACTGTTGAAGTTGAGGGCAGAAATAATGATATCCTTTCTGGAGGCAAGAGTAACTCAGAAAAACACATTTAAGGGACTTAGTAGAAAGTTTATGTTTACCTAGAGTAAGACCATGGACAAAACAAGTGTAGCCAAAGACACGGGGTGGAACAGGGTAAAGGTCCTGTTTAGGGTACAAAATGGAGTACGGAGTCTGATTGTTAAGTACAAATGAAGGCATGCTGTTGATCAAATAATAGGCGGTAAGAAGTGCATCACCCCAAAAGCGGAGAGGAACATGATAATGAAGGAGGAAGGTACGAGTGGTGTCAACTAGGTGACGATTTTTTCGTTCAGCAACACCATTTTGTTGTGGTGTGTGAGCACAGGACGTTTGATTAATAATTCTTTGCGAGGTTAAAAATAACTGAAACTGGGAAGACAAATATTCTCTGGCATTATTAGTGCGTAAAATTTTAATGGAAGTCCCAAATTGATTTTGAATTTCATGCGAGAATCCTTGAAATACATGAAAAACATTAGAACGATTTTTTATTAAGAAAACCCAAGTACAATGGCAAAAATCATCAATAAACGTGACAAAATAATAATATCCCAAAGTTGAACAAACTCGACTAGGACCCCAAATATCAGAGTGAACCAAAGTAAAAGATGACGCAACACTTTTATTAACGCGAGGATTGTAAGAATGACGAACATATTTTTGTAATTGACATGACTCACACTCTAAGGACTTGAGGGAAGAGAGAGTAGGAACCAAAAGGAGTAATTTTTCCAAACTAGGATGACCAAGGCGCTGATGAACAAGTTTTGGAGAGGTTGTGGAGACACAAGCAATTGGTGGTGAGAGTTGATACAATCCCTTAGACTCATGTCCTACTCCAATCGTCCGTCTGGTATGTCGATCCTGAACAAAGACAGAATTATTAACAAACAGGACAGAGAAATTAAGTGAGCAGGTGAGCTAACTAATTGAAATTAAATTAAAAGGACAACTAGGAACAAACAGAATAGAATTTAAAGAAAGATTAGAAAGTGGGTGGGTTTGACCAATGTTACGAACTTTAATGTGAGAACCGTCTGCGAGGATAACAGACGGCAAGGTGTCTGAAAAAGACAACTGAGAGAAAAGAGATTGATTACCAGTTATATGATTTGAGGCACCAAAGTCAAGGATCCATGGACTAAGGGAGGAGGATTGAGAGATAAAGGCAACGGGATTACTAGACTGAGCCATGGTAGTACCAGGCGAGGTAGGTTGCTAGGCTGCTTAGAACTAGAGGAAATCATGGTACTCAGCGGCAAAAATAGTAACATCCGTAGGTGGAGCAGGTTCGGTAGGTTGAGCCACATTAGCTGATTTCGATTATTCTCAGACTTTGGTGCGACAGTCTGCTTCAATGTGTCCAAAGCAGTGACAATAAGTGAAACGAGGACGACTTTTGCCACCACAGCCCCCGTTGCGTCCACCACAGTGAGAAGAGTGGGAGATAAGGGCGGAGGAATCAGTAGAGGGAGCAGATGGATGCCCAAAAGCATGCAGAGTGGAGAGATTCAACAGCTATTCACTAATCATGTCATAGGTAGGAATAGTAGGGCCAGAGAGGATTTGGTTACACACTGAGTCAAGATCAAGTGGGAGACCAACGAGAGCGAGAACCATGAAGAACTGATTACGCTGTCGTAAAAAGGTCTCTACATCACTAGCGAAGGGCATTAGATTATTAAAATCAGCAATCAAATGATCGAGCTTACCAAGATACGTCTGCATGTTCATATTCTCAAGTTTGGTGGATATCATAGCGGTCACCACACTGTAAAGATGATGAACATCATTGGAGTAGACTTTCTTGGCTTTGGTCCAAACCTCATAACAGGTGGGGAATGCCTGGTATTGAGGTTGAAGGTTGGGAGCAATAAAGAATCAAAGGACACTGCATAAAGAGGCATCAATCTGTTGCCAACGAGCACAATCCTTTTTGGGAACATCCGTGGCTTTAGTGGTCAAGTGGTCGGCACGGCCTTGACCATGGAACCATAGTTGGACAGCAGTAGCACAAGTGCTGTAGTTGGCTGTTCTAGTTAATTTTTCACAAAGAATCAGCAGAACAGTGGTAAAAGTCATTGCAGAGGCAGAAGTGAAAGAGAAACCAGGAGAGGCCATGAAAAAAGGAGCCAAACAGGGCCAGAGAAGGGCGTCGGAGGTAAGGGAAGGTGGCGGGGGGGTCGCCGGCCAGTGGGTATCGCTGGAAAAGGCGTCACGTGCCGATTTGGGGAGAGTGCGTGAGACGCACATGCTAGAGAGAGGAGGGGCATCGAACGGCGGTGCGGTGGGGAGTGCGGTGGTCGCAGGAGGGTGGCGACGCCGGTGGGGTGGTCACGCCAGAGAAAGGAGGGCGCGATAGTGGCCAACGAAGCTCTGCAGTGGTTCACGGTACTGTTCGCAATACTGTTCATGTGAACCGAACAGGGGGGGATGCTGCGGCGAAGAGGAAAAAGGAACCTGAACTCCTGATACCATGTTATGTTACATAAACTGTGTGTGTTTAACCCACACAAGCAGATTTATTTGTAATCATAGAATTACAATAATAAGGAAATGAAATCAAGATCCCTAAGAATCAGCTATACAATAGTTACCCTATTTATAGTGAATAAAATCAGATCTTTAACAGTTTCCTAGTTACTCTATTTACAGTGAATCAAATCAGATCTTTAACAATGTTTTCATTTTTTGTAAAAGGTTCTACCTTAATCTCAACACCCCCCTCTTCCATTTCCAAAATATTACATGGATATTCACATTGGGTATTGGCATTGGAAAAAAAATCACTAGAAAGTACCACTTTGCTTGAGGATATTGACAAGAGAAGTGAACCAACTTTATGTTCAACCAAGTTTATAATTACTATGTACAGAGGAGGATATCCAAATAAAATTGTCTATTCCTGTCTGGTTAAATGAAAAATTACTTCATGAGTTTTCTTTCAAGTCTAACATAGAGCTGTGTCAATTTGCATCTTTTGTATCATTACTGAACTATAGTGATTGGAATTGCAGCAAACTGGCTAAGCAAGAGTCAGAGAACTCTATTTTTGTACGTGAATAAACATTGCTATCCTGTAATATTTGGTTCATTTGCAAGGGCAACCTCATATGTACTAGGTAAAAGTGGAAATGAAAATTACATTTGCAGTGCAATGACAAGATTGTAATGTCTTATGTAGATTAGGCGGACTGCATGGGGGTCCTTGTCAATATCTTCAGAGTGTTTATGATATGGAAGGATGAGCTGTAAAGAAACAGCATATTCATTCAATTTGATTTGACTGCAATTTTTTTATGGATAAATGGTTTTATGATTAGAAAATAAGAAATAATATTAATAGTTAAGGAAAGAAGAATACACTACAGGTAAGGAAACAGGGCAATAGGCTGATTGAGGATAAGATGAGGGAGAATTTTATAAGATGGTTTGGTCATACTAATTATAGAGATAAAATGGATCTGATGGTTTGCTGGGGGACACCCCAATTGAGCACTGGTTTTCCATCTTAGAGTTCCCAGGTTCAGATGCCACCAACAATGGGTGGTGTGACTTTTCGATGGGAAATAGGATATTGCCTGTTGTGTGGCTTGCTGATAGGGACCCACAATAGAAGAATAAAAGCAAATAAGGAAAATTAGTTAGAGTTGGTTAAAAGTAGTTAGTTACAGAATTAGTTGGGTGGTCCACTTAAAGAGTAGGAGAGTATAAGATCATTCATTTTGTTTTTTTTATCATTTGATAATTGCACGTTAGGTCTGTTATAAAAAGAGAAACCTTTGGAAGGAGAATTCTCTCATTATGTTTTTTGTTTGTAATTCATTGAACACTACCAAGCATTCTTTTTCCTGGTCTTTCTCAACTCTTTTACTGAGAAGTCAGAACCCGTTTATGGGTACCTAACTCTTCCCATCTACTTAAGCTAGTCTGATCTGAGAAACATGAGATGTGAATCATGATCACTGAACATGCCATAAATGGTCAAATTTGAAAAATCACTATTATTTAAAAATTCTCACAATCAGATCTTTTAAACTTGATCATTCATGAAATATCCAATGTTCATTACTCATTCCTCATTTTTCACAAGATACAATCCTTGTGCATGTGGGAGTGGGGGAGGAGTTTGGATCCTTTAATGCCTGTCTGTTGCTCAAATTTTAGAAGAATTTGACATTAGTAAGTATTTAGTCATTTAGTAACTATATTCTTACATTTGAAGAGTATATTAGACTTTCATGATCACTTATATCAATGATCACTTTAATCAGTTTCAGTTTAATAATTTAATTTACCTATTGTTAAGATGATCTAAATAATGGGATCTTTTAATCTAGTTGTGTATTTTGTGAAAAGTCATTCATAAAAAAAAAAGTTATGCAATGAATTTAGATTAGTTTTATTTTTATCCCAGTATCAAAAATTTGTGATCTTATGTTCTAGAGGTGTTGAAGAGCATAGTATAAATTAACTACCTTTGTGGAAGGAGATTAGAGAGTGACAGGTGATGCTTTGGTGGACAGAAATAGCTAAAGGAGAAAACATGAATTTTATTTTGTTAATAATTTGCCAAAAATAATTTGTATTTCATATTTGGAATTTCGATGAGTAGAAAGACAAACTGAAGAGTGCTGGAAAAGAACAAAAAGGACCAACACTCCAGCTAATCATGTTATTTCCGTTTAAAGGCCATTATAACAAGTTTTGATCTTTCTCTTAGGTTTTATACCATATTCTGTAATGTTGGTAACAACTCATTCTGCTGATAACTTGTGCTGTCTCTTCCACTTTTATGAAATGTGCAAATTAAATCAGGGTATACGGTAGGCATACTTCTGACATAGAGGCCACCCCTACATTGTTGGTGCTCAATTCAAATACAGAAGCCAAACAATCAGAAACAATTAAATCAGAATCAATTCCTGATGCATTGAAATATTTAGGTATTCTTGCTAGATTTTTTTATTTTTTATTTTTTGTTCATTGTTAATTTTAAAATGGCATAGGTATTTGTCAGCTCAGGTCATTTATGATTTTCTATAAGGATTGTTAGGGGAATAACTTGTGACAGGTTTCTGCAGATTCTGATGATATGGAAGAGATCAAAAGTGTCAGTTCCCACCGTTCATTTTATTCCAAATGGTCCTTTAATAATGTTATGGACATGCCAAAGTTGACTGATTTGATGTTTCATGAGGTAAGAGGTGATTGTTCTCCTTCAACTTTGGTGTAGAAGTTTCTGCCGTTTTCATACTTTACATTTTCTGGTGTGCTACTACTCTTTCATGGTAGGACTGTAGGAGACTTTTTGTTCATGAGTCTGCACTTGTAAATTATGATTTCTTGTGAACAAGATCAGAGTGTATTGGAAGGATTTTGGATATTGTTCTAAGTCTATTGTTCTAAGTCTCGAAAAAATATATTCATTTCAATCCATAGTTTGGCATCTTCTTTTTGTTTTAAACCAATTGGTAAATTTAGAATTATTCATGATTTTGCTGGAGGAAAAAGAAGAAAGGGAACAAGCAAGCAAAATGAATGTTAAACTGGAAAAACCATCATAGATGCCAAGAGCATGAAACGAACAGGATATGAAGTGGCATTAAAGAGATGGAAAATATAAAATAGTACTGTGGAGGTTGATGACAAAGAAATTCTGACTTTACTCAAATAAAAAAAAGGCTTAATTGCACTTTGTGCCACTCAAGTTTTATCATTTTGCAGATTTTGTCACGGTGTTTTTTTCTCTCGCATTTTGCCACTCTATTTTTGAAATCTTGTAAATTTTGCTCAATCATCAACTGTTCATTGAATAAAAATTCACAAAATTGGGCAAAATTTGCAAGATTTCAAAAATAGGGTAGCAACATGGGGGAGAAAAAAAACATGGTGGTAAAATTTGCAAAATGATAAAAACTTAGGTGGCACAAAATGCAATTAAGCCTAAAAAAAATGATAGTCTTTTTTTCTTCAGATGGTGTCTCAGATTTGGTTTCTTAAATTTTGTTCCTTGGTTGCTATTTGGGGTATAATGTTTGAAAATAAGAAAAAAAAAATGTTTCACCACACTGCTTCATAGTTTAACTTGCTCAAAGATCATGGTTTGTCATTTTGAAGAAGGCTAGAGCATGTAGTTTAGACTTTTTAGTTCTTCAATATGCTGCCTTAATTTTACAATAATTCTGAGCATGTAAGATTGGTAGATTGCCTATGCTACTGTCTCCAGTTCATTTTCTATTTTAATCTTAGCTTTATACTTAGATTTCAATGTAGGAAGATCTTTTGGATAACCATTTTTTTCGTGGTTCAGGTCAGATCATCAGACACATTGCCTTCATCACCTGCATCCTTATCATCATTATGTATAAGACAGTTCAGGTTAAAACATAAGCCAAGTATTAGATATAAAGGTTCATCAGCTTAATGTGGCAAATGGCTGTGTTTGTCCATATAGTCGGGCATGCTAGCATAAATATGTATAATATATGTTCTCTATGGCTTGCTGCCTGATTACTGATGAACTAAAGTGATTCCATTTTTCTCCTGAAACTTGCTTCAACTTGCATTTTGACAGGATGAAGCATTAGAAAGCCAGTGTGCTAAAGAGATAAGAAGAAGAAAAGAAGTTGAAGAACAATTGGCTAGGGAAAAGCAAGAAATACAGAATATGAAGAATCAGCGAGATGAAATACTTCGTGAATTGCAAATGGTCCAAGATCAAAATTCAGCACTTAAAAACCAAATTTCTGAGTCCCAGTGTACGGCAACAGAGTTGGAGGAGAAGATCATATCAGCTGTGGACCTCTTGATAAGTTTCAGGGAAAAGAGAGATAGGCGTAGGATAGAGCATGCAAATGCAGTTAGGGAAGTCAAAGCTCTGAGAAAATTTGGGAAAGCTGAAACTGCCTTCTCTTATCGGGTAGAATTCCCTGCATTTTCTTTCATGGAGATCAATGAGGCAATTCATGATTTCGATCCATCTTGGAAGATTGGGGAGGGAAGGTATGGAAGTGTTTACAAGGGACTGCTTTGCAACATGCATGTTGCCATAAAAATGTTACCCTCTTATGGTTGTCAGAGCCCATCGGATTTCCAACATCAGGTACTTTTAATATATTCTCTATTGAAGTGTCTACTTGGTAGTCTGAAAATTAGAGTATTGAAAATGCTCATAAAAATCCAAAAGGTTTCAGAAGGAGTTCTGGTTGTTACATCTTTACCATTTCCAAAGATTTGCACTATATATTATGTTATAATACAAAGGGAACACTTATTCTACCTACTTCGTTTTCTGAAGATGTTTGGATAATTTGATGTATTTTGAGAGAAAGGAATTTTCAGTGTGGTGCATTCATTACTTTTTTTTTTTTTTTATAAATCAACTATAAGTCTCCAGAATCCAGAGTTTTATTTTCTTTTCACTTTATAGTTTGGTCCAATTGGTTCCTGTTATCAGATTAAAATATATATTCTAAAATTCCAAGCTTCTGATCTTCAAGTATCTATGAGATTAAATTATATTGAGTGATTGGTCCAAAAAATCTTGATTGAATGAACCTGTCATAGGTTCTGCTTCCATGAGGAACTCACAGATTTTTTTTTTTTGCCCTGGCTATATTATTGGTTGAATTTCAGGTAGAGGTTTTGAGTAGGGTAAGACATCCAAACCTGTTAACACTAATTGGAAGCTGTGCAGAGTCTAGATCACTTGTGTATGAGTACCTAAACAATGGCAGCCTTGAAAGCCATCTTGCCCGCAAAGATAAGAATCCACTTCCTTGGCAAATTCGAATATCCATTGCTACTGACATATGCTCTGCTCTAATCTTTCTTCACTCCAGTGAGCCTTGTATTATCCATGGGAATTTGAAACCTAGTAAGGTTCTCCTTGATGCTAACTTTGTTGCCAAACTCAGTGACTTGGGCATTCCTTGTTTAGTCCAGCAAAGTTTGGATTCAGCTGACACAAGCACAATATGTAATAACCCAAATGAACGTTTGGCATATGTGGATCCAGAGTGTTTTGTCACTGGCAAGTTTACACCAGAATCAGATGTATATTCATTCGGAGTCATATTGTTACAACTTCTAACTGGAAGACCACTTAAGGGGCTAGTTAGAGATATGAAATGTGCATTGGAAAAGGAAAACCTTAAAGCAGTCTTGGACTTATCAGCTGGTGAATGGCTGCTTTATCAAAGCGAACAGCTGGCATATTTAGCATTAAGGTGTTGCGAAAAGTCTGGGTTGAACCGGCCAGACCTTGTGTCAGAAATCTGGAGTGTTCTTGAACCATTCAAAGCTACTTGCATTGACACACCACCATATTTGACTTCTAAAAAGCTTCACCGTGTTCCTTCCCATTTTGTCTGCCCTATCCTCCAGGTGAAGATCATAATTTTTTCCAGATGCATTTTTATTAAAAAAAAAATGGTTTTTGTTGTATGGAAAATGCCAGATAACCAGTTTGGTTTTTGTCTGGTCTAAACCTTTGACAAATGAGTTAGCTTACTTTTTTAACTGTTGAATGGATGAGTCATGAGTGGTCCTTACAACCTTACCTTAATCCGATAATCACCTTCAAATCTAGTTGAATTTTATCAAAAATTCTGGCTCGTTTTTGTTGTGTAGCAGTAACACTGTTATTTTATATAAGCAATAAAGGGTCTGGTTATTCCTTTCTACACCACCACCTCTTGCTAAACTAGCAGCTGTTATAGCATATGCTAATTATTGCAATCACAAAGCATTGGGTTTCCGTGGGTTTGTTTTCCTGTTTGTGAGAATCATAGCGGTTGCTTTTTGGTTTTGCAGGAAGTAATGGAAGATCCGTACATAGCTGCAGATGGCTTTACTTATGAAGCAGAGGCAATAAGAGGATGGTTGAATAGTGGCCACGACACTTCCCCCATGACAAACCTCAAGCTTGATCACACAGATTTGGTACCTAACTATGCTCTACATAATGCAATTCAGGAGTGGCAGCAGCAGTGAACCTTTTCATTGTCCATTATACTTGCACATATTATACTGGTGTAAATCACACTTATCCTGTAAAGAAAAACTAAAGTGAGCAAGTAAGGGTGTATTTACACTTCATTTTAATGAGTTAAGATCATGATGCACTTTAGATCACAATACACCCCTACATACTCAATTTAGAAACTTCACTAGTAGAGTCATATATATCCTAATATCATGATAGCAAGTTCGGATGGAGAAGGGAGGAAAATAGAGAGCAAGGGGAATTTTTAGTTAAACCTTTCCCTTGATTGAGAGCTGTCTAAGATGAGGGAAGATCATGTAAATAAGAACCTTTATTTATTTTTATGAACATTTTAAAATCTAAAGTTCTCCAAATTTGAAGGATTGATATGTAGCTATATGAAATGAGATTGTTTTAATTGAAATTCATTTCCTTTGGAAACATCAGAAATGTGATAGTTTATTTTTCCAAGTAATTAATATTAATAAAATATAAGAATTGCATTTATAAACTTAATTTATTCAACTTTTTTCTTGATTTATTTTTAATCTTTTTTTTTCCCCTCGTACATTTGGATTTAGCACCTCTAAAGTGAAGGAAGTGCATTTTAAAGGATAAAGTGCAATAATAATTATTAATTAAAAAATCAATGGTTCAAATTGTAATTAACTTTAAATTTTGTTATACATGTATTTGATTTTATCATAATTCTTAGTAATTGATTTTCTAATCATGATTGTGAAGGCACTTTATTATATAAGGTATATCTCTTCACTTTAGAAGAGCCAAATTTCATATATTTTTCTCATTTTAGATTGCTTGAAGTGTTTCAAACATACATGCTTGGTACCCAACCATAATTGGTTGCAGTGAAGTGAAGATTTAGATGAAGTGTATATTTGGATTTATGTTGAATCATCTAAGATTTGTTATTTTAGGTAAATGCTTACATTTTGAATTTATGTTGAGAAATTAATTTTGGATTCAAAATTAGTTGAGTTGAAGTAATTTTAAATAGCTTTTGCATTTGATAAAAAAATTTATACTACTAAATTTTACTATTAACTTGCTTTTAGAACATAACATTTAAATATAAATCACTTTACTTCAAAATTAATTTTAATTTTATAAAATTAATTTCATTCAAAATCACTTTTGAATGGTACACAACTGAATATGTTAAAAGGGACATATATACATTTAAGACGAGAATTAACAACACATTTTTTTAATATTTTTTAATACATTTTTTTGTTATTTACTGAAATTTAGTTTTACTAGTTTGGAGATGAGATTTACCTATTTTGTAGGACATACATAAATTTCACTTGATAAAAAAAAATGTGTCAGAAAAAAATATTAAAATGTGTATTGTGAACATTTTTCTATATTTTAATCACAAAAGTTTTTAACCTAATTTTGTGGTATCATATAAAAAATCTGGGTTTGTCTACCGTGAAGATAGAAAGCTCTGAAAATTAAATGTTCTTACAGCAAAAGTTATACAACTTTTTCAATTAAGTTATCATTAATTATCAATAAATGTGTAATGCAATTATGGAATACTTTAAATTTTTTATTTAAATGCGTAAAATAGTAAGAAAAAAAATCAATACTAATTAGCAAGATCATGTTAATTTAGAATAAGCCATCATTTTAGTTCTTAAAGTATTACTTTCTCTCTTAAATAGTCATTAAACTAATGAAATTATATAAGTAATTCCTAAAATATTAGAAATCATGTTATATAGTTTCTCAAGTATTAAAAAAAATTTAAAATTGATCCCTCAACAAGAATTAAATTGATGAATATTCAATACTTTATGTTGTTCAAGCTATTTAGAAGAGAACTTTAAGGACTAAATTGATAGTTTATTATGTTAATTTATCTTTCTTTTTTTTTGATAAATTAATTTATCTTCTCTATGACCTTACTTGGAGTTCTGCAATTTATCATTTTGATTACCATGTTACGTCAACATCCGAATATGAGGACACGATGCCCAGATTGAAGGTGTTTTTAGGTGGACAAGGTCGAGCATCAAGGCCAACCCTTGTCTACGTTGTTGCCGTTTAATTCCATCCTGAAATGGACCGAAACGACGCTGACGTTTACCTGTAAACCACGTGCAATTCCTCAAACAGTCACGTGCGGCCCCTCATTCCTTCCTCGGATGGAAAGTGGTTGTGTAGAGTCAGGCTTGTGACTGGAGACCGAACCCCAATTCAGCACCACGTACTTTCACGCGCAACACGAGCGCGTAAGTTGAAATCTTCGACGTGAAAAGAAAAGTAATAATTAATTTGATGTGTTTTTATTTTAATTAATTTCCCTTATTATGTTTTTGAGGTTGTTTCTTGTTAGAAACGTTTTTCGCCCTACTACAACTGCAGCCTGCAGGAACGACACAGAGTTCTCTATCATACGCTATTTTCTCGCGTTTTCTCGACGATTTTCCTTCCATCCAAACACTCTCAATTCCTTCGCAGCCGGTTCCGGTTCCTTTCGGATCTTCACAAGAGAATCTCTTCGGCCTCCAAGCGATCTCTTCCTCGTCCTTCCTCCCTGGTACGCCGTGATCTGCTGTCACTCCAGTTAACTTTTTTAATTCGATCTTAGATCACGTTCTTTGAAATTGTTATATGATAGTTTTTTCGATAAATAAATTCACCTTTCAGTGGTTGGATAGTTGAGGATGAAAGAGAAGCTTGAACATATGAGAGGTAGCTGATGTTTATGAGAGATCGTGCTTTCTGTGATCGATTATTGTGTTCGGTTTAGTGAATCTTAATTTAATTGATAAGGTTATGGTTATTGAGTGCTTATCAATGGAGAATGCAAGAATATAAACTTCTTTGTTAATGAAGTGGCTGAACATGATTACAGTGTAGTTTCCACATCGATCTATTGTGCTCTTGTTGAGTTTTGATATGTTTTTAATTTTTTCTGTCCGACTTAATGTGTCGGGAAGATTCAGAGTGACAATTTTTTTTTTATTAGTTTGGCATCTGTCTAGCAATATACAATGTCTTGACAATTTTTATTAGTTCCTTTGAAATTCAATTTGTTGAATATGTGTAACTTCCACCTTCTTTTTTATTTCCCTTTGATTTTAAATTTATTCCCAGGTTTACATGTATTATTTTATACTTTCTGCAGTGGAATCTTGCAAATTTTCTTGGTAAGATTTTGTCTGAATAGATGCCAGTTGCAAAACTCACGGCCTCTGGCACTCCCAATTTCACAAAAGCAGATGATGGAAATGATTCTTTAGATACAGTAATCAGACAAGCAATTGGAAGAGAACCTTTCCTTTCCTTTCCTAGGGCCGGTGACAGTCCAGTACAGTGGATTCAGTTACTTCATGATGCTTTAGATCAGCAAGGTATTAGCAATTATTTTAGAGATTATACTTGAGGGGGTTTCATTTTAAAGGCATTTATATGCAGCCTGTGGTTATATGTTAGCCATGTGATTATATGCAGCCTGCCTTCAACAGTAAAATTAAAATCAATAAAAAGAGGAAAATAGAAACAGCTTTTTAAAATCGCTAGACTGACGTTGCCTTTGTGCTGACCTATTCTAGGCTAGCAGAATTATATGTAAGATGTACCATACGTAGCTTTTAAGCTTGTTTCTGATGCATCTGATTCTAAACGCAGACATTCTGATAAAATCTTTCATTCGTTTGACAGAACTTCCAGGGTGGCCTTTGCTCTCTCCTGTGAAGGTTCAGTTACAAAAGTGTAACAAGTGTTCTCAAGAATTTTGCTCTCCCATTAACTATAGAAGACATATACGTGTACAGCATCGGTTGAAAAAGCTCGATAAGGTTATCTTTATATCTTATAAGTAGAAGCAATTATCTACCACATTGATGCTCTTAGTTCATGCTTTTGCCCCTTGGGTGTTTTCTGGTTTGTTTGTTTTTTCCAAGTCTTCCTCATTTTTATCTAATGCTTCTTACACATTGTAGGATTCTAAAAACAATAGGGATCTTTTAGGGGCATATTGGGATAAGGTAACCTTTCATCATTGTGAATTTCAGTTATATGTAGAATACTTCTTGTTCTAACGTGCTAATATTCAATAATTTGTGTAGCTCTCTGTAGAAGAGGCAAAGGAAGTTGCGTCATTCAAGAATGTGATGCTGGAGGTAATATCTTTTTGCTCCTTATGTGTGACTAGTTTATTTCTATATGAAGTTATTTTAATGTGATTTGCCTTACTCGCGTACTGGTGATATGTCAAATATGTTAGGCTATGATTGGTAGAAATGAAAGTGGGGGCAGTTGAATGACATGAGCCTCTCCATTCCACTTCACACTCTCACTTCAATTAAGATAAGGTCTTGTTGATTTGCTGTATTCTAAGGTTTTGTAGACACGAAATCCTTTCATAAATATGCTCTTCCATTTATGCTATAGTTCCGTGTGCTGTACTTTGTTTGACTGTTAAAGTTCTTTTGATTGCCATATTGGATTAGGAAACTTTCCTCCGTTTGTTGAAGGCTGTAGGTGCCTTCTCAAACTTGAATATGATATTTCTATCCTTCTTGTCAGGAAATATTATTATTATTATTATTTTTTAATTGAGAGTTGATTGTAGACAACACTATGTTTCTATGCTAGACGGATAAGAAACAGCGCTACAAATACAATGACACAGTAGTCTCTTTTGGTTGTCTTCTTTTCAGCTTATTGTGTTCCAATTTTCCCTTTTTTCCCTCAATTAATCAAAGTATCTTTTATTCTTGTTTCTTCCCCATTGAAAATGCTTCCCAGGAAGTTCCAGGATCTTCAATTTTAGAAGCTTTGACAACTCTTAGAAAACAAGGATTTTCTTCTCTTCCACAATATTATCTGAGGGCTGGTTCTGCCCTTTTGGTAAGAAACATTGTGTGGTCTTGCTTATCAATTATTTGTTCTGGTTATTTTTTGCTGGTACATACCTTTGGTATAGTAACACAATGTATCTAAATTTTTTGCAGAATATTGTTCAATCCAGGCCTTCTAGTTTTCCTATATCTTCCCAAGAGTTGTTCAGGATCCTAGATGATTCTAGTGAAAAAACATTTTTGGGTGGATCAGCTGCGTCAATGCAAAGATATGTTTTTGATGGAGAGGCTGGAAAGATTGGTCTTGAACCCAAAAACCTAGTTGCTTGCACAAGTTTCTTGCTAGAGCAGAAACTGGTAATTGTTTTACCTAACTTAAAAATCTGTTCTGTTTATCTATAAACTTCCCTTCCTCCCTCCCTAACTCTCACGTGATTTTTGCCAGATTTCCCTTTTGTTTGGTAAGGACTGGTAATTGGCACTGATGTGATTGTGTGGGTGTCTACAAGTTAGGTTTATTTGTTCGGTTCATTGAATGGCATAATCTTGTATGATGTTAGTGATATAAAGCCATTAAGTTTTTAGGAGTGTTGGTCATTAACAAAAACCTTAGTTTGTAAAAAACTACAAATTCATTCTTCATTTATAGCAAACGTTAGCTATGAACAAAACAGTAGTTATTCAATCAGATTTTCTTTAGTTTTATTGGTGACAATGGGATAAAATCAATTCTCATGATCACTCTTCTCTTTGGCTTATTCTCAAGGAAGGTTGTTCCACCCAATCCTGATTTTACTGCATTGCTCTTGTCATGGAAAGGATCTAAAAAAATGATTTAGAATTACACAACAGTCCAGGCTTCTATCCTGATTGAGAGTTTACATATGTCGACATGTATATAGGTACCATTTTGCACAATAACACAAAGGGAAGATTTAAGAGTAGAAAGGGAAAATTAATGTGAAACAATATTTCGGCATCCAGGGCTGCTGAAAAACTTATGCAGTTGAAATTTTATGTCTCTTTTTAGGAATTGACACATGAATCCAGCACATAGCTTGACATATGATTTGCTCTTGAAGAAAAAAGATGTGCCAGTGAAACCAAAATCCAGGGCATACCCTGCATGTACATATGCTTACATCAGATCCGATTCTATTATAACTAACCCAAGAAGTGTGGTTTTCTTTTTTAGTTCTTAGTTACAGTAATGATGAAATATGAATTTCCTTTCACATAGGTGAAGGCCTGGCTTGCTGACAAGGATGCTGAAGCATTGAGATGCCAGAAGCTGCTGGTGGAGGAGGAGGAAGCTGCTCAGAAAAGGTACATTTAGTGCTATAACCAGTTTGTCCTTGAATCTATCCTTTTGTGGTACCTTTTCCCAACCCTCCCTTTTTCTAGTGCCTTCATTGATATCAGGTCTTGTGGTCTGCGTCTGCCCTGAGTGATTCTTGATTTTCATTTGAATTTTTAGGTTCTTGAGGAATGGCAAATATTTCAAGGGTTGTTGGGTTGAGTTTCATATATACAAAAGTATAGTCTAATCTTGAATTTATTTGTCTCTTTAAAAGTTTGTCTTGTTTAGTTTTGGGTGCTCGATTTTTTTATCATCCTCCTTTACAGGGTAGTCAGCTTGATTGAATGGAATTTAGGATTTAAAGTGGAGCCCGAGCATAACCCTTTTTTATTTTTTTAAGAGCTGAAATAAGGGAATTCATATAACCATTGAATCAATGCAGCTGAAAAAACACAAGCAAAAGAACCTAACTTGGTTTCATAGGCCCTTGTGTCATGAGAGAAACAAATTTCCAGTTGATAAACAGGGATCAGGTTCTAAGAAAGATAGGGCTGTTATGATCAGGCAGCATAACTCATGCATAGTTTTAGCAAAATTTGACTAGTCCAACTGCACAGTAAGTCGGTAACATTTTAATGCAACAGTTTTCACTTTGTTTACCCACTGTCCTGCTCGCTGGATTTATTAATACTTCTAGAGACTAGAATAGACTTAAAATTGACATATGATGCTTATGTAATGACTTCTATTTCTCTTTCTTTAGTTTTGTATGAATTTTCTAATGACTTCTGTGACTTCTAAAGTCCTATAATAAATAAACTAGGCTACATTACTTTAATTATTTGGGTAGTTAATGCTTTGCTCTTTAAGTTGTTTATATAGCAAAGCCAATAAGGAACTAGATATGTTGGTCAAGATGTACTCTCTTCTAAACTAGTCATTATGAATAGGTTCTTTATTTAATTTTTTGCTATATTTATAGAAAAGCTGAGATTTTAGAGAGGAAGCGCCAGAAAAAACTTAGACAGAAAGAACATAAGGCAAGGGAACAACTTGAAGATGACTCAGAAATTAAAGGGAACATAAGCAGCACAGGAGAGGATGTATGGCCAGCAGAAGCATCTTTGGATATATGTGACTTTGAAGCACATAATTCAGATATATTTGCGGATCATTCTCCTCCACCACATGTAACTTCTCACTTCATAGACACTAACGAAGTTATAGAAGGGGATACACTGTCAGGGTATGATTGTGACACTGATCAGTATATAGAGCGACAGACATCACGAGGACATAATTGCCGGCGCACAATGGCTGC
This sequence comes from Spatholobus suberectus, assembly GCA_004329165.1. Lineage (NCBI taxonomy): Eukaryota > Viridiplantae > Streptophyta > Magnoliopsida > Fabales > Fabaceae > Spatholobus > Spatholobus suberectus. Next base: position 16,144,072 of record CM014735.1, read on the forward strand.
CAGATGGCAAGGGCTGCCAAAATCACAATGGGCTAGAGCCAATGGTTCACATGCGGGCCAGAATTCTCAAATATCAAAGCACGGAGTTTTTCAAAAACATGGAACCAACCGTGATCAAAGGGCAGCTCCTATAGTTAATGGTAGTAAGATTTGGAGCCGAAAACCTAAACCAGAAACTAATGGGGTGGTTTTAAAAGCCAAACTGCAGAAAGAACCAGACAAAGGCAAGAATCATGAAGTTTTGATAGGATCTGTATCTGTTAGTCTGGGTAATTGCAGCCATTCAGAAGGTAATTTTGTGGCACCCCAGCGGGACTGCTTGGTAGAGAATCTGACCAAGCAGAATACTGCTCAGGAGAAGCTGGTGAAACTCGATTCCTCTAAGGGAGGCAACGGTCGGTTAACAATTAAGCTTTGGAGGCCGGTCAGCCAGCATGGAACCAAAGATCCATTGTCACTTCAAAATGGTGGGACTGAAGCTGATGTAATTAATGGAAAATATGACCAAAATTTGTCAGGTCAAAGTAGTTTAAGGTTGTGTAGTATAGATGGTAGTGATATTGGTTTTGGGAACAATTTTTCCCACACTGAGGCTAAAGTAAATTCAGAAAGCTTACGTCTATCCAGCCATGCTGCAAAAGCCTTTCTTGCACAAAGTAAGCTTTATTACCACTTTACACATTTCCGTGTCTCTTGTAGTTTACTGTACTGGCAGTGTGATTAAATGCTTGGCTTGGTTTTGATTTCGTTGATTTAATTAAAACAAGTAACATGCAGGATGGAAAGAAGCTATCTCATCAAACCATGTGAAATTGGTTGTTACACCTGGTTTTGAGCCTCTTGGAGGCCAGCAGGTACAGGATTGTGAACTAGCAGCATGTCAATCTTCTAATGCGGACAGATGTAGCATTCTTGCAAATGCAGAGAACCGATTGCCTGCAATCATCGGAGTTGCTAAATCCAAACTCAAAACGAAGTCTGAGAAGGGAACGAAGATAAAGTACATTCCTAAACAAAAAACAGCAACTTAGTAAGAAGAAACAAAGAAGAATTTGGGTTATTTGATTATGACAGATATGCATAGATTGACTTCTCGCCAATTAATTTATTTGCAGAGGTTCCAGTTTTATTGATGGTCTTCTGTCAGAAAATTGAATGGTAGGTTTTGCCGGAAAGTCTTTTTATATTCCGTCATTTTCCTTCAAATGATGGCATAGGGGATTGTGCATTAAGGTTTTTCTTTTTCTTGTGGCATTTTTACCAAAATTTTGTGTAATAAATTTGTCTAGTTATTATAAAATGGCATCCTCGTTTTTTATTGTTACAACCCTCTGCTCACCTCCCCCCCCCCCCCCCCCCAAAAAAAAAAAAACACCCCTTTCCTTTTTTGGCATAGTTGTCTTAATTTTTCAATAAATCTATTGCTGATATAATGCAGAGTTCCACAATACTGTGCCCTACCACTTTCTTTCTCTATTGTTTCTGTATTCTGCTGCTTTATGGTGGCTTGTCAAGGTCTTCATTTGGCGGATTTAGTGTGTTTGAATATCAATTACATTCATGTAAACGACTGGTCAATGGAAAAGGCACAATTTTTTATTTCTCAGTTTCACGTTTTGGAAAGTGTGAACTCTCGATTGCATCACTGTAAATGGATTCTTAAACACACCCTTAATAGTTGCATAAACGTGTGAACATGTCTTTTGGAGTTTCAACTACTCAGAAAAAGATTAGGTGTGTTTGAATAGATGTTTAATTAAGTGTTTATTTAATGAGAGTTTTTATTATAATAAATTTATAATAAATTTAATTATGAAATATATTAAAATAAGATGAAAATATTAAAAAATATAATGTTTTTGGAAATTTAAACGAGTTTCGTATAAGTTATTCTAGTCAAAAAACCTGTATACGTAATAAGAGGTGAGGACAGTACTCTAAAACTATATTTACCAAAGCATGTCGCTAGCTTTTCTTAAATTTAAAAATTATTTCAAAGTTAAACCTCAAAATAAATTGTTTGGTAATATTAGTTTAAAAAGTATTTTTTAAAATAAAAAAATTTGTTATCTGATTGATTAATTCAAGATGAAAAGAAGAAAAATTAAGGCATATCTTATTTTAAAATTATTTTAGTTAATTATTCACTAGCTATTTTTTCCTTTTTTTATAAAAATAAGTTTAATTTTTTAAGAATTTTTTCCAACGTATATTTGATCCAACTTTTCTTTTTAAGAAAAAAATAATGAAAAAAAGTGGGGTCAAAATTTCGACTTTATCTAGTCATCATAGTTTCTCGGTTGATAATTGTTTCAAACCTCTTCCAAATTCGCACAAAAATTGTATTCATGAGACTACGCATAATCCGTTCTCACAACAAACGTCAGAAAGTCGGTTTCGAGGCCACCGAATCTAAACTCGCGATTTTCAGGCACTGCACGCATCACATAGTGGAGTAGAGAGTGCCACCCCGAACCTCAAGGCTTGGAGCCAGCCGCCAAGACTTACGATTAAAAGTTTAAAACCCACAATTAATTAAGGACACGCGTCATAACCATAAACATAACTCTGCGACGCACGGCATCAACCTTACCTTAAAACTCACATAAACCGGCCATTTGTCCACCATTCCCACCGCATCATCCAATCTTATCTTCCTGCTTCTTCCCTTATTTCTCCTGTCGATTTCACTCCCGAAGTTTCCTCTTGATACCCATCTCCCAGATTCCTCCCACCATCTTTCATTGACCTGATCAATTTTCAATGGTAAAAAGCTTACAATATTTTCAGTTTATTCCCGTGTCATCACTTTAATCATGTTCTCTTGTGAGTCCTAGATCCCCATTTTGCTCATACTTAAAGAAAAAGCAAATTGGCCCAACAAAGTAGTTCTCCCTTCCATTCACACATTTTCTCAGTAGCCGCACAAAATGTCAGGTGGGGTTGGTCCAACAGGCTCTGACATTAGCCTACCAAAAGAACAAGAGGTTGATCATAAAGAGCAGCAATACCATAAGAATCTCCGCAAACCCCTCACCACACCACACAAAGTTGGTTTCCTCTCTTTTCGCCAGTTCAATTGCTTGGCTGTGGTGATTGTCTTAGCTGCCAGTGGCATGGTTAGCGTTGAAGACTTTGCTTTTGTGGTCTTCTCCATAATTTACATGTACTTCATGTCAAAGGTGGCTTTCCCATCTCTTCACCCATCAAAGGAACCCTTAGTTTTCAACCCACAAAACAAGCTCCTTCGCCTCTATGTGTTAATAGGGGCCATCATTGGACTTTATGCCCCAGTAGCTTATATCTTAGAGGGAATATTTGAGGGTGATAAGGAAGGGATCAAAGCAGCTGCACCCCATGTTTTTCTCTTGGCCAGCCAAGTTTTCATGGAAGGGGTGGCATTCTCTGGCAGGTTCTCAACTCCAATAAGAGCTTTTGTGCCTGTCTTTTATAACTCAAGGAGGATTTTCACCATTGTGGATTGGCTTAGGGCTGAGGTCCACAAGATTAATGGGTCTGATAGGAGGATCTATGTTGGGAGAACACTTGCTGTAGCTAATATGGCCTTCTGGTGTTTCAATTTGTTTGGATTTCTGCTGCCTGTTTATCTTCCAAAAGTTTTTAACTTGTATTACTCTGGTCACAGAGAGGAGGACTGATCAAGGAGGGTTGTTAATGTTTTGATGAAGTATGATGTAATTTTCTTTTGATGTATTAAGGTTTTGAACCTCAATTTACTGTTGGTTAGTGTATGATATTTACATAGTAAATGTATTGGCCGTAGATATATACCCTCTCCTGCGTGGCATATTTTGTTGTTGTTGTTGTTGGTATTATTCTTCTTCTTTTACATAAGAGGTCACTAAAAACGAGAGGGACAAACGGGGGGAAAGGAGAGAGTAGAGATTAAAAATTTATAAATATGAATCAAAAAGTGTTAATTATGACATCAGTAATTTCAAAGTTATGATTGGTTTCGTGAAAATTAATAAGTTTATCAGTACCTTGTCAAGTATTAAGGCCAATATGGCAGGATTAACACGTTCCGGAAGAGAGATAGGCATACAGCATAAGTTGTGGAGATTCTATGCGTGTCTGAAGTATTTCTTGGCAAATCATGGGCAAAACATGGCAACTTCTTTCTCTGCTACTTGTTTAACAGAACCAGGTGACCCTTAGCAGTAATCAAACAGTTAAGTCATTTGATTTCAGAATCCTCTCTTACTACATGGGCAATGGCTGGTATCTCTTGGTGATGAGTTTGTTGTTGCGCTTCTTCTTATGCTTTCTGAATCTTATTTTGCTTCTCTCTGCTGACAAATATAGGAAAATGTAATTGTGCGTAGCGTTCTTTGCTTAAAAAGTTCATTAATCAAAATAAAGAAAGATAGAAGTTGTTAAGAGAGATTTCTTAAATATTTAAATTATTCTTATTTTTTGTTTAGACTATAAATGTTTCTGTAAGATATAATCTTGTTCGAGTCAGAAACACTCTCAACGTGACGGAATGAAAAATATTTACAATATGATACACAATCCTTAAATTTGAGATCCTACTTAGAGGAAATTAAACATATATCACTTAAACTAAATATTTGCTAGTTAAATTATGAATATTTTGTTGTCTTATTATATCTCAATCCATTATTAAAAGTATTATATATATCTGAATGTGGAAATTGACACGGAACAATTATAAGGGGAGTTGCATGTCTCTTGTTAATTTTTACTTATTAATCCTTTATTAAAATTAAAATTATTATACATCTGAATGTGGAAATAGACAGCGCATTAGAACAATTTCTAACGGAAGTTGCATATATCTTTTCTTAAGACAAGGATCCGCTTCTTCTAAAATTTTTAGATTTTTCGTTTTAGTTTCTAAAAAATATTTTATTCATTTTTTGTCCTTGATTTATTTTATTCATCAATATTAGTCCCTATAGAAGGATCTAAAAATGGGCAACAAAAGGGCAAATATTTAAATCCATGGGAATTAATATTGATGAATGAAAATAAACAAGGAACTAAAAATGAACACCAAATTTATAGGAACTAAATCAAAAAATCTGAAACTTTGTAGGGATTAAAAACTTAATTAATCCTTGGATTTTTATCCTGTTCTTGATTTTTTGTTAACTTATATTATTTAATTATTGATAAAAATAATAAAAGTAAGTTAGGTAGTCAATAGAATGAGCTAAGCATCCCATAAGGTGCCTATGGGTCAAGCTGGTTAATTAAAAAAGTAAGTCAAATTTATAAAATTTAAGGTTCATAGGTGGCCGTAACCCAAAAGATCCTATTGGCTTTTCTTTATGTAGACCTTTTGGACTTGTGAGTTTTTTTGGCCATGATCCATGTGGGTCAAGGCTAAGTGAGATGGAGTAGGTCATTTTGACAGCTTGATCATTGATGACAATGTCATTGATCTCCTTCATGGCACAGTTGAAGGTGTCCTCAAAGCTGTTGTAGGGGTCAATGATGGGGGAGATAAGGAGGGGGAGGGTTGGTCAGTCAATTGAGGGAAGGGTAAGAGAGGGGGGGTGAATGGGAGAGAGTTTTTTATTTCCAAATTTACTTATTCAATCTCAACCGTCTAATTAAAAGTTGTTTTACATGATAGTTTACTTTACACTTTATACAAATAGCACATATTAACTAATGAGGGTGAGGTCCAACAAAAGAGATTAGTTTCTCACAATGTAACGAATCAAAGTTCAAACTTTTGCTGGGAGAGGAACCCACATTTAGAGTCCAACACAGTCTCAAACAAGATTGTTTTTAAAAAAATATACCTGTAAGAAAAAAAAATGCCACATATTTTGGTTGTGTACGTTAAACTCCACAAATAAAATATCATACTTGCTTTATTAGTAACTTGTTTTACATATTTCTAAAAAAAAAAAAAAAATTGCTTTACATGATTGCAATTCTAGACATTTTTAATCTAATTAATTACATAGTTGTAATTCTTGACATTTGAAATCCAATTAATGGCCACGATTTTTTTTCATTTGGATGGCAGCAAATTCTTTCATAAATTATTGAAGATTTTCCTTTACATGGAGAAATTTTAAATTTTATACATTAATATCTATATATAAATTTATTAATATAGAAAATATATGTAAAATATAACACACAGGAATAAATATTTTTTTATGAAAACAAATAGGATAATTTGCACTTAACTCATGAAGATGAACAATTTATCTAAAACCACATTAATATCTAAGTTATTAAAGTGAAATTATACTTTTTAATTTATTGGTATAATAAATTTAATATAAATATATTTCTAATAAATGGGTGGGAGAAAGAAATTTTTATTTCTAATTTTACTCTTTCAATCTCGATCATCTAATTTAAATTTAGGTTAAACTATTAAATAGGTTCCTAAATTAGTTGAGAATTTTCAAATAGGTCTCTAAACTATTTTTTTTAGTTGGGTCTTTAATCTTGTAAATTATTTTTAATTGTGTCCCTAAGGTTTTTAAAATCATTATAAATTCTCATTTTTTTTCACAGTTTCAAGCTATCAAAAATAATTTCAAGAACCTACTTTTACAAAGTTGTAATTTTTGACATTTGAAATCCAATTAATGGCCACTTTTTTTTTTTTTCATTTGAATGGCAACAAATTCTTGTATAAATTATTGAAGATTTTCTTTCATATGGACAATTTAAATTTTCTTTTATACATTGATGTCTATGTTTAAATATAAATTTATCAATAACATTGACACCTTCTAAGGTTTTTTGAAATTGTGCATATCTCCTCTACTTTTTTAACGTTTGTAAAAATCTTTTCTATAGAAGTACGCAGTATAATGCTTTTCAAACAATTAAGGAGGTTATATATAATATACAAGAGGAGTCAGTATAATGTTTTTCAAACAATTAAGAAGGTCAGTGTAAAAGTAAACAAAGGAAGGGTATCGAGAAAAATTTAACGAAACTTCAGGAGTGTCGCTGTAATTTAGTCTAAATTTATTGATATGGAAATTATATATAAGATATAACATATGAGGATAGTCATTATTTTTTTTAATGAAAGCAGGTAGGAGAAATTAGTAATTTATTCTTAATTTACGAGAGTGAACAATTTATCTAAAACCATGTTAACATTAAATTATTAAAGCAAAATTATACTTTTTTTTAACATCTAAACCATATTAATCCCAAGGAATTAGTTGAGTGAAACAAGATAGGGTCTTGCATCTAACAAGTCGTAACGCACTTGTCTCCTTAGAGTGAAATAAATGTAAGTATTTCTCTAAGTACTCTTTGAGCTTGGAGATTTTTTCCACCTTAAACTGAGACACCATTCTCTTTCCCAACATATCAACTTACCTTTTAATTCAAATGTATTTTTTTCCTACTTGCTCTCTTTTAACTTAACATATTTATTTAATGTTTTATTTTATCTAACATAAAAAGTATAAATAAAATATAACAAATGGGGACAATTTTTTTTTATATATAAAAGTATGAAGAGAAACTTACATTTAATTCACATGGTGAATAATTTACCTTAAATTACATTAATGTTTAAATTATTTAGAAGAAATTATACTATATTATAGTTTTAATACTTTTTTAATTATTGTTAGAGTAAATTACACAGACATCTCCTAAGATTTCATCAAATTTCTTTCGATACTCTTTTTTTTACTCTTATACTAGCCCTCTTAATTGTTTGAAAAACATTACACTAACACTCCTTATACATTATATTAACTCTCTTTAAATGTTTCAAAAGCATTAAGCTGTGTACCCTTAGAAGAGAGGTTGATGTAAACATTAAAAAAGTAGAAGGGTTGCGTGCAATATCAAAAAAACCTCAGGAATTGTTAATATAATTAACTTTGTTGTTATAATAATTAATATAAATTTATTTATTTTTCTTGCTTACTATCTTTTGACTTATCTCTCTAAGTTATATATTCTTATTTATAACATAAGAGTTTGTTACTCTGTTATTTATTGAGATTTTTTTTTTACAAATTTTAGATTAAATGACTTTTGTTATTATTATTATTATTATTAATAAAATTTCAAATGAAAGAATAAAATTTGATTTTTTTTTCAAAAGATTTATTTAATTATATCGTGATTTTTTAAAAAATAATTTAGTTAGAATGCACTGACTGTTATCTAATTATAAATTATGATTGTTAAGTTAATAATAACTACTTTAAAAATCATATTTAATTTTTTTATTAGTTCACAATCTAAAAGTCTTTATACTTTTTTAAATAAACATTCACACGTCGTTCTTTAAAAAATAAAATAAAATTTTAATATAATTTCATCTCACTTTTAAATTTAAATAAATTTTAAAACAATAAATTAAAATTTTTTAAAATTATAAAAAAGACTAACTTTTTTATGAATAAAAAGCAAACTAATTTAGACAATTATAAAAACTTATCTCATATTTTCTAGAGTTTAATAGGTATATACATTAATGTAAAAAAATTTAACTTTCACACAATTAACTAATTAAAATCATCTTTAATATAATTTTTAATATGATTATAAGAAAATAGTTTATGCATCGAGAGTATACAATTTTACTATCATCTAATAAAAAATTGCCATCTATAATAACCATAATAAAGGGGATACATTCTTTTGGTTTCAACTCTTTATTAGACTACTATACTTTTTAATTATTTTTAATATTGAAATTATCTACTACTTTATCCTTTAATTACTTTTTAAATTATCCACCACATCTTCTCTCTTTTATTTTTTTTATTTTTAAAACAAAAAAAGGAGTGTCTCTCTTTTTCCCTGGTGTATATTAAAAATCACATCTAATCTCTCAATGGTTGATAAATTACCGTGAATAAAAATTAAAGGGTTAATTAAGTTTTTGGTCTTTCAACTATTGTAGAATTTGATTTTTAGTCCATATAAATTTTTCTGCACATTTTTAGTCTCTTGTTTATTTTTATTGCTTATTTTTAGTCTCTTTTAGAGACTAGTTTTTGACCTTTTGTTGTTTATTTTTAATCTTTCTTAAGGACTGTTCTAGACTCTTTTTGGGCCTAGCCACGTGGTTCAAGGCTCATGATAATTAACTTACCACCTTACTTCTATATAAAGTATTACATGTCTCCAGGTAAAGGACTAAGTATTATTATTCACCTTTTACAAACACTGACTTAAGCATCGGAAAAATCGAATTCTGAAATAATTGAGGGACGAAAAACTAAATTAATCCAAAATTAAACTATGCAATGAAGAAAATTTTCATCGGTTTGTGATTGGACATCCGATATCGTAATAAATGTAGTATATATATATCCACGTTGGTCACTCGTATTTGAGTTTCAGGTGGTGCTGCAACGCAACACTGACATTTCGGTGCTTTTTGTGTGTTTGATTGATTGTGTGTGTGACAGAGACCAGAGAGAGAGTGCAGAAGATGTGGCCATTCAGCAGGAAAGGACCTTCTGGCTTTTCATCATCTTCCACTGCAGAGCAAGTTACTCAAGGCCTTGATGGGACAGGTCTCACTGCCATTGTCACAGGTCCATCACTTCTTTCCTATGTTTTCTTCTTTTTCTTATATAATTCTCAGATGGGTATCTTTCCATTCAACAAAATTCAAATTTTTATTTTTCTGATAACTTTTTCTTCTGATCTTGCTGATGCTGTTCTGTTCTAAAAGTTGGGTAAAAGAAATCGTCGTTTAATCGTATGTTTTGATGCAATTTTTCTTCTATCCAGTTCGGTGATGGACTGAATAAATTGAAAAATGTTTCGTTTCTAGTTCAATTGGCTTCTGTTGTAAAAGCAGCCAGGTTATACGGTAGTTTTTTTTCACCTATATATTTGTTCATCTTGTTAATGAGTTTTTGAGCATGCCCTATTGTTGAATACACGTTTTGTTTGCTATATGTTGCATAGAACCAAGGTTTTAAATTGGGGTCACAGTTGTAGTTTCGTTGCGATCCTTGATATTGTGGGAAATTGTGGTCAATGTGGTCATAAGTGCGGTCACGTTGAAACCTTGACGTTGCAGCCAAAATCATGGTCGTGGACCGTTTTTTAAAACCTTGTATATAACTATTAGGAAGTAGTACCTTGTAGCTTTGCATCAAATATTGACTTGTGGAGTTATTTACAAGCTTTTTCAATGAAGATCCAAAACCAACATTGAACTAATGCCTTTTGTAGTTGACTATATATAATTTAGCCCAAGAAGATTGCATCCCTAGAACTCGGTTAATGCAACAACGAAAACCAGTGTCTTTGTTTGGTCATAACTTGTGCATCTCTGCATATGCATGCTTCATTGGATTCTTGCAACTAGCATGATAAATAATTCTTGGAATGTTCCATTGTTTAAATGTGGTATGTGGACATTATGATAACAGGAGCATCCAGTGGTATTGGCACTGAAACTACGCGTGTTCTTGCTTTGCATGGTGTCCATGTGATTATGGGTGTGAGAAATATGATTGCTGCTAAAGGTGTCAAAGAAACAATACTTAAGGAGATTCCCTCCGCGAAAGTTGATGCCATGGAGTTAGATCTCAGTTCAATGGAGTCTGTCAAGAAATTTGCATCAGAGTTTAAGTCCTCTGGTCTTCCATTGAACATCTTGATGTAAGAAAAGGAGATGACGTGGATCACATTATCAATTTTATTTTCTTTATTTATTTTATCACTTCTTTTTAGTAAAGTTGTTAGTTACTAGTTCTCTCTTACATGTGTGCCTATATTCCAATTGAGCTCTCTTGATCCTGATCATTCAAGGAAACACACGGGTAATATTGTTTTCTGGTTTGTTTGTAATTATAAGAAACAATGCTGGAATTATGGCATGCCCTTTCAAGCTCTCCAAAGACAAAATTGAACTACAGTTTGCAACAAATCATTTAGGTATGTTGAAAATGTTATTGTTTAATTCAAGGTCCAACTAACTGTGTTCTTCCGTTTGAAAATTCATTTGATGACTGATGGTGACATTGCTTCAAATTTACTGATATTTTATTCATTAACGTGAATTTTCTGAGCTTTCCAGTTTAAACGGGGAAAGGGGAGGGGGGAGGGGACATTTTGGCGCTTGCAAAAATTCCTAGGGGCTATGTGATTCGTATCTTCTTGATTCAGATAATTAAGAACTTGGATAAAAGGTGTAGCTATATATAGTCATAGACATATGAATCTTTTCTCTTTCTTTATTGGGGAAGTGGTTATAAATGGTTGAAACATGAAATATGTGTATTACTGCCCTTACGATTGTCTCAACCTATATAATTCGGGGATATTTTATATTAAACATCAAGTAACTATTTTGTTGTTTCTTTAAATGCATAGCCTGAGAAGATGTGATAGTGATCTTAATCCTGATGCTTTTATTTAATATAATTTTGCAGGTCATTTTCTGTTGACAAATCTTTTGTTGGACACTATGAAGAAAACTTCGCGTGAAACTAAAAAAGAAGGAAGAATTGTTAATGTCTCCTCTGAGGCTCACCGATTTGCATATTCTGAAGGAATTCGTTTTGACAAAATTAATGATGAATCAAGGTAATATGTAACCTAAATTCAAATTACAACAAGATATGCTGGCAGGGGTTTTTTTGTTTCTCTTTTTATTCTTTAATGGAAGAGGAATTTATTGAGAGAGGAAAGGAAGAATTGTGCTGGAGACTTCAATTTTATTGTCACAGGCAATCAGCTCTAATATTTGTTTTATTATAAAAATTATTATTCAATATTAAGTTTGTGATTATGCTATGTATATTTGGTACTCAGATTTTCTGAGTATTGGAGAATATGCCAGATCTGATACAGGAAACCTGCTGATGGGATTTAATGCTCATGGATATCATTGTAGACCTATACCTATGCACATCTTAGATGCATTTAGTAGAATTAAGAATGGAGACATGATTCTAGTAGTACTTGTTGAAAGGAGAAGTGTTATGTATATTTGATTTTGCTTCCTTGTTTACAGCTAAAACAAGTGACTCACCTTAGTTTTCTTGAAAAATTAAGCATGAAAACATGATTTCTGTCCCTGTAGTATTTGTTGACTGGAGAAGTGTTCTGTATATTTAATTATTTTTGCTTCCTTGTGTTCAGTTACAACAACTGGCGTGCATATGGGCAGTCCAAGCTTGCCAACATTTTACATGCAAATGAACTTACAAGACGTTTCAAGGTGTGCTGGCTTCTCCTCAGTGGTGTAATGTACATATTATCTGGTGGAATAGTTGATAGTACTTTTTTTTTTTACACCATAGTGCAACATAGCTGGCCATTGAAGGACATAATAAGTTAGCATTAATATCCCTGATTTATGTTAACTTTTGGCCAATTAATGAGAAATGGATGTCCTTGTTTATGTGTTCATTCATTGTCTCTTTGGCTTTTGTCAGTTGATTAAGAAACTGATATTTCTGATTGAACATAATCAGATTGTGGCATGGCATGACCTTTGTTAAGCGTAATTAATTCCTATTTCAGCCTTGGTTCTATTGTAGTTTTTTAGTTATATTTTGCTTTCTTACTTGTTAGGTTGCAATACACTAGCAGATTCAGACTTGTGCCAAATTTGTTTCTTCTTTCTCATTCACTATGTTCATTGTGCTCTAAGGAATTAAACTATTTTATCACAAGCTATCAAGTTATTTAGGATTTCATTTAGAATTACTTCATTTTTAACAGTATTTTTCTTCTTCACACTACACTCTTTCTAATCCCTTTATCTTGCTCGTTGTGTATAAAAAGTTGCTCATTGTTGTAATTATCTATTAATTAAAGCTGACCATATCTTTGGAGAAGATGATTGCTGACTTTTTTTAGAAAAAGTAGGTGATTATTGATGACCAATATTTGTTAGTCATGAATTTCAATGGAATTTTTAGCCCCTCAATTCAGGTTTGTGAAAAGGCTCAAACTTTGAATCCCTTCTTCTGGCAACCACAATCATATAATCATCATATTACTTTCTTTCTCATTCTGCCTTTTAGTGGCCTTCTTTTTCTTTGTTTAGTAAGTAAAGATGGCGCTTTGTTTTGTGAGTAAAGATGGCACTTTGTTTTTGCCACATTTGCTGTCTTTTATGTATGTAATATTGCATGTTGCATCTTGATCAGGAAGATGGGTTGGATATTACTGCAAATTCTCTTCATCCAGGAACAATTGCCACCAATCTTTTCCGTCATACGAGTGCAATAAATGGTAACTACCACAATGTACTATTCATGTTCTGACTAGGAATTGTATAGGTCATGGGATTTGGTATACTGAATGATGTATTCTGTATTATCTTCCTTATTTTTTTCATTTTAATTGTCTTTTAAAATGCAATAAGCTCGCATTCATCTACATTGCTTTTTGGTGTTATATCCTAAACTTGGTACAAGAATATTGTTCAAAAACCAACACATATTAAGAATAGGTTGGTGATGAAACACCAGGAGTGAGAATTGGTGTAAGATTTTTACTCGAATGAAAGAGAGCCTAAGCTCTTACTAAGGATACCAAAGCATCAGCTCCTCAGGCAAGGACTTTCTCTGTCTAAAAGTAACCCAAATAACCAACCTACCTCTCACACTATGTTAGGACCCAATGGCAAGGTATGGGACTTGAGTCCCACATTGGAAGTATGGGATTTTGGTGAGGGGTTTCTAAGGCCTTGGGCACTTCAATTACAATGGCTAATTTTTGTGTTGTGGTTCTTCCAAGGTTCTTCCCAATTGGTATCAGGCATTGGGGCTGTGGAGCATGATGGGATGTTAGGATCCAATTGTAAAGTATGGAGCTTGAGTTTCACATTGGAAGTATGAGGTTCTGATGTGGGTTTAATAAGGCCTTGAGCTTTGCAACTACAATGGCTGGTCTTTATGGTGCAATTCTTCCATTGTTCTCATCACTCTACCACTCCCCTTACCCCTATAACCACTCTGCTAGGCCTAATTAACTAGCCAACTCAGCAGCATAACTGAGTCTTTCCCCCTATAGCTCTTTTCTGCTTACAAGTATAGACATTCCAGATTATGGGTTTTTTGGGACTCAAGTCACAACTGGTCCATGTCTTGTTCAATCTTGCTGCTTACATCAAGTCCATGATCAAGTGCTCTATCAGTTAGCCCTTCTGATTATTGAATACAGTCATGCTGAAGAACATCTTGAGCATTCTTGTGAAGCACTTCTCATGATCACTTGGAAAAGGCCTTTTAGTTTTACAACACTTAGTTGCTATATCAATTCATGTCTATGAAATTTGTTCATTTTTTTAATGCAGATAATGACAGTAGCTGAGTTTTATGTGTATATTTCTGTTTGATTTGTGCAGGTCTAATTAATGTGATTGGGAGACTTGTGCTTAAAAATGTCCAGCAGGTAAGTTGAATCAGTATGACCTATGATTATAAATGTCAGGGACATTATGTTGTTATTTAGGGCATTATTCTAGAACCCATCTTTTTTCATGATTATTGATACTCATTTGAGTTGTCAAACATGTATTTGTTGTTAATTATATTTAATACACTTAAAAACATTTATTATGATATTAACCAGTAAATAATTGACACCTCACCTAGGTACGGTGTCCATAAGGATACAATGTACTCTCTTTAACCTAGAAGAGGATTCAAACATTCCTCATGTTTAATATGGGATTCTTCTGATCTCGCTTGTTCACCTTGTCCAACCTTAATGCAGGGAGCAGCAACAACATGCTATGTAGCATTGCACCCACAAGTGAAGGGAATTAGTGGTAGGTATTTTTCAGACAGTAATTTGGCCAAAACAACCCCACAGGGGACTGATGCTGATTTGGCCAAGAAACTATGGGATTTCAGCATGGATTTGACCAAGTAAAAAACCCAAGTGTTCCTTGTCAATGGAGATAGCATGCATAGTTATTAATGAAAAACATCAATAATATGACTTCCTGTAATGTATTTATAACGAGATTATGATTCCTATATCGCATAGACATGAATTTCAGGCTTACAATCTATAATTTAATGGTCCTACTCCAACATTTTCTACTTTATATATTGAAGACATGCGCAAACATGGAGTTTCAGTCTCATTTTGTTAAGAATGAATTTGTATAAGAATATCACTCTCTATACTTCACTATTATTTGTGTGATTTTGTATAGTTGTCAAACAGTAGGTTAGTTAGAGGGCAGTTACAACTGTCCTAGTTTTGGTGTGCCCAGCTTCTGAAACTATATGTAGCCCTTTAACAAAACTGGGATGACATGTACAATTTACATTGATGACGAGCTTCATTTTCCTTCTTAAAATTCTCTGAAACTTAATATGGTATCACGAGCCCACTGAGCCAGAAGTCAGTGGTCAAGGTCTTTCCATTTACACCTCTAGTTCCACATGTTTCTCCTCCAATTTTACTCCTAAAGTTTCCTTAGTCCTTCACAATTTATTACATTTTCCTAATATCACCAAAAAATATTATTGGTGTTGGTGAATTAGCTAAGGATAATGTCGTCTACTTTGAATGCCATGCTAACCGTTGCCTCATAAAATCTCATGTCTCTCATGAGGTCTGGCTTCATAGCAAGTTGGCCCTCATGGCTTTTACAAGTTCTCTAACTTGCAGTTTCAACTTGCTAATAGCTATTGTTTCTCTTCCACAATTTCTATTTTTCCTTCTACATGTATAAATGTATCTTTAACCTATATAAATGTAGCTTCTAACTAGAAAATGTAACCCCTAGTTCACTCTTTACTTGGTATCTTCATCTTGGGCACCCAAACTTTAATGCCCTTAAGTGTGTGCTCCAACACTGCAATATACCAGTTTCTAATAAAGTTGTTACACATTTTTGCTCAGCTAAGCTTGTTGTATGGGGAAAATATACAAAATTCCTTCCTATGCTTCTCTCACCATTTACTTTATTGAGTTAGTTTACTATGATTTGTGGGGGTCATCACTTGTGCCATCCTCTAAAAACCTTATGTATTACATCTCCTTCGTTGTTGCGTATACTAGGTTCCCTTGAATTTGTTTACTTGAATCCAAATTTGAAGTTCTCATTAAATTCAAACAATTCAAATCAATGATTGAGCTTTAATTTAACACTAAAATCGAGGCTCTCCAAATTGATTGGGAAGGCAAATTTGGACCTTTCACCAATTATCTCAGTGAACTAGGTGTTATTTATAAGATCATTTATCCTCGTACACACCACCAAAACAGTGCAGTGAAGCGAAAACATTGCCATATAGTTTATCTCAGTCTTACACAACTCAGTTAAGCATCTATGCCCCTAAAATTCTGGGATCATACATTCCTAATTTCTGTGTACCTCATTAACGAGCTCCGTCCAACTTGTTTAAACTTTGTTGTCTCCTACACTCTTTTCTCCAATCTTCCCCCTGACTACTAATTCCTCAAAGTCTTTGGTTGTGCTTGTTTTTCACCTCTTAGACCTTAACAAAAAAAAAAGAGCTGAATTTTAGGTCTAAAGAATGCCTCTTTCTTCTGCCTTGTATAAAGGTTACAAGTTTCTCTCTTCTGATAGCAGGTTTTATATATCTAAAGATGCAATTTTCAATGAATTTAGATTCCCTTATCTAGATATATTCCCCACCAAACCATCTAAGTCAGTTTCATCTCCTTCCCCACTACCCTTTGCCCTTGTTCCTTTAACCTCTTCCTTTCATCCCTCTAACTTATCTCAGCCCTGCAATACTTCCTCCTCATCTATCACCCAGTCCAGTTTTGCCCCTATAACTATGGCTTATCTTTCCCATACTTCACTACCTTTTAATTCTTCCCAACCGTCTAAGGTTGGTATCTGTAAACCAAAAGTCCAGCCTACTCTTCTTCTAGCTCTTGTGGAACCCAAGAGTGTATCCCAGGCCTTAAAAGATTCTAATTGGTTTTCTGCTATACAGGATGAGTAGCCATTAGAGCTTGATACCACTGCCTCCCTACAAAGTACCCATTAGTTGAAAATGAGTCTTTAGAGTGGAGGAGAATGTGGATGGCTCTTTAAACAAATAAAAGGTCAGACTAATGGCTAAAGGTTTCAACAACGGGAATCTGATTTTAATGAGACTTTCTCTCCAATCATGAAACATGTCACCATTCACATTATCCTCACCTTTACTCTTGCAAACAGGTGGAAGTTATATCTGGATGTCAATAATGCCTTCCTCAGTTGGCTTCTTACGGAGGAAGTTTACGTGATCCAATCCCTCGGTCTTGAATCATCTAACAAAAATCTTGTTTACGGGTTGCACGAGTCAATTTACAACCTAAAAAAGGCTCCACGGGCCTGGTTTGAAAGGCTCAAATCAACTTTACTACACTTTGGATTCCGTGATAGTAAATGTGCTCTCTCCCTACTCATTTTTATTCAAAACTCAGTCACTATCTATCTCTTGGTTTACATGAATGATCTCATCATCATAGGCAACTCAAATCTCTAGGTACAACAATTCATCTCTCAACTGGACTCTATTTTCACACTCAAACAATCGGGTTCCCTTGATTATTTCTTGGGGATTGAGGTCAAACATCAAGACAATGGCTCTCTCATCTTAACACGTACCAAGTACATAATAGATGTCCTCTCTCACACTAACATGACTGAAGCTAAATCCATTTCCTCTCCCGCGAAATCTGGTCGCAAGTTGTCACAAAATGGAGCTGACTTGGTTCAAAATCCTTCTCTGTACAGGTTTATGGCTAGTGCTCTCCAATATGCAAGAATTACAATACCTGAACTCAACAATGCAATTAATAAGGTCTGCCAATACATGTCCTCACCACCACAATCTCACTAAACAGTGGTAAAAAGAATGCTCCACTGTCTCAAAGACACCCTTCATACTGGCCCTCACTTGTTTCCAGCCACTCCAATCATCCCCTTCAGATTCAAGCCTTTTGTGATGCTGATTGAGCCATTGATCCAAACGATAGGAGGTCCACATCAGGTGCTGCAGTGTCTTTAGGTCTTTGTCTCATCTCTTAGTGGTCTAGGAAGCAAACAACAATGGCCCGCATAAGCTGATAAGCACCAAGACTGAATATCGCAACCTAGCCACTGTCACCACTGATCTCCTGTGGACTCAAACTCTATTCAAAGAACTTTCAGTCTATTCCCTTAAACCAACTTCATGCCGGCACCAAGACTTGATCTCTTTTCATTCAAGAAAAGTTTTCAGCAAACAACTTCGAGTTCTACATAATCCAAGTTCATATCAACGGACAAATCTAATGATATAAGCTCTCTCCCACCAGGTTCCTCTTCTTACGGTCCAAGCTCAATATGTATGATCTCCCAGAAGTCTTTCACCCTCTTGAGCTTGCAAGAGGTGTAAGAGAATACCATTTTCTATTCTTTATAGATATGTTTCAACTGGATGACAATCAGGTAAGGTAATGTACTTCTCTAGGACTCTGACTTTCTATTATCGAACAGTTGGTTAGTTAGACAACAGTTACAATTGCCCTTGTTTTGTTTTTCCTGACTTCTGAAACTATGTATAGCCTTGTAACAGAACTGGGATGGCATGTACAATTTACACTGATTAATAAACTTTATTTTCCTTCTTCAAATTCTCTGAATCCTAATAGAATTTATTTGACGCTCGATCTTAGTCCATTTAATATGATCAAGAATAAAATCACTGATTTATACTTTTTTGGGCCAACAAAAATGAAAATTCCTCAACTAGTGTATTTAATTGAAATTGAACTAGAGAGAAGATCTGTCCAGCTTAATTGGAATTATAATTTCGAGGTACTGAATAATATGATTTAAATTATTTTATAGTTGTCTTTATTTTCTTAAGTATAGCAAAATTTATTATTACTAACTATAACTTAAAGAAATATAATAAATATCATAAAGCTAATAAATTGAGTCAAGCTAATCGAGTTTAAACACTGTTCATACCATATTTGAATTTGATGATTCCAATTTGACTGACATTCTTAAAATGCAACTAAGTTATAGGTAATTGAGAGGATGATAGGTACAATGAACAAACTTTTAGAGGGTGTTTATGACAGCTGAAATTTTAAGATTTCAGCTGTTTTTTCAAAAAAAAAAAAAAAAAAAAAAACTTTTAGCCAAATTTCAACATGTTTGAGACTTCAGCTGAAATTTTCTATTTTTTTTGAAAATTAAGCTGTTTTTTATAATTTGTAGTATAGTAGCTTATGATTTTTTTTTCCTACAGTTTTTTTTCTCTTCAAACACATTATTTCCAAATTACCCCCAAGTTTTCCAATAACTTTTTTTCTTTTCAATTTCATACATACATTTTTTGTAATGTAAAAGTTGATTATTTTGTTGTATTCAAACAAAATTAATTATTTCTGAATTATTTTTCAACAAATTTACCCAAACAAAAATTGATTCTGATTATAATCGATTATAACAATAATCGATTATACATAAAATCAATTATTGAAATAATCTAATTTTTGCAGCTGTCCCAAACACAACCTAAGGGTATCATTATTATGTTGTTTTTCAAAATTTTTATATTAATCCCTAACTTCAAAAATATTATTCATTTTAGTCTTTTTGTAGTACAAAATAAAAGTAAAAAGTAATATGAAAAAAAAGTAAAATGAATGATATTATTTGAGACTAAATGAGGAATTTATAAAATTAAGAATTAAATTTATAATTTTAAAAACTAAAATGAGAATGTACTCAAGGTACAATTGCCTCCAACAATACAAAAAGAAAAACGTTAAAATACATTTTTTTAGGTCTTTTTATATGTTCACACTAGAGGACATCACTCACTGAGGAGTCCTAAGGCTCGAGGGTAACTTAAAAAAACCCCAACAAGCTCTTACTCAAATGTAAACCTTGATGTAGTAAGGAGGGCACTACACCTATTTATATAGTGGTGCTCTCTAATGATTAGGGTGTTAGATGACAGTGTGGTATTCCACTCCCTAACACCACACCGCTAATATGAGCATTTGTGGTGCTAACATGTTAGAAATTGGTGTGCCCTCTACAGTGGCCACCTATCTTTGACATGTCAAAAGGTGATACAACCTTTCTCGCAACATGAATCAATCTAAATAGATCGAACAAGTTTGCTAGCAAAACTGGTTGGTTAAATACCCCTTAATCAGCCTAAATAGAGGCGAGTGCTTGTGAGAGCCGACCATCAAAGGTCAGACAATTAATAGCCCCTCAAGCGCTAAGCCAAGAGGTGTGAGCGTTTACGAAAATCTACTATCAGAGGCCAGACGGTTAACAATATATAATATTTATTTTTCATTTGGTCTTTAACTTTAAAAAAATAATTCAATCCTTAGACATAGAATGATTTTCAATTTGATTTCTGCTGTCACTATTATAACACTAACATACGCGATAATCATTTTCACTTTAATCCCTGTTCTTTACGTTAACTTCCTGCTGATCACAAATTATTATAACAGCATCGGACAGCAGGGACGAAGTTGAAAAATTGTGTGTAACTGAAAAGTCTTTTCCTATAGGAACCAAATTAAAAACTATATTTCATTTTGAAAAATTAACCAAGTATAACCGGAATCTCTTGGTAGAAATGTCAACTTGATAGTCGATGTCAGTGAAAGATTGTACGTGTAAGTGTAACTGAAAAGTCTTTTCCTATAGGAACCAAATAAAAAACTATATTTCATTTTGAAAAACTAACCAAGTATAACCGGAATCTCTTGGTAGAAATGTCAACCTGATAGTCGATGTCAGTGAAAGATTGTAAGTGTAAGTGTAACTGAAAAGTCTTTTCCTATAGGAACCAAATTAAAAACTGTAATTCATGTAAAAAATTAGCCAAGTATAACCGGAATCTCTTGCTAGAAATGCCAACTTGATAATCGATGTCAGTCAGCATAATTTTCCCCATACTCCTGCCGCCTTCAAAATCTCTTCTCTAACCTCATTTTTAGGATGTTGAACCCATCCACATATAAGGCTTTGCCGAAACTCCACGATTTCTTTCTGTAAAATCTTTTAAAGTTAAGTCGCACTTCGACAGGGTAGCTTAGTAAAAGACAAATTAATACTCACGTATTGATAATCAGGCATGGTTTTGTCTTGCCATTTTATTGATCCATCCCAAGTTTCCATGTATTTCAGCACATAGATGCCACAATCATGACTTTATCAAACATATAAAGCATCAATGAGAAACAATATATTGTTATCACCAATAATGCATTGAGTTTTCAACATAAATGAACATTAGAGCTACACACACTACTCACATGTTTTGCTGCTTAGGAACATCAGCGTAAACAAGTGTTATTGATGCATTATCTTTGGTCAAACCAGGATTCATTAATACCAGCAGCTCCTCAAAACGACGTTTCTTTGCATTAAAAAACCGTTGATTGGTTGAATCAGACAGAAAAGTTAGGAATAAAACTTTGACAAAAATAATGTAAATATTTCCTAAGGAAAAAGAAATGTTCAACACTACCGTTGCATCATCCAAGTTCTTCTTGCTGGTTGAGAGACTATCATGCATCGAATCCAACACATACAGGGTTTTGTCCTTAGGCTCAAATACGTAACAAGACCAATGCTCCTCAAACAAAGTTGGTGCAAAAATCTAAAAGAAGGACAAAGGAAACAAATTATTATACCTGAAAGACATTGTATACCACCAAATCCAGAGGTTATTTACAAACCAATTCAATTTTAATACACAAGGCATCTAAGGTGACACCATACTTACCAATTTGCACTGATTAATATCATAACCCAGTTTAGTCGGCAAGATGAATTGAGATACATCCTCAATACACCAAGGGTTGTAGCCATATTCATTAGATAGATTTGAGGCGCATATTACCTTATCCTACACAGAAACATCACTGACTGACTTGAGAATGTTATGCTGACTAAACATTATATAGAAAAACAATAGCATTACCATAAATGTTGATAGCATGGGTCCTTCAACAGCTCTTTTGTGATAGGAACTGAGAGTTAGGGGCAGTTATGACAATTAGGTGTAGAAAAGAACCGCTTTAGAAATCAGATCTGTATTAAAAACTCTAAGATGACAGTTATGTGTAAAAAATAACTACTGGTAGTTATTTATTTATTAAAAACTACAGGATGGCAGTTATGTGCAGAAAATAACTGCCGGTAGTTATGTATTAGAAGTAAATATCTTATTGTAAGTTGTGTAATTAGGTAACATAAAGTTATTTGTAATTTGTGGACAAAGAATACTCTCAGTAGGAGACTTTTCTCTCTGGGACAGCAAGTGTATTGCTGTATTGTATGTGATAGATGACTTTTGTCTCTGGGACAGCAAGTGTATTGTTGTATAGTATGTGATTTCAGTGTTCAATATTATATTTTATTAATTTTATCAATTGGTGTTCTATCATTTTGTTTATAAACATTACTATAGTTAACTGCTAACCATAAATTGTGGGATAAGTATATGACGAGTGACAGCCCCGTTTGTTGCCTTCTCCTCTTCCATCATTATCTTTCCAGCAGTTAAAATCACCTGAAAACATATATACTTTTTCAGAGTTATATGACAAATAACTAGTACCTTAAATTAAGCCTTCTGCATTTTTAATACCGACCATATTACTAACCCATCCTTTTGGTCTCATTGTGTAGCTATCCTTGCGGTTTAAGTAAACGCCAAACATGCTAACCAAGACACTGGGATTTGAATATGTGATCCTCAACATCAGTAAGCCAACAAATACAACATCAAAATACTAAGGTACCTTAGCTTTGTACCTCGATTCCTCATGTGCCTTTGGTCTACGAGTACAAAAGTAATATAGTTTGTTCAGCATAGACAGGGACTTTTTGTCCACAGTCTTCTTTACTTGTTGACTGCTGGAAGGATCCAATGGCACAGGTAGCCTAGTCTCGGAGGCCCTGATAGCTAATTGAATAATACATGATCAAGTAACTAGGATTGGGCTAGAGCCTAGAACTGAGGGGTTTGAGTAGTTTGCAACATCTGTTAGGATCAAAGCTCAGTGCCCCTGGATGGAACTACATCGAAGGGTGGGGGTGCAACCACACACGCAAACATTTTTTTCATTGCATACTATGCATAATTTTTCAAATAAATCCCCTCAAAGAGATGAAATGAAATCTGTCTCCTCTATGAAAGTCTTATACTCTATGTGAGCAAGCATGTCCAAAGTTTCCTAGTTCTGCCCCCATCATGCCATCATTGTACCCAAAAAAATTGATCACATGACTCTCTCATTTATGTCAAAGAATCAAGGCACACTAACAACATATCACAAATTTCTAGTTTTACAGTAGAGTAGCTGTAAAAGATCACAAACTAGAAGAAATCAACACTAGAGAATTTATTACTCAATAAGGATTTCGAAATATGTAAGTTAAAGGAAGGAGTTTTGTGACAATTACCACTGCTTGAGGGTTCGATTGCCTCACTTGTCGTGGCTTCCAGGATGCTACCAGCTGTTGATACAGGGAAGTACAAATGGTCACGTTAATGTATTAGGGCAGAGTCAAGCTTAACTAACATCAGTTCTGAACTTATAACAGCACACACTCATAATGTAAAGGAAATATGCAAGTAACACAGGTATAGGTACTGGTACAGGGGTAACAATAAAATTTCTAAAACTACGGGAGGATATACTGTGTAAAAATATAAAAACATAAACAATAAAGTATCAAAATAAAATACTAATACAATTTTCATAATTTTCTAACTCAATTAACAAATGCATGGACAATAATTGTGCTTGAGTAATAAGTGAATAGTGAGTATGTAATCATGTGTACCAAATACGTATCTGATACATGTACAAGTACAACTAGCTCATGCTTCAAGACTCGAGTAAGTAACCGAAGCTACTACTGTTGAGTCTAAAGCAAGTGGATGTGTACCTCTAGCACTGCTAGATGGATTCTTCCTCTTACGTCTCATTCTTAACTTTCACTGTTTGGCAAAACAGAACAAATTACAAATCCCAAAATTGAGACAAACATGGAAGACAAAATTAAAATAATCTATAATTCTAATGGAAAATAATGATAACAATGAATGTTGAAAATGGAACCATAAATATTATGGTTAACTGAAGCACCGAATGAATCCAAAAACCACAGAAACAGAGTTGAGTATGGAGAAGTGCAAACCCTAAGACGAAGACGATGGACGGGAGAAAGGAAAACAAAACGTAAACGACGACATCCAAAGGAAATTCAAAATTGTTTCCGTTACACCACACCCAACTGCCCCCTTTCTTTTTATAGAAGGGTAATTATAAACCCAGACTACTCTTCCAACTTATCTCTATTCTATTTTTCATCATTTTTGTTTTTTTACATTTACTTTCACATCACATCTCCCATTTTTTCTGTGCTTTCTCTTATTTTCTCTTTTATTTCATCCCAACCTATTTCATAGTAGGGTGGACCTTAATCATTTTCCTTTATAGAATTATAATGGGACATGCTATTCCCATCCCAATTTTTATTATTTTCACCCGTTAGTATTTTTTTATTTTAAAAATATTCCTTAACGAAAACGTATTTTCGTTATGATTTTATACAACAAAAACGTGTTTTCGTTATGATAGAAGGGAGTGTACCCATCTATACATATGTATTTGGGATTAATATATAACGAAAACACGTTTTCGTTATGAATAGATCCATTTTGTTATGTATTTTTAAATTAATTATTTATATTTATTAAATTTATATTTTTTAGGAACAACTTTTAATAGTTCACTGACGCATAAGCATATTGATGTGACCTGGACCCTTGATTTATTTTGTGTAATCTAGACCCCTTTTTTTTTTCTAACACATAAGACATTACTTTTAATGATTTCTTGACGCATGAATAGGACATGCATTTGAATCGATGTAATCCAAAGCCTCGATGCAGTAGGTGCAATATAGACCATTTCTTTTCTCTAATGCATAAGACATTGCTTTGAATGATTTTCTAATGCATGAACAGGACATGCACTTTAATAGGTGTGATCTACATCCTTGATTTAGTCGGTGCAATCTCGACCTTTTTTTTTCATACGCAGGACAAAACCTTTAATGATTCTCTGATGCATGAACACTATTTGCACTAATATAAAAGAGACGTGTGATTTGAAACACTTACCATTGTCTTTCTTGATAACCATCTTCATTTCATAGTATTTCTTCTCCTTTGAAGATGGACAGATTCCTTGTTATGATGTACTACGATAGCTAGATGACAACAACACCTGAAGGGGTCTTGTTTTAATGTCCTCATGCTCCTGCTCTAAGAACATGACGGTTGCTGTTTTGAAGAAAAAAATTCAATATGCAATTGAAAGTAGCAAAAAAAATACTTGATATTCATTATCGTCAACCTATATCTTTAGGGGATGGCCATGTTCATTACGGGTCTATAAGCATTAAACACAACAAGGATGTGGCAAGGATGTTGTCCATCTTTGGCCAATTTCATAGGCTTGCCCTGATTAAGTTGTATGCTACGTTAGGCAGATCTCCTAAAGAGATCCTTGCCAGTCTGCGTCAACCACGAACTGCTGAAGAGGTCATCACATGCTTGTGTGAACCTAAGGCATCAACTAGCTCCAACAACCAAGTAACTGTTAGTTTGAGTAAACCATGATGATGCACCTTGTTTACTGTTATTTGTATTTGTATTGAATCTATGCAGAAGTACTTTTATTTTGTCGAATAATATTATTTACGTTGTGTTTGTTTGTTTTATTTGTATCGCATGCTATAATTGTAACAACGTAATAATAATACCAACAACACAATAAGTGTAATATATATAAAATCATGAACGTCTACAAAATCTAAAAAATATATTCAATAAGATTTGTACATACAATATTAAATACTAAAAAAAATATCAAATAATAATAAACAAAAATAAGAAGTCAATGCTCGGAAGGGGTCATCCTCTTCCATCCCCTCCTTTGATAGGTGCACCTGAATGCCATACCTGACTGCACAATGGCCAATGCCTCTCGGAGCATCTTATCACCATAGTGTCGTGCCTTCAGGTACCATCCTTAGCCGCAGCATGTGCTTCATAATGCCAACAATTGTTTCCCACTATGCGTACAAAACAAGAAATGCAAACCTTTTACTAAAAAATGTGTCATTGTCATTGAAAAAACATAATATAAAAGTATGGATACTTACCTTGCATGAATGGGAGTCACTAGATGAAGACTCTTTCACGGGCTACATAGGATGCTACAACATAAGAAATAGTGGTGGGCCTCGTGGAGGATCTCCCCCAACCGGAGGAATCAAAAAAGGGTGACAAACATGATGGAACCACTACAAGTAGCCATCAGTAGATGTCCACAGAGCCTCGTGCAGCACAGCAATTCCTTTGTCGGCACATCAGTAGATGTCTACCACGTACGCCTACTAGCCCTCCAAGTCACTAAACTAGTTAGTCAATGATGGGAACTAAATAGGTGGGGGCGAGGGATCTTTTGGATGTACCCAAATTGCTTGAACACCCTCTTCAATAGATAGGCGTGCATATAGGGACCACACCTGATGAAGCCGGAGTAGAATGATATCACCTCCAACGGCCAAACAACCTGGTGTCCGTCATACGACACCAATATGACATCATCCAATTACAGCTAGTCTAGCGCCTGCCTGGTCCCTAGCACAAAACTCGTATCCTTTGTCGACTTCCATCGACAAAGACGGGGATGCTGCTCTGAGTAACCAAGAGTTGGCTCCCGCTCCAGGGTGGAAAAGTACTCATAGATCCACGCTTGTAATTCCCAATTAATATATTAAATTACATAAACAAAATAAACATTAAACACATATCTATAGAAAATAAAAAGTCATATAATGATCAGGCTCATGTATCCTCCAAACTGCGCTGTAGACTGGAGGCTGGTAACGTTAAGCTGATCATACAGAACGCTAACGCAATAAAACCCCACATGTATCCACTACAGACCTAAAGATCATGGAAGAGGTCCAGGTAGCAGACATGCACATGTGTTGAGCTCTTGTCGACAAATTTCGTGTAACCAACAAGATGTAATAGATAGGCTCGTGCAGCAAATGTGGTTTGCCCAGCTGCCTGTTGTGCGACTTATGTCTCCCTCAGCCATGATAAAGTCATGCGAGCTCCTTTCGTGGTGGCTCATCAGGTGGAATAATACGCATGCTTGCAGACCTTGCCTATAATAGGCAAGTGCAGGAGAGGTAACACATCATTTAGAGTGATGGTCATCTCCCTTACTAGTAGGTGGAAGGAGTTAGTGTCTTTGTGCCACTGCTCAACAAAGGCACATATAAAGCCTTTGCTGGTCGTAGTATACCGTGCCTCTATAAAAGAGGCAAGCCCTAAACCCTGCACGATTTTTGGGACTTGCAGGTGCGAAGGCATCAACAAGATCTTGCTTCCATGGCTGATCAGCCTCAACTCATCAAGGGGTTGTCCCAGCCATATATGTCCAGCAACATGGTCCTTATAGGATCTAAGCAAGGATAAGTCTACAATACCTCCCAGCGATGGAAGTCCAATAGTGCGCTTCGCCAATTGAACCAAAGACACATATGCCTTTGCCTCCAATACGTCAATCTTTGCCTCAAGTACTTCTGAATGTACCTCCTACTTTTATTGTTATTTCCCAAATGCTTAAGCCTGTTTAGCACGACGTGTCGATGCAGTTGATTGTGGGCACCTAGAAGTGCTTACCTCATCATTTGGCGAAGGGCCTTGTCTAGGACGATAGATACCAAACATCATGCGTAGCATAATGAATCTGAAACAATAATAATAAATTAACAAATAATTTAAATCAAATAAATAATTAAAGGATAAAAAAAATTAAAAGTAAAGGATACTAAAAATAAATTATTTAATTCATAAAAATAATTAAAATAAAAATTTAATTTAAAAATAAATAACTTAAATTATTTAATTCATATAAATGATTAAAATAAAAATTAATACAAAAACAAATAATTTAAATTATTTAATTCATATAAATTATTTAAATTGTTTAATTTATATAAATAATTTAAATTATTTAATTTATATAAATAATTTAAATTATTTAATTTATATAAATAATTTAAAATAAATATACACAACAAAATCGCGATTCCATTTAATCTAAAACTTTAAAGAAAAAAGAGGCAACTCACCAGAATGCGAAGTAACAACTTTTGAAAAGGATGTGGTTGCCTCAAAGGGAACTTTTGGCAAGATGAACTTTTGGCGTCATCTACAGTGCTTCAGCAGGGTGCTACGAACAGAAATGAAAAGGGGAAAATGAAAGGGAAGAGGAAGAGGAAGTCTGAGGAGTGGGGTGGAAGGGAAGGGATGGGGAGGGGTAAGAATTAATTTAAAAGTGGGATGGGAGGGGAAGAGGCGGCGGTAGTTAGGTATTTCCACTTTTTCTTTAAGTTAGGGGTGAGAAGAAAAAAAAAGGTGAAAATAGCAACACCCAATCATAATTTATCAAACCATTTATTGCACTCTACTCTTTTTGGGTCTCCATGCTATTGCACTCTACTTTACGATGCTTTAATACGATTTTTCTATCTGCCTTATAATTTATAAATTAGCTACATGAGTTAAATAACAAAAAAAAAAAAGCAACAACTGATTTTTTTTTAAAGTCTTATTAATTACTCTCTTTATCAACAAAAGAAAATTAATTTGTTGACTAAGAATATTAGTTAATTTCATTTAATTTTTTCAATCTCATTCAAAAAATAAATTTTACTCTTTCTCAACTACTCTATGTTAA
Source organism: Spatholobus suberectus (assembly GCA_004329165.1). Taxonomy (NCBI): domain Eukaryota; kingdom Viridiplantae; phylum Streptophyta; class Magnoliopsida; order Fabales; family Fabaceae; genus Spatholobus; species Spatholobus suberectus. The sequence continues at coordinate 16,172,848 of CM014735.1, forward strand.
TTGGTGGACGAGTTCAATTTTATAATAGAAATACTATTTGACTCTTTCTTTATTTTAAAGGTAACGTGGTTAATAACTTGATATTACAAGAATCAAAGGAACAAAACTTAGATGCACTTTCTCATATGCTTTTAATTTCTTTTCCAATCAAAAATTGAGTTTCACCTTAATTATCTGCATAATAAAAGTTTGTATTAAAGATCAATGCAAATTTTCAAAATGAAACTCCAATTTTGATTGAAAAACAACACTAAAAGCACCTAAAGAATTGCACCTAAGTATTGTCCAATCAAAGGAGGTCATTGGAAATAAAATTTAAATTAAATAAATAATTTTTTGGATATGATTTCTTTAATTAGGATAAAATTAATTAAGATTTACTTATATTTTAGACTACCATATATGAAGTTTTTTTTTCGTTATAAATAATGTCTTTAAATAGTGGCTAAAAAATTAATAAATAAAAATTATTAAAAGTCATGTTAAAACATATTAAAAAAATACGGTAAAAATACATTATTAATATTTTTTTTAATAAAACAATTACTTTTGGTTGGTTGGCTTTTGTCTCTTTTTTTATTACCATATATAACTATTATTAACTAGATTATCACATGGGAATACAAGTAAAATATTCAATTTTTTTCGTTGGGATATAATTTTATTTTATTATTTGGTATGTTAGTTTTAAATGTGATTTCTTTAAATTATGTAATATAAATTTACATTAACAAATTTTTTATGGTCTTCACGATGAAAGAATATTTACATTTACAGCAACAATTTATCATTTAATCTCTCTAATATAATTTATCGCTATATCTTCTGTGTAGAAATTCTATATCTTTTGACAAAGTTATACTTAAATGTGTTTTTTTTTTATTAGAAGTCATAACACTTGAATCAATAATGCTTTCTTAATGCAAGAGTAAATTATATTCACAAGTTTGCACAACACTATGTATTTCAAGCTCTATATTTTAGAAACTCATATTATACTTTGTTTGGATTATGAATGACATAGAGAGAAAAAAAAAATCAGAACTATAAAGTGAATAAGAAATAAAGTAGAAAATATATCTTATTTAAATGGATAGAAATAAAGAGAAAAAAAGTGAAAAATTTTCTCTCTAGTTATTTGGAGGAGTAAAAGGGTGAGTGAAAATAAATAAATTGTAAAAAAAACTTTTTACACTAATTAATAAATTAAATTTAACTCATAAAAATTAAAGCTTTTAATATTATTTTTTAACATAAAATTATTTATTATTTTTATATTTTAAAAAGATTATTTATTTTAGAAAAATTAAAACAAAAAAGAAAATGTTTCATGGCTCATAAGGGAGGAAATAAATTTATACTTGGAACCCACAATATTATTTCCTTTCTTTTTATTTCTTTTCCCAAATAAATAGTAAAAAAAAATATTTCTATTTTATTTTCCTCTTCTCCATTTCCTTCCCTCTAAATACACCTCACGTCTCATTTTTCATTGTAAATACTTACTTAAAAAAATTAAAACACGTCATTAAAAAAAAAATTGAAATGAATCAAGATATTTAAAATTTATTTGATTTGTCTAGTTTATATAGTTGGGTTTGAAGTTTTACTTTAATTGAGTCACTTGTTAGATTGAAGTTCTTTGCATAATAAATCTCTGTAAAGAAAACGCATTTACAATTAAACACAATGTAAAAGATGATTCATGAGAGAAAATAAAAGAATCTCGAAATGATATTACCTATCTCTATCAACAGTTCTTCTTAAGAATGATGTAAATAATTCAACCAAAAAATGAAAAAAGGTACGAGTCTCTTTCTCTCTTTCTTCTCTATCTATCATTTTATCTATCTATCTATTTATATCTATATCTACACACACACACACACACAATGTGCGTCAAGTAACAACTCTCCTTATGGTGAAAAATAAGAATTATAAATTTAGGTTATACAATCATACATAGTCAAGATTAAAAGTTAGTAATCATATGATCACTTAAAAAATCATATATATTTTTCTTTTAATTTTGATCATTCAAATATGATATACTAGTCTATATTTGTAGTTTTCGTTTCTCATAATAAGAAAAATTTTCTTTTAATACAATTTTTTATATATATAGGATGTAAATAATTTGACCAAAAATATTTTATTATTTTTTTTACTTTCATATTTTTATATTTATTACTTTATTATTTGAACTTTTTTAATATTGACAAAAAGAATTCATAACATAAAAGACTACATCTAAACCATATTATGTTAACCTTAAACCCAAAGTACCTAGCTAAACCTAGACCAAGCTATCAAAGACTCAAACAAAAGAATTCAAAAAAGCTATAAAACAACTATACAACAACAAATGGGAAGAAGCAGAGGTTGGTGCAAGGGAAAATGCTGATAAGGGTAAGACATAAGCTACATACTTGGAGATGACAGCTCAGAAACCGTGGTGCCATGAAAAAGATATTATCAAGAACATAAATCCACACAAACTAACCCAAAAAGATGCACTGTCAAGTAAGAGCAAGCCGTTTCACACAGTATGATGATAATGGAATAAAAGGGAACAGTACCTCTGTGATGCACTAAAAACCAATTTTTCTTTCTTTTATTTCTGGTCTCACTCCCCCTCTCTTCTTAAAAACCAGACTTCTCTCTCTCTCTCTCTCTTTTAGTTATCTCCCTGGCCAGTGGCCACTGTTATGACTTATGAGTCATTAAACAATGCCCAAAGAGAACATTACGCGCATTTCCTCCCTTGCTCACACTGCACTTCACACTATATTTGTTAACCTTCGTACTTTTTACTGTCAGTTACTTTTTCTTTCAACCAATTTTGACTGGATTCCGGGAAGTTGAATCGTGTTACTCACTTTTTATTTTATTTTAGAGGACCTATTTTAAGCATTAATATTCACTTCGATTATCAATTAAAGACTAAATTTAAATTAACTATTTTATTTTCAAATTTCGTAAATATTAAATAAAACTATTTTATATTTTTCACTCGGTCAAACTTAAGTACTTATCTTGTTCAATGCCATTAAATACTAGTTACCTTAACATTTTTTTAATAAGCACTTCTACTTTAATGTTAAAGAATGTAATCAAAAGGGAAGAGTGATGGCCAGTAATATATATTCAATGGTGCTTTCAAAGCATCCAATTTTTCTCATCCAACCAGATTTTTTCCAAAGCCCTGCATAAACCATGAAAGGATCATAAGATCAGATTTCTTCCATTTTACTGTTGAATAATAATGCGCAGGACAAATCCAGTAGGAGAGTATACAATGACAGTAATACATCTAGGACAACCAGTAAACATGACAAGCATCATGCATGGACTCTCTACAAAACCTTGACTTCCCCATCCATAAATGCAGAATCATAATACAGTTTCCCATCTACTTTACAGCAATGTCTAACATCCCAAAAAATAGTCTACTAGTTAAGTTTAGTATCAATTTAACCCTTTTTCTAGCATCTATATGGTGTTCCAATTCCAGAAGATGCATTTGTCATTGCAAGAACTCTGTCATTTCTAGTATCTTAAGCGCAGGAGAGAAACCTCTCACGCATTGATGCTGCATCTAAAATATGTTACATACAACAAGAAGTTCCTCGTTGCCAACAAGTGAGCATTTGTGTGAGTAGATTGCTTGATATGGACAAATTGTCAGAAAGTTTAATGCTGTGGCGCAAATGAATGAACTCCACAAGCCCGAGCCAGAAGCCATGCAAAATGCACTTTTGTGCCACATGTAGCCTATTCTCGGATGCAAATTTATTTACATTGATTCTCTTGTGCTTTGGCTCCTTATTGTATAATTATATTCTTGCAAATAGAACAATGAAGAGATCTGCAAAACCAAAGGTATTCTGAGTAACTTCAAGAGCTTCTCAGATGAGTGGCCCAGGAAAAACCTTGATGTCATAAACCGTTTGGCCGGCTAAGCAAAGACGAGTTGGGACTGAGATCAAGAGATGGGTTAATCTTAACACGTTCCCCCAGCAGCTGCCTGCCAACACGATCTGCCAAGACTGACTGAAAATCATATGGCTCTGCATGAGGCGGCCTTGCAAACTGCTTAACCAGAACATCATTTTCACTGGAGACCAGTTCTGATGGAATGTGAGACCCTATTTGCACTCCTCGAAAAATGTCAACACTGGAGTCATGATGAGCAGGGCCATTAATGTAGACACCATTTGAGGACTTTGGCATGCTTCCAAAACCCTCTTGAAAGTAAATTGACTGTTTCGAATGATTAACAAATGGAATGGCACCACTGCCCCCAGCGAGAGGCGTGGATGCCCCAGAAGCAGTCCGAGGGCTAGATATAGGAGAAGGAGACATTTTCCCATTCCTGTGCTGTGGTGATCTTGACCGCAAAAGTGGGCTTCCAATGGGAGAGACAGGGCAAGATATATTCCTCGGAATATGGATTTCACTGGAGATAAATGACATAATTTCAGATTACAATTGACAAGACAGTCAACAAACTTGCATGCATGTTTCCGTGTGTGTGTGTGTGAGAGAGAGAGAGAGAGAGACCTTTCATGAGGATTAGTTTTCAAAAATCTAGAAGAATGAACAGAAAGTCTATCTGAATCCAACGTAGAAAGATTCTTTCCTTGTCCAATGCCCTGAAAATTGATCAAAGATGCATGAATTTAGTATAATAACAAGTTAGAAGGAGAAATAAAATGAGAAGCACCTATAAAGATGGTTCCATTGATGCAAGAAAATTTAGGTAAGATCTCACTTTGGAAGCCAGTTCATGTAAAGACTTAAACCAGATACACTGTGGAGCCTGCCTCCATATAGAGATGTAGATGCTAAACAATTTACGTTACTGCTAAAATAATCATTATCACAATTCTTAAGATTACAATCAGTCCCTTTAACTGAACTCCATCCATGTACTCTTAACATAAAATTCTAGCCTGATCTAAGAAAGGGAATCCAATTTATAAACCCTAGAACCTTTATTCTGTTCCAATTGTTGGCCCACTATCCCTCAATCCATATTATGTCTCGAGCTACTTTCCCTTCTGCACCATTCATGCTGCCTCATATGCAAGAACAATTTCCATGGCAACATACCGTTAGATACCATGGTGAGGCTTGAATTAGTTAGTAACAGAAATAACAGTTAGTAACTATTATGTATAGACAACCATAGTTAGTCTGACAGCTGGACTGTCAATCAGTGGGTTAGAGCCACAAATGAAAGGGGAAGAAGGTATAACTAGTAGAAAAAGGGAGAATAGTGGGGCAGGGGGTCTTTGGTTTTGGAGTGGAATTGAGAGGGAGAACCCAGGTCTCTCAAACACCAGGGGAAGTCTGTATCTAAGATGCAGGTCAAGAGACATGTTTCTGTCAATAAACATTCCATTTCTTTTCTATATTCTGATCCAGCTCTATCACATACATGGAAAAGGGAGTGACAACATAGATCCTGCAAATACCAATATTCTGGACTTGGATTGAAAAATTATGTGTATTGTCAAGAGCATGAATAGCCTATGCAATATACACGCCAAGAACATTTAAATCAACCACGAGGAATGTGAAAGCATGAAGAACAAAAAATCCACATCACAGTTTCATGACCAGATATTTCCTATTTTGTTCTATCATGTGTAGACAATAAGGCAGTGGGATAATTTGATGCATAAGTAGCATAACATGCAACGAAAGACAAACAAGCTTCCCACCAATGCTCATGTGGACATTCTACACAAGTAAAACTGAGTTTTAAACAAATTCTGTTAGAAAATATTTTATATACCGGAACTTTTGCTCCCTGTGTAATCCCAGAAACAGGGTCCAACGCTTCAGGAGCCAGTATAGGTCTTTCCAAAGGGGCAGCATATTTTACAAAAGGGTGGTCCAATAATTCACTGGCTGAAGGGCGATCATGTGGGTTACGCTGAAGACATTTCCTTACAAAATCTTTTCCTTCATTTGAGAGATGATCTGGGATTGTTGGGAGTTCCTTGCTATTACCAATCTTGAACATGGCAGCAACCTGTTATGATAGCATGCAAATACATCAAGCCATAAGAAGAAATTGTTAAAAGGGAGAAAATGAGAAAATATATTGAGTGAATTCGTGTGTTTGAATTACACCACAGAGCTAGGTTTATATAGGCTTATTACAATAAATGCATATAATTAAAGGAGATTTTGTTCTTCTAAATCAGTTATGGGCTTCCTATAAACTAAATATGAATTGCCTATAAACCGCTATATAATAAATACAGAATATATGATTCTGATTTTCAACACTCCCCCTCAAGCTAAAACTTACTAAGCTTTTAGCTTGTTACACGAAAACAATTCATTTCCCCGCAAATAAAAAATAAATAGAAACATAAAAATTGAGCTCCACCAAAAACAATAGTTTGAAAGACAACTCAGGGATGCTGAAGAAGTCAGGAAGTATTGATAGAAAGATAGCTTTAGCCAAAGAGCTAGAATGACCATTAGCTTAAGAGAAATTTCTTGGCAAGCAAAGCAAGGTCCGACCTTCTTAAAACCAAGCTTCAAACCAATACTATTGGAGACCCAAAATAATTATACTTGAAAAAGTGGAAACCTTCACAAGTAGCAAGAGTTGCCCGAGGTTGATCATCGGACTAAAACGGAAACTAGCACAAGGTGTGTCACCAAAAAAGTCAGCGGTGGCTGACGAGAAAGTCAACAAAAGAGTCATTGTCACTTGCCAGAAAGTCAAGCGGCAAGCAGCGAGCCGCCGATGGGCGGCAGGCAGCAGGCCTCTTAGGCTCTAGATAGTAGATACCATGTTAAAAGGGTGAAAATGAGAAAATATATTGAGTGAATTCGTGTGTTTGAATTACACCATAGAGCTAGGTTTATATAGGCTTATTACAATAAACGCATATAATTAAAGGAGATTTTGTTCCTCAAAATCAGATATGGGTTTCCTATAAACTAAATATGAGTTGCCTATAAACCGCTATATAATAAATACAGAATATATGATTCTGATCTTCAACAGAAATAATTTACAAGTTTGCCATGTTTATAATAAAATTATCGTCAGCATTTTGTAAATATAAAATACTTTAAATACATATTAAAGAAAAGGATAAAAGAAATTAATATTGATATATTGACATAAGTTACTAACCCCTTCATACTGAAACCAAGGAGGTTTGGTCGTTGCCATTTCCAAAACTGTGCATCCAAGGCTCCATATATCCACTGCAAGGTTGCATCCACTAGAGTTTTTTATAACCTGAATCATCAGAAAGCAATGATACTGAGTCATAAAACTAAGACACCATTAAAATATAAAAAACAGATCTAAAGAAAATATTAGAACCTCAGGAGCCATCCAGTAAGGGGTTCCCTTGAATGACAATGGACACGATTGCCCTGTCAACTGCAAATTATGTAACGTATAAGAGGGCAAACAGGACAAATTATGCAACCTTTGAATAATTAAATCATTAAGAATTAGAAAATCAATAAACCAGATGCAATCTCAAATGACAATTATACTGGAAAACAAAACACTGTGAATTCAATATAAACAGAAGAATCCAATGCCTTTGTTGATGGTGTGTCTTTGAAGTTGGAGTTTCGTGTGTTAACCAGTAGAAGCAGGAGTAACTAAAAGTTCTTTATAATATGGAATGTGGTCTGCATGGAAGTCATACCATTACCATTACAGAAGGTTGGTAGTCCACAAAGGAGATTCAGAAGAGATTCTTGTCTTCTTGGGAAATTTATTACTGTAGGTTATGTATTCTGGTTCATTCAACATCCTACTTTAATTTAATTTGACTTTTTTTCTGCTACTGTTTTTCGTTCCTATGTTTTCTCTTTGCATACTTTGGGGGGAAAATAAGTTCCATCTTTGTACCTTCTTATAACATTTTAAATTACCCACTTACTACAAGAAGCCAAAATCATTAATATTTCATCAGAATGAGCTACTGATATTTTATTAAAAAAATTATTAGAGACAAGAGTAAAAGTATAGCTAGGGGAAGGATAAAAAATCCACCAAAAAAGTGGGGTGGAAAAAACTGGATATAACAAAGACATGAAAAGCACAATCAACAAAAGTATCCAATCTCAGCAAATTGAAGATAGCAAAACTCTTGAATTAGTGAACTAGTGAATTTTTAACCAAGATTCTGTTAGGCCATGTTCTGAATTAGGCAGTTACAATTCTGTATTAGGAAGTTATTAATTAGACAGTTATTTTATACTCCGTCCGGTCCTTTATATAAGAAACAAATAAATAACTCATGAAGAACAATAAAAACAATTAAGTTAGTTAATTTTAATTAATAATGTCATAAATTTAAATTTTATTCTAGAAATACCCATAGAATTAAATGATTTAAGTAGTGGTTATATTTAATGACACTACACATAATTCAAGGGATAATTTTTTTGACCACTGAGTATAACTTGTACTGTTAATAAACCAATGAATACATTCATTTGCAAGGAGAATGAGTTAGTGTCTCATTAATAGATTTCACAATAAATTAAGGGTATAAATGAGAATTAGTCATTAACATATTTGAAAGTGGGTCCATGTTTCTTATAATTAGGACCAAAAAAATGCATCCTTTTGTTTCTTATACAAAGGACCAGAGGGGGTATTAATTAGATTAGGCAGTTATAGGTTATGGTGTGACAATTATAGTAAGATATACGTTGTGTGACAGACTCACAGAAGGCAACTTAAGGTGTCAGATTGATATTTCTAGTGTTTTGAAGGAGGAAACTCCTTGTTAGAGGGAAACTGATAAGAACCTTGGAAGAACCATATCACAAAAGCTAGCCATTATAGTTGGAAACTCACAGTCTTATAAACCCCACACTAAATACTTCCAATGTGGGACTCAAGTCCCATACCTTGCAATTGGATCCTAACATCCCATCACATTCGCAACCCCAACGCCCATGCGTGCTGGCTATGTACCCTTGACTATAGTCCTAGGCAAACACCACAGTGTTAGCATCACCACCTGCACCACTCTTTTGCAACTAAGAGGCATGGTGAAAAGCTTTAATGATTAAATGAACTAAGATTTTACCATGACTGCAATTTTAAAAGAGACGCGAGAGCGAAAGCCTATGGGGTCGCTTTTGTAACTAGATAACCAGCATCGAAAACCGTCTATACATTGGATGGTTTGGTGTTTTGATGATTCCTACCTTATTGAATGCAACTTTCATATTTATTATTGCTTTTATTGCCTATAGGCCAAGGGATAGTCTCAAGTAGACAGTTTCGATGGGGTGTAGGCCTACCTAAAGGTAACAAAGGCGTCCAAAGGTTTCCTCGGGCCATACGGAGATTGGCCCTCGCATATAAAGGCAGAAGGGAGCTTGACTGCAAGACCCACCTGTCGAGCAGGGACGAAAGTCGGCCTTAGTGATCTGACGATGCCAACCAATTGACAAGAACCTTAGAAGAACTATATCACAAAAGCTAGCTGTTGTGTTTGAAAGCTCAAGGCCCTATAAACCCCACACTAAAATCCCATACTTCTAATGTGGAACTAAGTCTCATATCTTGCAATTAGATCCTAACATAAACCTTGTGCTGCGGGGAAACTTGGTGTTTGTTTTTATAATTTATTCAAAATTCAATGTGTTTATTTCTGGAGTCCAACAGATTCATAATTTCACTAGGCATTACAATCCAATTTTCATATCTAACTCATTTAGCTTAAATGCAGATATAATGGATACCAGATAGCTATTATCTCTAAGCTTACATGTTTTGCCATGCCAAAGTCTGCCAACTTGACCCGACCAGTTGGATCTACCAGTATATTTGCTCCTTTGATGTCCCTTCACAAATAAATGCAATTTCAGAGATATACACATCAGAACTTAGAAAAAATTAAAACATTGAATCATGAATAGATGACTTAGTTTACCTATGGAGAGTATTTTTAGCATGCAAATAAGCAAGCCCTGACAAAATTTGTTGAGTATAACTACGAATAACTAGTTCACCAAGCTGCCCATATTCTCGAAGAAGTTTATGTATGGAGCCTCCAGATACATACTCAAGGTATATGTAAGGCTTGTCATCAACCTGTTCAAGGGATGAGATTCAGAAGCCTCCATAAGTAAAACCACAATAACAAATACTGCTGAGAAATTCCCACTTCTATGGTTTCAGATAAACCACCAGAAACAAATATTCCTGTAACTAGAAATCTAGAATATCATGCATACATTAGAAATGGACAGTCTAGAACAAAACTCACAATAAATCATCATCATTCACGGGGAAGGTAAACATCACAGTCTAAATGCTAACATCTATTGTCAGCATGGTTTTGTAAACAGGAAGTGAAGGATAGAACTTACTGTTTCAGAACCATAATACTGGACAATATTTGGATGCTGTAACCGGCTTAATAAATGAATTTCCTGCCAGCAATTTTGTAGTTAGATTTTCAAAGTAATGTCAAATTTAAATCAGAACTAGAAAACTATAAAATTGCATTTAAAGAAAATGAATTATTTACCTGCATGAAATTTTACTAGATTTGAAAGGAATCAATTTACCTGCATAAATTGCTTAGCACTTTCCATAGACTTGGGATCATCTGAAAACAGGGTAACCTCCTTCATTGCACACATTTCGCCACTTTCACTGAAAGAGACAAACATTTATCAAAGTAATTCTTATTAAGATGCATTTATAGAAATGAGAAAAAAAAAGGAATAAATATGAAATTAAGAACATTTTAACTATGTACATACCTATTGAAGCCAAGATAGACATGTCCAAATGAGCCGCTGCCAAGCAGCTTCCCTTTTTTCCAACGTGAGCCAGAGCTTGGATTATCTGCTCTAGCTGGACTTCTTGGCATAGAAGGAGATGTTGCTGCAGAATTAGAATGAGAGAATGGCGAGGAATTGGTAACTGTCAAAGGAGGAAGAGGCAAACGATGAGTCTGCGGTTTTCCATCATCAACCCATCCTGTCTGCGATTCAGTGGGTGTTCCCCCAGCTTTAGGATGAGTGGGTGTGACTGCTCCACTCTGAATTCTAGAGCTTGACCAGGGCTAGTCATTCTGGGACTAGGTACAGGAGAATACTCAGGGCTACCCCGGCTTGGTTGCCAAAATAATGGTCCTGACATGTCCCCTCCCATTGAATTATGCCCAGAATTGTGACCGGAACCTGGACTAGAGCAATGCCCAGATCCAACAAAATTGACCTCTGAATATGGCTTTCCAGCCCAAAAAGCAGAATTCAACACCTGATCTGTGCCAAATGCTCTCAATGGACTTCTTGATGGACTTGACAAGGAACTATCAGGAGCACTATAGAAGGCACCATGAGGAGGAACCTGAAGATTTGGAACATGGTTGCGTAAAGGCCTCCGTTTTGGTGAAGTAGAAGACGTATGATTACTTAGAACATTTGCTGGTGGTTTTTTTACTCCAGTTAAATTCAGTTGGGAAACAACAGGTGATTGATCCTTGAGCATCGAGCTTCAGAAACAGGTCGACTTTTGAGTAAAGAAGAAATATATATATATATATATATAATATATTCAATCACATATAACCAAGACATATAAATGTAACAACAAGCACAATCTGGAAGCACATTATAGTTTGAGGAAGCTACCTGGAAGGACTGCCAGCAGCAGTTCTAGTCCCAGTCTCAGAGTCAGCTGCTAGAGGGCTACGATTGTGTGAGTCTGCCAGCTCATCACTGTCAGCAGAGAAATCACTAAAGACTGAAGCAATGACCATATCTCCATCCAAATCTGCAGGGTTTGGCCTACAACGGATGCATCCAGGCGTTGGAAGCGGAAGAAACAATGATGGCTTGGAGACTTTTCCCAATCTTGATTTTGATGATATGCTAATTTCGGAATCTACTCGACCTACACTTGAAGGGTGCAGACCAGGAAGTGGAAGTGGCTGAGCATGAGGCCTTTCAACAAAACTTTGACACCTTGCCACTTTGGAAGGTGAAGATGATCTTGATTTGGACGGAGAATGATCCCCCTTCTCTGAAATTGTGTCATTGTAATGTCTACGGGATCCTCCAGTTATAATGCTTAGTTTACCTTCAGATGAAATTTTAAGTTTTCGGTGCAGTGTGTCAAAAAAACTTTCCTTATTTGCTTTCTTCTTGGTTTCTTTTGATGATGATTTTCCCCACCATGAACGCATATTTGTATTCTATAAATTGAGATGTGGCAAGCAAGTTTCTTAAAAGGATCCCAGTAATAGTACAAAAAATCTATCATTTCACATCAATAGACAGATTACAAAAGCCATGATGCAGCCATTAACCTTTAAAAGTAGGAGATACACAAATTCCAAAAGCAATAACTTTAAAGTGAGAGACAGGAATCAGTTATTGAAAAATATTGCAAAAAACCTGCAGCAGAGAAAAACGTGTATATTCAGTCAGTAAAAGATGCATATACTTTTTAAGTCATAAAAGTATATATTGTATCTAAATTCTTCAATACATGCATACATATTAATTCTTAATCAGTAAGTCTATCACAAGACAGTTCAAAGTGATAGAAGAAACTAACAATTCAATGATTCTTAGTTTATACAACAGATACTAGCTAGTAATGCACATTAGTCAACAAGTATGGGACAAGAAACACCATCACCTGATTTGACATGACAAAGGATAAACTAAGCATTTAAAATTAAACAACTCCATTCCATCAGCTAATACTTGGTCCCCAGTTTCCAAGCTCAATTCTCAATGAAGTATATACGCCATATAGTTAAAACACCAACCTCTAACTACTGGAAATAAATTAATACAACATGACATCATTATTCATTACTTATATATACATGTCTTATATGTAGATTATAAAACTCCCAAAACTTGAATAACTTCAAAGGATCATTCAATACTTTTTTATCAGCTCAAATTTCCTTATTATCCAACTTTAAAGCAAAATTCATATATCCTAATTCACAAGTCTAACCAAAAGAAGAGGGGATCAAGGATGAAATTAAATGGAATTATTTTGACCATCAAAATTTGTACTCAGATGGTCAAAACAACTGACACCCAGCTCTCAATCAAAACTAAACGATGCATGATGATAGCTTTTTTGTGTCTCAATACCCAGAAAAATATCAGAACAAAGATTCCAACTTTCAAATTCCCTCCTCCAATTCCACCAAATTTTCAGGATCCCAAGATGCACTGCCAATCCATTGTTAAAAACAAGCACCTGAAAACAAAGATCCGCCAACACATGATTGAGCAGAGGAAACAGCTAAATCAACTAACTTGTTGATCATCGGGTGAAATCAGGAAAAGGGTACCCTAAAATGGCGAAAAGGCGGAGACTTAATCAACTCTGAATTTGAACTGAACTCACTGTGCAATTTTGAGCTCGAATCTGAGTGAGGAAATTCCCTGAAGCGTTCGGAGCTCCGCGAGAGAGCCCCAAAAGACCCACAGAGACTCAAAATGCGACAAATAGAGAAGGAATTTGTAGTGATTTGTGGTGAATATTCGCAATTGAAAGTAAGTGAAAGAGATCGCGTAGAGAAGGAGAGAGAAAGAAAAAGAGAGAGAGAGAGAGAGTGAAGAAGGGGGTCTCCGTTTCAATGAGTGTTCAATTGATGATTACTTGGTTCTTCTTAATAATTATTAAACATAATTAATCGTTGTAATTATTAATTGGCAATTGGCAATTGAACCTTTCCAAATCACCACAGAGGCCTTTATAAGTTACTATTTATAGAGTTTAATTTTTCAGTCAATCAGAAATTATGGTAAGTATAGATGTTGGTATTTAATTCATTAAATACCATTTATAGAGTTTAATTTTTAATTCATTAAAAATAGTGTTAAGAATAATATATATTGATATTTAATAAAAATAGATTATAATGATCATGTTCATAAAGTTTAAATATATGTTGTTAGTAATATCTTTTTGGTGATGTTTTGTTGTCTTGACTATTATTTTATTTTTTTTATTATGAGTTGGTATCGGTATAAATGTTGATATATCATATTGTTTTAATTATTGTTTCATATTTGTTTCATCTACTTTTTCAATAATATATTCTTAATTTATTTGTATCTTTTTTTCTTCATAATTTGTTCTCTTTTTTTACTTTGAAACATGTTTATATTTAATCATGGCAAGCTAAAACGAATTTATGTTATCATGTTATATTAATTTTTGTAACATAATATTCTTTTCAAAATTTAAATTTAAATCTCTTTGAAATAATATCAAATATTACTCCTCAGTTCATAATTTGTCTCATGTATCACAAGAGTACATGTACTAATTATTAAAAATAATTAATCATTATAAATATTAATTGGCAATTGGCAAATGCCACATTTGAACCTTTCCAAATTACAACAAAGGCCTTTTAAAAGTTACTATTTATAGAGTTTAATTTTTATGTATTATGAAAAAAACTTTACATCAATCAATTAGAAATTATGGTAAGTATATTTTGAAAGTAATTATTATAAAAATTTAACAAATTTACTATACATATTAATTTTTTTATTAAATAACAGTGTAAAAATGTTTTATACTATTTTACATAAACTATTTACTCTTGTTTTTAATAATTTTAATTTCATCCTTTTAAAAAAATACCATTTGAGAGAAAGGGACAAGTACTGCATCAACACAAAACTGATATACCTTGCAAATATATGAAAAAAAATTGTATTCATGTCGTATATGCATAAAAGTTTTTACACTTCAAAGTAATTAGAAATTAATTTTTATATAATTTTTAAATTATGATAGTTTATGATTGACGGACAACGTAAAAAATTTACAATATATATATATATATTCAATTTATTTTGAGTGGTTCAGATGAAAAATAAAATAAAATGAATTTGGTTGGTTAATTGTTTTTGAGGGGAATCAAGTTGTGGAATGTGGTATTTAGCCAGAAAAAAATGTTATGTAATACATCTTACACGTTCAAACCACGGGTATCCAGGTAAATAGGGGATAGTTGGCATGTTGGTAATATTTAAAACCAAAAAATTGATGCTTTTATGATTTGAGTTGCCACCAGCATATATAAAATTAAAAAGTTTCGGCTTAAAAGAGAAGCATGATAGTGATACGATTTTTAGAATAATAATCTTTAAACGTAAGACTTAATCCATATGTCCATATAAATAATTAAGCCTCTTGGATATATTGATTAAGATAAAATTATTAGAAAAAAATGTTATGTAATACATCTTACACGTTCAAACCACGGGTATCCAGGTAAATAGGGTATAGTTGGCATGTTGGTAATATTTAAAACCAAAAAATTGATGCTTTTATGATTTGAGTTGCCACCAGCATATATAAAATTAAAAAGTTTCGGCTTAAAAGAGAAGCATGACAGTGATACGATTTTTAGAATAATAATCTTTAAACGTAAGACTTAATCCATATGTCCATATAAATAATTAAGCCTCTTGGATATATTGATTAAGATTTAAGTCATAATTATGTATATAAAAAATTATTAGAAAAGATAAAATTCACTTTAATAATCTTTTCACTTAAAAGATAATATTTAAGTATCGATTAAAAAGATATTTTACTACACACCAAAAAAGACTGCAATGCATACATATTTGAAACTTTGAAATAGCTTTATATTTGAGCAGCCCTAGTGCTATACTTGATGCTCTATTTGAATGAGAAGTAAAATAAAAGTGAAATGAGAAGAAAAGGAATAGAAAAGATAAAAGTATAAGAGAAATAGAGTAAAAAAATGTGTTGTATAAATGGATAAAAAAAAAATCTTCACTTATTTGAATGAGTAAAAAAATGTTAAAAGAAATAAATGTACTATATGAAAAATATTTTTATACTGATTAAAAAAATTAATGCAAAAGATTAAAGTTTTAGTTAATTACTTTTTAACATAAACTATTTATTATTTTATAAAAAGTATTTATTTATTAAGAAACTAAAAAAATGAAATGTTTTCCACCCCCACCCCACTTTCATGTCAATTTGGGGATACATATAGGATTTTTTTTAATGAAAAATAAGGTCTTAAATTTAAATTTCATGTGTAAAAAAATTGTTAAAAAATAACCATATTATATATTATAAATATTTTTAACTTGAATAGAATTTTCTCTTAAAAATACATAGTCTTATAAAAACCACTGTAATACTACGAGAAATATAATTAGTGTTAGTATTTGTTAAAAATTTAATCAGAACATATTAATAATACAATTTTTTTCCACATTATCATTCAATTATAAATTGTCATATATGATAAATTTATTGATTTTTGTAATAACTATTTTAAAAGTCATATATAAAATAATTTTTGATTGGTTAATAATATAAAAATATCTACACTAACATTGCATAAAAAAAAAAAAAACTCAATTGTTAATTATTATTTCAATTTGTTATTAGAATAAAATACCGCAAAAAGGCGTTTGATCGGTGTATGAATATGAATATGAATATTTGAAATATTGTGGATATTATAACAAGCGATATGGTCGCCATGATATTATAAATTTTGTCAGCGAAAAATTATTTCTTAGTTAACTCCTTTTTTTTTTTCTGTGTTGTATTATTACCTCCCTTATTCACTTTCTAAAACTCCCTTATTTCTTAGCTGGTTATGTTTGATGTTTGTCCTGTAGCTCTCCTTTTTCTGTTTTAGCATATCCTACAGGGTTTCTTTTGTTCGTGTGTAGCCTGCTTTTTTCTGTTTCCTACTGGTCAAAAAAAATATTCTAAAGCTAACTAATATTTATTTATTTAATTTTGTTTTACCTCGTTAATATTAATATGCAATGTCTGGTTACCACTTAGCTTGTGGATCAACTAATATGAAAGTGTTCTAATTTAACTAATGGTCTTGAGTTTGAGTTCTTTATTGCCCATGTGATCCTCCTTGACTCAAGCATGATTATCTCTTATAAATGATTCATTGGTCTCTATCAAAAATATGTATAATGTGTGGTCACTTATTATTTTTTTCTTAATGAAGAAAGAAATAAAAATAATAATAAAAGAGAAATATAATGAAAAGGTTTAACTTATTTTTATAGTAAAGTAATTTTGAGGGAGTGAATAATTAATTTAGTCCTTAAAGTTGTAATGATAAGTTTAATGTCAGTTCCTGAAATTAACAAAAATGATAAAATGGTCCTTGAAATTGTAAATTATTAATTAATTTTATCTCTAAAATTGTAATGGCCAATTAAATTTGTTCCTAAAATTAACAAAATAACAAAATGATCCATAAAATTGTTAATTATCAATCAATTATTTAGTCTATAAAATTATAACAGTTGATTAAATTAGTCCTTAAAATTAAAAAAATAGCAAAATAATCTCTGGAATTTTAAACCATTAATCAATTTAGTCACTCTATTATTAGTTAGTGTCATCTAACATCACTAAAAAAAACTAGATTGGCATGTCAAGTGCATGAGTGGTAGCCACTTAGGCTCAAATACATGGTTGTCATGTCATAGGAATGAATATGACCCAAATATTGGCACAATAATAATCGGTTTTTCCCTCCATACATCTTTTGTTTTTTCTCCACCCATTAGTTTTGCATTAATCTTCTTATATACCCATTGATGAAATGCCGCCATAGTTACCCCTGAGATCAAGTTGTATGAAACATGCATAATTAAACAGAGTGACTCATCCTTTCGTTAAAACAAAGACGTGAAAGAAAAAAACCAATTATAATTCCGCTAATGTTTTGGTCATTTTCATCCATGCAACATGACAACGAAATATGTGTGCCTAGTTAACTATCACTTAGCTAATATGCCAATTCACTCTTTTTAACATTAATGATACCCGTTAACAGTGGAGAGACTAAATTGATTGAAGATTTAGGATTTCAAGGATTATTTTTCCATTTTTTTAATTTTCATGGACCAATTTGACCAGCCATTGTAATTTTATAGACTAAATTGATTCATAATTTACAATTTTAAGAATCATTTTGCTATTTTATTAATTTCAAGGACCAATTTGACCAATCGTTATAATTTTAGAGACTAAATTGATTCATAATTTACAATTTCAAAGACCATTTTGCTATTTTATTAATTACAAGGACCAATTTGATCAACCATTATAACTTCAAGGATTAAATTGGTGATTCACTCAATTATAAATTATCTTTACAATTCTAAAAATATTGGTAGCAGATGGGCCCAACCCCTCTAAATGGGCTTCAATCTCATGTGTATATGCATCCATACAAAAGGGTCAACTTAAATGTTCAAATATCATGGAAGTGTTAACTTAAGTGTTTAAACAAATATATATATATATATATATTTAATGAGAAATGTGTGACAGGTATCAAATGTTGAGGATTATGTAAAAAAAAAATCTTGGCACAAAACTTCAAACAAAAGAAGTGTTCATAGTGAGTTTAAAAAATTAGATTATAACTCAAAAAATGTAATCGATTTGTATTGTTGTCTAGATTTTAAAAAATTAATATTTATAGAAAAATATCAAGAATACACTCTTTTAAGTATATTTTTTTTATTGGTTGGAATTTATCAAAAACAACAAAATTTTATGGGTCTTACATCTTATTTAATGAACATCTCTTCTAATTTTGTATTTTTTAATAAATTCTAATCAATAAAAAAAATGTGTTGCTAACACTTTTCATATTTATAATAGTGAAAAAGTCAATATGTAGTAATAATTTGTTAGATTGGTAAGCCAAATGTATGCAAATATCACTAGCAAAATAATATAGATTAAACATCAATAAATGACAATGTCAAATATCAATAAAAAAAAGAAGAAAAATAAATTGAACATCGTTGGAGCTAAAATGTTTTACATGTAAAACACTATTGCTTTTTAAAAAGAGCAATAAGAATGAGTACATGTTCAACAAAACTAACATAAGCATTATTACACACACACACACAAATATATATATATATAATTCTTTATGAAAGTTCTATTTCTATTCAATGGACGTAGCTTAATTGACAACACATGTTGAACTTGTGGAAAAGAATTGGAGTTTGATTCCCGTAAAACACACCTTTTGAGAGAGGTGAGAAGTTTTAGATATAACTAAGCCTTGGACCAAAGATTAGTCCCATAATTAGTCTAAATGACTGAAGTTTGTGAAGATATCCTAAAGTTCTAACAAACAGCCTCAAATCCTAATTATGATGGTTAAAAAAGACAAAAAATAAATAAATTTTCCATTTCTTCAATTTTTCTACACTTCATTGTATAAAATTTATCTCAATGAGTCAATAATAAAGTAACGCCCAACAAAAAGGAAAAAAATTGACATAAGATTTTGAATTCAATAAATCAAATTAAAATAATATAAGATATATTAAGTAGAGTTTAATGGTCATTCACTGTTAGTATAAAAAGTTTTACACTATCAACCAATTAGAAATCAACATTGATATGATTTTTAAAGTATTTATTATAAAAGTCAACAAACTTATAATAAATGGTGGTTTATGATTAGATGACAGTATAAAACTACTTTACACTGTCAAAGCATGGCTTATTTTCTCTATTAAGTAATTCAATCAATAATATGAAACAAATAATAAAACTAAATATTTTGTAATTATCATTCCTTTGGTTGGATTACACTTCATAATAAACCATTGATATTTTTATCACTAAAAGAAAATTTACCAGCAATCATTGCAATATGAAAGTTTTACCAACATGTTGGTCTGAGTGGTATTAGCATAGGTGGACCTATATAGTAATGGGGGGTGCAAATGCACCCCCTCACTTTGAAAAAATTACATATAAATATCTTAAATGTTTATATTTTGCCCCCTCTAATTTTATCTATTTGAACCTACAGTCCCAATTATTATTTTTTTTGGTGTACAATGATGTCACTAAGGTTAAAACCTATAACCTCATGTATACTACTCAAATCTTCCAAATTTTTCATTCATCTAATATGTTTATTATTTTTTATTTAAGTATCTAATTTAATGGCCCATTTGATGATCAAGATAGGATAAAATAAGATATAAAATATGAGAGCAGAACAAGAATAAAATAAGATAAGATAGGATATAGAATCATACTAGTCACCAGATAATATTATTGTGTTATATAAAATTATTTTTTATTTATGTAGTTAATTTTCTTAAAATTATAAAAAATTATATATATATATATATATATATATATATGTAATATTTTTAAAATTATAAGAAAAATATTTGAATAATAATTATTTAAACATAATTTTTAATTAATAGTATACTTAGCAATGATTTTGTCCGTTGCCACAACAATAGTAGAAAGAGTCTTTTCTGCTAGGAAAATTGTGAAAAATAGGTTGCATAATTCAATGAGAGATACATAGATGAATGATTGTCTAGTGACTTATATTGAGAGATGTATTCAATAACATTGATAATGGGCTGATCATTCAACGATTTTAAAGCATGAAATCATGTAAAAGATAATTATAAGGTATGTAATTTATTTGATTAGATATGTTAAATTTTATGATTTTAACATTTATGACTTTATCTTCATATGTATGATAATAATTATTATTAAATTCTATTTTTAAAATAGATCGCCCCCATTGACCTAGGGTCTTGGATCTGCCACTGGATATTATGCTTATATCTCTTAAGCAAGGTAACTAGTTTAAACTTTGTGAATGGAAAAAACATAGTTGGGAGGAGAGATGCCACTACATGTGGCCAACCAAGTTTCTTGTCAAAGACTAGTCATCTCCAAAATCGGTGAATACTTCACATTTATAACATGATTATCCAAAAAATTGTAATATGAAAGTTTTCTAAACAACACACAATAATAATAATAAAACATATCAATTGTGTGACGTGAATTTTAAAAATAAGATGCACTCAATAAAAACAAAACGATATAAAAGTAACCAAAAGTACTTAAGAAGTTAAAACTAGGAGAACACAAATGCAAGTCACACTAAAGATATTTAAGTTATTATTCAGAATATTACACGAAACTCAAAACATGTTTTTCATAAAGGGTCGAGAAGAAGAAAATTTGGAGATATGAAGAAGTAGAAAATTAAATAACAAATAATATGAAAAGTGTAGTATTCTAGAAAAGATGAAAATTTAGAAACAAATAGTGTGAGAATCACTCTAATACGTTTTTTCTTTATAAACAAATTAGATGATCCAATTTGACAGGTCAGCCATTAGAATTCATTGGCAGCTGACATGAAAAGATTGCTTCTTTATTTCTTGCCATCATTTGAACACAACTGATATTAGTATTCTTTAACAGTGAACCCGGGATTGCATTAGTAGATAGCTCTAATTTTCTCATTTGTTTTCCAAGTTGAATTTTTCAGTTCCAGAAGGTCTTGTAATGCGCCTGTTTTCTCAATGTATAGTTGTAGATATTATGCTTTCCACTTCAACAATTGAGTTCTGCTGTCCACTACTCTTACTAAATTATGCATATAACCATAATATAATGCATAAGATCATAATATACTATCACAGGTGTTTTATATAAAAAACAAATGAGCATATTGTTTTTTATATTAATTATAAGAAATATGAAACTATTTTAAATGTATTAATTGTTAATTTTCTTTTATATTCTTAATTTACTGTAAAATTTATTAATGAGATATTTATTCATTTTTTTTATGAAAATAAATGCATTTATTAGACTATTAACAATATAAGTTACACCTATCAGCTGAAAAAACTATTTTTTGAATTACAAGTATTATCATTAAATACAACTATTACTTAAACCAATTAATTTTATAAATATTTCTAAAATAAAATTTAAATTTATGATATTATTAATAAAAATGAACTAATTTAACTAGTTTTGTTAATTTTGATGAATTAGATATTAAGTTTAATGGTTATGCATTATCAGTATAAAAAGTTTTACACTGTCAACTAATTAGAATTCACTGTTAGTATGATTTTTAAGGTTATTATTATAAAAGTCAACAAATTTACCATACATAATGATTTGTGATTGGATGACAATATAAGACTGCTTTACTCTATTAATGTGTAACCTTTTTTCTCTTAGATATTTTTTTTATTTGTATTTTTTTATATACGACCAGATGTGTAGTAGTAGGGTTACAATTCTTTAAAACATCAAACATCACTAATCCCTTCCTCTCTTACGCGCCACTTCTTTCTTTCCCTTTGCAAGTTAACTGGGACAGGCACAGGCACAGGCACGAAGGAAAGCAATATACAGGTAATTTTTTTACAATCCCCCCGCCCCCCTTTTAGGGTTTCCTTGCTGCGTTGAATAGCTGCTTCTTCTTCCAATTTTTTCCCTTTGAAAAAGCTTTTCATTCAGTTTTGTATGATGCACTGATGCAATACAAGTATGATTATTGGTACAAATAAATAGGGAACAAGAAAATTACAATTCATAAACTTTGTTTAGTGCCCCTGTTCCGAGCCCTTTTCACTCCGCATCATTTTGGCCCAGAACTAATCCATCCATCCATCCGTCATGATGAAAACACAATGCATGAAAGACTACTTTTAAACGGTTGTGGTAGAGTATCGCTAAATTAAATCCATTTTAATTTATTAGGTTCTTTAATGTTGTATTCTAGCTATTTTTACAGATTGTGTGTAACTGGTAGATCATCGTACTGGAATGATAGAGCAGAAAGAATCACATGGGTTTTCGAACAAGAATTTTGTAACAAACCTGTGTGTTCAATGTCGTAGGTAAATGCGGTCTCATGGTGTTAGACTGTTAGTATACTGTTGAAACAAGACAGATTATTTGAATGTCAGGTTCAGGTTCTCCTAAATAGTTCAGTGTACCAATACTTATTGGGTCTGAATACACAACCAGTTTTTATAAGTTATAATGTAAATTAACAATTCATGAAGCTTCTCATCCCTAAACCTCTTGTATGTCTCCTCGGCTAAGCAATTCAGACTTCACCCTGGCAGAATCTGTTGATGCTTAACCTTCCTCCAAACTGCATTAATAAAATATTTGATTTATCATATGTCTCAAACTATCTAAGTTTTACAATCCTTGAAAACAAGAAATTGCTTGTTAATTTCTTTTGTTTTTGTCCATACATAGTGGGTCCATTTCTTTTTAGTGAATGGCTTTTTTAAGTTCTTCATTGGCTCACTATTGCTGTTAATTTAGAGCTTTTTAACATGACATTCTTTTTGCTGTTAATTTTGTTCACTATTGAACTGAGTTTAATCAAGCTGATATTTACCCCTTCTCGATAATGATTGTCTTTTATCAGTGTCAAAAGCACACCTCAGGTCCACCAGGAGCATCAGTCTTTTCAAGCCTTATCTGAGTTTCTTCCTGTGTCTCTAAGAGCATAATCCTCATCTGCCTGTAGTTGCGTCAGGTCCCCTTTCTCTGTCTCTAGCAATAACATGCACTCTCTTATCATTACCTCCAATCTATTTTAGACTGTGAATATCCCATATCTGCTTTTGATTTGGTAATTTTTAGGTTGTCAGTATCCCATATCTGTTTTTGATTTGGTAATTTTTAGGCTGTGAATATCCCATATCTGTTTGATATCCTGCACTAATGTTAACAGAATATGCCATATCACCACTATTGTTAAGATGTCCCTCGTTGACTAGGAATATAGCCAAAATACTCTTTATAAGACTTGGGCAATCCTCCTCCTTTGAGCTAGCCTTTGGGAGTGAGTTAGTCTGGTTTGTTTCTAATATGATATTAGAGCTTATCTAGTCTTAATATTGGGTTTCCCACAGATTTCCAGTCTAGCAAACTTCATGCTCTAGATGTCTAGTCCTTAGCGTGGGGAGGTGTGTTAAGATGTCCCACATAAGTCTCTCGCTCTCTATCTATCTATATATTAAACTTGTGGATGGTTGAACAAAAGTTTTGAACTTGATAGAGCAATTTATGGTGCTGTTGAATTTGGTAAAGTAGTGGTGTTTTCTAAAGCTTAGATATGCATTGACTAGCTGATAGATAAACTGAGCAGTTCTTCTACCTTTAATAAACTGATTATTTAGTTGTGTGTATTCTGATGACAGTGAAAAACAATGAGGAAGTTAAAGTTTCATGAAAAGAAGCTTTTGAAGAAAGTAAATTTTTTGGAATGGAAGAGGGAAGGGGGTCATAGAGAAAACCTGATTTTGCAACGCTACCATATTACTGGACGGGACGATTACAAAAAGTAATTCATGATATTTATATTTTCTGATGCTATGTAATTTCCTTCATTTTTTATTAGCTTTTAGCTGACACATTTTATGTTTTTGCCTATGGGATGGTGGAAATATGAAATAGATATTCAAGTTTATGTCATATGGTTCAGAAGTTAGTAAACATATTGAAACAGATGGACCCAAAGGATCCTTTTCGGATTGATATGACTGATAAGCTTTTGGAAAAACTGTAAGTTCATTTTTATTCAATCTCATATCATGTGAAATTTTAAACATATTATTGAGCCCATTTAGACATACAGTTTTATTGGAGTTCAAAGTTTAAACATATGCCTTGAGAAATGATATTAATTCATAAGTAGTAATGAATATCCTGTTTCATAATTATATTAGCTCTTATATTTCTTATTTACATTTTCCATTATTCCTTTGAAACAATTTATACTTCAATGTTGTTCTGAGACTCCTCAAATCTATTTGTGCTTCAGCTATTTCATTTGAACTGGATTGGTGTAGTTGGTATAAATTGGTTTACCTAAATTCAATTACAAATAAAGTAGCAATTTTATATATAAGTTGTTGTATGGATTTTGTTAACCATTTGTGCTATAAGTAGTACATATACACGATCAAACAAAATATGATAGAATATCAATTGATAAATTAATAAAATGCTATACTGAACACAGAAATCATATATAATGCAACAATATACTTGCTGTCCCAGAGACAAAAGTCCTAGAGAGAGTATTCTCTGCCACAAACTGTAAACAACAACACACTTGCCTAATTGCACACCTACTGTTAGATATAATTATAATACATATCAGCCATTGTACAATTTCTAATACAGAACTAATGCAGAATTGCTTATACAAGATAAGTTATTTTATATAACATACTATTATACTTCTAATAATAACTGCCTCCAATCTATCAAATGGATCCTTCCTAACCCACTTAGATATCAGTTTCCATCAAAATGTAATAAAAATAGTTGAACTAATTGTAATGACCCTCTGTTGCTTTTGGTTTTCTCTTGATGACCATAGGTTTCCTATATAACTTTCAAGTTAGCCTTGCAGTTTCAAATAGAAAGATTGTATTGATTTAGGGACCACTTTTTATTTCTTCTTGGTATTAGCCTGAAACAGAGGAGAAAAATAAATGATATGAGCTATTATATTCTTACACATCTTGTTCTTCTTTTTGGGTGACAGTTACAACATGGGTGTGATTCCAACCAGGCAAAGCATAACACTATGCGAACGCTTAACTGTGTCATCCTTCTGTAGGTAAAAATAACATTTTGCTGTGATTATTGTTTTAAATGAAAATTAATTAATTTTATCTGTTTGCACTTTGCTCATTAGAGTGTCCAAATGAAAATATATCAAGAGAAAGAGAAAACAAATGATCTACTTTCAAATGTAGTTTAATAAATAATTTTAACTTACATAGTGTTTGGTTGGGGGAAATGCAGGGGAGGGATTTTTATAAACTTTTGTTGTTTGGTTCAATTTTTAAAAGGGAAATGGAGGGAGCAAAGTCCCTCCTCATCTAATTTTTGCTCCCCTCCAATATAGGGGGGATTTGGAGGGGAGGAGAGGAGATTTAAGACACTTCAAATACAAATGTACAATTACTAAAATATCTTATATTTTGAAATTCAAAATTATAAGGGTGCAAAGATAAATTAATTTTTAAAATCCCTCTCATCCCCTCCCCTTGTAAACTAAATAAGAAAAAGGCTGTCTCTCCTCCCCTCCATTACAATCCCTCTCCTCCCCTCCTCTTAACCAAACAAAATGTCTAATCAAAATCCCTCCTCTCCCCTTCATTAAAATCCCTCTTCTCCCTTCCTTTGAACCAAACAGACCCCTGATATATGATCAATTACATGATAATCTAGGAAAGTTACTGGGTTGATTATAACTTACTTTCTTCTAATGATATTAACTTTTCTTAGTACGACCTCTTTGCATTATGTTGCCCGCGTTTGTTCCTAAAGTTAATGATTTTCTCCATCGTGCAGGCGTAGGCTCTCTACTGCTTTGGTGCGATTAAAATTTGCTGAGCACTTGAAAGAAGCTGTCACATACATTGAGCAAGGGCATATACGAGTTGGTCCAGAGACAGTTACAGACTCAGCTTTCCTTGTAACTAGAAACATGGAAGACTTCGTTACATGGGTGGATTCATCCAAAATAAAGAGAAAGGTGCTTCAGTACAATGACAAATTGGATGACTATGATTTAATGAATTAAGTGGAAAGCTAAGTGTCAGCTTATTGTGGTTTACTATGTATGAATCATGGACGAGTTTGTTTTCTCAGGCGGGTAGTTTAGACAGGGTTGGATTTTAATGGGATTATTTTTAATTTTAAATTCATACCAAATTAAGGTGATGATGTAATGAACCTGGAAATTAGTGAATCATGATAGTGATGTTAAATGTTTAAAATATATTCTGCATCTTTCCAATTAATTGTTTAGGGATCACAGCTGCCCTAGCTTGGATTTTAAGTGAATGATGAGCCATTGTGGTTGATTGGCAATGGGATAGTAACGATGTTTTAAGGGTAGCCTGTTTGCAATGATTTCCCTTTTTGGGCCTTGTAACTGCATAATAATAGTTTAATTCAAATTTTGACCGTCACACTGGTGATTAAGTTCAAGCTGGTGTCCTGCATCTTTTGCCTGTTTCCCCTAGTGCTCAAATTGCAGATATTCTAACCAAACCTTTAGCTCTTGTTCCCTTTCACAAACTTCACTCAAAGCAAGGAATGCTAAACATACACATTCCAGCTTGCGAGAAGTGTCACAATATCCGATTCTAAATTAGTTATCAGTTGATGCATTTAGTTAAATAGTTGATACTTCTAAATTTGATACAACTAAAGCTATGTTTGGGTATCCGTTCGTTGAGCATCAACGTACATTTGCCAAACAACTCTTTTGTACCTTTTGCCACGAATGTACTTTTAGAGGTGGCTGGACGGATTTCCAAACAGGCTATAATTAGTTTGGTTTCCTTGTATCAGTTCAGTTACATGTTATAATTTACGGAACGGATCCTCTTCAGTTTAAAAAAATTGGAGTATCCAGTTTTCAATGTCCACCATTAATATATACTATTTTAATATTTTATATATTAAATTTATTAGATATTAAAATAAATTAAGGGTTGAGATTTCATCCAATAATAATTTTACTGGAGAGAATCCAATCCAATAGGAGGGAGTGATAAAATCAGTTTGAACTTCAGAGGTTTTAGAAACTCATCTATATTTTCTACCCACAAATGTGTTTCCATAATCAAATATCGCTAGTGAAATAAAAAATTTACTCACATACTTGTGTTGATACCTATCTTATACTCCTTTAGTTCGCAACATTCATTTCTCAATTAATGATATTTAATTAGACAAGTAAATAGGGCATAATATTTGAATGTATATGTATACTAAACTTACTATATATATTAAACTTGCTATAAAAACGTTAACATCTTGAACCAACAATCTATGAGATGTATGAATGTCTCGATGACTTCATTTTATTTACAAAAATGATTATTAGACACTTCAAATGCTTTTTAACGCCTGGTGAAATAGAGAAAAAAACAGAAAAATATAGCTATGATAAATGATGTGATGTGATTAGAAGAGGAGAGAAATGAGAGATGTTAATGTCTTAATGGGGTGTTTAAAATATGGGGTGTCTAAATCATTATTTATTTATCTTTTACTGCTACCATGTAACCAAAACATGCATAACATGTCAAGGAATCTGAATATCTTCAACCTGCCAGCATACATAAGCTATTTCTGAATCCAAGGACAGAGTGGCCATGCAATCAAATTCGATGACTTCTGCATCCCATACTTGACTTTACTGGATAAGCAGATCAGAAGAACCATCCACAATTTGCATAATTTGCCTCATCAATTTTGCTTAGCTTAAAAATATCAAAAGAAAATAAAAATCCCAGGAAAATTAAAAAAAAAAAAAAAAAAAAGAACAAGTAAAATTAAATTGTTTAACACTTTAATTTGGTTTTCCTTTCCCTCTTTATTAAATTTCAAAGCATCACTTGGCAACTAGCTGCGCATATTTTATTTTACATAAACGATCAATAACAAAGAACATCAACATCCATTTTCTTAATAATGTATCCATAAGTTGAAAAACGTGTTGAAATGAACCCTGGTTTTTCATTCTTTCATTTTGTTCAAACGTCTTCAACAAGACCCCTTTTCAATAAAATGCCATTATCATTTTATGAGTGTCAAACCAATAGCAGTCACTATGATTGTGGAAGGAAGGCCAAATTTCAGGTGACTCCAGAAGGTTAATGTGTATGGTAGGTTTGGAGCACGGCGAGCCTGTTCACACACTATCAAGTTAGCAGCTGATCCCAATAGTGAGAGATTCCCTGATATGGTGCTGGCCCAAGCCAAGATCAGCCATGCCTTCTTCTCATCTGCTTTGGATATTGCAGCAGCTGAGGCTGCTACACGTCCTCCAAGCAAGAGAACTAGATAACATACATAGAAGATAATTTTAGTCAACAGTCATGTATCATAAGATCAAAATTCTTTCATAATGATAGATACAAGTTTAGTGCAGATGTATAGGACATCTTATTCTTATGATAATATCAAGCCAAAAAGAAATGACAGGAAACAAACGAAGATAAAATATCAACTATTGGTGTTTGACCAAGTATCCCACAAGCATAGTAGGTGAAAGTGTACTGTGATATCAAGACAAATTGATATATACATAACATAAATACTTGGTCTCTCAATTATGCTCACAAAGATATCCCGGTAAAGACAAAAAAAGAAGTCTCTTAATACAAACAAGTAAAATCCCATCAAATAAATAATCGATATCTATCAAAATAGAAAACTAAACTCCATGATTATCCAAAATAATTTGCTTTTAGGAGAAATCACCACTTTTAAAGATAATGACAAGTTCTTTAATACAATTTGGTTAAATTTCATTAACAATCCATCAGATTTAACTTACATATCTTTCGTAGAGATATTTATTCATTTTTCAAAGATGTAAAGTGCAAAATGATCATTTTAGAAAACCTCAATGTAGATCTTGTTACGTTGTACACATTTACAATATAATTCCTATTATTCAATGACAATAGATTATGTACAATAAGTGATAACTTCAGGAGGAAATACGTATTCTGAACGTAGTTATTCGGTGTATGCAACCACTACAAACCTGCAGTATAAAAATTCAATGACAATTCTAAATGCTCACTTTCAAAAAAATGACATTCAAGATTTCCATAACACTACAAGTCTACAACAACAATAATAGGCTTATCCCATTAGGCGAGACCAACTACATAATCGCATAATTTTATTAAGTTTGGTTAAAAACCAAATTCTCAGGGATATTATTCACCGTAAAATCTCTTTTAATAATTTCCTCCATGTCCTTCTTGGTCTCTCTCAACCCCTTTTTTGAGGGTTAAAAACTATGCGATCTACTCTCCTTACCAAAGTGTCTCTAGTAACATTCTTTGCACATGTCCAAACTACTTTAACTGATTTTCTGGCATCTTTTTCTCAATAAGTCCCACACCAATATCTCCTCATATACAATACAATTGTTCACAAGATCACAACTGTACCTTTCTATTAGAAAGCTAATTATTTTGGATTTAACTCTTCTAAAGTGAGTAAATGTGTAAAATGAGAAAGCAAGGATGCATCTACTGTTAATTTGAATTAAAGTATCTTGTAATCTCAACTAACTTTAAATCAACAATAGATACATCCTGATTTTCTCACTTTACACATTCGCTCACTTTAGAGGAGCAAACAAATATGTCAAATTTGTGGAACATATCCTTCATTATCTTTTTCATTTTGAAGGTAAAGAAAACTGAACTACCTCTTGTCTGTTACATCACAACGCATTTACTATATGTCATTTTATATAATATCAATGTGCAATCAAGAACTTTTTAAGATTCAACTCAGTGAATATGGAGAGTGCAGATTTTACAAGTCAGGCTCCTATCCATAAAGTCGATGCATTCAATGAATCAATGTTAATAAATCCATGACATGGTGGAAGACCCCCCCTCCCCCCCCCCCCCCGGCCAAACAGAAAACAAATGGCAAATTATTTTGTCAGTAAAATCGATCCACATCCACTTACCTGTTGGTACATTTGAAGCCAAATTTGATAGTACAAGTATGACAATTGCAAGTACTGCAACTCCACTAGCACGATCAACATGAGAATAGGGCTCCATCAAGTCCCACAGAACACTTGGAATTCCAGTCTTATTGAGGCCATCTACTGTGATAAACATTCCACAAAAGAATATCAAAAGTGAATATGAAACCTGTTACAAGAGAAGAAAAAACTATTCTGAGTGGTTGTAAAATATTGAACGGGTAGCAGAAGTATAGCTAGTATTTCAAGGAGAAGACAGAGAGGAAAAGAGAAAGATAATATTTAGACCTTCTCTAAACATGGTCTAGCATCTTTGAAATCAAGAACGATCAGAGCAAGTGCAGCAGTAATTGCAGTCCATGACATATTCAAACCAAGAAGTAAAGCAACCAACATTCCTACTGTGATGATGTAAACACAAGATTTCCATAGTACCCTTTTCCATTTTATGATAAAATTGTTTTTTCTTTCCGAAGGGTGCATAAGTGTATCTGCTGCTGCTGAAGAATTTGAAGGGCTAACTTCCTCCTTTGTCAGAGATGCCACACTATTTGTTCCATCCCTTGATACATTTGAGATTCTAGCCAACTCAAGAGTGCTGCTAGAAATTCCATTATTCGTTATATTACTTTCACTTGCATTTGCAATCGATCGGTTTCTTAGAATCTGAACTTGAGGAGTGTTCTGAATACTAATAGAGTCAAGATGGGAATTCCATTCTTGAGAATTTAAGGATGAAAAATGAGACATTGTGGCTGGAGAAAACCGATGTGAATCAAACTCCTCCTCTGCCACAACTTCTGAACCTGCATCTTCTTCATCCTTATGAACAGATAATAACTTCCAAAACATGATTAGAAGAATTATAGCATTTGCTACAACTCCTGCCACCATAGCTGGAAGAATACCAATCAGAAAATTCCCAAATGATATATTACTCTGAACAGCTATAACCAGGTTTTGAGGGTTACCAATTGGAGTTGCTGAGGACCCAATATTAGCACTTGAAGCAAGAGCAAGTAAAAAGGGAGTTGGTGGGAGGTTATGCTGCCTTGCAATTTTCAATATGAATTCAGTTAAAACAACACAAGAGGTATCATTTGTGAAAAGAGCACTTGAGACAGCAGAAATGATACAGATTCGACAAAGTAAGTCCTTTGCTCCTCTACTTTTCCAAGAGAGCAACTTCCCTACATACTTAAACATATCTGCTCTTTCAAGATAAACACTGACAACCATTGTCCCAAAAAGAAGACCAAGGATTGGGAGATCAATTGTAGCATATGCTTCATCTGGAGTAATAACTTGGAATAGGACCATAAGCATGGCACCAAGCAAAGACCCTGCAGTTCTCCCAATGGGCAGAAAAGGCACAGCTGGGAAAACTGCTAACACCCAGAAGATTGCAAATGCAATTAAACCAAGTACCACTTTCCGAATAGAAGCCAGTGCCATTATTTATGAGTTTATAAACAAGCCAACAACAAGTTCCTAGTTCCAACCAAACACTAAAATTCTCGGCTCTAGTTTATCAACAATAATACAACACTACCTACTTCCTGAGCAAAATTCCTGAAATATGAAAATTCAAACTTACATCAGCAATCAATAAAGATTAGCAATTAAGCACGTATACAAATATATAAGCTATCAATTTACTCATGTCATCTTACCAATCAATAAGAAACGTGATTTGTAAGGTGTCAGATAAAAAACAAGAAGAGTGAACAATTCATTCACCCCTCCTTTTAGAAAAATGTTAAGTCTATGCTCATCTTACTGAGATCCTAGATTGAATTGAAAGGACCCAAAAAACCATGGAGAGAGAAACTTGCTGAACTGGTGGATAACGGTTAGACTTCGAGCACATATTAGCAACTGATTCAGCTAAGTTAATTTAAAGAACAAATATCTAAACACTGTACATTCAATGTCAGAAAGATAAATGCAAAATCCAATATCCCTATTATTTCGTTTTATGCCATTAAGGTAAGTGCTTTATGCGAGTTCTAAGCTAAGGTATCAACTCATACAACATTTGCTCCAACTAAACATGAAAAGAAAAAAGACAGACAGAGACGTGTAACCATGCATCTTACCTATTAAAGCAAAAGGTTTAAAGGACTGACAATTAGTTCTAACTAGGAAACTCTGTGGCTAACATGTAAAATCCCGGGTTGGCTTTGTGTCGTCTGAATAAAAAGCTAGCAACTTGTTTTTCTTTTGTGTGTGTATGTTTTTTTCTTATGACAGTGTAGCTTGGTAGCTATAGATTGGATTACTTTGACGAATATCTTGGTGAATCGGGGTGGAAGAGATTTGGAGCATCTTTGGTCTTTTCAAGGCACGCCCATGTCAACTCATACTCTATGATATCCACGTGGTGAAACATTACCCGTTATTGTATGCACCATGGAAGATAAATATAGGAATGACAAAATGGGCTGGGCCGACGGGCCAACCTGTCCAATCCACCAAAAATGGTGGGCTGGGTTAGGTAAGCTAACCCACCAAGTCCGTTCAACCCGCCCCACCCAATGTTTCTCAGCGAGGTGGAACAGGCTGGCCTGTCTGGCTTTTTTCATTATTATTATTATTATTAAATATGCTAAAATTACTGGTTGTATTATATTTATTGTCTACAGGTGTCACACTTTGTAATTGATGAATGAAATACTAAAATGGGATCCTTTGTACCAGTGTATATATAGGAATGGTAGAATGCTAAATAGGGACTTTGCTTAGGATGTGATCTCGGGAGTTTTAAAAATTTTATGAGTTTTTATTTTTCTAACTTTTAAATAAGAAAAATTATGTTTATATTAAATGTAAATAATTTTAAAAAAAAGTGGTGTGAACAATTGAATTATGTGTCTGTTTAAATGCTCAAGAAGTTGGTGGTTGACGCATAAACAGATGCTACTCCCTTCTAAAACCAATTTGTAAAAGTGATATTTGTTAATCAGCTGCTGCTAGCTTGAAAACTTCTACTGCCTAACGATAATAGGCCAAAGCTTGGCTCGAGAGTGAATTGCTTTTATGCTCAAATAAAATTAACAATAGCACCACAATTTAAATTTAAGTGTAATTATTGAATGAAAAAAAAGTTTGTTTAGTAACAGAGAAGTGATTTAAGTTTTTTTTCCTTTTTTTCTTTTGGTGGGCTAGCCCACCAATCCGCTCCTAAACGGGATGGGCTCAGACTTTCAACCCACTTTTATCAAGCGGGCCAGCCTGTCCCGCCCCGTTTTTGGCGGGCTAGTAACGGGGCAGGCCAAAACAGGCCGAGCTAGCCCGCTTTGCCACCCCTAGGTAAATCACAAAGAGTTAAAGACCATTGTCATTCGTCACTACTAGGTGCAATGCAAGCTTCCCAAGCACAATTCGGAGAATCAATAAAATATTCTTTTATTTTTTCTGGTCGGTCTTCAAACTACTGTATAATTCTTTGAAACCCTGATTGTCATTTTAATAATTTTGGGCTTCAATAATTGCTCTAAAATTATAGTATTACTTTGACTAAACCCAAATTTTTATTACTTTGCTTTGATCAGAGACCAAAATAAAAATAAAAAAATACTTGGTTGGATACTTGGATTAAACATGTTTTGTTTAATTAGTGGACACTCTGTGTAGGGCAGCGATTTAAAGTGAGCTTGCTGATGGATGGATTGAGCTTAATAATTACATTTTTGTATGAAATTTAGAAGCGATAGACACCAATCACACCATAGAAGATTGATGGCGAAAGTTGCTTTAATGATGCTTGGAAAGTTTTGTGCACTGTGCGAAAAGGTAGAATAAATGCGTCTAACTCTAGACCATACGACATGTTGTTTTCATACCATGCCGAGAGATTTTGACTTTATCTACTTTAAATCAGCGAAGCAGAGTAGGTTCATCTGTTTTCTGGACTTTCCGTCACCAAATATTGGATGCTTAAAGTTAATAAAGCAGAAAATTTATGGATGTAGTCACCGTCAACTAGAAGAGGACATTTTTAATTGTTTCAATGGTGACTACATTAACCATTAATTCATAAATAGTGAAAGAGATGTAATTCATATATACAATTTATACAATTTGTATAATAATATTTTTTGTGTTTATCTTTTTCTAGTCATTATGAGATGGAATAAATAATATGTAAAAAAAAAAATAATACAAAAAAATATTATTGTACATACTGTTGTATGAATTATTGTATAAATAACATTTCTGGGAAACTCTACTTGAGAAAACATGTTATATTTCCCATCGATCTTGTCCGTCCCTATTTATGTTCCTAAATTAGAATATTGAGCCAAAAAATATTTGGGATAAAAGTGAGAAAAAGGAAGAAAATGCAAGAAATCTAAGGGGTAAACAAGTTGAGGTACAAGTATCGATCATACTATCATGTATCATATAAAGCAATTTTAGCTTCTTCTTTTTTTCTTCATATTTTAACAAATTGCACCCCAAACTAACTATATGACTGCATGAGTTAAAACAGTTTTTAGCCTCTATGCAGTCAGTCTCTTTTGTTTCTTTTCTTGTCCATGTTTGTCTTCGTTGTTGGATGCATGCATCTGCTTATTCGTGATCGTATGGATTTTTTTATCATCTTTTTGGGTTGATAGTATGGATCTGTCTCTTGTTAGGGTGTTGTTCTTCTTTTGTATCAAAAGAAAACGGGTGGGGAGGCGGTTTGGTGCACCTACATAATTCATGAAACGATGTAAAATCTACACTATAAACACTACGAGGAGGGATGGTTGGTGCAGCTGATTACGATGTTTGGATTGGCGTTAAAAACATATATATGCTCATTTTTTCGCATCAAACCAAATAAAAATATAGAAATTACTTAAAACTGTTTCTAGCTTGGCGGGAATTCAATATATCTTAAAATCGAACTAAACATGCACCAAGTAATTCTTTAAGGTGTAAAATATGGTTATCTTTTTATTTTTATTTTAGTCTTCGTAAATTTTAATTAAAATTTTTAATAAATATTTTTATCTTTAAAATTAATTGGAATATAATTAATTGATGTGATAAGATTAGATATATCTCATTGTCACCATTAAGTGTTAATAGGAATTATTAAAAAAATAAAATTATATGAAGTAAAAAAAATAGAAGACTAAAATTAAATTTACCTATATTTATAGAAACTAAAATATATGTAAGTCTTATTTAAATGAGGTAAAAGTAATAGAAAATGATAGATATATACTTCATTTTTAAAGTGTATGAAGTGAAAGAAAAAAAAATGAAGAATGTAATAGGTTATTTGATATGATGAAAAGAGGGAGATAAAATTTAACGGGTGACTCAATTTGCAATGATGAGTTAGTGGGGAAGGACCTTGATTCTTGCTGAACATATTCTTGGAGAAGAATAAGAAACTTTAAGTATGACTAAGTCCTGCACCGATAATTAGTCCCACCATTGCTAACTCAAAAGATTGAAATTTGTAAGAATACTCCGAGGTCCCACTGAGAAACCAAAGACCTTATATCCAAATAAAAGAAGGGTAAAAATTATTGTTTCACACGATCACAATTACTCAACTAGCCCATAAGTACCAAGAAATTGTTGGACCTCTATCATGAATACTAAATAATATTCTTTTAGTTTATCATTAGTCCTTGATACAAAGCAAAAGTAAATATAAGATATTAAATATAGAAAAGTTATAAAAAGAGTACAATGCGAAAGCTTACCTCCACTTGCAGCCATTGTTATCACAAGAAAAAAACAAACGACTAAATCTCACAATAAGGTTTAGAAAGAAAAAGAAAATAAAAGATTCTTCTAGTCCTTAGCCTTTTTTTTTTAAATGTGTGAATCAATAGAGCATCACATGCTATTTATAGGCAAGGCAAGGGACCCCTTTATAAAATCAAAAAACGTAACTATCCCTTAATTGGCTCCTCCATTAAAAGCCAATAATACAAATTAAAAGATAATAATTCATAATTAAAAGCTAATAATTCAAAACTTGTAATAGTTACATAAAATTATATTCTAAATATTGCCAATACATGAGCCACATTCATGTTATTTTCCAACAGAAATCTCTTTGGAAAGGGCTACCCACCAAATAAAGAAAGTGATGTCAGGGATATTTTGTTTAGGTTAAATTAATCTCTAAGTTCCTAAATTATTTAAGAATTTTTAATTAAGTCTTCAAACTAAAAAAAATTATAATTGAGTCTTTAATTTTGTAAAATTGTTATAATTGTGCCTTCATCTTGTAAAAAATTTCTGTTTAATATCTGTGTGTATTGTTATTGTTTGGGATTGCCACGGCAAACAACCGAAAAATTCTAAGACAAAAATATTATTTTAGAATCGTCACTAATTTTGTTTGTTTACTAAAAATTGTAAACTAATATATAAAATTGGGTTAAATTCAGAGTCAATTATAATATTAAATCCCAAAATACCTTAACTCATCCATCTCAAAATACCTTAAAATGATTTAAATACATTAAAATATTTCATAAAATAAATATTGACAGAAATATATAAATTAAGTTAGAGATACAAATACTAACTTCTACCCTAATAACAATTAAATTATAAAATCGGTTAAATTATAAAATTGATTTTACATATTTATATTAATACTTAAATCTTGTTTTTTAAGATCCGGGTGGGGAACGGATAGCCTGCCGGACCCTGTCCCGTATGATCATTACAATTTTTTATTTAATTGTAATTCACGGATAGTTTTAAGAATAAATAAAATATGTACTGTAAAGGCTTTTTACACTATCATTAAATAAAAAATTGACATGTATGGTAAGTTTATTAACTTTTACAGTAATTATCTTAAAAATCATATTCATTCTGATTTTTTATTAGGTTGATAATGTAAATTTTTTTATACTGATAGTGCATAAAAATTAAAATATAATTTTAAGGATTTTTATAATATAATCTAATTATAAATTGTCATATACAGTAAAATTATTAATTTTTATAATAATTACTTTAAAAATTATATTTAGAATAATTTTAATTAATTCATAATATAAAAAATTTACATTAATATTATATCAAAATTAAAACTCTTTTTTTCTTTTTTGATCATCCCAGTATTCAGAACTGCTAAATCAACAAGATATACTACACATTTACTAGATAGTCAAATCTTTTAAATATACTGACTAAGATTTGAAGTCATATATACCAAAAAAAAATATTAAAAGAAACAAACTTACTTCAATAATCTTCCTATTTAAAAAAAATTGCTCTCCAACAATTGATTATGGATATACCATTAGTTTAAAAAACAAACAAAAATTACTAAAAGAAAAGCAACTTTGAAGATTAACTTGATTAGAACGTATTTGATTTAACTTATTTTAAAGAAATAAATACTTTTTTACTTTTAACTTATAAAAAAACAAAAAGAGAGGAATGGCGAGTGTCATTTAAGATGACGTGAAGAGATTTAGTGAAAATTTCCCAAAGGTAAATAAATTAAAAATAACTGTTTCAGATAAAATGAACAGTGCTGAAAGTGGTGGTGGAGGCAAAAGGCGTGTGAAGCATGGTGGAGACGCGGCAACAGCGTTATAGGTAGATCAATGAAGTGCCAAAGGGGGTTGTTGGTGGTGGTGGATGCATCAAAACGATAAGAGAAATTAATTTAGAAAGTAAATAAATAAACAGAACCAAAGAGAACAAAATCTCCCATAATAGATTCAGACGTATTATCTATCAATGCATTCATTCGATCCATTGGATTTATATCATATAGATAGCATGAGCAAGAAATATCATATTGTAATTGTATAGGCAAAATGTACGAAACTAAGGAGAGAATTGGACTGAACCTTACCTCAACAGAGTCCAGAAGCCACGCAAAACGAACCTCAATTTTTTTTTTCTTCTTTTTCTGTCTTTCCAAAACTCCGTGCCTTTCTCTTCCTTCCCCTTTCTCTATTGTGAGTGTGTGAGTAGCAAGTAGCAAAAAACTGTGGAATGAGTAGAAGAAGGTGCCAAAGTCCAATTATGATTGGAAGTTCTGTTCTTAATGCAGAGATAGTCAACAAAGCACTTTAATGCAGAGTGTCGTGTAGCCTGGAGATTGTGAGAATTCACAGGATGAGATAAGAAAGCAATCACAATACCTTTTCATCTATCTTATACTAGTTATGTAACCCGTGCGATGCACGGGTTATTTGTGGGCTTCAAAAATAAATAGAAATTTATGAATAACTAATTTTAACATTAGGATGTGTATACGATCACTTTAATTTTAAAATATATAATATTTTTTTTATTTTTTACTTTGTAAATAATTTTATTTTAGAAAATATGTTTTTCATAGCATTTAATGTTGGGAAAATAATATCATTTGTTTGTGACATGTGCAGCTGGACAAAAAGCACATATGCATATTTGAATCAACCAACCATAGATTTCATGGATCCTCCTAAGAAATGGATCTCTATGTATATTCCCAATTGTCTTTCTTACCAGCCCAAGGCTTTGTATCTTTCTGCTACTGGTGTCTTTTAAGCCACAGGAGGAAGTCCATTGTAGTTTGTTAATTATTGGGAACACCTAGTAGTTTTCATTTGTTCATTTCTTTCGTCATTCTTTTTTTTTTTTGATCCAATGTTTCATTTGTCATTCAAATGTGTGTTTTTTTTTTGTTTTTTAGTGTGAGTGTGTCCTTTCATATGAGTACTGTTGGACATTCTAAACCCAAAGACAAATAAACCACCAGCTCTTGCTCCAATTTCTTTTATAAGTTCTCACTAAGCTATTTTTGTTTCCTAAGAGCTTCAATCAATGCCTCATCTACTACTAGTTTTTTTATCAACAATCTAAATGCTACATGACATTACCATATTGATTCTTTTTTTGCTTAAATTTTATCAATTTTTTTGTCTTTTTTTAATTCATAAAAATACATTATTATATTTAAGACGAAGACTACCGTAGACCACCTTATAGGTGGTCTACATTGCACCACTACCTTACATTATTATGATGAAACTTCACACCATATTCTTTTTCCTCCCACCGCCCCCGACGTTGACCATCGCTAACCACCTTTTGTTTTCATTGGAGGCAATTTTTGGCCGCGATGACCCTCTCGTACCCCCTTCACAACCCTTTGCAAGAAACTTTGAACAACGACAAGAGCTTCTCAACCTCGGGGAACAACAGACTCAAAATCCCTTGCGACTACTAGGACACATCGGACAGCGCTCGAAGATGCCCTATCTGATTCCGCTTCTTCCAATTTGATAAAAGAAGTTTGCTCATTGGATTCCCCAAACAATACGTCAAATGACATTCCTTCAATCAAAATCGAAATACTCTCTAAGTTGAAATTTGAAATTAGCGAACATACCTTGAAATCGTTGATGTCGAGAATGAAAGGGAAGGAGGGAGTTAGCGATGCGGTTTTGGAGAGCTGTCAAGAATGTGAGTCGCCACCATAAATGCCTTGGTTATGTTGGAGAAGGAGATGGTTACGCAGCTACGACATTGTCTACGGAGAAGGAGGTGGTCGCGGAGGGACTATTCCAGTGATATGGGAGAGAAAGGGGTACGAAAAGGTGCCACTGCCAAAAATCACCTTCGGCAGCAATAAACGGTGGTTGGTGGTGGTCGATGTAGGGAATAGAAATCTAATGTGGAAGGTGCATCATGATAATGTGAGGATGTAATTAATTTAAAGGTTAAAAGTTGTGGTGTGTAGACTACCTTCATAGATGGTCCACGATAGCCTTTGTTTATATTTAATGATAGTAACTAAGGTGATTATAATGAGTATATATTTTGATTACATCAATTAATTAAATCATTAAAACTTATACATATTTTGATTTTATATAATAATGTAATCAATTTATTATACTTTCCTTTTTAAACAAATACAATTAATATACAAATATATATTTTGATTCAAATTTATTATACAATTATATATATATATATATATATATATATATATATATATATATATACATTAATTCAAAATTATTATACAATTATGTTATTATAAAATAAGTTTTTATCACTCATGTAGGCAATTTTGATCAATATATATTATGATTTAAATTAATTAATATAATTATGAGTAATATATATTAACATATTAATCAAGGTAATTTGGATTATTTTAAATTAAAGTAATTAGATTATTTTATATTAATTAGGATAATTGCAACTAATATATATTCTTCTTCTATTTCTTCTTTTCCTCCAACCACCCCTTGCACACACTATTCTTCTGTATTTTTTATTTTTTTTACTCTTTGGTTGACTCTTCTACAAAGGTTTATCATTAATAACAAAAATAGGAAAGAAATTAAGTTCATGTCTCTCTTTTTTTTTCATATCATTATTCATTTTCTTACTGGGTATTTTTATTTCTTCCTTTGACAACACCTTCCATGTCTCTTTTCTTAGTGGGTATTATCTATTATCTATTATAAAAGAAAGTTTTCCCATGAAAACAAATGTCACATGGCATCACCACATTCTTTTTTTTTTTTGCCTAAATTTTATCGATTTTTTGTCATTTTTTAATTCATAAAAATACATTATTATATTTAATTATAGTAATTAAGGTAATTATAATGAGTATATATTCCAATTAAATCAA
Organism: Spatholobus suberectus; assembly: GCA_004329165.1. Taxonomy (NCBI): domain Eukaryota; kingdom Viridiplantae; phylum Streptophyta; class Magnoliopsida; order Fabales; family Fabaceae; genus Spatholobus; species Spatholobus suberectus. The sequence continues at coordinate 16,213,930 of CM014735.1, forward strand.
TCAATTAAATTATTAAAACTTATACATATTTTGACTTTATATAATAATGTAATCAAGTTATTATACTTTCCTTTTCAAACAAATATAATTATCTATTATATATTATAACATAAGGTTTTCCCATGAAAACAAATGTCACATGACATCACCACATTCATTCTTTTTTCGCCTAAATTTTATCGATTTTTTGTCATTTTTTTAATTCATAAAAATACATTATTATATTTAGTTATAGTAATTAAGGTAATTATAATGAGTATATATTCCGATTAAATCAATCAATTAAATTATTAAAACTTATACATATTTTGATTTTATATAATAATGTAATCAATTTATTATACTTTCCTTTTCAAACAAATATAATTATTATACAAATATATATATTTGGATTCAAATTTATTATACAATTAAGTTATTTTAAAATAAGATTTTGTCATGCATGTAGACAATTTTGCTCAATATATATTATGATTTAAATTAATTAAGATAATTATGAGTAATTTATATATTAGAAAAGAAGGTTTTGCCATGTAAGCAAATACCACGTGGTATCACCATATTCTTTTTTTTTTTGCTTAAAATCTATTGATTTTTTGTTGTTCTTTTAATTCATAAAAACACATTATTATATTTAATTATAGTAATTAAGGTTATTATAATGAGTATATATTTTGATTAAATCAATCAATTAAATCATTAAAACTTATACATATTTTAATTTTATATAATAATGTAATCAATTTATTATGCTTTCCTTTTTAAACAAATATATTATACAAATATATATTTTGATTCAAATTTATTATACAATTATATTTATTTTATAGATATACATACATATATATATATATACACACACACACACACACACAAATTTATTATACAATTATGTTATTATAAAATAAGATTTTGTCACACATGTAGGCAATTTCGATCAATATATATTCTAATTTAAATTAATTAAGATAATTATGATTAATGCATATTAATATATTAATTAAGGTAATTCATATTACTTTAAATTAAAGATTAATTAGGATAATAGCAACTAATATATATTCTTATTCTATTTCTTCTTTTCCTCAGACTACCGACCACCCATTGCATGCAATATTATTCTGTATTTTTGTTTACTCTTTGGTTGGCTCTTCTGCTAAGGTTTATCATTAATAACAAAAATAGGGAATAAATTATGGATAAGTTCATGTCTCTCTTTTTTTCTTCACTATTTTTTCGTCTCATTGTTCATTTTCTTACTAGGCATTTCTATTTTTCTTTTTTATTTATTTTTTTGACAACACCTTACATGTGCCATTATTTTAATTTTTTGGTTTCCCTTTTCCACATTTGGCAAAGGTGAAACATTGAAGAGAAATATGAGAAGTATTTTTGGGTAAATTCATATAATTTACTAATTTTTAAGATTTTTGTTTTTTTTTCAAAAAATAGTGTCATACCAATTTATTCTTTCATATGTAACATAGTATTTTTTTTTATTGCCTTTTTGTTTGCGGAGAGTTTGACATTTTTTTAATTTTTATTTATTTTTTGGCTAATTTTTTATATATTTGATTTTTTATTTAATACGTGTTGACATATATAAGCATTTTGATTATTTTGATTTACTTTATATTTTTTTATTTGGTTTTTGATTATGAGTTTAGTTATATAATGGAAAAAAAATATTGATTATCAATTGTTAAAATAATCTCACTATGTTATGTAGGATAAAGATGAACCTTTTATTGATATTTGTGATAAAAAAGACAATGCAACAAATAATAAGATAGAGCCTTTAACTAAAAGTATAAGGTGAAAAATTAAAAATCATATATTTCTTCTTTACCAAAGGTATTATAAATAAAGATTTTACTAATAACATATAACACCACGATGCAAATATTAAATTCATTCATTTTTCTTAAATAGTTTTTATTTTTTAATTTTTAACAATTTTAGTTTAAGTATTTCAATTAATTTATAAAATCAAATATTGACGAATCAATTTAAAAATTATTAGTTATGTTATTGAAAATTAGAAAACTTAAATCTAATCAAAATTAAATTAAAATGAAATTCATTTATTTTTAACCTAATTTTTTAATTTAAATTTTAACATTTTATAAATATAAGTCTAATATCATTTTAACTTAAATCAAATTGAATTATAATTAAAATAATTTATATCCAAAATATCGCAATTAAATTATAAATAATATGCAAAAAAATAATAAATTAAAAATAACAAATAATTTGTTAGCAAATCATCCAAATTTTAAATTAACGTTTTATTTTAATCTAATTGAATTTCAAATCTAAATCTAAATTACATTAAATAATACAAAAATTTTAAAATAACATCAATAGTAAATTAAATTATGACTAAATTATTCAAATATTATATATATATATTACCTTTTAATGTATGAAAAAAAATTGACAGTATGACCATATGATTTTATACTTAATGCATTTAAATTGATACTTAAAATTAAATCAACTTATTCTTAGAACACAATCAAAATATAAAACTTATACACATAAAGTAATAAATTAATAAATTTAAAATAATTAATAAACCATAAGTAAATTATCTTAATTTTTATAATAAATATTTATTACTTTCATACAAATATAAATTTACTATTGTGAATAATGTCACATTCTAACACGAAATTAGGAAATCTTCAATATAAAATAATTTTATTTATTATTATTTTTCTCAACAATTTAAATTTCAATATTCTATAATTATCACATCAAATTTTGACCTTTATCAAGTTACATTATGATTGTTAATACTATAAATCATGTAATTTGTAATAAATGTTTTTCTAGCATATTTAATTTAAATTAACTTAGAAAACATACTAAAAATATCATTATCATTATATATATAATTAAAGTAATCAAATTATACATGTTGATTTAAGAATGATACTACATCTAAATCTTTAATACAGATTAATCCTATGGCTTACATATATATATATATATATATACTATGACTATTAATTAGTTAAATTTAATGAAACAATTAAATCATTTGATTTAATTAATGGTTCGATTGGTTTGACTTTCTGCTTTTATTATTTGTGGAAATTATTAATAAATTAATTTTTTTTATAAATTTTCCTACAATAAATAGTAACATATATATAATTAAGTTAGCCCTAAAGGGTTGGTTGAGTGAAGCAAGATAGAATTTTGCATTCGTTAGGTCGAGCCCACTCATTTCTTCGAGGTGAGTTAAATGTAGGTATTTTTGTAAATGCTCTTTGAGCTCAAAGGCTTTTCTTGCCTTAGATAGGAGCATCATCCCCTCCCCATAAATTTTTATGACTAAAATATATATAATTAAGTTAATTTTGATATGTTTTATTCTAATCAATTAATTAATTTTTTAACTTAAAATAACAAATTAAATTATTTGAGTTATTTGATTGATTAAATTTTTTTCAACAATTATTTACATAAATTATTAACAAATTAATTTATTTTTCCAAATTTTTAGTAATAAATAAATAATATATATATATATATTTACAATTTAATATAATAATATTATACATTTACAATTTAATATTATAATTATATATGTTGTAATATATAATATAGTATAATAATATGTCAAAATTAACGTAATTGATTGATTAAAGTTAAAGCTATTATATATTAAGATATTATCAAGTGTATGATTAATATGTATTGAGGGTTTAGATTTAGTGTAGGTTTTTAGACTTATCTATCTATTTATTTATTTATCTATCTATCTATATAGACACACACAGACATGACGATTTTGCCATGTATGCAAATGTCACATGCTAATACTTATTTTTTTTAAGGTAATTAAAGTAAATATTATCATCATTATATGTTATTAAAGAAATCAAATTATGGATGTTGATTTGAGAACAATTTTACTATCCAATACGAAAACCATAAGCATGAAAAGCATGAACCACAAACGTGACTTGACATCCATTTTTAAAATAACTATGAATTTTAAAAAATATCAAAATATATAAATTAGTTTTTAAGAGAAATCACACTTTGTGTAAGTTTGATGAAAAGAATTTCACATGAAATAGAATTTTTCATTTGAGAATGACTGTGATTCCAATTAACAAAGTTCATAATTGAAACATTCAATCTTTAAAAAAAAAAAATTATTATAGACAATTTGCTCATTAAATTTCATGTGCTAAACATGAATGATTTAAAATTTTAACTTTTAATTTATATTTTAATTATCTAATTATTTAAGTTCAAATATCAGAGCAAGATATTTATTTTTACTGTAAGAAATTAGTATAAAAAGATAGAGAGATTTAATTAATTGGTCACAACACAATTTTAATATTATGATTTGGGTCTAATTATATTATTTAGACTTATGATTTTAATTTCATGATTTAATATCATGATTTTAATATCTCCAAAATAAACATATCACGATTTTAACACTTATGATTTAATATTACAATTTTAATTTCCTGAAATAAAAAAATAAATATATTTAAAAAATGACAAATAAGAATTTGAAATATAAAATGTTATCTAACATGTATGATTTCTTTATCAATAGTAATTATTGAAATATATAAAAAATAATTAAAAACAATAATTAAAATATATAAACATGTAATTTAAAATTTTACCTGAAATAAAACATTTATTAGAAAATAAATAAAATTTAACATAAATAAAGATATGCATATTTTCTTATTTTAATTGGGCAATTAATATTAGGGTTAAAGATAATTTTGTTCCCTATAAATATGTAAATGTTCGTATAATGGTCACACTGAGGTTATAACCTATGACCTCATGCATATTATTCTAACCCTCACCACTAGGTTGTTCAAAGCCTGATTTTAATCCCTATAAACTTTAAAGTTTGTTTTAATCTCAATAAAATTTAAAGTTTGGTTTTAGTCCTCATAAAATTCATAACTTTGATTTTAGGCCCCATAAAGTTTGAAGTTTGATTTTAATTCTCATAAAATTCAAAGTTTGATTTTAGTCCTTAATTTGTTATCTTATAACTCAAGATGCAAAACTACTTCAAAAAATGAAAAAATTGAATCACATGTGTAAATAAGAATCAATATTTTATTTAAAATCAAATTTTAAAAAAGTCCCTTTCTTGGACTATAATTAAAACAAAAAAAAATATATAAATAGCACTTTGTATTTAATATTATAAAATAAATACATGAATGTTTGCTTTAATAATACCACAAAAATCACAGTCAAGACTAGCCTATTATATATTTATTCAAAATTAAATATTAGTGTCATTTAATTTAATGGAAATGTTTATTATAAGACCAAAAATCACAAAACAAATGTCAAAGGTCATAGTAAAATGTTCTACTAATATATATTTTTGTAAATTAGAATGATATAAGACTTGTGGGAATATACAATTACTTGAATATATATATATATATATATATATATATATATATATATGTTATTATTTATATATGTTATTATTATTTTTATATATAAATATTTAAATATTTATATACATATCTACTAACATATATTTTTATAAAATTAAAAAATAATTTAGAAATATATTAAAAAACATAATAATATATGAAAGTTATAAATTGTAAACTTAACAATTAACACCTATAAAAGTTATGCGTTATTAAACTAGTAAATACACACACACACACATGTACACACACACACACATATAGATAGATAGACAGATATGTATACACACACACACACACACACATATAGGTGGAAATCAAGTTACTCGAAGAATAACTATTGGTAGAGTTACTCCACTCAATAATTATTGATATATATTGAATTTGAATGACCCAACCATTAAATTAAAAGATACTATCTCAACGATCATTCACACCAAATTTTACATGAATCAAACATTTGTAATGAGTTAATCATATAGTTGATATTTACTTATAATTTTAAAAAGTATATTATATGTTAATTTGATTTTATTTAATGAAGTATCAAACAAATTTTAAACTTTATAAAAATTTATAGACTTAATATACTCAATAAAATCTTTTAATTTAAAGATTAGATCGTTAAAATTTAATATATATCAAAAGTTATTGAATGAAGTGACTCTAGCAAGATGTTACTCTTAAAATAACTTGATTATCATCCATATATATGTTTGTGTGTATGTATATATAACATTTTGAAAAATACAAAATTAGCTAATTCAATAATTAAATTCAAAGTTTTTATAAAATATATTAAGTTTATAAAATTTCATACAGATAAAAAACTAATTGATACTTTATCATACTACCTTATTTTAATGGATAATATGGTTTAAAATATAAGTAAATATTTATTGCCAGATAACATAACAACGAATGTCTAACTTATGTGAAGTCTAACTTTAATTATCATAAAAATAATACTAAATGATTCAATGATTGAAGTTGTTATTTTTGTATTTTACGTAAAATTATTAAATGATATAAGTATAAAAATATGATATCTAGTGTCGATTAATTCTTATATTTTATATAAAATTATTATAAAGTATAAGTGAAAAGGTTTGATACATAATGTCAAATAATTTTGTCTCGTGTATATATATTGTGAACCTAATGAGACAAATCAAACTAATCTATATTGATTTAAAAATAGGATAAATTGTTCAGTTTGTCCTTAAACTATTTAGAAATTTTTAAATAGGTTCTAAAACTATATTTGTTTTAATAGATTATTTGAACATGTAATTTTTTTAATTGAGTCCTTAGAGTTTTTAAAACTGTCATCTACCGTATATATTAAATAAAAATCTCTATCTATCATCAAAAGAGCTCACTCTTCCTACTCTCCCTCCTATTTATTTTCATTTGAATACTCCTGTGTAATGAAGTGGTGTAATTCACTCTCCATGGTGCAATGCTTTTATTTTTATTTTTTCTTTCTTCTCCTAACTACTCCCTCTTACTTTCTGAACAACATTAACAACAGAAAATCTCATATCATATTCTCCGATCTTTTTTACCATTCTTTGCTTCTTCTTTTTTTCATCTATTACTCTATTTTCTTATTTTAAAACTTTGCCTATAAAATCAGTCTTTGTAATTCATCATATATTCATGTTCATCTATTCTTATTCTTCTTATTTATCAACCCTACTCCCAAGATCAAAACAAACCCTCAATTTTTATCTTTCTCAATCTTTATCTCTCAAACTTTTCAAATTTTAAATGGCAGATAATAATTTTAGAAACATGATTGGCTATAAAGAAGGATACTAAAAGACTTTTCTTACATCTTTCACTTCTTAGAATTGTTCTTCTTGCTTCGTTGTCTCTTTGGTATGAGTTTTAATTGTTTTTTTATTCTTTAATTTTTTATTATCTTCAACCATTGCTTATAAAATTAAAGTATCACTAAGCCCTAATTTGATTTGTGAAGAGTTATGAGTGACCAATACAATACTATGTCTTCTCTCTATTTTTGGTTTTCTTTGAAATTTTATGATCATGTAATTTTGATATTTTTAAGAATTTGGTTGTTTTGCTACATAAGTTGTTATTTTTTATTCTTTTAAGATGGTTGACCAGCTACACTTTTCTCTAGATTCAAGAAAATCAAATACCAAAAAAAAAAAAAAACTATTTACTACAAAATCTTCCTTTCAATTCTCTGCATATTTGTTTATCTTGTAAAATAATCCATCTTTATTCTTAATAATATTAGCTATTATGTTATAGCACTTGAGAAGATATAGGCATTAGAGGTGTAAATAAGTCAAACTAAGCCAAGCACTTAAAGTTTAGGCTTGGCTTATGAAAAAAATTAGTTGTTCAAACTTGACTCATTTATTTAAATGAGCTTAATTGAAAGATTGAGCTTGACTTGTTTAAAAAATATAAGGCTTGAGCTTGACTTGTTTAGTTTATTTATAACTTAATTATTTTTGTTTTATGAAAAAAAATTACATTTTTTAACTTTATTAGTTTAATATTTAATAAAAATTTAAACACTATATGATAATCTACAAATAGAAATATGTGCTTAACATGTGATATACGAAATTCAAACATTTTAGACTATTACTTTTTCATAATCCAGTAAATAAAACATTTATAGCTTCTTGACTACTATAAAAAAGAAACTTCAAAATCAATTTATTGCTCTCCACAAAGTTCTACATATTTTCATAATGAATATATAAATAGCAAAGGATATAAAGTTCACAATCATCAATTTAAATAAACGAACTATTCATGAGCGATTAATGTCGAGCTTGTAAAGTTTGGGCTTGGTTCATTTAAATAATCAAGCCAAATTTTAAGCTTGAGTTTGTTTATTTAATTAAACAAATGAGCTTGAACAAGCATTTAACGAGTCGAGTTCAAATAATTTACAAATATCTTAGCTCATTTACACTCCTAATTGACATACATAATAATTATATATATATATATATGTATATTAATAAGTGTTAGTGTAATTGTTATGTTAAGAAACTATTTACTTAAATTTATACTTCAATTTGATTCCTTTTTGGATCAGTTGGACACACAAGTCATGGACGAATAGAATTTGTATTATTCCACTATTGCTTTCTAAGCAAAGGAGGCACTTAACGATGTCAAAACACTTGGCTTTGCAATAAATCGTAATGTTATATAGGATGAGAATAATATAATTGATTACAATGAAAAGTGAGGCTTTTATCTTTTTTGTTTTTGGTATCATCTTCCATGTCTTTAATTTTATTAATACATAACAAGAATTTTGGGTGAATTATACTTTACAGGATAATTAAAATCAATAATTAAATATCAAATGTGCACAAATGTGACCCTTTGTTTATTATGAGTTTAATTCATATATTATTAGTAAAAAGTTTTTTTAAGTATTAGTAAATTAAAAAATATTTTAAGTATGACTTTTTAAATAATTATTATAAGAATAGTGGCTATAAAAATAAGGTAGTGAAGGTTTTCTCATTTCCTAAAATTGTTCTTGCATTCATCATCACTTTGTGTTTTTTTTTTAATGATTATGTTTATTTTTTAAATAATGAGATTGAAATTTGAATACTCAAGTAGTGTTCTTTTTAAAGTAAAAATTATTGAAATGTTTACTACTTTATCCTTTTTATATATAAATTATAATACTTATCTAGCTTGTGAGAGTTTTATTTTCCAACTTGTAGTAAGAGACATATTGTCTGAAGGATTTAAACAAAAGAGTTTTTCAAAAACGTTTTGAAAGAAAGACGAGAGCTGAACAAAGAAACTGGAATGCACATAGGAGCTATACTGGTTCGTCTCACTCTAGAGACTACGTCCAGTTCTTGACAACAACCAAGTTCCACTAACTTATCCAAGTTACAAATATTCTTTCAACAAGCCTCTTCAGGCTCAACCCAAGTAGTCTTTAACTTGTCTCTCTAAGCAAAAACCCAAGTATTTTTTGAATCAAAGCCTCTTCAGGCTTCCACCAATTTCTCTCAAAAAGGTTAAATGTGAGTTATCTCACTGAGTTTAACGGCTTAACAGACGAATATACAATGAAGAACAAAAGAAATGTTTTACACGCATATTACACACTGAGAACTTTTCAATAGCTAAAGATTTTATATTGCGTCAGTCTTGAGATTGAGGTCTCTTCTTCTATATATAGGCTTCTCCAAAAGTATCCATTGTGAGTGTATACAGGAGACAACCTTCGTCTGTTGAAGAGAGTCGTTGGAGCATTAAATGTAGCATTTAATGCCTATCACCAACTTGTCACTTTGATAAGATAAAGCAATATGCTTATCTTTTACTATTCTCCTACTTAATCATGTAGCAGTAGTCAAATCTACTTTCTCGTTTTGACATCCGCACACACATTCCTTCCTTTTCGCATAAAGATAACTTTCCTCGAGAGTAGGTATGTATGCTTCATACATATCGAGGTAGTTTACATTCTGGTTGATGTGCAGATCGTTTAGATCATCATCTGAAAGTTGTTAGTTACTAAATTTATCTAGATGAAAGATAAAGACGATATAAACTTAAATTATCAGACGATTGCTTGTGAATATATTACAGATGATAAGACAATTGCGTAAAAACATATTTATTAACTATTTGTTATTATCAAAATATTTGAGGATTATAAATTCGTCCTTTGTCTTAATACAACTTCTTGTATTCAATTTTGTTTAAATTTTCTTCTTTCAAGCAAAGGTGAACTATAGTCTTTCCTTATGCAAATATTATTCGTTTCTAGAAATTTCTCTCTTAAGATTTTATTTTCTCTTATCTCCTAATTTAAATTTCTTTACTTCTTATCTTATTCCTTCATCTCTTCTTCCCTCATTCCTTCATATCTTTTCTAATTTAAATTAATTTGTCCATCTCATCCGTGATTTCATGAGGATTTTATTTGGTTTCATGGAAATAAATTATTTTTATCTCTTCTGACTTGTATATTGATTTAAATTCTTTTATCTCTTATCTAAATTAAATTCTTTTATCTCTTACCTCATTTTAACTATCTTACCTATTCTTCAAAAAAAAAAAAAAAAACCTACCTTGCTTCTTTCATCTCCAATTTTGTGAGGATAATTTTTTTTGGTTTCTTAAGGATAATGATTTATCATTATTCTTTCTTCTATTATAAAAATAACAAACTATTGTTTCCCTATTTAAATTTCTCTCACTTTATTGTTATCATTAAATAAAATTGTAAAATCTAAGATTATTATTAAATTTTAATTATTTTAATTTATTATGTTAACAATTATTATATTTATATATATTTAATATTTTTTTGCAAACAAATTTATTAAATGTTATGAATAATTTTTTACTTTTTTATAATAAAAACTTATAATCATAAAATTTGCATATTGAATTTGACCTATGCAATGCACAGGCTCAAATACTAGTAAATTATCTTTTTTTGACAATTTTAAGCTATCAAAAACTACCTATAGGGACTTACTTTTTTAGTTTAGAGACCTAACTAAACTTAGGATTTACTTAAAAATTCTCAAATAGTTTAAAGATCAACTAAGTAATTTAACCTTAAAAATATATTGGATTAGTTAATTTTTTCTCTATTTAAATCAAATTGAACTAATTAATTTTAATTATTTTTTTAAATTGAAGCAAACTCGCTCATACACTCCTAATCATATCATTAATAAAATAAATGATATTAGATTATGAATTAAGCTAGTATTTTAGCTTGTGCATTGCATAGAATAAATGTTTATTTTATATAACTAAATTTATAATAAATAAATACTTCATAATATATAAATTATATTATAATTAAAATTTGTAATAAATAAATATTTTAGAACATATAAATTATATTTTTGATTTATGATAACTACTTTATATTGTAATACAATATTATTTTTAATTATTAATATTTTTTTAAAAAAATATTAAAATTCAAGTTAAAACTAAAGAGATTAAAAATAATATATTGAAAGAGATAAGGGGTTAAGAAGAATTCTTAAAAACACTCTCGTTGAATAATGTCAGCTAAAAATGCTTTAAAAAGAATATCGTATACATGTTAGGAGTGTATTTGAATTTTGAATATATATATATAGGGTCAAGATCCGTTGACACTAGGTGTCAAAGTTAGTCAAATTACACCTTTAATAACTTTTTATAGAATGTGATCTAACCGTTGAATTTGATATTCTTAATAATTAGATTAAGTATACAAAATTTCATATAATTTCAAAATTATTTAGTAGTTTATCGCATCACTTTATTTTAACATATAATATGATATTAAAATATATGTAAATATTCATTGTTAGATAACATATCTAGAAAAGTCTAAATTATGTGAAATTTGATATACATAATCATGAAGATAATATCACATAATTTAACGGTTGAATTGATTAAATTTTTATTCTACAAAAGTTATTGAAGATGTAATTTGATTAACTTTGACATTTGGTGTCAACAGATCCTAACCTATATATATATATATATGAAATTGATTTCTGATATTCAATTACAGCTTGCTAAACCATTTAGTTGATATTAAAAACATAAGAGATATATCATATGCATTTTAGGAGACTGAAGCCATTTCTTTATAAAAGAAAAGTATTCAAATGAAAATAAATATAAAAAAGAGTGAAAGTTTGAGGAAGCAGTATATAATAAGGATGATAAATATATTAATTTAAAAATATCTAAGTCAAATAAAAAATTAAATTAAAGCCGAAGCCAGAATGTTTCCACTCTCCCTCGTCACCATTCAACGTTTTTCTCTCTTTAACGCAGAAGTAATCATTGAACTTCTTACTTTAATCTTAATTTCTGCCTCTCAATGCCATTACTATAAATTTCAATAATTTCAGCCAATTTCTACTACTCACGTTGAGCATCTGTTTTGTTTGCGCTCACTCTGTTTAGTGTTGGTGACCTGCAAGGGGGTTTTGTGAGATTCTTTTGTTTCCAAGTATCAGTACTCCCTGATCTTGGTTTCTTATTTTATTGCAATATATTTCGTTGGCCTTTAAAAAAATAAATAAATTCATCAACATTTATGGCCTTTTTGGATCGGAAAGAAAAAGTTTGAATCGGAAAGCATGTGGAAGAAAGAATAAATTTAAATTTTTGTTTTTAAAAATCATATTTTTTTTTTTGTTTCTCTTCAACCAAAATAAAAAAAAAATAAAAATACTTCGTTATTTATATTTTTTTTCCTCTATATTTTCTTTTTTTCTAACCGAACATCCCTATTATCGTCTAACTGTCTCTCGAACACTTGCAATAACCCAAAAGTGGCATCATCACTTGCAATACCAATCGAAAATTTTTCCTTCTCAATGCTTTTTATATCCATCATGGTCTGTCAAGTTAATGATCATAGTGTCGCCACTTTAATTGGTGTTCTACTCTACCTGCAAAGATATGGCAACAGATTTCCTTTGAATGCTTAATTTCCTGACTCATTTCAATATTCCAATAGTTTATAATATCTACAACGTGTGGTATATTAATCTTTACATTAATCTTTCTAAAAGCAGCGAGTGAAAGAATTAAATTGACTATGTTTAATAGAAGACGGGGAAGAAAATGTAATACAGGATAAGAAAGAAGCTCAAGGAAGAATAAAAACTAAAGTTTTGTTTTTATTTTTGTTTTTTATGTAGATTTTTTTTATTAATTTGATACTTTTAAAATTAATGTATTTATTATTTAATCCTTAATGCATTGTGTTTTATTCATTAATGATGTGATATTTTATTTTTTGTTATATCTTCTTACAAAATGAAAAATAAATAAATACATTTAATATCTTAAAAATATCAAAAAATTAAAACTTTTTTTATCTAGTAAATAGGAAGATGAATAAGATATTATAAGAGTATTTACAATTATTTATTATAAAATAGGTCAATGTTCCATTATATTTAAACTCTTTAGTAAACCAATATACATTTTTTTTTGTCATTTATAGTATTCTTCCGGTATTTACGTACGCCTACAATTTATTTCATATATATTTAAATCATTGGTAACACAATCATGTGCCTGTAAAAAGCCCATCTGGAACTGGAACAGGTTAGTAAAGTTCTTGTTTTCTTCATGTACAGCATACTGCATATGATCTTTGGGTTGTTTTAACAGCCGCTAGTGTTTGACAATGTTTGTTGCTTGAAATGCATACTGCTTAAGCTCACCATACATAAGGCTATTCAAAGCCATTGAAGATAAAGTCAACACAGAAGTTAAATTCTGTAGGTGATAGAAAAGGAAACAGGCAACCACCTCTCATTTTGGCAACGAAAGCCAAACATTTTTCCAGTAGGGAACTATTTGTGGACCAAGAAAGAGACAACAAAACGAGAAGAAACAACAAAGACAAGCCTAACCTCTAGTAGATAGCATTACAAGGGGTCCCCTCGCTCGTGCCATCAGATAAAACCACCTTTTCATTTTCCTTTTCTTGGGGTTGACGAGAGAAATCAATTTGAAGTTTGAACTAACCACCAAATGATGAGCCAGAACAGTTGTTGCAGCCTTTCAGCAGCATATTGGTCCATAAAGGCCATGCATGCATTAGCCAGTACTCAGTGGCATATTGGTACCAGATTGTAATTTTTCTTCTTCATTTCCTCTCTATCTCTTTTCGGGTGCAGACTGTATTAGCTGAAAGTCTAACTTCTCCATCCCACCATTAATTAACGGGTACAAACATTTGGATAAACATGTAGAAACAGCTGTATGTGGGGAACCCACCCGAAGCACCAACTACACATGAAACTATTGCAGAGCACGCACCTTGGACCTCCACAAAAATGCAAGTTTTCAATAACCCAATTGCAAAAGAAGTTATTATTATTATTATTGAATATTAAATGTCAAAATAATCCACCAAACGAATACCCGTACCTCCCTATTTCTGTATACTTGCGACTAAGGTAATGCTCCATCAGAATTTAGAACCCGTTCTACTTGTCGCTACCAACTATGCCCCTCTTGTACTCTAGTTTGGATCCTAATGGACTACTACAACGGCTGTCTCACCTATGTCTCTCACTCAACTATCCGTTTACTGCCATTTCCTCAAAGCATGGCACTAAGAACCGTGTCTTAAGATATACATCTAGTATGCTAATGATTCTGCAATGGAAAGCCTTCTGTTAAGTCGTATTGCAATGAAATAAATCTTTAATTGATTTCTGATTGTAGCATTGGGAAGAAAGCCCAACTGTTGCTTGATCTACCTTCCTTACTAACAATCTTCTTGTCAGTCCACCATTCGGAGCCATTGGCAGGATTATCAGAAACAACATCTTTTCTGTTGTCAAAGTTAAATTCTTTGGAAGAATTGAAAGAGTGATGCTTTCGACAGCACTGCTCCTCTCCTTCTTCTGGAGAATTGCTAGGCTTATCATTTGAAGTTTTCCTTGAACACAAATCACAACAACTATTGGAGTTCTTTTGTATCCTTTCTCTGTCAACAGGGTCTTCAACCAGTGTATCCTGAGAAGATCCTGACATGTTTTCAAGCAATGAAGAACCTGATTTATTTGCAAGACATTGTGCAACATCTTCCCCAGTTAATTCAAATGAAACTCTGTGATCAACTAATGCTGCATTGGGTTGACACTCATTCTCCGAAATTGCAAGGGATGTTACCTCAGATATCCGTTTTCCAACATAGATGTCATTTCTAGAAGTTGATGCTACACCATCAGGTGTCGAAGACCCAGAACCCAACCTTGAGTCCTGACACAAACCATCAGGTGTCAAACACCCAGAGCCTAGTTGCGAAGCTAACTTATTAGCATCAGGTGTCAAAGATCCTGAGCCTAGTATTGAACCTTGCCCTGCACTGTCTGGTGTCAAAGATCCAGACCCAAGCCTCGAATTCCATTTATGTGTCAAGAAGTGTTCAAAGCCCAAGAGCTTTGGTGCTTCCCCTTTGTGGACTTCAAGAACAGGGTGTCTATCAGGGAAAGGAGTAGAACTGCCAGAAGTAGAAATGATTGATCCAGGTGATATGAATTGGGTGCCAGGGCTTCTGGGATATTGTTGATAAGGCTGAAACTCATAATTGGATAACGCAAACTTCTTATTTGTACTACTATTTATACAATCCCGGTCAAGAGAAGACGCCAACAATTGAGCAAATGGCACCTCGGGGGATGATGGTGTTGTCAGCTGCACAGATTCAGGAGGTGGAGTGAAAGGAGCAGTAGATGGTTCAGTTGTGAAGGTAGAAAATACAGGTGGTGAGACTAACTGGGTCTCGTAGGCATAAGGGCCTACGGCAAAAATGGATGCAGGTCCACCAGAAGCATTGACAGTGAGAGAACTGAGAGAGAATAATCCAACCGGTGATTGAGTAGCAGATGAAGGATCAGATTGGAGAAAAGATGCAGGTGAAGAGGGAGGGACAATGAATGGCATTACAATGGCAGTTGAAGGATTTGGTGCAGCAGTAGCAGGATGAGATCCAACTGTGCCTATTGGTTCAACAGGTTCAGGAACAAGGACAGTGTTGCCAATTCTCTTGCCGTTTTTATGAGGTCCAAAACACCAATATAAGCTCCAGCAGCTTCCCCAGCGTTTTTTCTGCAGTTAATGAAGAAGCATATCTAAATTAAAAGTTGAAACCAAATCAAAACAAGAATTCATTTATCAACATTAATAATGTAATCTAAATTTTTCAACAGGGCTCAAATACATTCTTTATTTCTTTTGCTTTTAAATGTTGATTTTTTCATTAAACATCAAATTTGAAAACTTGTTTCATTCCAAGTTAAATGATCCTCTCATGAAAGGTCTTCTTTAAATATAGACTCTGAAGTGAAATGATTCCAAAAATTGAAAGTTTGAGGAAGAGATTTAGAAAAAAAAAGATACTTTAAATACACACTTAAAAATAGTGTAATGTTTCAGGAAAAAGTGCTTTTGCCAAAAGAGAAGACATTGCACAGATAAGGAAACAATAAATAGAAGAACATCTACTCTTATGATAGCTAATCAACATATACTGGAAGAATGTAAACTTATCTTGTGACTCTTGTCACTTTCTACAAATTGCTATGGTGCCTATGTGTATGCCCCTAAACCATTGTAAGGAAAGCCATAGAAAGATGTTCATTTTCCTAGCCTGTCAAAATATCAAAGATGTTGACTAATAAATACCAGGCATTGCATATACATCAGTAATCAAAAAATAAATAAGCATCCCAAACCCAAATGCGAACACCAACCTTTGAGAGTATATCAGTAACAACACCAGCAGATGTTAGAAGTAAAAATGAATAAATAGCACCAAGAAAAGCACGGCTTGAAGCCTTGAATAAAAAGAACATCCCCTTATCAGCCAATGACTGCCAACTTCAAACACAAACCCAATTCACCTATCTCTATTAGTTTTCCAAACGAAAGTTTCAGAGAACTAACAATAAATCGCAGCCATAAAGGCTGAAGAAAGCTTATTGAATATGTATCAAAGGTCTGAAAATATATATAGATAGCACATAGTAGTGTGTTGGATGAGAAGCATAAGATAGGACAACAGATAAGTCAGGTCAGTCCCAGGTAATCTGCCTTAGAACTAAGTCATTGTCATGACACAATCTCCTTCAAGCTCATGGAAGCATTATCCTACCAAGTTGCAGATCAAAAGGTCACAGTGTCAAATTGCCTTCAAGCAGGGCACAAGTCACAATACTAAGTACTAAATACTAGTTGAACTGAAGAGAGTTACAATTAGTAAGATACATGTGCCTAACTAGATTGAAGTCCTCCTCAAACATAACATTGAAGAAGCAAGTAGCAAAAAGAACAACTTCAAAGTGAAATCAAAGTCACCAGGATTCATAATTAGACGGCAAAAAGGCACACCCAATTTTTGAGAGCCACAAAAAAGAGTATAAAATTTTGAAAAAGAAAAAGGTGAACAGAAATTTCGACGCCACCACTAAGTCAACGAAGACTAGACGACCTTCCTTCGATTCATTCATCACAATGGAAATTGGAAAGTGAAAAAAGAGAACACAAAGCCCAAGATCTCAATTTGCACGCCGTTTCTCGGTAACCGAACTAAGCTAAACAGAACAGTGAAGCGCGAAACCAAAGCAATTAGCAACGTGCACATACACACACACGAATATAACTGCATATTAACACGCACGTGTGACGGAATAGTAAGAGAGAGAGAACGACCGGCACGGTGGTGGGTTGGATTCTGGATTGAGCATTGACGATGGCGGAGGCCGCAGCATTCACGGTGTCGACGCTGTTGATAACGGTTCCCATTGCGGCGACGGTGAGGGGTTTTCCGGTCACCGGAAATGGGAGTTCCGGCGATGTGGTTTTAGAGTTGTTGATTTGAGAAATAAGACTAAGAAATAAAGAAGTGATGATGCCATGGATTGGAATGGAACTCTCTCTTTCGTGGGATGGAATTATGGACATGGACACACGAGTGACACGACGTCCATTGATGCGTCATAAATTCTAGAAAAAAAAAAATTGCATGATGTTTAAATTCAATTTTCATCTCTAAAACTTTATTAGCAACTAATTAAAAATTATGATTTTAAAGATAATTATTACAATTTAACAAATTTATTTTATATGATAATATGTGATTAAATAATATAAAAAATTTGAGCTCAATTGCTATGCATTGTCAATGCACAAACTTTTATACTATCAACCAATTTAAAATCAATTTTAGTGTGACTTTTAAGATGATTATTATCAAAGTCAACAATATGGTGGGTTGTGATTAAATAATGGTGTAAAATTGCTTTATACTGTTAGTGCATAGCTTATTTTCTCAAAAAAATTTATATTGTCCGTATATTTTAATTAAATTTATATAACCCATTAAAATCAACTTCATGAAAAATAGTTTAGGTAATTTACATAAAATTCAGAATTTAAATTTCATTGTAATTATTGTATATTAAAAAAATAAAATAAAATATTAAATAAAAATAAAAATTACTCCCTCTTTTAATTTCTTTTTATTTGTCGATTTTTTAGAAAAAATTTGTTTTTATTTATCTATCATTTTCAAACTTTAAGATAACATTAATTACTTCTTTGTTAATTATATCTTTACTTTTCACCCAATTTTTAATTAATTTATATATTTACAATTAGTTTGCATTTATTGTGGAGTAGAACTGAAAAAAAGTATAATAGAAAACTTCAAAACTATTTTATGAAAAACAAAAAAATTATTGCATTTCTTGATTTGTGTATAAAAACTTTAAATGACACTTAATTATTTTATAGGTTAATTTTATGACTGTAAAAAAAATTTACATTCTCATCCAAATTATCATTTATGGCAAGTTTATTAACTTTTATGATAATTAATTTAAAAGTCATATTTATCATAATTTTTTATTAGTTGATAGTGTAAAACTTTTTATAATAATAGTATATACAAATTAAACTCTAATTTTATTTATTTTTACATTAACTTTAATTTATATACACAAACATTTAATGATGTTTAATCTATGTGCATTATTAGTTAATAATTTATAATATATATTCTTTTTACACAAACATTTAATAAGAGTTTAACTTTTTATCTTATCATCATTCATTAATATAATGTAACAATAATATAAATTATTATTAAATATCTATATAAAAAATTTACATTAATAATGCATAGAAAAGGCCAACGTGGCAGCCACGTGGCAATTTTTTTATAAAAAAAATTGATAGAAAATGTAAATTATGAAAATGGTCCCTCATTTTATCATAATTTACGTTTTTAGTCCCCCAAAAAAGAGTTTGACCGGTTTTAGTCCCTTAAAATTTTGTCATTCATGTTTTTAGTTCCTCCCGTTAACTTACACAGTTAAACTTTAATAATTAATCAATTGTTATTTTCACATATTATTATTTTACACATTATTTCACAACAAAAATGCAAAAAAAAAAAAAAAGATTACTTGTAAAGGATAATCAAAGAGGTTAAATTGCTAGTCTTTTCATAAGAGATTATGAATACCTTGAATTATTGAAGCATAGTGATGAGGTAAGAGAAGTGTTGTGATAAGCTTTTGAGTTATAATTAATTAATAAATTATTGGTTAAAATAAATTTTGAGGAAAAAACTTGTATGAGTGTAAATAATAATTAATTGATTAATTATTAAAGTTTAACTGTGTAAGGTAATGGGAGGGACTAAAAACATAAATGAAAAAATTTTGAGGGACTAAAACTGGTCAAACTTTTTTTTGGAGGACTAAAAACGTAAATCGTGATAAAATGAGGGACCATTTTCATAATTTACATTTTCTATTATTATTATTTTTTTTTAAATTGCCACGTGGCTGCCACGTCAGTCTAGTAGTCCACGTGACAGCCCATGTGGAGCCACATCATCACTTAACAGTTAAAGTTAATGACAGGGACTAAAAACACAGATGGAAAATTTATGAGGGATTATGACCGGTCAAAATATTTTTAAGGGACTAAAAACGAAAATCGACAAAAAATGAGGGATCAAAAACATAATTAACCCTATAATAAATAATATAAGAGAAGAGATAAAGGAAGTGTTAAATTGTACCAAAACTTTTCGTACGATTGACAAGTTATAGCAATGTTCTTAATAATTAAGATATAGCAATTAATAGGTAAATAAAATAATGATTGACATGTCAACGAGTTATTATAAAGAGTAAGTGTTTAATGTTCTTTAACTTAAGTTTAGTTCTAGTTTTTGTGTATTAAAAAAATCTTCAATAAGAGAATTAATCTACCTATTGTGAATATTCTCGATTTGAATAAAATTGTTTCTTCTTAAACATACATATAATTTACACAAAAAGAAAATTAATGATTGACATTATTAATAGACAAAAACACCCAAGCCTTTTAATTCATAATGCCATTTGTGCCATGCTGTAGAAAAGAGAGTTAAGGCACCTTTTTGTTTTGAAGACTTGTATGATAAAAAGGGGGAATGGATTTTTTCCATGGAGTTTTTCACTTAGATTTTCTCTGATAAAAATTCTCACCATGCATCAATATTTTGTGCTCCTTTTTTTTATTTAAATTCTCCATATATTGTTTTTAATTAATGACTGGAATTTTACTGTACAAAAATGTCACATAAGGGAATCTAAATCCGATAGCAAGGATATTTATAGAGCATTCATGGTTGGGCCATATTAATGTATGTTTCAAAAAAAATTAATTTTAAGCATATAGTGTGGTATAATTAAGTGATAACTATATCGTTTAAACATGTAGTAAGGATCAAGTCCGATCTTCAGACTTTTGTGTATGAAAAAATCTGTTGGAAGATATTAATCTCTTAAATGAATTTTTGTACTTTAAGATATTAATCTTTGGTTTTCGGCTGAAAGCTACTTTACACACCCAAAAAGAAAGATTAAGTTTGAAAAAATATTTTTAAAGTTTTTTAATTAAAATGTTGATAAAAAATAGTACATGTTTGATTGAGCATCTCAAATCTACAACGATAATCACCTCAAAATACACACAAAAATAGTACATGTTTGTTGCTTTGATAATGCACGTCCAAGTTGCATTGATGGAATCCAAACAGGTAGTAATTGTTTGTTTGAATAAGTTAAATAAAACGTATGCTTAATCTTATTTTATCAATATGATCAATTCTATAGATTAGATGACTTGATTCCTCATATTTTTGTCAATATTTTCATAAAATGTGCAAATTTAATTATATTTAAAATTTAAAAAATAAAACTAAAACAAATGGAGGTTTTATAATGACATTTTAAAATGAATAATATTAATGTAAATATATTAATATGCTACGTTAAATATATTAATTTTGATTGCAAAATTTTATTGTTTATTTTAATTGGTTAAGTGATTGTAAGTTTTCAAATATTAACACCGGACCAAGTTAAATATTCTGGACCTAATTTCTTGTATCAATTTCATTTCAATTAACTCTAAGTTAAGAAATTTTTAACGGGAAATTTGACAAGTTACCTTACTGCTTGTCATTAATAATTCCGAACATTACAATCAATGCATAAAATAAAGTTTAATTCTCATATATTGTCAAATGTAAAAGTGTTATAATTAATTAGAAATCATCTTAAATATTACTTTTAAAATAATTATAGCAGAAGTCAACAATTTTATTATATATATCAATTTATAATTAGATAGCTGTGCAAAAAAAAATTTAATTAATAATATATTCTAATTAAAATCTATAAATTATTATCAACAACAAACCACTAATAAAATGTTTTCCAACTCATTACGTACAACACTCATTCAATAAAAAGAAAAGTTCTATTTAAAAAATGTTAAACTTGATTTTAAAAACAATTGTAAAAATAAAAATACTAAAGCAAATCCAATCTATTCAACAAAAAAGTAAAAAATAAAATCAAATCTATAGTAGCTCTCGGCTGTGTGAAATGGCTTGGAGAAATGAATAAAAAAGTGCTTGTTCAAACTATATGAAATACATGTATAAGTTAAATTATTTATAATTTTAAAGTTTGATATATTATTAGTGCAAAAAAATTATATTATTAACTAATTAAAAATTATTATAAATATAATTTCTAAAGTATTTATTATAATAATTAATAATCTTATTATATATAATAATTTATAATTAAATGACAGTGTAAAATTTAGCAACTTGAGTTAAAATATATAAAGTTTGATTGTGTTAAAATATATTAATTTAGTCATATAAATACTCACTTAACATCAATTTTGGCTTACAAATTTCTGTGATATCAAGAAAGTTCTTTGAATATTATAAAACACACACAAACACACACACACACACACACATATATATATATATATGTGTGTGTGTGTGTGTGTGTGTGTGTGTGTGTGTGTGTGTATATGTATACACACATACATGTGTGTGTGTATACATATACATGTATATATACACAGACATGTATATGTATACACACACACATGTATGTGTGTATACATATATATATATATACATATGTATATACATATGTATATACATATGTATGTATATATATATCTATATGTATATATATATATATATATATATATGTATATATTCTATTTCAATGTTTAATATTCTTATTTGATATAACAAATATTTAAAAGATAAATTAACGTCAAGAAAATTAAAATAAAAAATTACATACTCATACGATATATAAGTATAAAATTAAAATGATAAATTGTTTATTAGATAATAAAGAAATTATTTGATAAAATTTTCTTTGTTTGAATATCTAATAAGTGGAATAAAATTTTCATAACATTATTTAAATATTTTGTGATACTATGAAGTGAAATTTCTGTTTCATTCAAGTTGCATGTGATTTGAATGATAAGAAATTAATAAATAATAAGTTAGTTTCGTCTGATGTCATTTTAATTGGATAGGAGAAAAAGATAAAATGAAATAGAATATTTTTCATTGTCATCCATTTTCTTTCATCCTATTTTAAATAATTCAAATAATTATTTATTTTGTCAAACTCAATATCTTTCAAAAATTTCATTCTCTCAAACTTCTTGAAGATCTTTATTTTCTTAACCATTTTTTTTCATTTTGATATCCTTTATATAATGATTAATATATAATAAAAGAATTAAATCACATTTCATTTTTTTCATTTATAAGTAAGCTTTGCACAGATATAATAACTAGTTTCGTAAATACTAAAGATTTTCCTCAAAATATAATTATTATTTCTTTTACGTGCAAGAAAGTTGCCTGTTACTGTGATGATCATTGAGAGAGAGAATTTAAAAAAAAAAAAAAAAAGGTTTTGACTCTACTATCAACAAAAATTCTTAGGTGATCCTTCAAAGGAAAAAAAAAAAAAAAAAACTCTCCATTAAAATGACAGAAAGGCTCCTTTTAGCTTTATTTTCTAGAAAGTAGTTGTCAGTGCACGTGTGCAGGTCCACTTGTATTTTGGTGACAAATAAGAACGGGTTTTCATACTTGGCCCTCGTGTGTGAGTGTGAGATAGTGACCGACCCTTAAAGCATGCATATTCCTTTATTTTGATTTGCACGGATGGTTAGTTCACTTCTTTCTTTCATCTTTATCATCTTCCCCACTCATTTTCATATCGCAACACCTCTTTTCTTTGCCTTTTTTTATCTCTATCTCTAAAACAACAAGCAACTTTAATTAGCATAACCCCACTTTTTAACCGAATTTCCGACGTCAAAAGGTATGGATTATCATTGAACTTATCATATTATATTCATGCATATGATTACCACTAAGTTATCATCGTCGGTAAACAGACAGATGAAAAGGTATTTAAAATAAAAAAGGATTGATCACTTAAGTTCCTGTGGTTTTTTTGTTCTTGAATTCACTTTTTACGTATGGTTTTATGAGCAACTTTTCTTTTGTACACCATTTCATACTTATAATTTGTGTTCAAAATAATTGCTACCCACATGCTATATCATTACACACACACACACACAGATATATAAATGTAAAAATAATATGAATATTTAAGTGTATATACATTAAGATTCACGTTAAAAGAGCAATTATAGAATATACTCTCATAACTAATAATATCAAATGCCATTATTATAGGATCAAAGTCTATTTAGTCCTAATATTAAACTACTCACAAATGTTTAATCCTAATTACAAATTCTATACTTCAATATGTAGTCCTAACCTTCTAAAAGTGATAGTAGTATGTTAAGACTTTACATCAATTAAAGTAGTCTTTATAATAATTTGGACAATTTACTTCCCTTTATAATAAGTTTGATTATTTTAAATTTGAATATTTATTTTTTTAATCAAAGAGGCATGTTATTCCTCTTTCTTTATTATTATTATTACTCTTCTGTTTAAATGCATAAATTTTCTCAATTTTAATTTTAATTCTTAATTATATTTTAAAATTTTAATTTGGTTGAGTCCTTATAATTTCTTTTCACAAAAGAATTGACTTTAATATAAGAACTAAAACCAAAATGAATGTGTGACGATAATGATAATTTTTTAATAGAAAGAAATTATAGGAATTCAAAATCAACGTTTAAAATATAGAGACTAAAATTAGAATTGAGAAAACTATAAAAATAAAAAAAATATTTAAAGCTTACTTTTCAGGTAAAATTTAGTCCCATCCCTACTAGATAACTTTCCGGATTCTTCCAAATCTCCTTTTTTCACTTAAAGATGGGCTGCAATAAACTCCAATTGATATGCCTCACTTTATAGATTTACTTTTCAAATGATAAAAGGAAGCTTAAGACAAATGAAGGAACGAAAAAGATGAGGGAAAAAAAAAAAACTACCTTTATTCACTAAGCTAATTCATTGATTGGTGGGTCCATTAGGGAGTGGAAACTACCCGCTACTTGACCAGATGAGGATATGTAATGGCTTTGTGGGGTTAAGGTCCTTCAGATCAAAAGCTAAGCCACCAAACCACATGCATACTCCAATTTAACAAATAGGTGGGGGTTCATCTACACATTTTAATATGCCAAAGAAAATCATTATTGGCCGTGGAGAATTGAAGATTTGCTTCTAGCATCAATATTGCTCCTTTTATACATGTAGGCTTCCTCGCCATCCTTCAAATATAAAATGGACTCATGCTTGCATAATTAAAGGGCTTGTCTTCAAATTTACACGAGCAAGCGTGCCTTTCTTTTCTTTTTGCTTTTTTAAAAATGAATAATACTAGTATTTTTATTTGTACAATGCACAAGATAAATATGTATTTTTATATAATTAAAATTTATAATAAATAAATATCTTTGAATATATAAATTATATTGCAATTAAAATTAGTAATAAATAAATATTTTTTAACATATAAATTATATTTTAGATTTATAATAAACAATTTTATTGTGATACAGGATTATTTTTTACTATTGATTGATAATCTCTTTAAAAAATATTAAAATTTAATTTAGAATAAAGATAAAAAAAATAGATTGAAATAGATAAACAACTAAAAAATCAAGTATACAGGTAAAGATAAAAAGAGGGTGGTTTGAGATGGTCGAGAATTTTTTTTTAAGCTAATTGTTAAATCAAATTAAATTTTAAATAAAAATTAAGAAATATATTTGAAAAAAAAATTTAAAAAAAAATTAAATGTTCAATATATGATATTAGGATAAGACACGTAGCTTAACAAGAGTACTAATAACTATTAAAAAACACTCTCATTTAAGAAAAATTCTTAGTTATAAATACTCTCATTGAAGAATTGCTCTTAAGAACGCTCTTATTTAAGATGAGAATTCATATTTATAATATAAGAAGAGAAAACAGGTCATGTATTGACAATGTAAAGTAGTTTTACACTGTTATCCAATCACAAACCGTCATTTATTGTAAGTTTTTTACTTTTATATTAAATACTTTAAAAGTGATATTAATGGTAATTTCTGATTGGTTGACAATGTAAAACTTTTTACAGTGATAGTGTATGACTATTAAGCTCATATAAGAATAGATAGGTCACTATTAGATCCAATATTGCTTGAATTTATAATTTCATGCAAAACACTAGCAAACGTGTATATATGTATTCAAAATAGATATATATGGCGGAGCGTTGGGGTTTATCTGTCCTGTATATATAGTAAAGGAAAACCAACTTTTTATTTTTTTTATAGGCAAATTAAGATGATCAACATTGATAATATGTGGATGTGCCAAAAGCCGGTAACAAAAGAAAAATGTAAAGGAAAATGAACTGAATAATGTGATTGACTGTGTTCACTTATGCAGTTGAATACACCTCTCATAGATGTTTGGAGTCACATCCTGCAGGCTGCAGCTGGCTAAAGATTGGTCTATTAAGATTAACCATGTATATACTGATAAGGGAGTATTATAGAGCAGCAGATTTGATTCGCTGTATATATATAATAATATACCCATATATAGTTTGTCTATTGGTCTCCGTATGTTGAGTATAATCCCCCATTAGATTGTTGTAGTTCATGATGTACTGATGTAGCTGGGTCCTGGGGCCGCTTTCCTCTCTCATTGTTTCTTAGGGCTGTCCCTCCTTGTTGTACCTATGTATATATAATCAACGATAATAAAACTAAGTGCATATGCAACGTTTAAAAATTAATGTATTTTTTTTTTTTATGGGCAAAAGGAGCAAAGGCCCTCAGAGAAAATTAATAATAAGTTACACTTGAGGCATCAGCCAACAGTAACAATGATAAGAAATCAGGCGGGAACTCAAAATATGATCAACTATAAACTACTTGCTAATCCATGCTTGGCCAGTGCATCCACAACTTGATTGGCTTCACGCAACACATGGGAAAAAATGATCCTGAAACATGATCGAGAAAGGTCCTTTATTTCCTGAACCAATGCATAACACTGTGTGAGTAATAGCCCAGCCTTCGTTTATCAACTCCACAACCGTCGTAGAATCGGATTCAACCCAGATACACTAGAGAACGCCTTATTACTAGCCGTCGTAGTATATAAGTTTTTTTTTGGGGGGTATTGTACGGATGTTTTTAAATTTAAATAAATTTATAAATAAAAATAAATTAAAGAAAATAGTAAATATTTTTATTATTAATAATAAATATTTTACTGTATTAAATAAGAATATATTAAAAAGATAAAAAACTTAAAATTGAGAAAGAAATTATGAAAATAAATTATTAATTTTAATTATTTTGATCACCTAAATATTGTTTGTGCGATTTTGGTTTTTTAAGGTTTTAATTGCACCCCTAAACTTTCATTCCGTGACATTGCGTACAAAATGGGTTTATCATAGCCTTTGATGGGTAACAATGGACAAATTGGAAGTATGGGCTTTTAAAGCCATATTGCTAGCCCAATCTGTGACGTGGATCAGGTTGGGGAGATAGGTTCGCCCATATGGCCACAAGGCCCACAACTGCTTGCCGAAATCATAATTCAAAAGAAGAGAATATTTGGTTAAAATTATTTAAAAAATTCAAAATATTATCCTCTGGACTTTGGAGTGTTATTTGCTGACATTTATAAGAAATCATAAATTATCATGTGTGTTTGTTTTGGAAATAAAAATATTAGTTACGAGCAAGTTTATGAAACAAAAAAACAAAAATTCCTTTGATTAAAGGATCATTTCTAAGGGTGGGAAAAAAGAGAGATGATGGTGACATTTTAGGGGAATCTATTATCTATGAGAAAGCTAAACCCTTTTGGAACACGTGTCATCCTTTGAGAGAAATTTTTGCCGCTCACACAAAAGCTTTTAGGAGAAGCTTCTTCTAATCACAATATGACTTTTTTTTTCTTTCTTCTTTTTTATTTCATACCTATTCTATCAGATTTCTTCTTTCTTCCTCTTTGATCTTCTCTCTCTTCTCTTTGTTTTGTTCTCGTCTTCTTCTCCATGTTCATCCTCTTCTCATTCTGTTCCTGCATTTTCTCCTCTCTATGGCACATGAATGGGTTCTAGCATTTTCTCCTGGATAGGTTTTAATATTTTCTTTTGGCTTCGCTGCTCTACTTATATAGGTAAAAATTATACTCCCATTTCTTTCCTCTAATTTTGTTCTTTTGATTTCTTTGATGAGGTTTGGTAATTCTTGATTCTAGGGTTCTGTTTGGGTGTTTTATGGATTGGTTGGTTTAATAAGGGTTTCTTTGTTTAGTTTTGTTTGTTTAGTTTTGTTTGTTTAGTTTTTTTCGTCTTCGTTTTTTCCCTCACTAGAAAGCATATTATGTTCTCTTGACGCTTCAATATCTTCTCCTTACATTCTTCTCTTCTCCATCTTAACCCTCTCCAACAGGTATTGTAAAAGATAATCTTTTTTTCTATTTTTTTTGTCTTTTCTTTTCCTTTTCATTCGTTCTCTGTTATCTTCAGTCCCCCGCTCCTCCACTCTTTTTCCTTCTCATATATGCTCTTTGTTCCTTCTTCCACCTCTTCCACAAGGGACTCAAACCCCTCTTATGGTTTCCCCTTTAGTTTTTTTTTTAGTTATTGTAATTTTTTAGTTGTTTCTTGGATGGATAGATGATTGCTAATGTGAACAGACATCATCTTGGCGTCCATAGATACCAAGTCTCAAGTCTACCAACCCCTGCGTATAGATGAGCTTTAACATGTTTGTAATAACAACATCAAGCATGTGGGAGGTTGTAATCATCTGAGATGAGGTAAAACAGAAAAATGCTTGCAATTGAAAAGTTTTTCATTTGAACCGCCAAATACATATTGTTTCGTTTACCCTGTATCTTTTTCTTATAGTGACAATTGATTGAGGTTTTAATTATGATGGAGAAGTTGGATTTTTGTTTTTTTTTCTCCTACAGATTATGTGTTGGAGGGAAGTGAAGGAACATCTTTTGTAGGTTTAGCAAAATATGATTCTTGTATATTGACATTTTACTTTTTTAGTCCCCATGTGTTCTATTGTTTTGAAATGTCCCAATTTAAGTAATCTTATCTCAATTTATATAGTATTTATATTTTTGATCCCATTTTAGGTGGATATTATTATGGAAAAGTCAAGTTTCCTCCTGAGTATCCATATAAACCTCCTGGAATCAGGTTATCCTTCCTGCCACAATATAGAGTTTTATGCCTTTTGCTTGGTTTTTGGTAGGTTAATTGAAAGAAATATGATCCCAAGTAAAAGTGAATTTGGCTCCTTCTCCTAGGGTCCATGTTAATGTTATTTGCTCTTGCTTGGTCAATTTTGTTTAGTTTTATTATTTGTTATTATTGGGACAGTAATAGAAAATTAGTTGAGTAATGAGTTTATGGTTATGATTATTGTAGCATAACAAGTTTCACTTGCTTATGACTATGTCATGGTCTCTCCTAATCAAGTTTTTTCTATTTCTTCATACTTATGAAAAGGTTGCTACAGCATTTAAAAGGAAGTATTACATATCAATTTAATATGTTATAGACAGTATTACATTATATATGAAACTCACTGGTGGTGTTTAGGTTAATAGTTCTAATGAATTACGTGGTTTTTATACTTAAAAGGACTCAACCTTAAATATATCTGAAGAAAGAAGTATGGTTTCCGCAAATGAGAAGCAATTGAACAATTAAGAAGTTAGGAAGAAACCAATTTATGATGACTGATGATTCCAAAATATAGTTTCTTGCAAAAACTAGGTAATACTTTTTACCTAATGGAAACCATTCTTATTGCGACTTGGGAGGTGGTTTGCCTACATGTAAAGTCCCATATTTACATTTTTGTCAGCTAGGGAGGTGGTTAGGATGAGTGCGGAATAGCGAATTTGGGTTGAGGACCATGGTTAAAGCCTTGGCAATGTTTCAAAGAGCTTAAATGTTTTGTACATTACTAAGAATTTTTAAAAAGTAATCATTGTAGAAAAATGTAACCAGGATAATTTTACATATGATATCATAGTTTTACAATTTATTTAAAAAGCACTTTGCTCCAGAAATCTTGAAGTGTATTTCTCTCTTAAAAACTTGTTTATAAATAAGATTTCATAAAGCTTTACACTTTGCCTCAGAATGGAAATTGTAAAAAATGGAGTGTTAAGTGATACTTAGTCTTATTTGACCTTTATGCAATATCCATCCTTAAAAAATAGGGGTGCTAAAGTGATGCCTCTTTGGCATTTAAATTCTTCACTGATTGAGTCTATTAGATGTCTTTTATGGATACAATAAAATTAAGTATTGTTTTCAACTTTGCAATAACAATATTCATTAATTATGAGTGTTGGCAGAATCATCTACTAACAGTCAGTGTTGTTAATGGCGAATGGCGGAGCATGGTGGCAAGCCCAAAATTCACCATATACATATGGCGGATGGCGTGATGGCAAATGGCGGAAGCCATGGCAGACAAAACACACACACACACACACATATATATATACAAATACTAAAAAACAGTAGATATTAAAAAAATAAAAAACAGTAATTATAAATAAAAAACTAAAAAGACAGCAGCTATATCACACTAAAAAATAGTAGATATCAATAAAAACATCACAAGTTTCACAAGAACAAAGTCATAAACACCTAACAAAGAGTTCCAAACAACAACAAAATGATTACAACATAATCTAAACACAAAATAATGTCTCTAATGTCCTCTAATCCTCTTCCTCAACCCCAACACAATCCTCCTCTTTGTCATCATGAAGTGAAGTATATCCCTCTCCCTCTTCTCCATCGGATTCCTCAAAATTATGTATAATCTCTTCTTCTTCGGATTCCTGATCCTCAAATTCCATATCCTCTTCTTATTCTTGAACCAAAACTTGCTTTTTTTTAGAAGATGCAGCCACTGCCTGTTTTTAAGATGTGTGGGCAGCTGTAAGACTAGGACCACCACTTGATGGCTCCTTCTTTTTGTTCATTTTGCACCTAGTATACATCCTAGGCTCTCATACCCCCAATGCCTCATAAACACTTGCCCAATTTAGGACATTATCATCATCAAATACCAACTCATTTCCACCATCCTCATTATCATCATCCATCTCTCCCACCAACCACTCATTGCAATCATCAATATCGTTGAGAGAAATTGGGTCAATTTCATCTTTAGTATTATATCTTTGCTTGAGGAGTTGGTTGTATTTGAAAAACACCAAATCATGTAACTTCTTATGTTCAAGCCTATTCCTTTTTTGGAATGAATCTACAACATAACATAAATATAGTTATGTTATGACCATCAAACTAAAATAAAAAATATAGTTATTAACTTATTATGAGTCTATGACAATTACTTGCTCAAAAACACTCCAGTTTCTTTCACATCCTAATGCATTACAAGTCAGGCTCAAAATCTTGATAGCTAGCCTCTGCAAATTTGGAGCATTTTAGCCATATATTTGCCACCAATAAGCTACAAACCAAGAGTATGAGTTAGAATTTTAACACTAAAGTATAAAACTTTAAAAAAACTTAAATTAATAGAAGTGGTGTTCTAAGTTTCTTACTAGGAGAAGTGGTTTTCCTGCTTCTAAGTGCAAAATCATAACCAAAAAGACCAGCACCAGTCTTGTAATGATGGAACTCAGATAGTATTTTTTGTTGCACCTCAAGTTGTGGAACTAACCTCTTAATGCAATCATACAATCCATTCGTGACCTAAAATCAAACTCCAAATCTGTGTTGTCATAGAAAAACTCTGGGTTTAAGAAGTGGCCAGCCGCATGCAATGGCTTATGAAGTTGGCAATTCCATCTCTCATCAATGATTGCAAACACATCTTTGTATTTGCTTTCATTGTTGTTGAAAGACTTCATAATTGTTTCTTTTGCTTTGTCCATTGCCTCATAGATATAGCCCATGGCCGGTTTCCTTTCACCATCAACAAGACGAAGCACTCAAACAAGTGGAGCCATCACTTTAAGAGTGTAAACCATATTCTTCCACAATGATGGCATGAGCACAACTTTTGTTGCCTCCTTCCCTTTAGCCTTCTTTGACAACTTGTTTAAGGCCCATTCATTAGAAGTAAACATCCTTCTAATATTTCCTTTCTCTTTAAGAAGCCTTTCTAAGGATAGAAAGGATGTGGCAAATCTAGTAACTGCATGTCTCACCAATTCCCTTTTGTTTGTGAAATTTCTCAACAAAACTCAAGGTACTAGAATGGGCATAGATAAACCCAACTAGATTGATTGCCCTTTTAATTGTCTTCTTAATCAAGGGAAGCTTCCCAATGTCTTCAAGCATCAAATCAATACAATGGGCTGCACAAGGAGTCCAATAAAGATGCGGTCTTTCTCCTCCAACTTCTTACTCGCTAAAACATAGTTGCTCCCATTATCAGTGACAACTTGAACAACATTCTCTTCTCCAACTTCCTCCACAATAGAGTCAAGCAACTCAAAAAGTTTTTTACCTGTCTTCACAAAATTAGAGCCATCAATAGACTTAATAAACATTGTTCCAGTTGGAGAGTTTACCAAAAATTTATGAGACATCTTTGTTTCCAATTGGTCCATGCATCTGACATAATAGAATAACTAAACTTGACCCATTGCTCCATGTGGCCTTTCATCAAATCATTAGTGTATTCTAATTCCTTCTTTAGTAGTGGAACTCTAATATCATGATAGCTAGGAATAGGCAAATGTGGTCCATAGGAACCAATGGCTGCAACCATATCGTCAAAGCTCTTCAACTTAATGAGGTTGAATGAAACCTAGCTTGATACCAAAAGCGAGCAATATATTGATGCACATTCTCCTATGCTTCCTTGTCACATGCATCTCTTATACTAGCTTGCTTCAACTTTTCCTTCTTTCTTTGACTTATAGCAACTTCTAGATTCTTACAAAATAGATCAATTGGCCTTTTTTTAGTGACATTCTTCCTCCTTGTAGTAGTGGCAGCAGTGCTAGAGTCTTCAAACTCATCTTCTTCACTTTCATCACATCCGATGGAAGCCAAATCAAAATCTCTAACATTTGGCAAATCAACACTGTCCTCCTTCTTTTTGTTAGCTAAATATCCCCAAAGCTCGTCTCTTACATCCTTTGGGCACTTTTGGCAAGGAGCAACATTGCTCTTCTTCCCCATCAAGTGTTGTCTGGCTTTTGTTATTCTTCCCTTAGTGACTTTTGTGCAAAAATTACAATCAATTGTGTTTGTATCTCCTTCTTCAAGTTGATGATAGTATTTCCAACCAGGGTCTGTCTGGAGTTAGCCCTTGAATCATGTGTGGAAGCTTCAGCCATTATAGAAAAAGGCTGAACAAAACAAAATTTAAAGATGATTAAACAGCAGCACAACACTACTACAGTGCAGAGAATAGAACAAAACAGAGAATAGAGAAATTTAAGAGAATAGAAAACAGCCACCACTCAGCAGGGTTCAGATTTCAGAGAACAGAGAAATTTAAAGAAATTAAAAGAAATTAAAAGAGAGAAGGTGATGGCTTGAGGAGATAAGAAGAAGAAATGAAAGCTAAAAAAACAAAATAGAACAAAAAAAGATGGAAGAAAATAGGAAAAAAGAAGCTCGCCGGAGATAGTGGTTGCCGTCATCGAAGAAGGTCGCTGGTGTGCATTGCCATCATCAAAGACAAGCGCTAGTGAAGGGCACTGAAACGAAGCTCCAAAGAAGTCACAATTGCTTCTCCTTCTTGGTGGCCTAAGGTTTTAACCCCTAAATCGGGTTGGCCTACAGGCCCATACCTTCTTCTTTTTTTAAACAATTCCCGCTTCATCCGCCATGGACGCCGCGTCCGGCGGTCGCCTCAGGCCGCCACGCGAAACCTGCCCTGCCATCGCCATTTTATGGCGTTTTCCCCCGAAAGCACCCCACCATTCCGCCATGGCAACAATTTGACAACACTGTTAGCAATAACATTAGACAATTTATTTTTAGTTTAGTTGTTATTGCTTTTGTACTTTGTGAATGGCATCTCTTTACCTTTTTATTATTGAGCAGGATCCAGAATAGGGAAATGATCCTGAAGACTCTTTTGCTAAAAAAAACATGAAAACTACTTCAAAGAGCTGGTGGCAACCATGACAGAAGGATAACTGATCTTAAGGTCAATTTTGGTAGTGATTTACTACTTTCTTTATGTGTGAAAATCTGTTAAAGTTATTTTATGTGAAATGTGAATAGAATTTTTGCATTACTACAACTTTTAAATTCTTCACTAATTGAAGAATGAAGAAATGGTAATTATTAAACAGCTTTTATTATTAAAAAAAAACTACTACATTATATTTATAATTGTTACTGAAGATGATTGGTCATGTGATCCATTTTTATTTTTGCTTAAAAAGGTTAACTTATACATGTAATTAAGGATTTCATACTAACAATGTCACACAAGTGAAAGAAGTACAGTGTACATGCTATTTCCAGTGGAATATCTTTTTCCATGTACATTAACTTACAGATATTGTTTAAGTGCAGATGGCTGCAAGTTTTGCAACAGAAGGACAATAATGAATGAGTTTAATCAATGGAACAACTTGGATGGAGAAGGTTCAAGGAAAAAACAGTAGCTCATTTTCTTTAGATTGTGGAATGCTACTTTTATTTTGGATTTGTCACCATTCATCCTCAATGAAACATTTTAACAAAGGAAGGAGTCCTTCACCAGAGATGAACTCAAATTAAAGCATGGCTCAATGTCTCATTTTATCCCAAATGTCACAAAAGAGTTATGATTCCTTGAAAAGCCGACTCCTGACACACACATATATCCTTTAGAGGATGTGTAGGAGGTTTTTGTTTATATTTTGTACAAACTTTATTAAGTGATTATATTCTGTCATGCATGATTTTGGATGATGCAATGGCTTTGTAGGGGGTAGGAATATTTTACACTGAACCTTTTTAGTATGCTGTATTATATATGATCAAAATTTTCAAAAAGTAGAATTTTGTAAATTGATCTTGCAGCTGTGCATTTTCGAAATAAAGCAAAAGCATGTTCGATTATACTGTATGCAACAAATATTCTACACCTTTTGGTCAACGATCCATTATATTAAGTTAGGAACAGAAAACAAATTATGGGTCTAACTTATGTTGCCCTGTCTAATCATTGAAATCAATAAAAAAAATTATTTGATATAAATTATACAATTTTTTTAAAAAAATAATACTAAACACGTGCATCACATGGATTTTATTTAGAATCTTTAGAGCATTTGTTAATAATTAATGATTATTTTTTTTAATCGGAAATCAAGCTAAGATGTATTAAAAATTATGGTGTGAAGTGTATTAATAAAATTTTGAATAATTTCTTTTATCAAAATGGACCTTTGAACAAATAATACAGGGCCAAGTTTGCTTAGTTCAAAGAAAAAAGTAATTAAATTGGGTCAAAAAATTTGTAGACTAAAAACAATCTAAACTAAACATATTAAAGTATAATTAAGACAAAAATATATATCATATTTAAGAAAAAATAATCTTTTGATAAGATTATTTTTCTTAAATATTTAAAAAAATATAAGATTATAAAACAATAATGCAAACATAAGAATAAATTTGAAATTTTACTGATCTAAATATAAAATAAAATAAATACTTTACTGCATAAAAATTAACCTTATCTCTAAATGACAATGATGTGATAGTAGTAATTAAGTTATGATTAAGGGAAGATTTTAGTTGACCATCAGTTAAAGCACGTGGATTTTAATTAAGTAAAAGGATTTTTTCGATTTTTTTTATACTATTTTTGAAATTTCATTTTCTATCATGTTAAGTTTTTTAAAATTTCAAAATATAAGTAGATTTCTCCAATTATTTGGTTTTGGTCAAAATGTTTGTCTCATGTTCTATTGTTTATTTTCAAGCAAATAATTATATAAATAAGTCGTTTTAGAATATGTGTAAAGACGAAGGCAACCCATGCGAA
Organism: Spatholobus suberectus; assembly: GCA_004329165.1. Classification (NCBI taxonomy): domain Eukaryota; kingdom Viridiplantae; phylum Streptophyta; class Magnoliopsida; order Fabales; family Fabaceae; genus Spatholobus; species Spatholobus suberectus. The sequence goes on from CM014735.1 coordinate 16,249,800, forward strand.
TGCACGAGTAACCGACTAGTTTACTAGTAATGCAAGATAAACATAGACATCAACTCTCTGTCAACATTATTGGTTTTGGTTATTGGTTAGTTACATTGCTCAATTGTATGTTCTTATACTTGTTCTAAATTTTAGTGAAGGCATTTATCTTCATCATTTTCTTAATTCTCGTTTTGTATATTTATGAAGTTCAAAAGTTTAAATTGGAGACATGAAAAAATATTTAATGTACTTTATTTTAATTGTATCAAAGCACATTGTGAATGTTAATGCATATTTGATGGGTGCAATTGAAGCAATTCACTTTGGGTTCCTTATCTCCTATTAAGTGGCTTTTACAATGTCACATCATATTTAAGTGTCTTATGTACATTTTGTTCTAGTGGTGTAATTTTAAGCAATTCTTAAGTAACTTTTCCTTTCTCTCTTCTTTTAGTTGTTCCTGGTTCTTAGTTGAGGCAAGAAAACAATTTTTTAATTATAAGCAACAGTTGCTTTGTTGCTTTAGAAGCGACGAAGCTTAATTTTAAGGAACCCAACATGACATGTAGATCTCCTTCAATGGTAAAAAAAAAAGTTAAGCAATCACATCTTAAATTAAGGAACTTGCTGATGGGTCAATGTTAAAGATGCTTTTATAATTTAGTTGAAAAGTACTTTATTTTAGTTGTATCAAAACAAGTTGTGAATGTCGTAGTTTAACTAAAGATAAACACTTAAGTTTTGTCTTCTAGCTAATTTATAAATGTAATTAAACGATATATTAGTTCTATTATCTAAGTTTTAGATTCTTCATTGCTTTCTCAATTCTTGTGTTGCACATTTATTAAGTTCTAAGAGTTTTTTTTCTTGTTAATAAAAATTTAGGGGAGAGAATGACGCCCTAGTTCAAGGCAGGGGAGTCTCCAGACTCAAATAACACTTACAAAGGTATTTACATTGATCTCATCTCAAAGAGATGAGTAGGAGCTTGAACTTGTAATTTGACCTTCTCTTTATTAAGTTCAGGAGTTTAAATTACAGATAGGTGAAGACATTCAGTGTACTTTATTTTAGTTGTATTGGAACAAGCTGTAAATGTTATAATTTAGTTAAAAGGTACTTTATTTTAGTCGTATTGGAACAAGTTGTGAATGTCATGAATTAATTAAAGATAAACACTAGCTAATTTATAAATATAATTAAACTATGAATTTAATGGTTATGCACTGTCAGTGTAAAAAGTTTTACACTGTTATTTAATCAGAAATCATCATTAATATGACTTTTAGAGTATTTATTATAAAAGTCAACAAACTTATAATAAATGGCAATTTGTGACCGGATGACAGTGTAAAACTACTTTACACTGTCAGTGTATGACCATTAAACTCTTTAACTATATGAATTCTATTGTTGAACGCGACTATGCTTTGCTTGTCAAAATTGTTGTGTAAATATAATTTTATTTTAATCATTCATTCTCACTTTCTCTATATATACACAAACGTAAAAGATAAATTAACATTAATATCAAATTTGATCCACGTATATTTTTAACAATTTTTTAAATGTTAACTTTTATAAATCTATTATATTACAATTTCCCACGAAATAAATTAAAGATGTATTTAGATAAATAAGTTAATTTAGTACTTTGTTTTTTGGCAGTAATTTAGTACTTATTAAATATGTTCCCATCGTGTGATTTTTATTCGTAAGTTTGATTTTGAAATTTATTGAAATAAGTTAAAAAGAATTTTTAAGAATGCCATAACTTACTTTTATGGATTCTAATTAAAATTTTCCAAACACGTCTTTTGTGTACATCACATGGAAATTTCTCACACCACACGAATATATATAATTCTCAAACTTTACCAAAATTATAGAGAAGGAACACTGAATAAAAAAAACTTTGTACTAGTTAGTAAATATTTATTTTATACATTATACGAATATTTATAAATATATGTAAAATATAAGAGAATCTAAATTTAAAATTTTTATTAATAAAAACCAAGTTTAATAAAAAAATATTTTTATAAAATAATATATTATGATAACAATTTTAAAAAAAAATTGAAAGAAAAAAAATTATTAAAAAATTAAGATGCATAAAGGCTTTTAAAGTTTTTAATTTTAAAATATTGAAACCTAATAATAATTTATAAAAGTTGATGAAAAAAATTAAACAAAGAAATAAAAAATTTCTTTAATTAAATAATTAATCAAAGATAAAAAAGGTAATAATTTAATTTAATATAAAAAATTATAAAATATGTATATTAAATTAAGAAAGATGTGTGATTAAATGAGAAAGAAAATAAATATTAATGTTATTTTATTTAAAGAATAAAAAACTAAATTTACAATTTGTTTGATAAATAAAATCTAAATTTATAATTTGAAAACTGATTACATTCGGGAAGCGAATATTTTTTTGAATCCTTGCGGCAAAAATAAGATAATTTTCTTTAGGCTTAAAAATGTTTTTGGTTTTTTAAATTTAAAGTAAATCTATTTTTTGTCCTTCAAATTTAAAAAATAATTTTTTTAGTTTCTCTAATTTAAAAAAGTTTATTTTAGTCCTTCACAGTCACCTACAGAGGCAGATTGAGTTCAATGTCTAGAGCATCAGTTGTATTTGGTAAATGTTTTTATTGACAGCGAAATTACTAGATAAGTTTTGTATAACAAATTTATTAACTGCGTTTGGACAAAAGACTAAATCATATTTTTTAAAATTATAAAAACTAATAAGATCACTTTTAAATTTAAGGGACCGATTTTTTTTCAAATTTTAGGACAAAAACATATTTAAGCCTCTTCTTACAATAACAGGATTTTGGGAAAATTAAGAAGAAAATCTCCACATTAACAAGCCCAATTGATAACAGGACGAGAAAATCTCCATATTAACGAAGCGAATATTTTTCGAATTCTTGCAACAAAAATAAGATAATTTCCATTACAAATACAAGATTTGGGAAAATTAGAAACGAAATCTCCAAATTGATAAGCCCAATTGATAACAAGAACACTTTCGATTTGACCTTTCATTCAATTGGAGATAGGATTGTTTGTGCGGGCCAAGGTAGAGGCATTCATCGTTCCTCATTCGTCAAAGTCTTCGGAAAAGCAGTGTCTTAGAAATGACACGATCCTTGGCAATGGCTTCCTCATCGGTGCTATGTCCGAAACTGGGGAATTGTGCAGTGTCACCATCCTCTTCTATAATTTCACACACAAAATTTCAATCTTTACATCTCACTCCAATGTTCTCTCCACTGGGTCGAGGCCTTTTCTCCCCTTGGAGTGGTTTAAAGCATCTGGGTATCTCAAGTAAACCAAAACCTCTTCTTCACATAGGTAACAAAACAATCAATGTCTCATGTGGGGTTGTTTACCCGTTTTGGTTTTTTATGTTTGTTGAGCTTATTATAGTCATTTGCAGATAGAAAGGGAGGGTGTAAGGGTAAGGTGGTTTATGCTTCTCTCTTTGGGGTTGGAGCCCCTGAAGCTTTGGTCATTGGGGTCGTTGCTTTGTTGGTTTTTGGTCCTAAAGGTCTTGCTGAGGTGAGTTTGATGTGTTTTGTATGCCAAATTGCAAGAATTGTGCTTATTATGATTGATTAAAGAGTTTTGAATGGCTTTCTATCATCCTGTTTTAATGTTTAGTATTATTGATTGTTATGGAATTAGTGGTTCTAAATGCTTGAGCTGTTGAGTGGAGGTTGAAGAATGGTTTTTAATAATGGGTTGGAGGGTGGTGGATAAAATACAAGCTGTCAATAACATGTGCTGAAACCTGAAATGATGAAATTCAATTTCAGTGATGGAAATGGAGGAAGCAAACATTGAAGCTTTGATCACTTTGTGATAAAGGCTTTGGTGCCTTGTGTTGTGAAGGAACCAGTATTCCTAACAGTTTAATGTGGAGGTCGTAGAGTGGTTTTTATCTCAAACACCCATAAAAGCACGTCTCCTCTACCTTGCAAAGGAAAGGAAAAGATACACATCAGGGTCATATGAAATAGAAATTAGAAAGTCTACCAATCCTACAGTGTCTAAATTCAAAACTGAAAACATTAACCGTTGGTGAACTTTTGAAAGAAGTTTTTCTTTGGCTTATCAAATGTCAATACTCTCAATCAACTCGGACAGAAAGATCCATTATTTTTCTCGTTGCTTATTTTTATATCAAAGTTGCATTCTCGTGCTATAGAAATAAGATATTAGTAACGTTTATTCAGACTCGTTTGTTGATATTTACTAATTCTATGGTTTACACAAGAGTTTCCTACATAGGTTTAAGTGATCAAAAATTAACACTCCTGTTAATTAGGAAATTGTCTTGTTATATGCTACATATTAATTCTTATGTACAAGAGCAAAACCTCCAAGAAGCCAAATAATAGCTAGATACTGATGGAAATAATAACTTGTAATATTTATCCAATCTGCTTGAAAGTTGACATTTTTCATGTTTTTATTTGAATCAAACTACTTCAGTCTTTCTTTTTCTTACCTCTGAGCAACAGAGAAATTGGATGTATGATTAAACCTGCTCTAGTTTTTTATTCATCTTAAACATCATTAGATTGAACTGATGGGAAATAGATGTAATTAAGCTCAATCTTTGTTGATAATAGTTATGTGTTCTATAAATAGCCAAAAGACTCCAGACTCCATCTCTCCCCCCCCCCTACTTTATAGGTAATTCATCAAAGTAGATGTGTGTAAAAGCATAGAGTGGACTTAAATCCTGTTGTTTCTTGTTTTGTAATGGGAGGTTAACATGGGGCATTGCACCGTACCTATTGATTAGAATGAGCACAAAGTTGATAATAATTGAGTTCTCTGTCAGCCATTGATGGTGCTCTTGTTTCTTAAATAAAAATGTCAAAAGTTACACATCAGTAGAAAGGGGTTTACATAAGTAGAATAGTCAAGAAATACATGACAATACTATTCCAAATGATGATTTTTCCCAAGGTCCGAGATTCCTTAATTTTTTATGCTAAGCTTACTGGATATGTCTACACCTTTGTGCTTTGACTTAATGATCAAGTGGGTTTATGTTAGATAGAAAGGGAATAGGCCTGCAACTAATTATGCGGATTAAAGGCAGGTTTCAGTTATAAACTGTAGACCTTTAGCTGCCTATAATAGGAATCATTGTAAATGGATTAGGGGGCGACTTTGGTGATTGAGAAAGCAGTGTAAGGAGTGGATCCAGACCTCTTGAAATATCTGGAATCATGTATAACTTCCTAGGGGCTTCTCCCTAGTTTCATTCAATAAAAAACCAGTGCTTTCTTTCTCACTGTTATGATACCAGTTCTGTCACTTTATGAGATAAGATAGGCTTCGCTCTCTTAAGTCTCTTTATATAGTTTACAAGAACTGTGGAGTTTGCAAAGAAACAATAAAAGATAATAGATTGCTCTACATACTTGCTTTGCTTGAGAGAATTTCACAGGGAAGCTGTGTAAGTTCCCTGCCACTCAGGTTACAAAAATTGTCTACATTCTCTAAACATGATTATTGAATGAAATTAACTTCAGACAGTTGGAGTTCAGTCATTCACTGGAGAGGCAATCTGAGCCTTATGGGATACATTATTTATGATATTTTGCAAAATCTGTGTTGTTGGTGGTAATGATGGTAATCTTTTATTTTTTTTTTACTTTTCTTGACCCCCTGGGCTTTGATTGAGTAACTGAATGCAGGTTGCTCGAAATCTGGGAAAAACATTGCGTGCATTTCAACCCACCATTCGAGAGCTTCAGGTTGGTGCTAAATACTTTATAGTAATTTTTTTGTGCCAATTCCACTACATAGATGCTTTGACGTCATCACTTGTCATTTTCCCCCTTTAGGATGTTTCAAGGGAATTTAAGAGTACACTTGAACGGGAGATTGGTCTTGATGACAATTTAAGTCCAACCCAAAGTACATTCAATTCCAACCTACGTGATACCACAGCAACTCCATCATCCACTGTTGACCCTAGTGAGTAATCTAGTATCACCTTTTTTTTTTTTAACTTTATTTGCTATGCGATTTAGAAGTACTAAATCTGGACAATTTATTTATCCTTATATGATGTATGGTTTGGTCTACCTCATTGAAGTACACCATCTTATGCGTGCTATCAATTAAGATCACTTTACTACAACTACAATTATCTTAATCTACCAGTTTAGCTATTGAAGTAGATTTTAGAAATTGATAGGAAGCAGAAAATGAAACTGATACAAATGGATAAAAACCAGAGAACCTACATATGCATATTCTGGAATTTTCTTGGAATACAAACCAAAATGAAAGTTACAAGAAAAAAAACTCTTCCCAAAGAGTTGAGCCCCCTATCTTATGAGAGGCATACCTCAATTCCTTCACTCATTAATTTCACTCCCCATGTATCCCTTTCCAGTCCACTATTCTCTCTCCCCATCATGAGATTCACGCGACATAGGATGTTAGCTTGTGCTTTTGCTAGTCATGCATACTTGGAGAACTGATGCCTGCTGTTCATGTAGTTTCTTCCTAATAGATGGGTATCTATCAGCAGTAAGAGCAAAATTAATGTTTTTTTTTTTCCATCCTTGTTGATATAAGGTTATGAAATCTAATGTCTGGGAAAGGAGTCTTTATACGAAACCGTGTTTAGAAATATAATGGAATGATTTATATTGAAGTTTTAACTTTCATAGGTCTTAGCAAAGTTCTAGTTCCTAAATTCTGTTTGTCGTTATGGTATTTTCAAACTTAGTATGAGACCATTATTCTAATACTGAGAAGCTAATGCATGCAAGAGTTTTGCTGTAGGTTGGTCTACTTGAATTGTAGTAATTAATGACTTACCTTGTATTATACTAGCATGCCATTATTAGTTTTTCAGATAAACCTTGAAGTTGATTGTTCATTTCTTATAAACCAGTGCAAAAAAGCGCTCAGATACTATCAAACATGTTATTGAAGTGTTTCTTTTTTTCTTTTTCTTTTTTTACTTATGAAATTCGTCAAATAGTATATTAGAAAAGTGTGATCGTACTAAATCAAATGAGTTAGATAAACCACATATGACTGATATATTCCTATATTTGTGAACTTTAGGATTTTTATATGCTGAAATTTCTTTGTTTCACATATCATGTATGCATAGTCTGTGCTTTACAAGAATAAATATTCTTTTCATAAAAGAAAAAAGGGAACTTGGAACAATTAAATAGCTGAATTGGTATCTGCCCTAGCCTTTACCAAGAAGCTGTGGCTACAGGGTTCAATCTCTAGCACCCACATTTCCCATTCCCTTCGGACCATTAGGACCTCCCTTGAATAAAAAATGGGTCAATAAAAAAGAAGAAGCAAAACCATGCAACTAACAGTTCTAAATGAAGAAATTAGATCTTAATGATTTGATGACAACTTTCAGCAACTTGACTGTGGACTCTTCTCTTAAGCTCATTTAGCATTTGGGTCCTTCCGTTGTTCATTAGATCATCTGAAGTGTTGACACAGCTATGAATCCTGAAGTTAGAGCAGCTGTTTTAAACGTTTTTGTGTGTGTATGGTCTATAATTGTCTAGGTAGGTTTGAGATTATCTCCCTTTCAGGTTCTTAATACAGCAACTACAGTATGTTTAAGTTAGCAGCACTGCAGCAAGATAAAAATAACTTCCCCTATAGATTAATGTTAGTCAGTATAGACAAAGAAGCAGATTAGCAGAATATGTTTGAAAACTTATGGTAGTCTGCAGCGAAGACATTCTATCTCATGCTTGCTTTTATGGCAGTGTCAATTGTCAAATTGCCAATATACATACTAGATGTCCAATACGAGAATATAATTATATCTCTGATAATGCAGATGGCACGCCAGATCCAAATAGAGCATACAGCTCTGAGGAGTATCTCAAGATTACAGAGGAGCAACTGAAGGCATCTGCTGCACAACAGCAGGGGCAAACACCTCCAAAGGAAGGCGAGAATGAGCCTCAAATCCAGCCTCCTGGTTAGTCTTTTTGGTGGCACTTTTCTCTGTTTCTCTCCCTCTTTCCACACTCTTTTTTCTTCACCTTACTTTGATATGATTGGCTTAGTCTTGATGTCAGCAGCTAAGGAAACATCTACCACTGTGCCTCCACCTCAGAAGCCAGAAAGTGAGACCTTACCCCTGGATTCATAGGGATAGGGAGTTAAAAGTAACTTGTCCAATTATCACTTTAGTGCCCGGAATGTGGGTACTACTATTTGCGTAAGTGATGGGAAGGGTCACGCAATTTTGTTACCAGGTAGTGATTAGAATTATGTAAAAAGTAAAGAAGAAAACCATTAACACGTAGTGTGTTTCTGAATTTGTTGTAGTTAATGACTTACCAATGCTGATTATCCGCCCTCTATCTCTTAACAACAACAATAACTATAATAAAGAAAACGAAAAATATGATCATATGCATTCAGGAATTGCCACAGTACTTGTTTTGTACTGTTATTCATGATTAGTTCTGATTTCTGGTAAGTTATCGGGTAATTGATCATGGGATTTCACAATCACTATTTGTAACTCACTATATAATTAACATTTAACAAATGTTTAACAATTTTTGAAATATATAACAACTATGATTGCCCAAGTAATTACCCTTGAGTCGTATTTTAACAGTTAGCAATTTTTGTTTTGAGGTGTGTTTTGGTAATCTGATTCCTTAATGGCAGATCTGTTTTGAAATTGCGTCATTCTACTCAACGTATAATGGTTCAATATACCATTTATTACCCCGTAAAACCTCGAACTAAAACTACGATGAAGAAATCAATACAAATCCAACAACCTGAAACCAAACCATATAATTTGGACTAGAAAACACTTCCGTTTGCCAATTCATCCGTTTGGTTTGAGACTTGAAAATGGTGAGCCTTAGCAATATGCTCAATCATTGCCACGGGAAGCATATGAATTGAAATTATATTTTAAGCATTCGACAAAATAATACATGAAATGTGGCTAATTTTACAGTAATCCGACGCTTTCTTTTATTCCCCTGGTTAAACAATGCAATCGCCAATGCTACCAAAAGAATGAACAGACAATGAGAATAATTTCCTTCCCATTTATATTGGCGGGGAAAAAAATTACACGATACATCATCATGCAACTTTATCCTTGGAGTTATGCTACAACATATTCATTTGTCTGTATGATTCAAAATCTAGATAGCTTGCTGATGCTGGTCCATGAAACCCGTACATATCCATTACTTTATCATCTGAAGGCAATACAGAGCCTTCACGTCCCTTGAAGCCCTCCAGAGGTGAAGCCCAAGGAGCTGGAGTAGAAGGGTTTGAGCTAGAAGCGTCTTGGTTGACGCCGAGTGCAGTTGGATTCTGCGGCGAATTCCCAGCAGGCCTTCTGTTTGACGCGCTAGCTGTCGTCAAAGAAATGGATACAGAATTCTGCTGCTGCAGTTGTTGTTGGTTCTTCATTGGTGACTTTGGCCTAAGAGCCTCTATGTCAGGAGTAGTCACCACCAGATGAGGTGCCTCCGGAGGTGGATTTCTTCCCCCACCTCCCTGCCAAACTTTCCCATCTTTGTCAGCAAAACTTTTCACATATGCCTGAATTTATCCAAATCCAATCAATGTGGTTAATCAGTCAGGTGAACAGATTAGTACAAACTCTTGGAGCAAACAGATTGTATATCCAACCAAGATAGAATAAAATCTTAAACGCTGAATGAAATAAAGTAGAGATAAAAAACGCATTATTACCACGTGAACTAAAGAAAGAGAGGCATCAAAAACTTCTCTATTATCAGACCAAGAATGTTTGGTCAGAAAGGAAGCTAGAAGAATGTTGAAGTATGAACTTAAGCCTAATGGATGACATCTAACAACAAAAAGCACTCAGTTAAGTTCATAAAAAGAAAAACTCAGTTATTGGCTACTAAACACTGGTTAATTTAATGAATATTAGCTGAACCTTCCCAAATTAGTACATCATAATAGTACAACTCCACCTATGCCACAGAATGGCAGATAAAGTCGAAGAAAACTTTCCAAGAATTTAATTTAATTAGAACCTCAATTTTTCCTCAACTCTTTCAAATTTGGTTCATGATAAACCTCATTCTCAGCTACTTCAGATGGAGAATAATGCCTATAGGGATAAGCTTCCACCACAGCCACTAAACCAATGTTTTCAATGGCTAGAGCAACCGCCCAAAATGACCCAATTAAAAATGAAGGACTAACTGCTCGAATATATTTTCTAAAATTTAGTCAATGATGTGAAAACTGTTCTCAGAACACAGTATGTCATAAAGAAGATGCTGCCAAATTTACTCAACTTTTAAAGAATGAAAAATACATGAAAGTAATATAGTAACATAAATTAAAAAAGGTTGATAGGAAGAATCAACTTAAATGTCATGTAGGTATACTAGCATTTCAAATTTCTTACCTCTTTATTAAAATTTGAAGATGACAATTCTTTACCAACAGTAAGCCAACCAGCTCGGATATTGTGGTCTTCACCAAATAGTTCTAGTCTCCTCCTTCCAAGGGCAAAGTGCTCAATAATCCTATACATATCTTCAGGCTTTTGTGTTGAACCTGCAAGATATGAGCAAGAATTTGAAGAAACGCCCAATCATTTTATCTTCTTAAATAGCTTTTACATGACTTTGGTTTTCCAGTTTAAGGGTGTGTTTGGAAGAGCTTATTTACAACTATTTGGGCTTATCTTATAAGAACTTGTTTAAGTGCTTAGAAGAGTTTATGTATGATTTGTCCATAGGTTGTTTGTAACTTATTTCAATAAGCTCTTCAGAATAGCTTTAATAGCTTAAACTTGTATGAAAATACTTTAACCCTATTTCCTCTATCATTATAGAAACAACTTATACATAAGTACTTACATGACAAACACTTAATTCAATAAGCACTTATTTAAGTTGTTTGCCCAAACACACTCTAAGTATATAACATCTCAATTTATTTCCAAATACAAAGCCAGGTTATGCAACCAAGCCAAGAGTGAAGACAAGGTGGCTCTAGTCTGTCTGAAGCATAAAAAACGGGATTAATGATAAAAGTGCCTGGAAGAGAAACAAAAAAACACCATTGCTTGAGGTGACAGATTGCATGCTATCAAGGGGAATTGAGTGATTTATATAAGGAAATAATTGAATGATTTATGTAAGGCAATAAAAGGGAATCAAGAGAGGAAGTTGACCCATATAGCTATAAGAAAGGAGTTAGGGAGAATAAAAGAGGCAGGAAAAGAGTAGAAGCCACTAAGGTGAAGGGTCTTTCAAAGATCCAGTGTTACCTTTCATTTCTGTAATTCTGCTGTTCTGGTAATGCCATCTATTGGTTACCAGAATTAATTGAAGAATAGCACAGTAAAATTACCCCAGTTCAGGGTGTTCTGATCCAGCTTTTAACTAGTATTAGAGCTCTTGATCTTGGAAGCTGTAGATGATATAGACAAGGATGGAAATGAGGGTTGAGGCAATTGAGAGGGAGCTCGAACAATGGAAGTAAGAGACAGAGGTGAGATGGAAAAAAAAAAAAACGAGGAGTTGCAGCATTTGATCTGGAATTTCCATGAAGGAGAAACCCCAATAACCCTAGGGATGAAACAGAAGGTGATGGAGGAAGGAGTTTCAATGGACAGAGTGGTGATTGAGTAATGGAACAGTCAGGAAGGAGACTCAAAATTCCCATGTTCTTGGGTGAAGACACATCTGCTGGATTAACAGGGTCGAAAGGTATTTCTACCTGAATTCATGGGAGTAAGAAAACGGTTGCAAGCTGTAATGTTGGAAATGGAGGGGTGTGTGTTAAACTGGTTTCAATGATGGGAATGCCACCGAAATCAGTTGGACATGATTCCAATCTGCTATTATTCAACATTACTGCCACGGCCCAAAATCCCTACAATATTCTCCAACAGATGAGGACAGAGTGAATACTGTGAGAAATTTGAGTTGGTGAGACAGGACCACTGCATCATTCCGATGAGGTGTTACGGGGAATATGGATGAATGGGTTGAAAGGGAGATATGGGCTGAACTTAAAATCCATCACGTGGAGGATCTCATAGACTTGATGGACTTGGCCCAACTTATTGAAGAGAACTGGGCAGCTGAAAAGGGATGCCCGGTTTTGAGCAGCAGAACAGTTTGTCAACCAGGGCTTCATCTTCAACTTGGACCACTCTACCCATATTGAGACATGACCCAATATGTATTCCGACATGAGTGAGGGCAGTAATTCTATAGGGACCACACTCCAAACCTGCCTACAGTGGGAAAAGTGGTATGGACAATGTGGTGAGTGTTAAGAGGAGGAACTGGATTCAGAAGATTATCCAATGCTGAGTTACAGGAGAAAATGAAGAAAGGAATCTGCTTTAGGTGCGATGAGAAGTTTGGCCCAAAGCATGTCTGCAAGTACAAACAATTTAATTTGATGGTGGTGGAGACTGAGGAAACAGATGAAGAACAAGGGGAGGAGCTCCAAGATGGTGAGAAAGAGGTTGAGGATAAATCCCTAAATTTATCCCTTCACAGCACGATGGGAATGACATCCAACAGGACCTTCAAATTATTGGGTCATTTGAAAGATAAGTAAGTGGTGGTGCTTATTGATTGTGGTGCATCCAATAATTTTACTGCAACAGGGTTGGTGCAAGAACTGAAATTACTGATAACTGATACTTGTGAATGTTGGGTGGAGGTAGAGAATGAGCATAAGATCAAGTGTATAAGGGTTATTATGCAGATTGTGCCCAAATTCTTTCTATTCAGCATAGGCAGAACAGACATGGTCCTTGGGCTAGATTGGTTAGAAGGGTTGGGGCCAGGGAGATAAGGGTGGATTTTAGAGAGCTGGCCATGAAGATTAAGGTGGCAGGTCAAAATGTCATTCATAAGGGAGATCCTTCCTTAAGAATGACATTTTCGTAATTCTGCTGTTCTGGTACTGCCATCTATTGGAACAAAATATATTGAAGAATATTACAGTAAATTTACCCCAGTTCAGGGTGTTTTGATCCAGTTTATAACAGTTTCCTATGATGTCCATAAGCAAGAGAAAGAGCTTCTCCACTGGACCAGCCTTTCATCCTGTGAGTATAATGGGGCTAAAATGACCCTAACAACTAGTTTCCTGAAGGTAATAACAGGTTGTAATTTGTAGAATGAGGAATGTTGTTTTTTTACAGTATGGATAAGGAGGTAGGATCTAAAATACTCATTTTGTCATTTATATCCTACTGTTAACATGCTGGGCCTCCGGTTAGATCCTATGTAAAACTGTAAGTCTGTCACCTACTTAAACTTGTTGGAATAGTAGTTCTTCATATTTGCTATCAGTTTTTGTGCCAAGTGTCTGCTCTACAATATCTATTTTGTTGCTGGCCAGCTTAAAAGAAAAGGTGATAGAATATTGATTAAGATGGTTTAATGTGATAAGAAGACCAATAGAACCCCCAGTAAGGAGTTGAGCAAACAGAGGATAGTGCCCAATACACAGTTGAAAACTTGGTTTTTGACAAAACACAATGATATTGTTTCATCTATATAGTCAACCCTACCTAGTGAGAAAAGGATTTTATTGTTACCTATTTCATTGTTTTTGTAGCTTATACCTATTTCATCTTTAGATTAAATATCAACAATAAAAAAAGCCTTGTCCTACTAAATGAGGAGAATAAGTATTAACCCCACAAAAGAGATGACCATATGTATGTGTGTGTGTGTGTGTGGAGAGAGAGAGAAAAAGTAAATTCAAGTATGAAGATATTAAGATTGTTTACTTTACAGGCACAATTGATAATACTAACCATAAGGAGGTTCTTCAGCAATAATGACGTCAGTGTCAATATTGGCATGAATTATATGGCCATCAGTACTTCGACGAACAGTTCCTTTTATGCCCATCAAGCAGTGTTCCTTCAACAGAAAAAAAACAAAACAGTTCAAGGAAGACTATTTACTTAATATCAAAATAACTATATATAAATAAGCTCAAATGTTGAAATGAACTTGTGCGTGTACATGAGACAAATTTTAACTGACCTTTGAATGTTGAAATAAAGTATGTGAATCATGCCGCAGTCCTGGAGTTGCATTACTTTTGTTTGTCTTTACCCAACATATATCTTCACACCTACGAAATCCCCACTGTAGAAACCCAGCCCCACCCCCATAAATAGAAAAAGCAGGTAAAGATAGAGATTAAGCAACAGAAGACAAACAAAGGATATGGTAAGAACCATAACCAATGATTAAAGCTAAATCCCGTAGGAAATTTCAATATTCAGATAGTATACCTTCTTTAGACACTGACGACCTTGTTCAAGGCCTACACCATCACCCACCCAAAGGAAGATGAAAGAAGGCGTATCTGCTATAGCCTTACAAAAGGAGCAAAATAAATGAGATGTCTAATTCAAAAGTAACAATACTATGCACTTATACAAGGAAACCAAAAGGAAGGCAGCATTATATAGTAATATATACACAAACTAATACATACAACTAACTTTTAAAGTGGCTCAGATGGGATAGGTCATTATATGAAGAGAACCACTAGAAAAAGTGCAATTTATTAGGTTAGCAAAAGCTTCAATACCACATGTACCCTTGCCACTTTACCATTTTTAATAGTATTCTTCGTTGCAGCAAAGGGTACTAGAAATAATTAGTAATTAGCCAAACCAGTTTACACATGAAGGCTTTCATTTGCATTTGAAGCCTAAGCAGGATGGAAATGATCAAACTGAAACAAGTCTAACAAGATAACAGGTTGCACAAACAGAATAATAGCTTACCTCAATCTTGAGATTCATTATTTCTTCAAATGTCCAGTACTCCATGTGGTCAGCAACGCCAGGGGCACGGTGCACATACTCCTCCCATGGGGGATCTATAAGAATGACATCAAACTTCGTTCCAAAGAACTCTGGAGACAGTTCAAACTCTTTCAGATCACACTTATAATACATGGGACCAGACGCAGATTTTGCCACAATCTCATCCTTTTTCTGTATAAGCTCTCGAAGCTTAGGGTAGTCCTCTACAACATTTGTGAGCTCAAGCTCCCTAATGAAATTCTGTGGCCGCATACCAGTGTCAACAAAGTTTTGAGAATAATCATTCTGTTCACCTCTGGAAGGAGCTTTACCGAGAGTTCCACTACTTTTAGGAGGAACCCATCCCCCTGGAGTTTTATCAGGTGGGGCTCCTCGAGCCATTGATCCTGTAGGATTAAAACCAGGTGTAGAAATGCTTGGGGCAATTCCCCTTCCAGGACCTGATTGGTTATAATACATTGCAGGATTTGGTGGGTTACCTATATTAGCAGCATTAAATCTTGGACCTGAAGGACCTGGGGGTACAGGAGACACTGCAGGTGGTACACCCATTATATTCATATCGACACCTTGAGCTCCAGGCCAAACAGCTGGACTAAATGGTGAAATGAAGACACCAGGGGAAATTGGTGGACCGGGAGCAGGTGACATACCATGTGAAAGAGGCTGCATTGGCCCAGGCGGAGGCATCCCAAGAGGTCCATAGGGTGATCCCATCATTGGCAATGGCAATCCAACCTGCTGATTGTCTCTCCCAGTAGGCCTAATCCTTCCTCCTCTACCAACCCTGTTCCCTTTTATTCCTTGTGGACCAGCTCTGTTAAAGGATCCAGACTCTGGGTTTCCATATTGAGGCTGTGAGCCACCACTACTAGAACTTTGGCCACCAGTACTGCGAGAAGATACAACACCTTTCTGTCCTCTTCCTCTTCCCCCATAAAAATCATAGTCATCATCAGCATATCTCCCCCCTTTCAGATCTTCACCTGGTGTCCCAGAACCAGACAAATCACTCTTCCTTGCTCTTTCTTCCTGATGATATGCCCCTTCTTCATCATTAGCACCTGATTTAGCATTGTACTGTTGATGAGCTTCATTTCTCTTGGCATGGTTAGATTCTGATTTCCCATAGTCATAAAACTTGGTCTGGATCTCTATCACATCATAATTGTCATTCGAAATCCCAAACTTTGTGGATGTTTTAACAGCTTCCCCCCTGCTCACATCTTTTCTACCACCAAACCGTCCGTGGGGCCTTTCGTTGTCCATCCTATCATAACCGTGTCTAGGCAACTCCCAATCTCGGTTGTCATCAAAAGCACTCTCCTCATCTTTTGAATCTTTGTCAGCATTACTCGGCTGCCTCCTTTTCCAACTTTCTTTAGAACTTTCCCGATCCTTCCTCCTGTCATTCCAAGTATCATCTTTTCCTTTGGATCTATCATCCTTATAGCCATCACTTTCAACCTCCTTCCTCTTAAAGCTACTGCTTCTTTCATAATCCACCTCAGAGTTCTCCAAATCTTGATGGCGTTTTCCACTCCTCTCGGGCGTCCTCGACCTATTCGAGTTCCCGCTTTCCCTAGTACTCTTATCCCTAATCCGCACATGTCCATCCTCCTCCGCATTCAACGACCTATCCCAGGTTTCAGCCACATCATAACCAGCAGGCGCCCTATGGTGCCTGCCCTTCTCAACCCGGTCCTCACGACCGACATCCACCGACTCCGACTTCCCCTTACTCTTCCCTCTCTCAGACTCCCCTCTTCTATCCTCCTTACTATTAGACTTCACAACCCTATCACCACCAGCAGAGGCTTTACCCTCCGCATGCTCACTCCTAGCAGATCCACTCCTCTCCCTGTCCCTGGACTCGTCGCGCTTCCCACTCCTGAATTCCCCCTTATCATCCGGCACTCTCCTCACACTAACAACATCAACTTCATCCCATTTCCTCCTGGAACTCTTGCCCTCGTGGCCGCCCTTGTCCCGGCCACCACCACCACCGCCGCCGCCTTCACCCTTACCATCCTCCTTACCGGCCACACTCGTGCCATGAAAATCACCATCGTCGCCGCGCTTCCTCGCCGCCTTATCCGAAGCATCCAATTCCCCATCCTCGTACCAACTGCTCAACTTCTCCAACGTGCTCTCCTCTTGCCTCTTCTTCGCCCCTTGCTTGGAGCGCAAATCGTAATCCTCGCTATCCGTTCTGCTAGAACGCTTCCTCCTTCCGCTTCCGTCGGAACCCTCGCCCTCGTCCCCGTTGTTCCCGAACTTTCTAGAACGCTCCTTCCTCTTGTCGCCAAACTCCCAATCCTCCTCGTCCCTCTCGCGTTTCGAGTAACCGCGACCACTGTCGCTCGAATCCATTACCAACTACTGAAATCTAAGCTCAATGTGATTCTCTAGAACTTTCTCGAGGGCGCGCATGAATTCGCCCAAATTAACTACTCACTCTGCGGGGTTTTTTGCTTTAATATTTGCAATTCGTATGAGGAAATAAATGAAATATAAGCTTTTTTTCAATTTTGTGGACAAAATTGAGATGGGAAAAACGAGGGGCTTACCAGCGAAGAGGATTGGAGTCTGTTGGTGTTCACGGTGGGTGGCGAGCAGAGAGCAAAAGAAGAAGAAGAGGGGCTTCTTACTTCTTCTTTACCAACAATGTTTGCGGAATCTGGAAATTGCAAAACTGGTTTGGGCTCGGCCTAGCACCCTAAGTTGACGGTTGTACCGGGCCTTGCATTAAGAGCATGAGAATTACTTTGGGCCTTTTGTGCACCCTTTTTTTCTCAACACAACCTTTTTTTTGTAATTTTCAAAATATTAATATTGTCCTCCTCTTCCCTCTCCCTTCACCTCATTGTGCTCACCTCCTCTCATCCTCTCCCCTCTTCACCTTGACAAAGCATCCCCCCCCCCCCCTCTTTCTTTCGTTCCTCTCATTCCCTCCCTTCTTCTCCCTTTCGCTCTTATCATGCACCACCACCGTCATTAGTGTCACCTTGTCTTTTTTTGGTGTTTTTTATACAGTGTGCAAATATATTGAAAACTACTTTTCAAAATGTATAGATTCAAAAAACTAATTTTAAGTTTCGCTCTTTGATTTGGATGGGTAATGACAGTAAACAATGGTTGTAAGGTGCAAAGCGTGCGAGATGATGGCATGAAGGCATTGCTTGGGTATTTTTTTGGTTTAATTACCTTTTTAATCCTTATAGTTGCGCCAAATTTACCTTTTGGTCCCTATAGTTGAAAATAATCTATTTTAGTTTTCATACATGCACTTTTGATATTGGTTTGATCCTTGTCGTTAAGTATGTCTTAACTCTATAAAAGAAAATCGTCACAAAATGAAAATTGGCAATGAAAAACACCACAATTGACATTTTTGGCGTTTTTTATTCAATTTGTGGTGGTTTAAAACGGTAGGGACCAAACCGGTATCAAAAATGCATGTATAGAGACTAAAAGGGATTATTTTTAACTATAAGGACCAAAAGGTAAAGTTTGCGCTATTATAGGAACCAAAAAAATAATTAAACCTTTTTTTTTCTTTCAAAAATTAAATTCTAGAAGTGTTAAAAATTTAATGCTTTTGGACTTTACTTTTCATAATGTATTAAATACATTGTGAAAACTAAATTCCATAACATCTACATATTATTCACAAATACATTTTAAAAGTTAGTTTTCAAGGAGAGAATTTTTGTCACAAACAAAAAAATAAACAAACACAAAAACACAGAAGGATGCGAAGAGAAAAAAATGGGGATGTAAAAAGAATCCCTCCTGTTACTTCTAGCACCATTCTTTTTTACTGGTTGTTTTGCATTCCCTTATTTTTTCTTCACGTTTTCTTTTGCGTTTTTGTAATTTTTTTTCTCAAAAATACATTTATCCAAAGATGAATCTTTGAAACATATGTTTGGATAAAGGCTAGGTAGATGTTTTGGATTTTACTTGTCGAAATGTGTTTAATACATTTCAAAAACTAAATTCGAAAAAAAAAGAAAAGTGAGAAATTATTTACTTATAGTCCGCTCACATTGTTGTTTGTACGATTTCAAAGAGGAGCAAAACTCATCCTCCTTTATTAGGAAGAGATAATATCAAAATGCTGGAACAATGTAGGAAGAGAGAATACCAACTTATCCTCCCTTATAGCCAAAACTCATCCTCCTTCCAGAAACCAAAACTCATCCTCCCTCTATTTTTTTCGAAAATGTTGTTGAGGCTTATTAGCTTACAATATCTGCATACTTAAATCCTACTTATACGATTCACAATTTTTAAATTGGTGTTAACATATAAGACATAACCAATGAATGATGCAGATGTAAGATGGAGAAGAAATTACGTTGTAAAAACTCATTGTGTGACCAATATTAAACAAATACAATTTTCTCACTTTTTTCTTCTGGTATTTAATTTGTGAAAGTGTTAAAAATTTTAACACGTCCAGAATTTAGTTTTTGTAAGTGTTAAAATTTTAAATTTTTCATAATTTAGTTTAATACAATCTGAAAACTAAAATTTAAAACATCTACCTGTTGGCCAAAATAGGTTTCAAAATAAGTTTATGGAAAAAGGTATTTTGAGGGGGATCACAAAAAAGCAGAGGAGGGGTGCGAAGAGAAAAAAAAAGGTGCAAAAACAAACTCCTTTTATATTGATCATATCACTCTTTTTTTTTTAATGTTGCTTCAAAATTACTTTTCTCTTTACTAATTCACACCATACATCTCCCTTTTTTGGAAAACATTCATTCTTTTATGCAAAAATCATTCCTTCTCACATTTTAAACCTCTCATGTTCTATCCTCGAAAAGCATTTCAAGGATGAACTCCCTTCTAAGTTGCATCCCCTTTGGTAATGAGATTGCATCCCTTCTAGCATTCTCTAGACCAATGGTGCATAGGTATGTGCCTTTTTCACTTCTTCTACCTTGCAAAATGTGAAATGGGGTTGTTAATGTGTGTTTCAAAATTTTAATTTTGGAATACCTTTACAAACATTACAAAATTAGAACTTTAGTAGTTATATGTACAATTCTAGAAGTGAAATTTCAAAATGTATTGTAAATTATGGAATACATTTTCAAACATTTCAAATTAAATCTCCAGTAATTATATGTACAATTCTGGAAGTATAATTCTGAAAGTGATTGCATCACATTTTTGAAATATAATTTTAGGATGTGTTGTAACTACTTTTGGAAGGTTATCAGGAACATCAAAAATTGCTTCTGAAATTATAATTTTAGAACTATTTTTTTATTAATTTTTGAAAAGTTATTTTTCAAAGTGAAGGGAACTTTCAATTTTTTTTAAAAAAAGATGTTAATTTTTATGCATTGACAATGGAAATTTTTTTTACATTTACAACCAACAGAAATCATCATTGGTATGATTTTTAAGATAGATAGCGTAAAAGTCAATAAACTTACCATACATGATAGTTTGTAATTGAATGAGAATGTAAATAATTTTACATTGTTAGTGTACAGACTATTTTCTCTTTAAAAAAATATTATGTGAAAACATTTAATAGTATTTTTATATTTTATATTTTTAGTTTTAATATAATTAGTAATATTATTAATATTTTTTTCTTTTTTTAATATTGACTATACAAATATGGTAAGAACAAGAGATAGATTAAGACACATATGACTGATAGTTTTTGTACGTAGAGAACATATTGCAATGCATGCAAATGCTCACACACGAGAATAAGGATTGTCATCCATGCATGCCAATGTCCAATATGAAGAGTCTCTTGCAACTACAGGTGCAAAGTCTAAAAGAAAAAAGGTTTTTACACATTCTGATACATTATTAGAGCCATTTCCAAAAGAATCTTGAATATATATCTATTCCCAAGTCATGTAAACATCATGTTAATACTCATTTATGATGTGGAGTGATAATAAAACTTTAAGTTATTATGATATTTTTTGAATTTTTGAAAATGGCAATAAAACTTTAAGTGATAACAAAAGGTTTTTGCATTTAGTTCTTATGTTTTTTAACCATTTACATTTAATAGGGATCTTTATGCATACATCAAGTTTCTGAAATTGCCACATTAATACATTTACTTTACACACTTCCAACAACTCTTTCATTTCCTTTTCAACAAAGTTTAACCTTCTGTAGTGAGGTTGAAGTAAATGCATATAACCATGAATAGAACTGTCAACTCCAATAAATTCATCTTACTAAAACAAATTCTTTTAATTGTATCTTTGTCTTACAAATACAATTTCTCTTAGTTGTAATTACCACTAGAATGTGCCAATTTCCATTAGAACTGTCAAATGGGCTGAGCCAGCGGACCAAAGTGTGTAAAGCGGATTGACCCAACTTTCTTATGGGCAGCATGTTTATTAGCCCGGGTTGGCTCTCTTGGCCCATCAGGCTGAGCCAAATTGGCTAATCATTATTTTGTCTAAATTTATATAAATTTTAAAAGAAAAAATTAAAAAAATAATAATATTGGACCAAATAAGCATGATAATTTCTGAGCCTATAATTCATGGGTCTCGCTTGGCCATTTGGACCATCAGATCAGGCCAAATTGACCCGATTATTTTTCGGCCTCAAATTTGAGAGCGCAATCTGCTCATCAGACCATCGAATCAAGCCAATTTTGCCAGTTGTATTTTTACTTATTTCATAAATGAGACAAGATATAGCTAATATCCAAATATATTAACATTTACATGATCTTCTTTTTAGCTTTATGAAAATAAAAAACAAGCAACCTATTAAATTACTTATAATATTCTTTAACCAATTTAAATTTTAGCCCATAAACTAATTTAATTTTTTAGCCCAACAAACAAATTTTGCGAATACAAAATCATACGCTGACAACAACATAAGACTACAATTGTGGAGAGCTTTCCTAGTCACATACTGTATATACAAAAGCACACTTAAACTAGTGTATTCCAAACACAAGATTATAATCAACTTTTAAGAACAATAAGCAAAGCTTGAAAGATTGACACATGTCACATTAAGTAATGATCACACAATAATTTTTAGCAAAAAATACAAAAGAATAATTTGAAATGTATTCATCACAGGATTCACAGCTCCATGATTTTTGGAACAGTAGAAGCCTTTGCATTTTATATTGTAAGTAGGTTACTTTTGTTTGATACATTGCTCGATGTGGACCTTTGTCAAAAAGAAAGAAACGACCATTCTTAATCCTTCACTTTCTCTATGTCATCAGTAGCACCTCTACAGTCAAGAATATGTTGTCTCTTATCCTTCATCTCAATTATCTTTTTCCTTACAATCTTTTTAGATCTTAGTATCTTAAAGCAAGCAAGGAAGAAGAAACATGGCCCTAATTGAAGTTTTGCTTCTGCAGAAAGATGAAAACATGTGCCTGATTTAATGCTTTTGATTTTGCTGACCATTGCTTCTTTATTTGATTAAAAAAAAACTAATCTTTTTCAATTTTTATTTGATATAATAACATGCTAAAACAGATTTCCAGTATTAGTTATGACAAGATATCATTATTTATTTTCCTTTTATAGTGAATAATGTGAGAATCTTCATCACGAAACATGTGTTTGTAGTTTTGTTCTATAGAAGCTTTTAGCAAGAACTATGTGCTAATTATTTTTAAAATGTTTATTAGATTATTTATAGTTGAGGTTTATCTTTTCAGTATAAAATTTTAAAACATAATTTAAACTTGATATGTATATATTGTATTAATTAATTCTTTATTTTAAAGGTTATTCAATGTTATATTGATTTCCTTTATTTTAGAATTAGATTAAACAATTTCAACTTCTCATATTTATCAGAATTAAGCATATATAATAAAAAGGAGTTACGCTACTGTTCAATTTATCGAGATTCGTAACCAGAGTTTTTTGTTTATAACGTTTTTATATTGGAAATCATTTTTTATTACCTAATCCAGCCCAACATAGATATTAACCTATTTCCAATTCTTAATCCTCCAATACAACAGTATAGAAAAGAAAAAAATGCTCGTGCAAGAGTAAAATATTAATGTTAATGTTTTACAATTTTCAGAGATGATTGATAATGAAAAATTAATCTTCCAAACCAAGGACTCTAAACACGCCACAAACCATAGACACTAGACACAATAGTTTTCAACCAAATAAGGTTATGCTCTACAGGGCCTCCCAAAGCAAGACTCATCAAAAAATTGACTAATGTTGCCTACGCTATAAAAGACTTACTAAAAGCCATATTCTATTTTATAAAACATAATACAAAAATACTCAGACTAATTGCAGAGCTTTCCTTAAGGAAAACTCTTCCAAAAATAAGCGTATGCCGCTTTAAGTGGCGAATACACGGTATTCTTTAGTAAAAGGCGAAAGAATAGTTCGCTTTGTATTCAACACACGGCTCCGTGATTTGTTTTAAAAGAAAGCTTTGGATTTTATATTATAAGGAGCTTACTTGCATTCATTATGCTGGTCGATGTGGACCTTTGTCAGAAGTCAGAAGCATAGAAATGACCTTACTTGATCCTTCCCTTTCTCTTCTATCATTCGTAGCATCTCCATAGTCAATGGTCCTACTCATCAATGCAATAGAAATACGTGATATTTCATCAAACTTATATTTTCCCTTGCAGTGTTTGTTAGATCTCAAAACCTCAAAGCAAGTCAGGAAGAAAAGAAACTTGGCCTTAATTGAAGCTTTACTTCCCGCAGAAAGAGACCAAGTAATGTGCCTGATTTACGAGGCCACAGAATCAATGCTTTTGACCTTGCTAATCCTTGCATATTATTTGATTGAAAAGAACCAACATTTTTTCATTTTTTAAATCTGATTTAATAACTCTGACCGAAACGGATTTCCTCCATTAGTCATTGTAAGACATCGTTATTTGTTTAGTAGGTAGTGAGTGGTTCTTAGATCCAAGTCACCTGGGTCCAATGGGTTTCTTCTCCTAGAGGGACAGAGTGGGCAAAATGTGACGGGAATGGTTTGGTTTATGACAATGGTAGGCAAGCTAGTTGTGCTGGAGTTATTAGATGTTCATTGGCTAATTGACGGTTTTGCTTTTTTGAGGATCTTGAGGTCGTCCAATGTTCTAACAGCAGAGTTATGAGCATTCTAAGTGCTTTAGAAGTTGCGTGCCAGGAGTGTCAACAAGCTTTGGGTGGAATGTGACTAGGTAGTGGCTATCATGTTGCGCGCGAATGTGCCCTAACGCATTCATATTAGAGCTTGATTCAGTGTATTCATAAGTGGAGAACGAGGAACTTGAAGCTGCGTTTCAAACATGTATTCTTTGTGTTGGGACCATTGGCCCTCCTTCAAATCAAAAGATAGTTTTGCTTTTTAGAAGCTTAATGACAAGTGTGTGCTGATCATTTTTCAATCATTTATTAAATTATTTACATTACAATGTTCTAAATAAAGTGTATGTTTTCTCCGTAAGTCAGTATAATATTTTAAAAATGTAAAATTGATATGTATGTATCGCATTGATTAATTCTTTATTCTAAAGGTTATTGACCTTTTTATTTTAGAAATACATTAAACAATTTCAACTTCTCATATTTATCAAAATGAAGCATATATAATACAGAAATAATTTTTATTACCTAATCCAGTCCTGCATAAAGATATATTAACTCATTTCCAACTCTTAGTCCCGAGTCCTCCAATACAACAACATGGAATAAAAATAAAAATAAGATGCATGTGCAAGAGTAAAAGAAGATATTGATGTTTTTCATTTTTTACTGAGATGTTCGATAACTAAAAAATGAAAAATAAATTGGAAAAATAACTAAGTTTTTTTGTCTACACCATTCTGATCAGACACCACAGCTAGACTATGTTATGTACCTAATTGAAAGATAGCAATATTACAGTGCAAAATGGACCGAATGGATTTGTGAGACCACTGGCCATAATTTTACTAAGAACACACCAAAAAAAAACAAATATGACCTTGAGAATTTGACTCAAGTGGAGGTGGAAGATATGCAAGATTATGTAGAAGCTGCTATCTTATCAACTTCAATGTCTTGACCACCCCATATCCTCATGCGTTGAGTTGTTTGTTCCACCTACAATTGAGAAGAGTTAAATGACTAGAAGCAACAACAATGTCTAAATTCATTCAAGCAAATTATAAAACAGGGGAAAGATTAAGGAAAGAAAGAAATGGTAACTATGTAGCTTTGTATTGTTGGGGAGACACACATAAAACAACACCAACAAAAGACACACAGATTTATTTAATGTAGTTTGACACCTCTTGTTTACGTCCACGAAACATCCCAATATTATTCATCTCAAATATTCAACTCCATTACAAGTTTTTTGGACAAATTTGAAAAACTCTTTCTCCACATAACCCTCTTCTCACTTAGGGTGGTGACCCCCTCTCCAAACCGGGTTGACCCCCTCTACAGGCCGGTGGTTCTTCTCATCTAAAAAATTTCTATTTATACAATTTGCATCCTAATATTAAAAGAAAAAATAAATCCCTAAAACAAAAACAATATTTTTAAAATTAAGCAAAATTCTAGAGATTTCAAATTGGAAATTTAAATTATTTGTTAACAATTTCTCCTCAATTAAAATTTTCAAATTTCCTCTTTTACTCGCGCCGTCATGGATGCTTCCATAAAGCAAAAGAAACCACATCCCTCTCTTTCCTTTTTTCACCCTTATGTCGCCCCCATGTCGACATAGGGGCGACATGGGGGTGAAAAAAGGAGCTCCTATCAACTTGTTCCGACCTAGGATAATAAGCTCATTAGTTTAGTCTTACTTCACCGTCGAGAAACGAAAGACTTCTATCTCCAAATTTGACTCAGACATAACTCGCTTTTTTTTTTGTGGGAAGCAGTGTCAAACTAAGCTACCGAACAAGCATTAGCTCTTGTCACAATCATCTCTAATCTTGCTTCCGCTCTGTGTATTTCTACCTCCACTTTGTGAGTATTGGATAGTAACACTTCTTGTACTTGTACTACTGTTAATTACCAAGACACGCCACTTGACTTTTCCATCACCAAGAAGACTTTTGACACAAAAAATTGTACCACCATTAGCTACCAAGACACACCGCTTAACTTCCCATAGCCAAGAAGACACCAAAATCCCGCACAGATCCATCATCAGCTTCATCAAGCTTCAATACTTATCTCACAAGTCACCAAGCTGCACAACTAGCAACTCTGATACCACTGTTGGAGAGACACACCAAACAACACCAACAAGAGACACACAAATTTATTTAATGTGATTCGACACCCCTTGCTTACGTCCACGAAACATTTCAATATTATTCATCTCAAATATTCAATCCCATTACAAGTTTTCTGGACAAATTAAAAAAACCCTCTCTCCACATAACCCCCTTCTCACTTAGGGTGATAACCTCCTATCAAGGCCAGGTTGGACCCCCTCTAAAGTCGGGTGGTTCTTTTGATCTCAAAAATTCCTATTTATACAACTTGCATCCTAATATTAAAAGAAGAAACAAATCTCTAAAATAAAAATAATATTTTTAAGTCCAAATAAAATCCTAGAGATTTAAAATTGAAAATTTAAATTATTTCCTAACATGTATTTCACAACCTATCAATATAAAATGTAAAGCATGGAACACCCTCCAACATGTGGCAATTTGCTTTTGGTTTTCTTGTAATAAAATTGGTATCAGCTGCACTAAAAATTTAAATATTTGTCCCTTTAATATTGCAAAAAGTTATTGTGAATGCAAAATATCACTTTTCTGTAGTACTAGAAGTAATGCCCACAAAAGTTTTAGAGAGTGAGAAGCATTGCCTACCTCTTTCTTCCAATTGGTTTTGTAAAGTATCAACAAGAGCAGCAAGGTCTGGAGAAGAATTCCACATATCATACCACCCCAAAGTCCCTAAATGTAAATGGAGAAAAAAATTCAGAATCATTAGGGAGAGTTGTCTTTTCTCTCTCTCTCTCCCCTTTCTCTTAGCAAATCCATTTTTTATCTATAAAACAGTTAATGAGTCTCTGATAAAGTTGATTATCAAAAATAGAAATTTAAGCAGGTATCAGCATAGACATATACATTTTTCACTCAACAGCAAACAATAGTACAGCAACAAGAATTTTTTTTATTTTCCTTCTCTTATTTGCAGGTTTAAATAGAGAAAAGTCAACAGTTTTCAATAAATTTATGAATTTTGTCAAGGGAGATTTTGATGGAAATACAAATAGAGCAGTGGTATATTACCTCAACCCCCAACTTTGCTGTATAACCAAGAAGGAACCCCAGTGGAAGCCCAAATAAGTAATAACAACCTATGTTGATGTAGGCCACCAGGGCCTGCCACCCACCTCCAACAGCAACACCTGTAAGAATGATTTCAAAATTGTAAATAGGATTAGATAAAGGGGATGATCTGTTACCCTCCATAAAGCAGACAAGGAAAATGGTAATCAACTCATACCTGAAATCACTGGTTGAACACTGTTTAGAACCATTGTCACAGCAAGTAGGAATCCTAGTTTTGCGACGGCCTTATGCAAAACCTCACTGTTTGTAAAAATGATGGCATAATAGTCTTTAGCCACCAAAATTATAGCCATGAAAAGGATTCCCAAGAGAAGCGACTGAAAGACCGTCACATAGACAGAGTACTTGGCAGCTCTTGGATGTCCAAGCCCAAGTTCATTGGAAACTCTGACACTGAAAATAAGGAAAACACAAATGTGAACCGCATATTACGTGGCTAACAGAAAAACCTGCATTGCAACCAACCAATACTAACAATATGAAGTTGTTAACATATTTACCAGAGTAGACAGACAAAAATCAGACTCAGAACCAGGAACTTAGCATCTAGGTACCTTGGAATTCATTAATCAAAAAATGGGATAAACAACAGCAAGACAATTACTTTTGGTTGCATACCTGATAGCTGCATTTACTCCAATGAAGATCATGCCTTCCCACCCATTGATATTCATGCTATAAAACATCGTTGAATGTATTAGCAAAAGGTTACTAGACATCCATTATTTGAATAATTAAATACAAGTGTAAAACTACAGACCGCTAATCAGATGGAGGAATGAGTTACGAGGTTATATGAATTCAAAGTATATGCAATGCATCCAACAAAATCGCTAAAGAGATATTGTAACTGAGCCTATTCCTTCTATCATATTCCCTAGTTTTAACTTTGACCCTACTCTGACTCCCTCACTTTACACATAATCTGATGTCAATATGAAAATAGTTTTAGGAAAATGACTGGCAAGTACTGAGATAACTGGAAGCAAAAATTTTGGCTTGATTATGTACTTGACAAGCTCAAACTCTTAGTTGCAAAGAATTACATAAAGAACTTATTTAAGATTTCTTATTTCATTTAAACCATATCCTTCCATTTACATCTATTGCAAAGTGGAGTTTCAATATCCTTCCATTTATATCTATGCAAATTGCAACATAAATATGCCACTCCTATTTGCCGGGACTACAGGGCTTTTTTTTCTTGTGAATGGGAATGAAAGTATGATCTTACCATATAGAGAGGGAATCAACAGCAATCACTGCATTATCAAGGTGACCAGCAAGGACTATGACGCTCATCATATACCAAACTTCAAGGCAAAGCATTACAGCTGATGCAAGAGAGAGCCTAACAAAGGCCCAAATATCCTTAATAGCCAACCATGACAATCCATTCCACTCTTTTTTACACCAGATCACAACATAAACAAGTTGAGCCACTGTAATCCCCCAACTTGTGACATCAAATGCCAAAGCTGCACCAACTAAGCCTAAATCTAACACATAAATTAAGAGCCAGAGAAACCCAATGTGCAGAATTAAAGCCACCAACCCAATCCATGCAATGACATTAACCTTACTCTGAGCTTGAAGGAACTTTTGAGTCGGAAAATTAAAGGGCAGTGAAAGAAATTGCGGAATTACTAAAATAGCGAAACTCCCAGCAAGATCAGCTATATCTTTCTGTTGACCAAGAAGCTTCAAAATTGGAGCAGCAAAAATGTATATTGGCAAGAGCAAAATACTGGTCACGAATAAAATTACCCACGAGCGTTGCATATAAACACCAAGCAAATGAACCTGCCCAGCTCCAAATGCTTGACCACAAAGCGTCTCAGTTGCACTCCCCATCCCAAGCTACAGGTTTTATAGAATACCGTTAGATTCTGTTCTTTAAAAAAAAAAAAAAACCATTAGGTTAACAAGTACAAATTTCTACAATTAGGTTTCTATTGCACAAGCAAGTTTCCTGCAACCTTTGAGACATATACAGCACAAAGCCATTTTTTCCTGCTTATATTACCAAAAAAATAATAATTAAAACCATTAAAATTCAAAAATCTGGTAACCCCCCCCACCCCCTAAACATTCTTAATCCTCAAGATTAAAATAATAGCGAAACATTTGCCTAGTTTTACCGTCAAAAATAGAGAAAAAATTTTGTTATGGAAGAAATAATTCTGCTCGAACTGAATAAAACTACTATAAAATATAAACCTAAAAGTTTTCCCATCAAGTACTTAAGACAACAACATATTCAAGACTCAAATTCAAGATTACAGGTAGTTAAACTGAAACAACATTATACCAGTTGATCTGCGCATTTAGTGATAAAAAACAGAGAAAATGAAAAACAGCATAAAAGTTATTTGAAATTAAACAACAATCTCTGGCAACGAGTGTAGCTCATGAATAGTAGCAAAACAACAAAAATATATATGTATGTGTACACTCACGTACATGCGTTCATTGAAAAGTTTTTTGCGAGGGTAGAGAAGAGACAAACCATGAAACCAAAAGCGAAAGTTCCAATGACGGAGTTAATGAGGGAGACAGCAGAGAGCTCAATGTCGCCGAGGTGACCAACGAAGATGTTGGTGATGGAGTTGACACCGTATTGGCACCATATGTTGAAAACAATAGGCAACGCAATCTGCCATATTCTCTTGGTTTCAATCCAGAACACCTTCCTCGCCTCCTTCAACCCCTTCACCGCCGCGTAGTCGCCGTCCTCCGCCACCAACGCCGCCCACGTGCTATCCAGCAGGGGAGCGTCCATCTCAATCACCACCCTACACGTGTACGCCTCTGATTGATCCTTCCTTTAACTCCGCACAAAAGCAGGTGTTGTTAGTTGCATGAATCAATGAATCACTTCACAGGCTTAAATCCTGCATGCAGAATTCAGGTGAGGATGCGTCTACTTTCTGTTTTCTCCGGTAATAAGAATCGTTGGAATGTATATATAATATATTATTTTAATAGTTTAAATATATTTTTAGTCTTGATAAAATATTATTTTTTTAATTATGATTTTTATAAAAAAATTTAAATAGTCCTTGAAAATTTTATTTTTTTTAAATTTTAGTCCTTTTATTTTTTCTAACTTTTTAATATATTTTTTTATTTTAATTTCTGTAATATTTCATTCGTTTTGAATTAGTTTTTTTGAAAAAAATTTAACAAAAATTAAAAAAAAATATTTATATATTACAAGGATAAAAATAAATATATTACAAAGATTAACATTAAAAAAAAATCAAAAAAAAAAGTTTTACAAGAACTATTTTAAAAAAAAATTTATAAAAACTATAATTAAAAAATTAATATATTATAAGAACTAAAAATTAAGTCTATTTTAATTTTAATATAATAATCATGGAAGTTTTTTTTACCTAGGCCTTGTTTGAGCTTTGGGAATGAAAGTGAGAATCAGGTGACACTTGACAGTGACCTGTGAATGGGAAAATATCCATTTAGTTTACAAAATTTAATGAAGTTCTAGACTCTGGTTGATTTTTAAGTCTGAGTAAAATATCGCATTGTCCTCGGAGTAACTTTCGGTGAAAGTTGAGATTATCAAGTTTTTTCAACCATTGTTTTTTAGAATTTAATACTAGTTGGTTAAATTCTCGTAATTTGTAATTTTTTATCTGAAAAAAATACTTTATTCAAAAGTCGATCTTTATTTTTTATGATAAATTCTTAGATGAAGGAATGATATTTCAATGGTTTAAATATGTTTTTGGTTTTTATAATATATATATATATATATATATATATTTTAAATAGTTCTTATAAATTTTTTTTATTTGACTTTCTGTTATTTTGTTTTAGTTTTTGTAATATATTTATTTTTTTGTTTTTGTCCTTGTTATATGTAAATAATTTGTTTTTAGTCCTTATCAAATTTTTTCAATATTTTTATTTTAGTCCTAAAATAAAAAAATAAATATATTAAAAGGATTAGAACAAATAAAATGACCAAAATCAAAAAAAATAAATTTTACAAGACCATTTAAAAAAATAATTTTACAGGGACAAAAAACAAAAAAAAATGATATTTTATAGGAATAGAAACATATTTAAACCTATTTTGACTTAATACAAAAAGAGTCTCTGAATTAAAAAAAAATAATTAAAGAAAACTTACATGTGCTATACCAACACACTTTTATGGTTTTCTTTTTACATACTCTTTTGAGTTGGTTAAAATTCATGTAAATCTCAGTAGATTCATATATTTATTAGAATATTTATCAATTTTACTCAATAAAAAATATTATGTCAGAAGGAGTATTAGGAACTGTATCATTAATATTTTGTTTCATTTACTTTATTAATAAAAGTTGGAATATGTAATTTGTGAGATTTGCCTGGTATTATTCGTTTGTGGTTCCTTTTTTCTTCTTGAATTCTTTCTTCTTTCTAATGTAAAAAAAGAAAAAGGAAAAGATACTAAATCATTTCTTACTTTAATTACCAATCTCTTGGATTTGATCTTTTTATCCTTCAACAAAGTAGATGATTTTAAAAGTTATATTTTAAAAAATATATATATATCTAAACTCATAGCTTTTGAGACGTATATAATAAAATTTTATTTAATATTTTTATTCTATATAATTTTACTTAATTTATATAATAATACAATATAATATAATATACTTTTTTATTAACACTAACCTTCTTTAGCTATGCAAATTAAGAGGTTAAAGTAATATAAAAAAAATATACAGTTTAATTTCATTAAATATTAGAAGGTGTATGGATATAGTTTCATTAAATATTAAACTCTCAACGCCTCGGCGTACCCCGCCGTTCGATCATTATTGTAGGTTTGTATTATACCAAACTAGCACCAAATTCTTCAATCAACAATCACGCCATTCCTGTTGTTGGGTTTATTTTAATGTTTTCTTTTCCCGTTGCATTTTTCAATACATACATATTGCCATTTTCATTTAATTAAAATTTATTTTTTTTCTAAATTAATAATGTGATTAACAAAGAAAATGAAGAATGTTTTAAATTAAAATGATTTAAACAGGATGAAAATAAACACATAAGAGTGACATCAGATGCTCACACACATGCGTCTTTCTTTCTCTCTCTATATATAATCAGGCAAATTTTTAATATATTGAACACTGTAATTTTTACTAAAAATTTATTTTAAATTTTCTTATAAATACTTTTAAATCACTTATTAATCAATTGTTTTTAATTTAATTATTACGTTATACAACTAATTAAAATAAATTATTAAATAATTTTTCATATCATCTTATATAAAATGAAAATAATAATATATTAAAATTGATTTACCTACTAGGATCTACTTAATGAAAGGTTTGGATAATTTGTATAAGGTCTTAGGTTCTGTCTTTATTGTCATCATTGTACACTTAAAAAATATTAAAATTGTTTTTAAATATTTAAAAATGACAAAATTTTATATTTATTATATTAAAAATACAATACTTGAATTTTTAATAAAAAAGTATTACTTTTAAATACTTTTGACGTAAACAAAGCTGTATATAAAAAGAGATATACTAGCAACACATTTTCTAACACATTTTTTTTATTAATTAAAATTTATTAAAATCACAATTTTTTTATAAGTTTTACTTCTTATTTAATAAATTTCTCTCTTAATTTTGTAATTTTTAATAAATTTCAATCATTAAATAAGGTATATGTTAGAATGTGTTGCTTACTCTCATGTAAAAATAGAATAGGATGCAACTCGAAAAGAGAATAATGAACCATGAGAAATGTTAACAACTTATTTTCTAACACATTTTTTTGAATACACTCTTTTTTATTAGTTAAAATGTTTTAAAATTATAAAAAATTTGTAAGTTTCACATCTTATTTATTGACTCTCTCTCATAATTCTAAAATTTTTAATAAATTTTAATTAATAATAAAATATATATTAAGAAAAGTATATATTAAGAAAAATGTATTAAAGAGTACTAACCCTTGTGGATAAACCACATTCAACTGGAGGCAACATGCGTGGCGAAGTGAAAGCCTTGGAACAGAGTGCAGTTTGGTACGATGAACGGTGTAAGATCTACCACGTCACTTCTATTTACCAATAATGGAATCAGAAGTGGGGGGTTGATGGCTTGTAAAGTGATGATGTGTACCGTGCTCCATCGCAAAATGGATCATGTGCCTTTTTGTCGAATAGGAAAGTGGAAACTGACTTTGTCTTTTTCATTTAGTACTAGTTGAAAAGGTTTACAAAACTAAAGAAATCAAACATATAAAAATTTGAGAATTCAAGAAAATATTGATATTTTTATTCTTCGATTATTTGATTAATGATTTTAAAATACTATGATTTTATTTTCTGGACATATTTTTTAATATTACTATTTTAAATTTAAAGAGATTTCATCTTATCCTCAAGTCATAAGAATACTTTTATATAATTAATAAATATATTATTTAAATCATCCTATACGTACAGGTTAACGCTATTAATTTATGTAGGTGTGACATTTATTTAATAAAAATAATTTGTTAATAAAGATAATATATGATATTAATAAAAATAACATATATTATCACTACATCAAATGTTGAGACAATGCATTAAGTTATTAGTGTAGATTGATAATGTTTATACTAATTATTGATTTTTATTAGATGGAGATTATGCAATCCAAGACAATTTTAAGGTTTAACATTTTTTGTCAATTAGTAAATGAACTTTTTAGTTTAAACTAATTATTTGATTTATCATGAAATTATGAAGAAAAAAAAACTCATATCGGATGAAAATAATAAAGTTTACATACATTTTTAATTTTGAAAATGTGATATTTTATTTTTATATAAAAATTTATTCCTTTTTAATTGTTATATTTAAAAAATATTGTAATTTTAGTTCTTTGTTAAAAATTAAAAATACATTATTTTTATAAACTAATATTTTAGCCTGTACAATGCACAAATAAATATTTATTTTATATAATTAAAATTTATAATAAATAAATATATTTGAATATATCAATTATATTATAATTAAAAATATAATAAATAAATATTTTTAAATATATAAATTATATTTAAGATTTATACTAAATAATTTATATTGTGATACAAGATTATTTTTAACTATTGATAATTATTTTTCCAAAATATTGAAATTTAATTTAAAAATAAAGATAAAAATGATATATTGAAAGAGATAAAATGTTGAAAATAGTTCTAAAAATATTTTCATTGAAGAAAAACTCTTAAAAACATTATTGTTAAAAAATAATTCCTAAAAATTTTCTTATTCTAAATAATTATTCTAATTGATATAGAGCAAATTTAGTAATTAAAATTGAATAACTTTTTAAGACTAAACAAAAATAACTATATTTTCAGGGATAAAATATGTTTTAACAGTTTGTTCTGCCTTAAGTATCTTGTCTTTAAGTTATAAATAAATTTTTAGGTGTTTTGTGTTATAGAAATACTTTTTAAATCTCTTAAAATCTTTTGTAACAAAACATTTTTTTTCCTTTATCTACAAACACTGTTATACATTTTTCTTTTTTACTTTTCTCTAATTTAATTTGCTTTATTATTTTAAGTTTTTTTTATACGAAATTGAATTGATAGCAGCAGTACAATTCATGTATCAAGTGCCGCTGGCCCACCGGTTAGCTTTCTTGGTTCAATTTTGCATTGCATAAATACTCTTCGCCGTTTTTGCCAGCTACATCCAATCAGATTTGTTCAAACTACGACTGTCTAACTGATTAACGTACAATAACAATCATTCATTTCCTATGAATATATAATCAAAATGTGCTGCAGTGATGGTCCCTTGGCGGGTTCAAATCTTCTGTAATGACATTTTTCATGACATGTTAATTATTCCTTTAATTTTCATATTTAATAATTTTAATATATATATAAAAAAGAAAAATTGTATTATTTTTTAAACTGTCAGTGATTCATTCCCATCTATTGGCACCCCATTATTTATGTCCGAAGACTTTGCAGGTATAATCATGCTAAAACTCACCTACTATTCCACTCTCTCTGTT
Source organism: Spatholobus suberectus (assembly GCA_004329165.1). Taxonomy (NCBI): domain Eukaryota; kingdom Viridiplantae; phylum Streptophyta; class Magnoliopsida; order Fabales; family Fabaceae; genus Spatholobus; species Spatholobus suberectus. The sequence goes on from CM014735.1 coordinate 16,285,065, forward strand.
GATGTTTAAGGTTTTTGACTTTTTGTACACAAAAAAATTAAGAAAGATAATAAATAAATTATTTAGTGAAATAATTTTACTAGAATATTTTTGTTTCTTTTTTAAAAAATTGACTAGCATAACATTTAAAAATTACCAGGTGCATGTATTTATATAAGGCAAATTTAGAATATTAATATTTTATTGAAAACTAAAATATCAATCAATTTTTTTTTTAAATACTAAAATATCAATCAATATAGAACGGAATGAGTATCTATTTAGGTAGTGGGATGTAGTGTTTGTTTGTTTTTACCTTCTCACACTCTTGAATGCAACTCGGTGTGACTGGGTAAAGGTTGGATTGGAGTCGCAATTCGAGAACGGAATCACTAGGGCAACTTATAATTTTAGGAGCTGTATGTTTTAAAATTAAACACAATTAATTTCATTTAAGTTGATTTTAAATTATTAAATATAATTAATAATTAAAGCGTGTATTTAAATTGATTTTAGTTACAAATTTGTTTATATTACAAATCTCAATTTTTACTTTTGAACAAAAGTATTTTTAAGAATTATTATCTTTTTTCATTAAATCAAGCATATTTTTCTGTAATGAGTATTTAATTGTATTTTTTTCATTTATTTTAAATATTATTATAACTGAAAAATATTTTTTTATAATTTAATTTTAATAAGTAATTTCAATATATTAAAATTGATTTCAATTTTCTATTTCTTTTATTTTTATAAGCTATTGAAAATAATTAATAGTAAAATATCTATTATTTTTTAATTTACATTTTATATACTTTTTATTTAAATTTGAAAGTATTAATGTAAAGTATGGTAAATTTAGTAGTTTTATAGTAAAACATATGGCATGATAACCTAATGGGTGTGACTCAGTTAACAACACACGCTGAGCTTGTGAGAGAATACTTGGGTTTGATTCTCATAGAACACATCTTTGGAGAAAGGTGAAGAGTTTTAATAACCGACAAAAAGAACCAAAGCTTGTGGGGATATCTTAGGATCCCACAGGAAAGCCAAAGCCCCAATTATGATAATTATAAAAAAAATGACATGATAGATGGGTTATGGATTAGGCCTAAGCCTAATCATTATCACTTCCTTGTTAAGCCCAAATGCACCTATAAAAGCTAACCAAAGTCAACTTTCAGTACTAAGGTCATTACAAATATACATCAAAGGATAATATAATCACCCAAAGGGGTATTGGGCCCTCTCCCAAAGATTTTAGCTTAAATCTGATACCTATATATACCTCCAACATTGTTATGAAATGTACACATATATTACCTCTAGCCTTATTGTTGGGGATACCTCCAATGCTCTATTTAGACTCCACCTATTCAAATGAAGTTAGGAAGGAGCAAGCTTCAACTTTTTTAAATTAGCACCTCAATTTGGAAATTAGAAAATATATCGAGAACCTTAATGAACAAGTCATAAACATATATGTAGGAATTGGACATTTTTAACCTCTTACAAATACGACCATCAAACTGGGGAACATTTAGCAGATATTTGTCCTTTGATGATGGATTTGAGGTTAAGATCACTTATTTTCTAAGCCGATCTTGATTAGATGGTTTAAATTTGGGCTTGATTCCTAAAACTTCTTCATCTACCTAACTGTAATTTTCTTACAAACTGGTAGAAATGGACAACTCGTCTATTTTCTTGATTTTCCCTACAGGGCATATATCACTTGTAGGGTTCGTATTTGGAAAAGTAGTTAGGAGAGAAAAGTTAGGAATAGATTTAGAAGAGAAGGAGGAATCAAAAGGATCAATATAAAGATTTGAGAATTTGGCTGTTATTTGAGCAGCAAACTCTACCTATTTTGTCTATCAAAAGATGTATTACCTTGATTGACATAACTATTCCAAATTTTCCAATAATGAAAATGGAAGTGGATTTAGAATAAACAGGAAAATAAGAAACATCATAGTTGGAATTAGGTCATGATGGCAGTGGTTGAGTAAAAATCTCTACAAAATTATCACATCTATCTTCTTCCAATTCTTGAAGTTGCACCATGATTATGAAGAAAATAAGAGGAAAAAAAAAGGAAATAAATACATGCGAGTAAGAGTACACAAAGTACAAGAAGGACACCAAAGAAGTCAAAACAAAAGAGCAATAACACAGTGGTCAAAAATCAGTATTAATCCAAGAAAGGAAAGTATGAAAGAAAAAATGATGAAAAGTATAAACTAATGTTATTTATTAGAAAGCATGGAAAAAGATGTTATTTGAAATGACGTCAATAAAGGGTATTAATGAGAAACCTTATTAAAATTAAAATTTATCACGATTACCACACAAATCCAAAGGCAATTGCAATAACGCTCGTGCAAATCAAGAAATTAAAGAATCAATCGAAAATTACCATGTGTCAGAGGAAGGTGAAGATGCCTATAGTTTGGATGATTCAAAATTTGAATTCAAAATAAGAAATGGGAAATGCCAAGTTTGGAAGGTTGAACCTTAAATTTGAATTATATGCGACACAATAGTCCAAAGTAAAATTGAATACAAATGAAAATCCTGAAGTTGTGAATCCATTAAAAGAATAGATCCAAGGAAGTAAAGAATAATTGCATTGAGTTATTATTGATCTTAGAAATGTAGTATAATAATGGTTACAAAACCATCTTGAAGGGAGATATAATGAAATTAAGGCTAGGTCAACCTAGTTACATAGAGAGAAAAGTATGAAAATAATGGGATTAGTAGTATCCCTCTCCTAAATGTTTGGTTACTAGTATTTGCCAAGTTGATTAGAGAGCCTAACAAAAAGCAGGTTCCTCCTAAAGATAGGCGTGGGACTTCTTACTACTACTATAAGAACCCCTTAGGAAGATATACCCAAACTAAGCCTCAAAGTCTTCTTAGTATTTTTTTTTCTCCCTCTGAAAATAGCACCACAAATTCAGCCAATTAAAATCGAAGGTTCTGATTAAAGACCCCTTAGAAAATGGAAACAGAGAAAGTTTAATTATGGAAAGGAAAGGATAATCTAGGGGCAAAGGCCATTTAATCACTTTGATCATCCTTGCACAAGTATCTTTACGACTAAATTATGTAGTAGAAGTTGAGTTTGTGTACAATGTTCTCGAAATGGGAAGAGAAGCATTATTAAGATTGGTTAAAGGAATGGAAGAGTGAGGTGTTGTGATTAATGACGTGATAATCTTGGTTACCTCACAGTACAACGATGATCAAAGTGATTAACTAAGAAATTTGGTTCCAAGATGAGAAGGAGCAAATGAACTCCCTTTTTTTATAGCCACAACCTAGCACAAAACACTACAAGCGACATACAGAATAATAAATACAATGGAACAATAACATCAAATAAAAATGAATGTTAAGTTACAATAATAAATAAGCATAAAAAACAATAAAAGAGCATACCACATGCTTGGAAAAGAGAATAACATAAACAAGTCTGACGATTAACTTGATATGCATGCCTTGCACACATATCAAGTTGGGGGGAAATTGTTATGAACTAGGCTTAGGCTTGGGTCCAATCCTTATTGCATCCTTGTTAAGCCAAAACACACCTGTGGAAGTTGACCAAAGTCAACTTTTGGTACTAAGGTCATTACAAATACACACCAAAGCAGAGTATAGTCGGCCAAAGGGGCCTTGGGCCTTGTGTTAAAGATTCTAGCCTAGATTTGACACTTATATATATATATATATATATATATATATATATATCTCCAATGTCACTATAAAAGGAATGCATTTATTACCTTTAGCCTTATTGTGGAATTTTTCTTGATTTGAGTGTCAAAATGCCTTTGTAGGTACCTTTACCCTTACTTGTGTGGTTTGGTTCTTGGAGAATCTCGCCCGAAATCAACTAGTTCGACTAAGTTTCTTGTTAAGAAGTCGAGTGACCATTTCAAACTACCTAGTTGGTATATTAGGTCAACATGCATTCCAGTCCCATCTTAGGTAGAACAAGATGGAATTGATTTTACATGTTTTCTACACAAACGCTTAGTGATGTAGATGCTGTCAATAGTGATTCTTTTAGCAATAGCCAAAATAAGGTAATTAATTATAACACTAAAGGAAATAAAAAAATGTAACAATATTTATCGTAATTATTACTAATAGTTTTTTTAAAAAAAACTTTTGAAGTAGTTTTGGTTATCCTTAGTCATAATTGGTGAGTGAATAACCAATTGAATCCTTGAAATTGTAATGGTCAGTCAAATTGGTCTTTGAAATTAATGAAATAGTAAAATAGTTCTTGAAATTGTAAATTATTAATCATTTTAGTTCTAAAGTTGTAATAGTCGGTCAAATTAGTCCTAGGATTAAAAAAATAACAAAATAATCCCTAAAATTATAAATGATCAATCAATTTAGTTCTTTATTTCTGGTTAATGCCATCTAATGCCATTAAAAAGGTTGAATTGACAAGTTAAGTGCCTGTGTGATAACCATCTAAGCATACATACATGGTTTCCACATCACCTGGATGAAAATGACTGAAATATTGGTGGAATAATAATCGAGTAAATGACTAATTTAGTCCCTAAAATTATCACTCACTGTCACTTTGTCCTTAGATTTAACAAAATTTCAAAAAAGTCCTTGGAACTATAATTTGTTTCCTCTAAGTCCCTAAATTTAACCACTTATTGGTCATTTTGGTCATTGAACATATGATAATATTATTACTTAAGTCACACATGTTGGACTAATGTGAGTGTCAAATTATAGATGCGACAACGCCCGCCAATTTCAAGGACGAAAGTGGTTGCTTACTCAATAATAATAAGTTTTCCCTTCCCTATGTCTATATTCTTCCTCCACCTATTAGTTTTGCATTAGTCTTCTCATATACCCATTGAGAAAATGCCACCACAATACCCCCTAAAATCATGTTGTATGAAGCATACATATTTAATTCCTCAATGGGTAGATCAAATAAAATCAAATATGGGTATTGTGGTGGCATTTCCTCAATTGGTAGATCAAAAGACTGATGCAAAACAAATGGGCGAAAGAAGAACAAAGACGTAGGGAAGGAAAAAATTGATTATTATTCTACCAATATTTTGGCCATTTTCATTCCTATCATGTGACAATCACGTATGTTTACCTGGTTGGTTGCCACTCAGGTGCTTAACGTGCCAATTTAGCTCTTTTCAATAGCATTGATGACACAAACTAATAACAGAGTGACTAAATATTATTTACAATTTGAAAGACCATTTTGTCATTTTTTAATTTCAAAGATCAATTTAACTAACTATTATAATTCTAAGGACTAAATTGATTGATACTTTACAATTTCAAGGACCATCTTGTCATTTAATTAATTTCAAAGACCAATTTGATTGACCATTACAATTTTAGGGACTATATTAGTTATTCACTCCGTGCTTGATTGCAAGTGATCAAAATTTGTTAGTAGTATTAAAGGAAGTAATTTCTGAAAAATGTTACGTTAATTTAATAATTCAAAACTTTTTTAATAACATAAAAAAAGTTTAAAAAATAAAAATTTGATGACAAAAAAGTTTGAACAATAAAAATATGTTATTTTTAGTTAATTATATCCATAGATATTAGTTAATAATTTATAAATTATTAACTTTTTTACTCAAGATACTTTTATTGATAATTTATTAGTTATATCTCAAGAAGTACGTATGATATGTATTTAGCGAGAAGATTCTTATGTGAATAAGTGAATGTGAGAAAAATAAATATTAACCACATGATTATACATAAATTTTGAAGATTAAAATAACTTAAAATTATTTAATTATTTTAAAAAATACATGACATGAAAAGAATTATTTGTGTTTTAATTTTAATTATCTGTTTAATATAAAATCTAATAATTAATATTTATCTTTTTTCACTTTATATATAATTTTTTTATTTGATACGTCTTATTATATATATAACCAAAAAATAAAGTTTAAAAATTGAGTTTAAAGTCAACTTATATAATTTAAAAACTCATTAATATTTTACCATATTGCTTTATTTTAACATGTGCTATTTTATTTAAAATATAAATGTTCTGACTTTAAGTTTACTGCATCACTAGGCTTACCACATTTAAAATATTGTCCGCTTTGAGGCTCGTGTGGGCCTCACAATTTTTTTTCTTAAAAGGCATTCTAGTAGATTAAAGAAGGAGAGAGTTTATAAATTACTATTGACCTTGATTCCTAATAGGCATTCTGGTGGATTAAGGAAGGAGAGAGTTTATAAATTATCATTGACCTTGATTCCTAATCAAGGTGAGACTCGCTAAGGGGCTAGAGGGCCTCGTGGCACACATGTGTGGCCTAGGCCTTCCTTCTAGTGTCAATATTCTAACTTCAAGTGTGCTGCATCGTTAAGATTACCACATTTGAGATATTATCTGTTTTGGCTTGCATGAGTCTCACGGTTATATTCTTAAAAGACTCCTTAGTAGGTCAAGAGAGAAAGGTGTTTATAAATTCTAATTGGTCTCGATTTCTAAGCGATGTGAGACTTTTTTGACACATTAAAACATAATTAAGAATATGTTTTAAAAAATATAAAATTATAACTATCAATTAAAAAATAAATTTGTAACACAATAAATATATAATAAATAATAAAATAATTAAAATTTACTCTCTTAATTATTTTAACAGTCAGAAATTTTTTGGAGAATACTCGGAATGAAACCATGAGAGCACGTAGCACGAGTCTTGGCAGAGAAAGTATCTCCCGTTGTCAGAACTTTTAATAGAATGAGCAAATTCCTACCCGAGAAAAGAAACTGGAGGTAGGTGGAATGAAAAGTTGATATGAGATGCCGTTCGATCAACGGTGAGTGTGAGCCACGATTTCGAAGTAGGGAATCTCAATCTAGGTCCTTGTCCGTCATGCACATGACGAAGGGTTGGAAAACTAAACCAAACGCAATAAAACAAAAGTGGCTTGACATATGTGCAATCTCATTTATGGCAATGGACAAGGGATAGTGAGTGCTGCTAGCGCGGACAGGTGCTCGGTACGAACAAAACAATGAGACATGAGTCATGATCATTAACTAGGCATTTATGCTACGGGCTTTTTTACCGGTAGGGTAATTTTTTTTTCAAAATCATTAAAATGGGTAGATTTAAAATAAAATTAAATTAGGGTAAGTCATATTTATGACTTCTAAATATAAAGTGATACCTAAATTTATGACTTCTGAATTGTGTATTTTTTAATTTTTTTTATGACTTTCTAAAAAAGTCGTAATTTGATATACTACTTCATTTTTTTTAATTTTAAAATAGTAAAAATTAATTAAATACAGATTTTTTTTAATAAAAGTCGTAAAATCAAATATGACTTTCTTCTATTTTTTTTTCAAACCAAAGCTGTGTTTTTATGTGAGACTTTAAATTTTTATTTATTTTTTTTTCATGTAGAAGTAGTGTGACATTTTGAGACTTTCACTTTTTTTTTTTTAATACAGAAGTCTTGTTACCTTTTGAGACTTCAATTGTTATTTATTTTTATTTATCTATTGAAGTCGTTTTTTATAAACAAGATTTATTTATTTATTTTTGTGTAGAAATTATGTGTAAATATGAGACTTTATTTTTTTATTTTTAATTTTATACAGCAGTCGTGAAATGTACCACGACTTTTATAAAAGAATTCAATTGAAATACGATGCACGAGCACAACCACAAATCAGAAACACATTGTTCCAATTAAAGCATAACAATGATTATTTTAATTTTTCACTCATCATTTTAAAAATATATAATCTTGCGCTGAATTATAAAGACTGAGTGAATGTCGTGGACTCGTGTAGCAGCAGCTAACTCAGTTACTACTCAAGTTTTTATTATGGATAGAGAGATACGATCTCACAATCGAATATAATTGGTAAAGTCGTATTTTGGGACACGTCTTCTACATATAAATAAAAAAAATTTAAAGTCTCCTTTACGAAACACAACTTTAATAGAAAAATAAAAATAATAAAAATTAAAGTTTTAAAAGTTAACACAACTTCTACATACAAAAAGTGAAGTCTCAAAATGCTAAGTGACTTCTACATATAAAAAATAAAATAAAAATTTGAAGTCTCACGTAAGGACACGACTTTAGTTCAAAAAAATAGACGAAAGTTGTGTATGATTTTATGACTTTTGTTTAAAGAAAAAATAATTATCAGTATTTAATTAATTTTTATGACTATAAAATTTTAAAAAAAAGAAGTTGTATATCAAATTACGACTTCTTTAGAAAGTAGTAAAAGAAAAAAGCAAAATTAAGAAGTCGTTAATCAAGTACGATTTCAAATTCAGAAGTTGTGTTTGTGAAACACAACTTATCTCAATTTGGAAATTTTTTCAAAACCTACCCATTTTGTAATTTTTTTGAAAAAATTATCCCTGTGGAGTGAAAAAGCGTACTTTACGTAGAGTTTAGTTTAGGACACTTCAATGTCCATTTTAATATCTGTGTCGTATAAGCAGGAGCAATTGTTTAAAGGGTTAAATGCATTTTTAATGGTTAACCGTAATTTTCATCTTTAGTCTCTTATAAAAAAATAATTTGTTTTTAATTCTTTATTAATAAAAATGTATCATATGATTTTTATTGTCATAAATGAAAGATAAAAAAAAAAAGACAATTCTTTTATAAAGGACAAAAAATACATTTGTACTGGCTGAGAATACAAGTCGGTCATCCAATCTTATATATGAATTTGATGCGACCAATACTTAAACATTCAAGTCCATACAAATATGTGTTAATCGAAAATATACTAACTAACTCCAACGTCGAGGCCAAGTTTATACCTCAGCCAAGCATCACTTCCAATCCAATTAAGCTAATAGGTAAAAGATAACCAATCTATTCATTAATCCAAGAACCATGGAACAAAACAGATAATGGGTAAAGCCTATAATGGCCTTACCTCCTAAAAAGAGGAAACATGATCAATGCATTACCTGAAGTTCAAATAGTTTATCTACAATTAATTACAATAAATACTATATATAGGGATACATTACACTAGTAACTTATTGTTTTTAAAACTTAAGATCACCTCCAGACTTAGCATTGAAGTGTTTTTACAAGAACCATCACCCACCGTTCTAAGGAGGCTAGTCAACCAGAACAAGAAGGATGACCACACACACCACCTTACTTCGAAAGAGGGCTACCTTGATTTTTTGCAAGTACAACATTTTATACATTAATAACTTAAAGAAGATGATTTTTTTTAGAAATTAAAAGCAAACATTTCTATATTTACAGAAAAAAAAACATATTTAACCTTAATTTTAATATTTGAGTCTTCACCTCTTTAAGCATCTATATGTTCATATTTAAGTATATTATCCACATATTCACTAACTTGAATACACTCTTTTATTATGTGTTTATTTGTCAAATTAATAAAATATAATATTATTATAATATCAATATTAATTATGAAATTTCTAATTAAAAGTAAATTATGTAATAATTGAAAAAATATTTAAAGATAATCTAATTCTTAATTATAAAATATTATAAATAAATTGTTTACCTTAATTAAAAATATTTCAAATTTCCAAAATTTAGTTATAAAATATAATAAATCTATTATCATTCCTACAACTAGCCGTCCAATATTGGAGGTTACTTTTTGCAATTTTTTTTTTTACTTATACACCCTCTTCTTTATTTTTGAAATTTTTATTAATTTTTTTTATCAAAAATTAATTTCTGATTTTTTTTATCAAAAATTAATTTCTAAAATTATTTTTTAGTTGTGATGGACATTTCAGAATTTAATTTCTAAAATATTAAAATTACATTTTAGAAACTAAATTTCGAAATGTATTTTTTCCTTGTTTATATATTTTAGAATTTAGTTTTTGGAATGTAATTTTAACATTTTGAAAATTAAATTTTGAAATATATAAATAATAAAAGAGTTTCAACAATTGGAAGATGTTACATTCTAGAAACTAATTTTTGAACATGTTATTTTATTTTTGCTAACCATTATAGATAGGGTCTTTGACTTCGGTACCTCGAGATATTCCTATAAGCTTTAGTCATTTGAGCTGATTATGAGATTAATCCTCAATCTGAAGTTTAGTCCTAGTTAAAGTTCATTGTCCTTCTCCAAGAATGTGTTCAGTAGGAATCAGATCCAAATCTTCTCTCACAAACTCAACATATGTTGCCAATTGAGTCACATTTACTAGGTGGACATGTTAAGATTTTAACATATTCCAAAATTAATTTTTGGAATATATTAAATTTTTTACATTTCTAAAAAGAGTTTAATGGTTATGTACTGTCAGTATAAAAACTTTTACACTGGCAACCAATTAGAAATCACCGTTGGTATGACTTTTAAGGTAATTATTATAAAAGTCAACAAACTTACCATACATGATGGTTTGTAATTAAATAATAATGTAAAATTACTTTACGCTGTCAATGTATAACCTATTTTCTCTTCTAAAAATTAGTTTCCAACACATTTATCCATTACTAAAATATATTCCGAATCTTACTTTTCAAAAGTAAAAAATAAAAATAAAAATGTAGAAGTAACAAGGGTTGCAAAAAGCAATCACACTTGCAGCACCCCTGCTCCCTCTTTTCTAGAACCCCTTCATGGATCACGATGGACCATTGGACCCCTTGTGCAAGCACAATGGAGAGATTTTTTAAAGCATCACTGGGCTTGGACTTTTGTGCCTTTGCGTTCGATCAACGTCGCTCCTGCCCAAAATATTATGTTGTAGGGTTTAAAATGCTAATGATGTAAAGAGCAGCACGAAAAGTTGTAAAGAAATTAGATGTCCGTTAGGAAGAGTTTATTTAGATTTATTTTTTATCGTAAATATTTGTGTAAGTATTTTGAAAAGCTTATTAAAATAATTTATGATATGCCTATGAACTGTTTTTAACTTATTTCAATAAATTCTACTGCATAGCTTATAAAAACAGATTATAACTTATATGAAAAATAATTTAACTATATTTCTTCTTCAATTATAAAAATAACTTATACATAAATACTTATATAATAAGTATTTATTCGATAAATCTTTAATTAAATTATTTATCCAAACAAATCCCTAAAAACGGAAGCTTGTAGTGTGATTTCTTCAGTTTAATTTTTTATTCACCCACATATAATTTTGAGTAAATTCGTGACAAATTTCCACTAAAATATTTCAAACTGTCCCATGTTCAACTCTAATTCTATGTCATTTTTGTACCTGAACACTACAAAAAATTGTAATTTGTGGCGGTCAAAAATACAGTTTGTAGTGGTTTTTAACTGCCACAAATGGCAATTCTAATAATTTTAAAAGCTGCTAGATTGTTTTTTACTTTAGATTGCTATTTTTTTTTTCAAAATTACCAAAATAAGTAAATTTTGAAAATTTATCCAAATTAGAGTAAGTCGTGTTTTAGAAACACGACTTCAAGATGGAAGCTGTTGTATACTCATATACGACTTTTTGATTTATTATTATTTTTAAATTTTCTAGTAGAAGTCGTAAAAGTAATAGCAACTTTATTATTTTTTTTCGAAATCGTGAATTAAAATGCGACTTTAATTGTGTTTTATTTTTTAAAATTTAAAGAGAATTAAATTTTAAATTTTATTTTTTTATAGAAATCATAATAATGTATGTGACATTTGTTGATTTTTTTTTAAATTTATATTTGATGAAGTCATGAAAGTGAACATGACTTCACTTTTTTAATTTTCTGATTGTTGAAGTTGTGAGATCAAAGACGACTTTTGATTTAGTTTTTTAAAATATAAAAATGTAAAAAAAAAAGAGAAAAAAAATCTTTGAGATATTTAATTTGTTTGGTCGAGTTTGTTATAGTTTATTATTGTCTAATTTATTCTTAGCATCCTTTTTTACCCTTGAAATTTATGGTCCTTTAAAAAAAAGTAAGTAAGAAATCTAATAAGTATTTTAAGGGTAAAAGACTCTATTTCAAATAGCATTGCATCTAAAAAATGCTACTTGAAGTAGCATTTAAAAAACGTTACAAAACCCACTAGGATTAGTCTAATGGTGAGAGTTTAGATAATATGCATGAATTTATAAGTTCTAATTTTAGTACAACTATTGTACATTAAAAAAAAATCAAAAATGCTACAAACTATTGAAAAAAGTTTGTTTATCAAACATTATTAATAAGGTTAAACAAACTTTTCAAGTAATAAAAAAAGTTAAAAACTAACTGAAAGTACTTGTCGAACGTAACCTTATAAAATGGTGTTAGCCTAGTTAAAATTGTTAGAAAAACTATCATTTATGAAATATTCTTTACTGCTAATAAAAATAGATATTTTAAAGAAATAATTAATAAAATTATTATCATTCATAAAAAATAAATATTTCGGATAAACAAAATGGAATCAACTAATTAAAGATATTTTTTTAAGCATTCAATTAGTAAATAAATGAAAGATTACTGTCAAATATAATTTAATTTTGAAATTTAAAATTGAATTCAAACATTTTTTTTGTGACATTAATTTAAACATACAGAGAGGACAAACTTGCTAGATTTATAATTTTTGAAACACTCTTACAAATTCACGACAATTAAGACAGAGGGTAAGAAAACGTATTAATTATGACATTAGCATGAGCTGATTTATTCTTCCACGAGTCCTCAACAACATTGTCTTCACAGGCCATTGAGGCTTTCCTGTCAATAATACACAGCTTCCCATGCCCACTCCAAATGCCATTCCACATCCATATCCTATAGCCACCGGTTCCCAACCAAATCCAAATCTCTCTTCTATCCAGAAGGACGGTGAAGGTGGTTCAGGGTCCTAAAATCAGCACACAGCATATGACAGTCTTCAATTAGTTCTGAACTTAATTTCATTTAGTTTGCACGGAGTTATTACCATGTATTAGACGAAATTAGACGGAAATCATTATCCTAACAACACCTTTGATTTCTACCAAATATATATATATATATATATATATATATATATATATAACTTAATAATTAACCAATAAAATAACCCACATTGATTCGCCTCTTGATTGTGGCAAAATCCTTCATACTGTAATGCAGAATTGCAAATGCTGAGTGGGAAGTTAAACCAAAACACCTAAACCTATAGATAGTGTCTCCACTTCTCTTTTTTTTTTTTTTTTTCCTGGAAATATCTACATCATTTTGTCATACTTCACTATACCTCTATATGGAGTAATTATAATAAGCTCATTTGGTGGTATGTGACAAAAGTAGTCTCATCATGAAGAGATTAAGAGGGATAGGAAGTTTGAGGGTGCAAAGAGATTTTCTAAGAAAAAAGTTCTTTACAACTTTGAGTATTTATATCTACTAGTCTAATTAACATTTGCCATTTTTTACCCCATCCATTACAAGTCATTCCCAATACTACTACTTACATTGACTTGGTTGTCAACAAAATAGGCACATGAATGGTTTGATTTTTCATCTATGAGATTGAATTTCTTTATCTTCAATTATTATGTCAAATAAACATCAAATTTCTACCCCATCCATAACACATCATTCCCAATACTCTCACTTGGAAGTCATTGTGGGCAAAGATGGGACAAAGGTAAATGAATGCTTTGATTTTTTTCATCTTTCAAATTTAGAGTTTTTATATCTTCAATTAGTGTCATACAAACATTCTTTTTCTACCCTATCTATAATGCTATTAAGGTTGTTCCCATCACCATCAGTGGAATTAACTTGGAAGTCAATGCCCTCAAAAATGGGACTTAGCTAGGTTTGTTTTTCATCTTAAAACTACTTCTACTTGTATCTTTATCTTATATAGGGAGTGTACCACATGAAATGAGTTAGTTTTAATACCACTTAACAGTCGATATTAATTTTACTTAAATCTTAATCATCTATGCAGATGCAAGTCTATCCTACCATCAACTAGAAAAGACCCCAATAATGCTTATGGTCTGAAAACGCCTCCTAAATGTTGAGGTAATCATCTCAAGTCGGAACTTGATATATACTTACTATTGCTTATACTAGACAAAATAATGTTTTATGACTCAATCATCTTCGTTTTTGTGGTGAAGTGAATTAATCACGTCCATTATAAGCATCTCTTAGTCTTCAACTGCCTTCACGTGTTTAACACCACAGAAGCTTTTAGGACAGCATTTGATGCCCCTCAAATAAAGGTGCAGTGTATTTTAATCAGTGTGTTTTGCTAAAAAGTTTGCAGGGAGATGTGCGGTGTATCCGTGTCTGATGTAGTAGATGTTATAATTAAAAGAGTTTAATTTTCAGGAATAGAAGATATCAGTACTATTTTCTCTCCATGTCTATCTACAAGAATATCAAGACATCGATCATTCCTTCCCACCGAAACTTGTAATATGTTTAATAAAATGTTTGTTTCTGGGGTTCTGAATTCAAAGTGGAAAGTCAATAAAATGAATTGAGAGAAAAGCATTACTTTTTTTCATATCAAGCATTAGATTAAATACTCAAAAAGGTCTAATTTATCTTAATTTGGTATGCATGATCACCACAATATTATGACATGATTCAAAGGTTAGATTCGTTAAATTTTCATTTTACATAAAGTAATTCAATGGTGTAAGTGGACAAGTGTTGCTATGGTATAAGTGGATCCCCACCTTTGTGTGTCTGCAGAGAGAGTGGGATTGACCATGCCTGATAAAGAATTCTGATCCTCCCATACGAGATCATACAGTCATAACTCATAAGCAAGGAAACAAATGTGAAAAAGTAGAAAAAGAAAAAATGTTTCTAACAATGAAGGAAGCTATGTCAGAGGCTTGTGTGGAGGGTGTGATTATTTGATTCTCCCATCATTTAAGAAAGATATTTGCTAAACTAGTTAACCATGAACAAAAGTGAGCTCATACAAAGAACTGTCAAAAACCAGCAGCATTTAGTTCCCTTGAAATCACTGATTAGAAAATAAGTAAACAAATTTATATGACAAATTTCCAAATAAGAAACTAGAAAACTGAAGATTGGCAGAATACCAATTCTGTTTATTATCTTCACTTAGCTTCAGGTGAATATAAAGGATTTAACCTGATGACAAAATTTATGCGAATGGAGATAAAAAAACTAAATACGTGTACAAGAATGGGAGTGCTTACACTTGTCTAAAAATAACTGTTTATTACATTTGCATTTTATTTGGTTTTCTTGATATTCTTTTCCTAATTCAGTCATTGCTGTTGGTGTGTAATTCGCGAATCACACTTCGTGCATTCACAGGCCCACCATTTACAAATAGTCTATCTGTTGAGCTCTATATATATGATAAAATCTTTTCATCTATTCTAACACATTTCAACAGGGATAAGAGAACTCTACATCAAGTAATGGCTGAACTATAAAGTGAAAACCACCTCGTTCAGGTGCTGGGTTGACTTTGAAGGAACTTTTGTAAACTCTAATCCAAGAGTTTCAATTTTAAAACGCAGCTCAACTTCGTGATTCGTTAGTGCTTCCATTCCACCTAAACAGTTTGCCATCAAATTTATATTATATATAGCAGCGATCAGTTAGTGATAATGCAGTAGGAAGTTGAACTATGGATGGAATCCAGAGAAGCTGCATGCATATGTAATATGCTTCAATATTTTGTGCATTACAATGCCTAATACTTTAGTGATTTAAAAGTTTGCAATTTGTAGAAGCAATGGCCAAAGATATTAAAATTATGAATATGACGAATCAAACTCATGAACGTGAATGAGATAATATTATGAAAGCGAAAGCACTCCAAGCTTAATATATTTAGATTCAATTTTATGTATAAATAATATATATGTTTGACAAAATTATAAGTTGTTTTTTTTTTAATATAATTTTGAAATTCAAATTATTGTTTCAGTAACAGTAAAAACTATTACTATAACTCTACCAAAAAAAAAACAAACTATTACTATAATTTACACAACTATAATCAAAACATGTTAGAAGAGTAAACATTCAACACAATTTATATTTTATTCCATAAGGACTTGAATATAAACAAATTTAAACTTAGGTATAATGATCTAAAATATAAGCAAATCTTAATTCATTTCACCTTATTTAATGAAATCATCCCAAAATATCTTTATTTAATTTAGATTTTATTTTCAATGACTCATTTGAATGATTTGATTATTGTGATATCAACCACATAGATTTTAAAATAAAAATAGAGTATTTTTATTTGAAACAAATTTTTATAAAATTGAAATCTTCCATCAATTAGCGTAAAGGGTAATTTAGTAAATAAAATTTATTTTTAAATGAAATTAAAAAAGATAAAATATAGTTAACTAACATCCTTAATTACCGAATAGAGTATTACTCCCTATGTCCCATAATAAATATCATGTTAAAAGAAAAAACAAGTCTCAAAATAAGTGTCATTTAGCTTGTCTATGAAATATTAATTACTTTTTTTCATTTATATCCCTAATAATATTTTTTAGAATGTTATTGTTGTTCTGCATTGTTTTTAATGAAGAAGATTAGTACTAATAAGGTTAATTTTCTCTTTCATTTATTTAATTATTTTTCTTGATCTCTGTAAAAAATTTAAGATGACAATCATTATAAGACAGAAGAAGTATTTTGTTATTAAAGGGAAGCATAGCTTGCTTCATAACATTGGTTGACACAAGTGGTAGCGACTTGTGTCTCTTAACCAAGTTGTCCAGGGTTCGAATCCTAATCTTGGATATGGAATAGACCATGTTGGGAGGAGAATACTCACTTTGTATGCACTCATGATTCCCGACAGAAATTAGTTACTGCTTCCGACGGTAGATACTTCGTATCTATACCATGGTAACCCAAAAAAATAACTCATAATTGACAAATGCATATTTTTTTTGGAGATTTTCAATGATTTTAGGGGTCCTTGTCTTGATCTTACATTTTATTATTTTCACGAAAATAAAGAATGATGAATAATAAATGTGGCGCTATTCGGTGCTGCTATTTTAGCTGTGTGCCTGTGTCTCAAGTATTCCACCAATTTTATAATGGTGAGCCAAATCCTCATATCTTTATTATTACTAAGAAAAAGAGAAACACTTCGTGTTGTTATATATTTTTTCAGTTTTATTTATAAGAATCAAATTAAAAATGTTGTTTGGTCATTTTTATAAGAATCAATCCATAATGTCTCTCACATTAATTTTTTTCTTTATAAAAATGCCCTTAATTAAAGTCATTTATTTGAGTTTAATAAGTGGATATATTAAATTTAAACTCATTAGAAAACAAAAAGTTTAATGTTAGGGATAGTTTTGAAAAAGATATAATTTTAAGACAAATTTAATATTATCAACTAAATTAACTGATTTCTTTAATCTTGGTGATATAGTTAATTGAGTCTTATAAATAGGATTGAGAGAAGTATATTTTTTAAAATAAAAATTAAATGATAAAAAAAGAAAAAAGAAGGAATTTAAATAAAATATGAAAATGAATAATTAACTTTCGTGATAATTATTTATTAAAAATTATAGATAACATGCATACAAGTAGGGCCGTCAGGAGTAGCTTTATATCTTGAGAAAGCAGCTCATGCTCAAGAGATACTTTGTTGGAGCTGCGTGTCACATGCAGATGAAATGTAGAATTTAAAAATAAAATAAATAATTTATGTTTTTTATTTAATAATTTAAGACATATTTTTATATTATCATGTTATATAATATTATAAAATTTGAACTTTAATTGTTTATGTTTCAAGTTTAAAAAATCATATTGAAAACGTTATAAAAATATTAAACCTTCTAGGTACCTTCATGTGTATACATTAACAATTTTTTAACCTCCTTCCCACTACATTGCAAATATCGAAGGCTTTTTTATAAGGAAATGAGTTATAATTTTTTTTATATAATATAACAACAATAATTTTTTGCTTATTTATATATACGGATAAAATTACTCAAAGCAATAATTTTTTAACAACAATTTACTACATTGCAAATTACCTATTTACTAATTGGCTGCCTTTCCTCCCTCTCTCACTCTTTCCTTTGGTTTTCAGGTCTACCAAACGAAGGATAAATGCACATTGATTATTAGACCGGTTCGGTCAACCTTTTAGTCTAGCAAAGAATCAATGTAAAATGACTAAAATCAGTTAAACTAGTTCGAACTAGTTGACTGGAAAAAAATGTTTTTCTAATTAAAAAGCCAATATTATGACAATTATTACAATTCTAATTTAATATTATGATAATTCGTAATTGTATTCATTATATTTATTTAGTTTCTAATCACAATTATTAATGAATATTATTATGTATTATTAAACTTAAATATTATAATATATTTAATGTAGTTTCATGTTAATAATATTTATAAGTAAAGTTATTTTTAATATTATAAAACTATGAGTATATATTATTTTTTTGTTTAAATTATTTAATACATTACATTAAAAATTAAATAATATTATTTAATTATTATTAATTCAATTTCGGTTCAACCATGAATCCATGATTAAACTTCTACTTACTATGAGAAACTTAAACCCCTAACACCCACGTGTCACTTCCTCACAAATTTAACTCCCACCCTCAACTCTCGCTCTCATCTC
This sequence comes from Spatholobus suberectus, assembly GCA_004329165.1. Classification (NCBI taxonomy): domain Eukaryota; kingdom Viridiplantae; phylum Streptophyta; class Magnoliopsida; order Fabales; family Fabaceae; genus Spatholobus; species Spatholobus suberectus. Next base: position 16,303,711 of record CM014735.1, read on the forward strand.
TTGTTTCTTTGCTTTCCCCTTTCCCCTTCCCACTGTATTGTTATTATTATTTTTATTATATTATTATATATATATATATATATATATATATATATATACCTCTGTTATCCACCTTTACTAAGGCTATGTTTGGTAGGATGGAAGGAAATAGATGGAAAGGAATAAAAGAGAAAGGAAGAGAGATAAGAAGAAATAGGATGAAAATAAAAGTTGTTTGGTAGGAGAGAAATAAAGGAGAAATAGGATGAAAATAATTTGTAAGGTTGTTTGGTATGAGAGAAAAGAAAAGAAGAGAAATTAAATTAATATGGAAGTTACGTTTTATCCCTGTCGCGCATTCACATATTTTTTTTTTGGAAATGTATACGTTAATCGATTATTTTGTCAACATAATCGATTAACTTGCCAACGTTCCATTGAAAAATGTCAACAAAATCAATTAAGAGACCCTGTTAACCGATTAACATTGCAAACAGAGGCATCAGTATACGAAATTTGTGCTCATAATCGATTATGGTATGTCTATAATCGATTATGATGCCCTTCCAGAGAGCGGGTTGTACTGTTTAGGGCATATTAATCGATTATATACTTGGAATAATTGATTATGTTGAGCAAACAGAGGGCCTGGTGTTCCATAACTACTACCATAATCGATTTTGCCATATGAGAAATCGATTTTATGGACATGCAGACACCATTTTTGGTTAGTGGGGATCATATAATTGATTTTCCTTCTCTTTAAATTGATTAAAGAGAAACTACAAATATTGTAAATACATATTAATTGTGTATCCAAAACAAAACATGTGGCAAATATATATATATATATATATATATATATAACCTAACAACAAATATATTGAATTTAAATAACCATAATAATTCCACCTTAATAAAAAGTAATAAAAAGTTTAACGGTTCTTAATGTGCCAATACCAAAGAAATATCCAACATGCAAAAAGCAAAACACAAGTGTTGTAGTACAAACTGACAAACAAGAGAAGAACAAGTACATATTACACACTTATATCAACATATATCATAAACTACCTTCTACTGTGGTGGCCCTTGATGGTAAAGCCGTCCTAGTTCTTCAAAGCGTTTATCAAAGTCATCAAACTTGTTGTCAACTCTTTGGAACCCGTCACGAACTGTGATGACTAAATTATTTAGTCTGCCTTGTAAACTTTCAATGCCACCTAAAATCCGATTTAACATATCATTGTCGGTTGGTGCTTGGGGTGCATAAGCAGCAAGTGGTTCAGGTTCTTCATCACCTTCGGAATCAACTTCATCATCTCCTTGCTGTTGTGGCTGGTTCACTCCTACATTTGCATGTTGCCACACTCCATTCACTTGTGTAACGTACAGTTTCTTCAGGCTACATTCATTGAACTTATTAGTCCAACCTAGGCCTAAACTCAGCTTCCATAGACAAATCGATTCAATGATTTATCATTATCTTTGTTACCTAGTACACCATATGGAAAAGGCATGCCATTGTCTTTGCACTTTAGCATATGTTGACATATATAATGTAGCTAGTTAATCAGAATCTGTTGTTTCGTTGCCCAAAGTATGAAAATGTCTTCTTGCAAAAGCTGTGCATAGTTGCTCCCATGTGGAATTAAAATATGTGTGTACACATAATGTAACAATTTGTCCTCCACCCTTAAACTACTAGCATTTTTGTAACTACGGACGTGTAATCCTGGTCTCAGCATAGCAACCAATGCCTCTTCACGATCGTAGTTGGCCCAATCACGTATTTGTGAAAGTTCAAACTTATGGTCTTGATACTTCAAATTAGCTAAGCTTAGCCAATCACGTGGCCTAACTCTAACCTTAACTTTCATAACTTTTGAGCACAAATCACCATTATCTGATATACTGAGGTTGGCATAGAAAACCTTTATCAAGTCGGGATAGTAATTTTCATTTATTGAAACAAAATCTTGACAGTCCTTGGAAGGAGAATAATTTTGGAAATTGTAGACCGCTCTCTGAAAGTATTCAACATCCATTATCTTTGGATGAACCAGACCTCTACCTTGAAATTCATCCAAAAATGCATCCATCTGGTCATGTTTGCTGAAATAATGACTGTAATCCAACATATGTGTAAGCTTATCAGGCTGTTGAGGGTCAGGCTGTTGTGTCTGAGGTTTTTTACTATCCTTTTGTCTTTTCTTTTCTTTGCCATCCCTAGTTCTTTTTTCCTTTGATGACCCAGCTATTCTAAATATCCTGTAATAAACATTAACAATGACAAATATTCAAATGACCAAATTATACATAATGCACAAATTCATTAACAAAAAACATAACGGGAACATGTGTTAAATACATTACATAGGCAAAGGTTAATTAAATTATATATAACAGGTCATACAGTTTTAATGTCTGTCCTACACAAAGGACTTCAAAATATACATCAGATAGCCATATGGATCATTACAAAAAGAAACGGTGTCCTATACAAAGCACCTTTTAAGTAAACAACTACATACAAAATAAAATCCATAATCAACATGTTCCCTACAAATGCCAAACTCCTACATAATGATTGGCTGTAACACGTCAATGAAACCCAGCATCCATCATCATTTTTATCAATGTTGGAAGTCGCAAGTGTGGTGGTACACTGAACAGTTTACGCCTATGACGATCATTACTGCACAAGAAATCATAGCACTGCATACGGTGCTCATCTCCTATGTTCATAGCAATCAACAAGTTCCATACGTCTTCTTCTGAGTAGACACGTGTGGTGGTATTCTTCAAGACACACACTTGTTCTTGGATTATGTCATTCCTCTTTTCAATTGCTAACACTTGTCGCTTAGCAATAGAAGCTTGTCTTTCAGCCACTTCAGATAACTTTTCAGTCAATGCATTGCCACTAATAATTGCTTCTGCGACTCAATTAAGACCAGTTGTTAGTTTGTCCATCTGCACCTCAATTACATCAATCATTGGTGCCTTGCGCTTAGTCCCTCGTGATGTAGAAGTGCTAGCGGAGGGATTAGATTATGCATCATTGAGACTATATGATTCAACATTTGGAGTTGAAACATTGACATCATCAAAGTTCCCTACATTCTGCTCATTCATCATGGTCTCATCGAATGCATCATTCAAATCAATGGTCTCATTTTCCTTTTCCATAGCTTGATGGATTTGTCTACGTGTAAAACCCATATGTCCCGTTGCACGATCTGCACCGTACAGCTCTTTAAGAAGATCATAATGTCGAACTTGACCATATCTCCATTTCGCAGCTGAAGGTTTAACCGACGTTCAACAACAATTGTAATTATAATCAACATAAACAGTATTATATAAATCATCTAATAGCAAATATACAACGACATCTACCTTTACTAGGTCATCCTAAACCTCTTCCTCTGCCTCAAATCTCCTTGTTAATGGACTCCAAGCGAATCCACTTAGACTGTTGAACAAATCATGCACCTCACGTCATTTGTCCTTCATTGCCTTCAGTCTATTCTTAACATGATTTTTAGTTACTTCTGATAATCTTGAACCTCGCAAACTGTTTACAATATTTGTAAAAGCTTGTAAGGTCCAAGTCCCGTCAACTCTATTTCCTTTGCGAACTTCCTCAACCATGGCATTTAATAGAAGCTTGTACATTTCATCAGTCCACCGCCAATGGTCTCTTGACGGTTGACCACTGTCGCTAGGCTGTCGTTGTTTTGTGTTCATTTCCTCTACTTGTCCTATAAATACATTGTAACAATTCCATGGCACCACATTCATAACAGTCATGGGAAAAGTAAAAAACATCCACCTAATATTTATAAATACATCATATTCTTCATTTAAATGAAGTTCGTACATTACAAATCATGGAAATTTTAGAAAATTTAGAATAGAAACCTAGGAATAAATATGACAAACAGGCAAATAAGAAATAACTGAAATTAACGATCATATTCATTCCACATTGCATTTGCTATATTGTCTCATATAGCTTACCCCTTCCCTATAATCATCGTCACGTTGTTACGCTTGTGATGTATCAATATTGTGCTCTTGCAATGTGCGATCAACTTCCACTAATAATGAGTCATCCATATCCACACCAATTAAAAAATTATGGATAATGCAACATGCAACAACTATATTGCACATTGTTTGAAATTGATAATGGAGTTCTGTGCCACTAGATATAATGGGGAATCTTTTTTTTAAACTCCAAAGGCCCTCTCAATAACATTTCGAAGGGATAAATGTTGATGGTTGAATAATTCCCTAGGATTTTGTGGACTGCGTATTGAGTATTCCTTCAAGTGGTAACAAACACCGCGATATGGTGTTAAAATTTGATGTTTAAGCATGAAACCCACAACCCCAACATAAAATTTCCCTACAGATACCACACATTTTGTCACCGAACTCAATACATATACAAATGAGTTGAACTTATAAAGAAAACATTACTGACCTTCAGGAATTATTAGTGGGTCTTCCTAGTTAATGTATCTTTTAATATCCTAGAGTTAGATGCTGTTCCTTCCCACCCAGCTAGGACATACATGAATTTCATGTCGAAATCACGAGCTGCAAATACATTTTGCATTGGATAATCTTTTCTACTACGGTACCGAAGGGCTTCTCCTCTCGATACTTTCACTTGCACATGGGTACCATCTATGGCTCCAAGACAATCCTTTATAAGGACAAATTTTGACCAAATTACTTAATGAATCAAATGACCATTGTAACATAAACTACAAGACTAAGAACAAAATGATACCTTGAAAAAGGGATAAAATAGGCTATTGTTAAGTATTTGTGGCGACACATCAACACCAGAAGGTTGAACTAAAAGTTCTCCCTCCAAGGCAATTACAGCACGCAACACAGTGTGAAAGTGCCAACTAACGGTCTCACCGGATTGATGGAAGAAGAAACTGACCGTTTTGTTTTTGACATTGTGACCTAATATATGTAAGAATTTTGCCACTTGTTCCTCCACTGTGGACTGTATGTTATCCTTAACTATACCAGCACCTCTTAATTTCTAACACAAAAGAATGAATGCTTCAGGCCCCATCCGTATAATATCCTGACATCTACGTGTATGAACTAGATAACTTATTAACTCTTAACGCCTTTCCTCTCTTTGAGGAACCAAATCACTCATTGAATTGTGGATTTTGTTCGACAATATATGCATCAAATGTAATGTGTACCCTACAGAACACAGTAAAACCATAGCTGCAACTTCCATCCTTAGTTACAACTACTGCTAAGCATGACTTATTAGAGACATCTTAACTCTCATTCCATTGCTAAGCATTTCCTCTTCGTCTAATTGATCATTGTCAATGTTTGCCATTGTTTGATGCCATATATCTTTTACAAAATTTTCAATGATGTTATTGTCTGCCATCTGATCATTTCAAACACTTTAAATTGCAACATAAAGTTTGAAAAGTAATTATAATTATCATACATTGAAATGAGATTTAATAATTTACAGTTCATTGTATAAAAAATATAAGAAATTACGATCAATACTTTTTATTCTAACTAGGTTTATGCACCTAAATAAACATAAGCATTATATACATTGATCTAACATATCTAAAATAATAAAATCATTGTGACTTTCAGGCCAACAAAAAAAAACCCCAATAACTGATTAAGCACACACCTAATCGGTTAAGGTGTGTGCCATAAAAAAAACATCTTAACCGATTAAGGTAGCACCCTTAATTGAGTAAGGTGTGTTTGGATCCTTAATCAATTAGCAGTACCTCGTAATCGATTAAGCCACCACCTGCAGGCTTCAAAAACCTGACTGTATTAGTGCAGATCGAACCAGGATCGAGACCAAACAAGGAAAATTCAGTCAACAACAATCCAAAGAAAATACATTAAACCAAAAAAGCATGAAAGGAGAAAGCTTCACCTCAATTGGATGTATATCGGAACGGGTTGTCTCGTCGCTGTCCACCTACACGCGAGCTGTACCTCTCCTCCAGCACTGGTGTTCGATTTCTCTTTGTTGAAGATAAACAGTAACTATTTTTGCTTCAGACCACTTGATCTGTTACAAAACGTGGCTGGGAGGCTGCCTTATCTGACCACGTTTTTGGTGACACAAAGCTAGGGGCATGTTCGTCAAAGCACGTGTAACGGTAACAAATTCCCTTCTAATGCTCCTATATCTGGAAGGTTAAAATAACCAGTAGGAGCCACACAAAATTTCAAAATTACCCACCCATTTCCCTCCTACCAAACAACATCAACCTATTATATTCCACTCATTTCCTTCCCCTTCCCCCTTAATTCCATTCTACCAAACACAACCTAAATAAAAAAGTTAACAGCTCCTCCATTTACTATTTTATCCTTCCAAACACATGTGTCATTTGCCAAACGAAAAAAATTCCTACTGAAAATTTGGCTGTCTTTTATTTACTGCTCCAAAGCAATTAAAAATTATTTCAAAGTTTTCAAAATTTGAATTTCATGTGTTCTTCTCCTTACTTAGCTCCTCTATTTTGTTATTTCTCTTTCAATCTCCCCTCTCTCTTTAGCTTAATTCTCTTCCTTTGTAATACAATTTTTTTATCTTCTCCAACACTTTTTCCTCTTCCGCTCATTGTTGGCATGAGTTCTATTAAGCTTCTCCTTTTTTTCCCAAGCTTCTCCTTTTCCCCCCTCGATTTATGGTAACGATTTTCCTGTTCTACTCTTTACGTTTTCTTTCTTTCATTTTAATCAGTAATTTATCTAATCTCTCAGTTGTTTTGTTTTAATAGTTTTTCCAGCTACGTGCCTTCTTCTCAACATATTAAGGGTATAAAAGTTAGTTTAGTTAGTTTTGAGTAGTTATAAAGAGTAGTCACAAGATCAACTTGCTGATTCTCTTACTAAGGCTTTGCCTAAAACTTAGTTTGACATTCTTGTATCCAAGTTGGGAGTTTTAAACATATATCTCCCAACTTGAGGGGGAGTATTAAGGTTATAAAAGTTAGTTTAGTTAGTTTTGGGTAGTTACAAAGAGTAGTTATTCTGTTATTGAATGTTGGGATATATATTCCTTATTGTATTGCTATAAAGTTTTTGATTTTGATATTTGAATAAGATAATGAATCGCGTGGTACTCTCTTTTTTTCTCTTTCACCCTCTCGATATTCAATATGGTATCAAAAGTTTGACTTCTTTATGTGCATCCGTTTTTGCTTGAAGACCCCTTTCTTTCTTTCTTCCTTTCAAAGCATATTCTTGCTTCTTGAACATGGATGATCAATTTAGTCCGTTTTACTTGCATCCCTTTGATAGTCTTGGCTTGGTGCTGGTTTCACAACCTCTCACCGACAATTTCAATTCCTAGCGTAGTGCTATGAAAATGGCCCTAATTGCGAAAAATAAATTGGGCTTTGTGGATGGCACCATTTTAGCTTTACCCGAAGATGATCCAAGTACCATTTATGGCTCCGCAACAATAACATTGTTGCTTCATGGTTGTTAAATTCAGTTTCGAAAGAAATCACCGTTAGTGTGATATATTCGTCTACTGCTGCTAAAATTTGGCTCGATTTGCATGAAGGATTTCAACAACACAATGTTCCCATAATCTTTTAGTTGAAGAAGGAACTATTGAGTTGTACACAAGGCTCTTTGACGGTGAACCAATATTTCACCAGAATTAAAACCCTATGGGAGGAACTCTGTGAGTATCGACCGGTTCATCAGTGCACTTATGGCGGTGCTCAAGCACTTGTTGATTATCTACATAACAAGTATGTTTTTATCTTTCTCATGGGTCTCAACGAACAATTCCATCAAGTCAGAGGACAAATCCTTCTAATGGATCCCCTTCCCTCTACTAATCGCATTTTCTCCCTTGTCATTCAAGAAGAGAAGCAAAGGGAAGTTGGTCAAGGTACTGCTACGTCTGATACTCAACTTGTGTATGCCTCACAATCTAATCAAGATTCGAAGCCCAAGTATTCAAAGAAGGACAAAGATAGGCCATTATGTTCTTATTGTGGTTTTTTCAGGCCACACTAAAGAGAAATGTTTTAAACTCCATGGATATCTGCCTACTCATAAGAAAGCCAAAGGTTCACAATCTTCACAAGTTATTAATCAAGTCACTACTGACCAGTCTCAACCTATGCAGGATGTTGTGATGAATCACCAATAGTATCAGCAGCTTATTGCCTACTTACAGGCTCAGATGCCAAAACCTCTATTCAAGAACTAGATCAAATGGATAATAATTCTGTTGGTATGATTTATTCTTTTCGTGAGTTTTTTTCTTCTCCTAGTCATAACACTTTGATTGTTAATTCAGGGGCAACATCACATATATGTCATTCCCTTCATCTTTTTGATACTTTTATCAATCTTTCTAATAGATTTGTTCTCTTACCAAACAACTCTAAAGTTTCAGTCAAGGCAATAGGAAATGTGACTTTGAAACCAGATTTTGTTCTCAAAAATGTCCTCTATATTCCAGATTTTAACCTCAACATCATTTCTGTTAGTTCCTTGTTACAACATAATCTTTTCACACTATCTTTTACTAATAATGGCTTCTCAATTCAGGATATGCAAGACCAAAAGGTGATTGGCAAGGGTAAAATCATTGATGGACTATATGTTTGCCATTCTGTTTTGTCTCCTTTTCCTAGATCTCTGAACACCTGTAACATAGTTAGAAAAAATGATGCCTAGTTATGGCACAACAGATTTGGTTATCTATTTGATAAAGTTCTTAAGATTCGTAGCAATAAAATTCCCTTTGATTTGTCTTCGTCATTTGATTCTCATACATGTTCTATATGTCCTTGATCGAAGTTACATAGACTACCTTTTGTAGCTCATAATAATCGTTCTAACAATCCATTTGATCTCATACATTGTAATGTGTGGGGCCCTTTTCATTAATCAACTGATGATGGAAAGAGGTACTTTCTTACCATTGTTGATGATTGCACTAGATTTACATGGATTCACCTTCTGCAACATAAATTTGAAGCAACAAGTTTGATCAAGAGTTTTTTTAAGTTTGTATCAACCCAGTTTAATAAAGACATCAAGTCCATCCAATCTAATAATGCAAAGGAACTGGACTTGACTTTGTTTTTGCAGAGTACAGGTGCTTCTCATCAATTGTCTTGTTTATATAGACCTCAACAGAATTCTGTTGTTGAAAGAAAGCACCAACATCTTCTCAATGTTGCACAATCTTTGTTATTTCAGTCAAAGATACTTTTAAAATTTTGGGGTGAGTGCATATCCACTGCAGTGTTCCTCATAAATAGGACACTTTCTAGTAACCTTGGAGACTATTCTCCATATGAGTTGCTCTATGGAAAGGCACCAGACTACACCACATTCAGAACCTTTGGGCGCTTGGCTTGTGCATCCACAATTCTAGCAGGTAGAGCAAAATTTGATCCTCGAGTTGTATTATGTATTTTCATGGGATATCAACCAGGAGTGAAAGGTTACAAATTATATGATCCTCAATCCAACAATCATCTTATCACGGGATGTTTTTTTCATGAACAAATTTTCCCTTTTCAAACTTACCAAATCAAACACCCACAATTGACTTTTTCCCTGAAATAGTTATACGAATGCTAGCAAATGACATTACACATTCCAATCCATCTTCAACACAACCAGCCTCTACATCACATGATATCACCTTACCAAATCCTCAACCAACCAGGAGATCCACTCGGGTACATCAAGCTCCCTTATACCTTAATGATTACCAATGCCAAGTCACTTACCCAATCCAAAAACACCTTACTTATAATAACCTATCCTCACCTTACCGAGATTACATCCTCCAAATATCAAATGTGTTTAAGCCCCAATTTTTCCATCAGCCCATTCATCATTTTGAATGGAGAACAGTAATGGCTGAAGAACTTGCTACACTAGAACTCAATAATACCTGGACAGTTCAACCTTTACCTCCTGGGAAAAAGACCATTGGTTATCGATGGATCTATAAGGTAAAATATCAAGTAGATGGTTTAGTTGATAAATATAAAGCCCGATTGGTAGCTTAAGGCTTTACTCAACAAGTTGGAATAGACTTCTTGGATACTTCCTCACCAGTAGCAAAGCTAATTACTGTGAGAATTCTACTCTCATTGGCTACTCAGAGGCAGTGGCAATTCCTTCAATTGGACATCAACAATGCGTTCCTTAATAGGGACCTCTAGGAAGAAGTTTATATGCAACCACCAAAGGGTTATCCAATTCAGGGGGAGAACTTGGTTTGTAAGTTGAATAAACCCCTATACAGACTGAGGTAGGCCTCTAGACAGTGGTTTCAAAAGTTTGGTTCCACTTTACTACAACTTGGATTCACTAAGTCCTCAGCTGATCATTCTTTGTTTTCTCTGAGTTCAGGCTCTAATTTGGTCATTTTATTAGTATATGTAGATGACATACTTGTGGCTAGTCCAAATTCAAAACAAATTAAATGAGTTCAGTCTATGTTGGAGACTCACTTTAAGCTCAAAATACTTGGTGATTTGAAGTATTTTTTGGGACTTGAAATAGCAAAATTAGCCAAAGGTATACATTTGTGTCAACGAAAATATACCATTCAATTACTGCATGATATTGGTTTTCCTGTAGCAAAACCAACAGCTATTCCCATGAATTCAAATATTTCATTGAACACCACTGATGGAGAGGAGCTTTCTGATGTTTCCATGTATCGTAGGTTAATAGGCAGGTTAATGTACTTAACCATTTCCAGACCTAATATTACCTTTGCGGTTAATAGACTTAGTCAGTTCATGGCTAGTCCTCGTACACCTTACCTACAAGCAGTACACCATCTCCTGCAGTATCTCAAAGCAACTCCAAGCCAAGGAATATTGTTCCCTGCAACATCTTCACTCCGTCTAATAGTATTTGTTGATGCTGATTGGGGGAGTTGTCAAGTCACTAGAAATCAACTACAGGGTTCTACGTGTTCTTAGGGGAGGCACTTATATCTTGGAAATCAGAAAAACAATCAACAGTGGCTAGATCTTTAGCTGAAGCTGAATACAGGGCCTTAGCAACTTTGACTACTAAATTGCTTAGGATTAAGCAAGTACTTAGAACCTTCGAGGTATCAGTTCTTTACATAATGGTGTTCTACGACAGCAAATTTGTCATTGATTTAGCAAGCAATCCAACTTCACATGAGAGAACCAAGCATGTTGATATTAAGTGCCACTTCATTCGTGAACATGTCCAATCTAGATTTCTTAACCCCATTCATGTCAAGTCACAAGATCAACTTAATGATTCTTTTACTAAGGCTTTGCCTAAAACTCAGTTAGACATTCTTGTATCCAAGTTGGGAGTTTTAAACATATATCTCCCAACTTGAGGGGGCAGTATTAAGGGTATAAAAGTTAGTTTAGTTAGTTTTGTGTAGTTAGTAGTTATTCTGTTATTGAAGGTTGGGATATATATTCCCTATTGTACTGATGTAAAGTTTCTAATTTTGATTTTTGAATGAGATAATGAATCACGTGGTGCTATCTTTTTCTCTCTTTCACCCTCTCGATATTCAACACAACTAAGGTAAGTTTCAAGTTTTATTTATTTATTTATTGTCATTGTTTTATATTTTGTCTATAAATGTTAATTTCTTCTCATTTTCATCTTTGATTTTAGTTTTTTGGAAGAATAGATATTACTAAGGCATTCATCCAATCCAAAAAAGGTATCATCTCTTCTCTTAGATTTCAAGGTTTCAAATTTCTTCGTTAATTTTGTATTGCTGTAGCCTGTAGGCATTTTTTTTCTTTTAATTTTTAAAGGAGAGTTGAAGTTTCTTTCTTCTACACTTCTTTTTCCAACTTTTTGCACTATCAAAACTCCTTCCTCAAATTTTAAAAATTTTCACACACTCTTATCTTTGTTGAAAGTTGTTGATGATGTGTTGGACTGTAGGATATAATTCTTTCTTCGGTAAATCGAGGCAAAGGTAATGCTGACTGTTCAATGAATTTACTATGAAAGTTCTCTAGCTCACATGGTTTCTCAGTATTTATATGACTTCTGGATTTAGTTATAATCTATATGATTTGGATGCTTGGTGTAGAAAAATGGATTTAAAGTATTATTCTCTACATTTTTTAGGCACATGTTTAACTTTTACAATGTGAGATAAAGAATTAAGTAGATACTTATGAGATAAAGAATTAAAAACTAATGAAAGAGAATGTTGATTTAAGACCATTTATTAATGAAAAAATGATTGAGGTATAGGAAAAATTAAAAACATTAATTCAGTATGCTTATTGATTTTATTTTTTATTTTTTAACTTTTACATGTAAGTTAAATGGTTTTTTAACTATTTAGAAATAGATTCCACATGATTTTGTCTTTTCCCATATTAACACATTGGAGATAATTTGCCATTTTCTTTCATATGAATGTTGTCATTTGCATACACTTTGATAATTATGTCCGAGTGTTCTACAATGAATACAAAATAAGTAAAATTCTTATTTCAAGTGGTACTAGACTTGATTGTCATGAAAATAAAAGTGCTACCCGGACTCTTTAGATGCAGTTCCTCAAAGTCATATATTTGATAATTATAACATGACAATTGCTGCAAAGACACTTCTCTTGAACTTTCCTAATTTGGATTGATGTTTATGTTTGAAATAAGGCTAAGAACACAGTTCCATTACTTCAGAGTTGTGTCTAGGTTTGTCAAATGCAATTTACCTCTCTTCTATGTTTGTTGATAGTCTCATTTCTTTTCCTTCTCTTACTTTGTTTTTGCTTTCCCAATGTGTAGGCAATACCTTTAATTTTTTCTCTCATTAGAGTAACAAATAGAATGTACTAGCAAGAGAATGGTTTGTTTTAGTTTGTTTCATTTTCTTATTGATATTCTGAGTTTCGCACTGAGTTTCGCCATGTTATTGTAGAAACTAAAAAATTTAAGCGAATCTTTTAAAATAAAATTTAAATAGGTGGAACCATACAATTTCGTTGATTGAAATTAATCTATTGGCATGAAGTGAGTAATCACCAGTTGTTAAATATTTTAGATCTCTTAACAACAACTAGATTACAGAGGATCTAAAGGAGACATAAGTAATCACCATTATGGAATCCTGTAGTTGAGGAACAGGCCATAATGAGAATTCATTGTATAGGGCAAAAGCAAAAGGTTATCTAAAAGTCCACTAAAATTAGATGCCTAATGTGTGAACTTGCAGATTCTAATTTAGTTTCTGGAATTGAAAGGCATTCACACTCCAGTACAAAACGTAGGAATAATTGCATTGAATCTGGCACTTGAATTGTCACTTCCTTTCAGGTTGTTAGCTTTTCTATAATTTCTAAGAGTTGCTTGAAAACATTTGTTTTGAAAGTTGATCGGTTTAAAGGATCAAATTTGTCAAAGCACTTTGTTTTGGTTGTTGGGAACTTGGGAGTGATATTGTTGGAAGACACAATCACAATTTGTTTTGGAACAAATCTTTTTGCGTTCTTTTGTTCCTTGAAATACTCTTGCCTTACATTTATAGTTCTATTGGGGTCTTTTTCCATCACAGGTTTGGAAGAAAATGTATAAAATTCAGGGCCACTAATATTATTAGCTACATATTGATGCACTTGTTCCTTTCTTGATAAAAACATATGAGGATCATCTGTTTTTCCATCCATCTAAAATATGTATGGCTGTAATTTTTATCTTCATTGCATCTCGTTAAAAATTATTTATAACTGTCAATAACTTCTTATTTTCTACCCCTATATTAGCTTGTGAAATGTCAAACTTTGCAAGTTATTTGCTCCTTACATTCTTATTTTTGTTTTTCAACCTTAAAGTGCCAACTATATAATTTACTTTATTAAGAGTATATTGGTACACACATTTTTAACCATGTTGATGTGAAGAAGAGAAAATGATCTCAAACCTATATTAAGTATTAGGAATTTGATAATTTTTTATAATTGCAAAAATTTTCGTAGGAGATTTTTGTCCCGTTGCACCACACATCGTACATTATATAATTCATTTGCATTCTTTAGTTTAGTGGCTGCACTATTTTGTAATTAATTGCCTTTCACTTTATGCTAATTGAGTTCAACTATCTTGAAATTTCCAGCTTGGAGTCAATCCTATTTTGGTGCTGTCACTTGCTGTTTGTAAAAGCCAACACTCTAGCCAATAAGACTCCACTGTCTAAGGTATGTAAGGTTTATCAAATAGGGAAAAATCATGACAAATGGGGAAACAATGAGCTAAAGAGGTAATTTTGCTAATGAGGAAAATAATAGCTGTGAAGATATAAATTTAATGTACTTGAGAATTTTTTTGCTTTTGTATTCAGTCTTTAAAAGAACTTACTAGAGAGAATTCCAGTTAGTCACTCATTCGTTTTGATTCATATATAATTCTATTCTTTTGGGTTAAAACTTTTGCCTGCTATACTCATTCTTTTTGATCCAGTTATATACTTTTTTGGGTTCTTCAATTATTCTACTTCAATACTTGATGTGTTGTAATATTTAAAAAATAAAGCTATCACTGGCACATTCGTTTGAATTAGATTCTAAATTTGATCTTCGTAATTACTAAATAGGTTTGTATATTTCTACATTCAAGTATATTATAGCGATGCAGTAGGTGAAAAGTTTACGGTCATATTCTACCATATTTGATGAGTTTTACTATGTCTACTTAACCCCTTAATGAAGTTATTCTAAATTAATACTTGATATTTTATTGTGCCTAGGAGAAACTGCAATTGTCTTTTTAAAATTTTTTATTTGAATTTGAAAATAATAACAAATTTATAATAATAATTAATATAATTTAATTTAAATTTAAATGATAATAATTATTTAAATTTGAAAATAATAACAAATTCATAATAATTATTAGTATAATTTAATTTAAATTTTAAAAAATAAAAATGTTATAATTTAAAATCAAATATGGTTAATTAAAATTTTACTTTAAAGATAATAATATACTTATAATAATAATAATCTAAATTTGAAAAAATAATAAAATCCTAAAAATTTAATCTTAATTTTATAAGTTGTGTGAAAATCATTATATAATGAGAGAAGTGAGAAAATATAAAAAATTAATCAACTGATAAAGTCGGGAGTGAGTCTTTTTTAAAGTGTGCACAAAGTTATAATATAAGAATAAATTAAAAAATTTATTCTTTTATGATTGAAATTAAAAAAAAGTATTATTTTGTATAAATTTTAAAAAAAATTAAATTAATAAAACTAAGCCCGTGCATCAATTTACTACATAATTTGTGGTGGTTTAAAAATTACCAGAAAATTTGTGGCAATTTTACACAATTAATTTTTATTTTGTGACAAATTTATTTCAGAGAGTTAAGACACACTTAACGACAGAGACTAAACCGATATCAAAAGTGCATGTATATAAATTAAAACGAATTATTTTTAATTATATGGACTAAAAGGTAAAATTTGTAGAACTATAGAGACTAAAAAAGTAATCATACACACACACACACATATATATAACAATAAATATAAGTATTATATTAAAATGATTGGAATAATATGTTCTCACTAACTACTTCAGACATAGAAAAAAAAAATAATGAATGCATTAATTGATTCACTATATTAATTTAATTGCTTTAACTTTGTGCCAATAGTAAAACATTTGTGTTAAAAACTTACAACTAATTGTGAGTTTTATATAAATTTTGGGTTACTTGATTTTCAAAATGATCTCAAATAATATGTAAGGTGTTAATTTTATACATGGTTCTTTTGTTTGAGTTGCATGTGAATAACATAAGAAATTATTTTTTATTTTTTTTTAAATGATAAAGATGATAAGTCGTGGTTTGGGCACTGAAAAAGTAAAGCCTTATCAAATTAATATTATATTATTATTATCATTACAGTGTATATTATGAGAGAAATGCTAGCAACACATTTTCTGACATACTCTTTTGAACATACTTTTTCTTATTGGTTGAAATTTCTTGAAAATTATTAAAAATTATGGGTTTCACATCTTATTTAATGACTTTTTCTCATAATTTTGTAGTTTCCAATAAATTTTAACTAATAATAGAATGTGTGTTAGAAGGAATGTGTTATTAGCACTCTTGATATTATGATATTGAGTCAAAGAATATGAAAACCAAATGTTATCTAAAAAAAGCTAATAAATATTTGTTACAAGTAAATAAATACTTTACTAATTTACTCACACTTTATTTATTATTTAAAACTTTGAGTTTGAAAGTTATGCACTGTCAGTGTAAAAAGTTTTACATTACAATCAATCAGAAATTATCGTTATTATGACTTTTAAAATAATTATTATACAAGTTAACAAACTTACTGTACATGATAGTTTATGATTAGATGACAATGTAAAATTGTTTTACACTGTCAGTACATAACCTATTTTTTCTAAAACTTTTGCTAACCAATTATTTTTGTTTCAATGTAATAAAATTTAATTTAATTTTACAAACAAGTATATTTTCAACATGTGTGAAAACAGAAATGACCCGTGCGATGCATGGGTATCCAACTAGTTGAACCTTAAAACAATTCCTTCATCTGTTTAAATCATTAAAAAAGGATTAAATTATATCAGTTATTCTTTTATTTCAAAACTGATTAATCCGCTGATACTCCAAATGCACATGCCACGAAATGGAAGCTATGTATGCACAATCAAACGGAGCATTTGGAAACAACAAGTCATATCGCATTGCTGTTTGCTCCACCAGTACATTACTCAAAACTTGTGACAAAATTTGGATTAAAAAGTTGTTTTTCAATTGAATTAATATACTATTATAATTTATAAGAATTTCTCCACTCTATAATTGCTCATAAATCAAATCAGGAGACTAAGAACAAGCCAAAGGGGGCAACTATGATACTTCTCTCAAAGTATATATGGTAGAATGATAAGAATATTTCTCTCCTATTTAAACATTAATTAACTTTTCAACTAATACCCCCTACAAGAGTTATTATAATTTTCTCAAATTTAAATCATAAAGAACAAGATGTAAATGGATTAAATGTTTAGATATCCTCTTATCTTTTTAAACTTTTAGCAGAAAAAAATGTATGTTAATTGGATAGATAGAGACCTTTTGACTAAAGAACGCCTACCATTGGCATAAGTCTCGAATAAAGGTCTCTGTATCAGCACATATTGAGTTAGTTAGTTAGTTACAAAATAGTTGTTAGTTAGTTAGGTACACTTACATGCTTCTATATAAACCCTTGCACTGCATGTGTTTTAACTCTGATAATACAATTTTTGCTTTTCTCTATTTACTGTAATATGGTATCAGATTATCAGCACCTTCTGCTCCTCTCGTCCGTCATTGTCCAAACTCAACCTTGAGTTTTCATGGCTGACCCTTCTCCCAATGACTCTCAGAACCCATCCCAAAACCCTTCAAGCCCATTCCACCTTCATCCTACCGAAAACCCAAGTTCTGTTCTTGTCTCACCTCCTCTTGATGGCTCCAATTATCACACCTGAAGCCGTGCCATGTAGCAGGCTTTGTTGTCCAAGAACAAAATCAAATTCATTAATGGGTCCATTCTTGCTCCTTCTTCATCCGTTCCCACCTTTGATGCCTGGGAACGCTGCAACATGATGGTTGTTTCTTGGATCACTCGCACCCTCACACCTCAGCTTGTACAAAGCATGCTTCACATTGATAATGCACGAGAATTATGGCTCAACCTTCATGAGCGATTCTCAAAAGGCGATCACTTCCATACCTCTAACCTTCTCCAAGAAATCCATCCCATGGTTACTGCCTTCTTTACTAACATAAAAATCCTTTTGGGAAGAGCTTGAGTCCCTTTAGCCAACACCTTCTTGCACATGTAGTGTGCCATGCACTTGCGCTTTGGCCAAATCTGTCAAGAACTTCAAAGATACCGAACATGTGATTTGTTTTCTCAAAGGCTTGAATGACCAGTTCAATCTGGTCAAGTCCTAAATCTTGATGATGGAACCCTTACCTTCCATCAATAAGGCCTTCTCCTTAATCCTGCAACAAGAAAGGCAACTCAGTGGAAATACTCTTGGTGAGCCTGCCACTCTTGCCTTTAATTCTAATTGCAATCACCAAAAGAGTCAAGGTTGTGGCTCAAGTTCTCAAGGGCGAGGTCGTGGACACAATTCTTTTACAAGTTCCTTCAAATGTACACATTGTGGTCGCACTAACCATACTGTGGATACCTGTTACCTTAAACATGGTTTTCTTCCTGCGTATAATAACAAGAAATCAAATTCTGCCATGAGCATCACTACCTCTACCAATTTAGACGATAATCCTGTTCCTGTTGCAAATGTTGAGCCTGTTTTGGGACCTAATTTGCAACTCGATCATGATCAGATACAACAAATCATTACCTTACTCCAGACTTCCAAGGTTGAATTGCTTGGCCACACCACCAACCAAGTGAGTACCGTTGCACCTGACTTACCCAAACCCAAACCTTCAATAGGTAATTCTCCTCCCTCTCACACCTGGATCTTAGATACAAGTGCCATTGATCATATCTACCTTCATCTGCATCTATTCAACACTTACCACTTAATCAAACCAATCACTATTACTTTCCCTGATGGTTCTACCTCCACAGCCCATTATTCTGGCACCATTACTTTCACTGATGATTTCTATCTTACAAATGTTCTACATATTCCAGCCTTTAAATATAATTTACTGTCCATACACAAACTCACCTCTTCCTTACATTATCACCGTATTTTTAATGCTTCCTCTTGTATTATCCAGGACAACAATTCATCGAGGATGATTGGGCATGCTGAAGTCATAAACGGCCTCTACATCATAAAACAACTAATTGTTCCTATTCATTCTGTCAACTTTGTCCAATCCTTTGACTCTAATTATACTCCTCCCTTTATTATCTTTTGATTTATGGCACTTTTGGTTGGGTCATCCCTCTACCAATGTACTTCACGCATTATGTACTATGTTTCCTTATATCAAATACAATAAAAAATTAGTGTGTGATTCTTGTCATTTTGCCAAACAACACAAATTACCATTTTTTGCTAGTGACACTAAGACGCATAAGCCTTTTAACTTAATACATATGGACATATGGGGTCCTTAGCAAATCCCATCCATCCATGGGCACCATTACTTTTTAACAGTCGTTGATGATTTTTCATGACATATAAGGCTTTTTTTTTTTAATGAAATCCATGGCTGAAACCTGTTCCTTCATCACCAACTTCCTTAACCTTGTTTCAACACAATTAATACTAAAGTTAAAATCATTCGATCTGACAATGGACCTGAATTTAAAATGATCAGCTTATACTCTACCTTAGGGCACCATCCACCACACCTCTTATGTTGAAACCCCTAAACAAATCTCCATTGTTGAATGCAAACATCAATACATCCTAAATGTAACCCGTGCCCTCCTTTTTCACTCATACCTCCTAAAATCCTTTTGGTTGTTTACTGCCAATCATGCTGCCCACCTTATCAATTGTATCCCCTCCCCAACCTTACATAACAAGTCCCCTTTTGAATTACTATACAACCAACCCACCACCTTTCTTAACCTTAAGGTCTTTGGCAGCCTTGCCTTTGCTTCTACCTTTCTCCTTCATAGGACGAAACTTGATCCAAGAGCAAGAAAGTGTCTTTCTTGGCTTTAAACAAGGTATTAAAGGCTACCTCTTATATGATTTACATAATAGGGAGATCTTTCTCTCACACAATGTTGTGTTCCATGAACACATATGTCATTTTCTTCATACGCCTTTTTCCACTGTTCCTAATCAACTTTCCTCTATGAATGACCTTGCCTTAGATAACTTCCTTACTTTCGACCTACCTACAGCTCAGCCTTTAACTTCCCAACCCATCCCCAACTTACCACAACCTCCTGCCACACCTACCATTTGCCTGTCTACTCGCATCAAAAAGCCTCCACTTATATCTCCATGACTTTCATTACAATGTTGTGACTTCAGCATCCCCAACTCCTACCTCAGGTATCCCTTTTCCTCTCAGTTCTGTTTTATATCTCATCACATATAAAACCTACAACCTATAAACATGCTATTCAATCTGTAGTTTGGATTCAAGCGATGAACACTGAACTTGCTACTTTTGAACAAAATCTAACATGGGATATCATTGACCTATCACTTGGGAAAACACTTATTGGTTGTAAATGGGTGTACATGAAAAAGTATAAAGCAGATAGGAGCATTGAATGCTACAAGGCACGCCTTGTTGCCAAAGGTTTTACATAAATTGAAGGCATCGATTATTTTGACACTTTTTCACCAGTTGCCAAGCTCACTACGATCCATCTTTTACTTACTGTTGCCGCAATCCAAAATTGGCACTTACATCAACTAGACGTCCATAATGCCTTCCTCCATAGCAACTTGGATAAAGAAGTTTATATGGAACTCCCCAAGGGAATTACCATCTAAACCCAATCAAGTCTATAAGCTCAATAAATCCTTATATGGTCTCAAACAAGCCAGCCGGCAATGGTTTGCTAAACTATCTACCTTTCTTTTATCTCATGGATGTAAACAATATGCCTCTGAGCATTCCTTATTTACAAAGCATCTTGGTTCCACCTTCACTATTCTTCTCATCTACATTGATGATCTCATACTTGCTGGCAACAATCTTACTGAAATGAATAATATGAAACAATCTTGACGTTGCATATCGAATCAAAGACCTTGATAATCTCAAATATTTTCTTGGTCTTGAGGTTGCTCACCTGCTCAAGGCCTTTTTTTCCATCTGCTTCTTCACTGCAGCTCAAAGCCTTTAGCGACTAAGATTAGGCCAGCTGCCCAGAAACTAGATGTTCAATGACTGGTTATTGTATCTTCCTTGGCGATTCCCTTATATCTTGGAAATCTAAGAAGCAATCAACTGTTTCAAGGTCTTCCACAGAAGCTAAATACCGTGTCTTAACCGCCACCGTGTGTGAACTTCAATAGCTTCATTATCTTCTATAGGATTTGGACATTCCCTTCATTTCACCAGCTCTACTCTATTGTGATAGCCAATCTGCCTGCCATATAGCTGCCAATTCCAGCTTCCATGAGAGGACAAAACATATAGAAATCGATTGCCACATTGTTCGTGAAAAACTACAAGCCAAATTGTTTCACTTGATGCCAATATCCACCTCTGACTAGTTAGCTGATTTACTAACCAAACCATAAGATCCTTTACCATTTTGTAAACTTCTCTTCAAGTTGGGAGTGATCAACATACACTCTCCAGCTTGCACGGGGGAAGGGGGGTTTCAGCACATATTGAGTTAGTTAACTTTGTTAAGAATTAGTTAGTTAGTTACAAAACAGTTGTTAGTTAGTTAGTTACACTTACATGCTTCTATATAAACCCTTGTACCGCATATGTTTTAACTATGATAATACAATTTTCGCTTTTCTCTTTTTACCGTAATACTTTGTTTTACCCTAATTTGTTTATTTGTTTATTTTTGTTTATTTATATTTATGGTATATATTTACCCATGCAAGACAATTAAGTCTTATTAGATATTAAATTATTAACTCTAAATTCAATTACATTGCTGTAAATTCACAATATTAATTATAGTATAAACGTATGAGGATAGAAATAAAAACATGCTGTTTTGGTGTTCAGAAATAGATTTTTGTTAAAAGGCATTCTACTCATACTATACCTCTTTGGCCCAGTTAGTCCTCCAAATTACCAACAAGAGGATTAAAACCTGAAGGATGCTACCACACATCGTGCCTCCCCATGCACCCTACACTCAGCTATAATTAGTCAAAACTTTGATAAAAATGAATATATTAATGGATAGCTAGAAATTCAAACATGGTATTTTTGCGACTCTAATTAGTATTTATTATTATTATTATTTCACAATTGGTAAACAAAAGGGGCAAAGTGATTACAGTCAATCACTAGTAAAAGTTTGAGTAGTTTACATCATGGTCAGGCTTAAACTTTAGTGACATTATTGTGAGAAAAACGAGGAAGCCTTTGGATCAAAAAAAGAAAAGAAACATAAAACTGAGTTGGAAATATAAAATTTTACCTTGACCCCTAAATTCGCTATGAAACCAAATAAAATTCCAAGAGGGAGTCCAACCATATAATAGCGGGCTAAATTAATATAAGCTACCGTCACTTGCCGTCCACTTCCGATGGCAACACCTAGAGAAATAACATCAAAAGCAACGTTATTAAAATAACACTAATGCAGCAGAATATGTGTGAAGTTGAACAAAATAAAGTAGTTTTAAAGAAACCAAAGCTAATTGATACCTGACATCACTTGTGCAGCACTATTTATAATCAACGTTAGACCAAGAAGGTATGCTAGATCAGCCACAGCTAATTGCATATCCTTGCTGTTTGTGAAGATAATAGCAAGATTGTCTAGAAAATAGTAATCATCAGCACCATCCCGAAGAAGAGAGAATGGAATATAGTCACCAAGAAAGAATACTTAGCTGCTCTAGGATGCCGCATTCCTAGATTATTGGAGACTCGAACACTGAAAGGGTATACAATTCCAAAATCAATTGTTGCATATGGAAATTAACATTGAGAGCAATCAATGTATTTACATTGAGTTTCATTATATTCAACTGCATAATCTAAATTGACATGTTCACATAGACTAAGGACTTTAATATAATATGTTGCCATTTCCCAAAATGATAATTAATAAGGAAACTCAAATCATATTCCTTACATTCTCACCTTCAAATTGTCAAATCAAGTAATGGTACCATGATGCTTTTTCCAGCACTAATATAGCTTCCATTAATAATTTAGTAAGTTGCAGAATTTTAGAAAAACATTCGCATGTTATTTTTCCTATTAATAAATGCAATCTCTAGTGATTGTTACCTGACAGCAGCATTCATTCCAAGTAGTAGCATTATTTGCCAACCAGAAAAATTCATGCTGAAACCAAAAAAAAAAATGCAAAAAGAAAAGGAGTAAAATCAATGTGGCAAGAGGCTAAGAAGCAACAATAACAAACAGGAAACACGCAAAGGCATAATTAAGTGAATCTGGTCATATGCAAGATGCATCATCTTATCAAATTGAATAGGAATCAACAGCAATTACAGGATTGTCAAGGTTACCAAGGAGAAGTATAATGCAAGGGGTATACCATTGCTCAAAGCACACCATTATAGAACCATGACAAGCCAGTCCACGCTTCCTTGCACCAACCTGCAGCATAAATCACTTGGACCCCAGCAATCACCCACGATGAGACATTAGAAGCCATAGCAGGCCCAGTTATACCCCAGGACAAGACATAGAAAACGTAAAGAAGGCCAATGTTTAAAAGCAAGGCCAAAATTGCTATGAACATGATCACATTAACCTTGCTCTGACATGGAGGGAATGGATAGTATTGAATATTGGCCAGCAAGTTCAGCTATGTCATTTGCTTGGCCAAAGCATTTTAAGAATGGGGTGGCATATATATAAAGAGGTAACAGAATTATACAAGTGGTAACTAGAACAATCCACGACCTTTGCAGGTAAATTCCGAAAGACTGAATTTTCCCTGCTCCACAAGCTTGCCCACAAAGCGTTCCAAGAGTAGCTGACATCCCAAACTACAATTTGCACATGGTTTTGTTTGGCATAAGAAATAGTCACACGCACATGAAATTCCATGACCAAGCTATCACTAACAACAAATGCTTGCAAATTGCATTTTTGGCACAAAATGAAGCCATTTGTTATGATAAGTCCAAACTCCAAAGTTTCAAGATCCTCTTGGATTTCAAAACTCAAGTAAATGTGAGATGAACATACTTGATACTTGTCAGAACACAAAATTTTGAGCACTGAAATATATTATTGAAACTGTATTTAGATACCAAGCATTTCTAGGCCTCTAGGATGTGTGCTATTTTTGTATTATTAGACAGCCTGAGAATTTTTCACTAATTCCTTGGAAAAGAGTACTAATGCTGGCTACATCAAATGCAAGGAAGTGAGTACTCACAAGCAGAGCAACGTAGATGGAAGCCATGACACTAGAGTAAACAGAGATAGAAGAGAGTTCGGTGTCTCCTAAATAACCAGCATAGATGGCAGTGGTGGAGTGTGCCAAGAATTGAAACAGTGATGTTAGTGCCACTGGCACTGCTATTGTCCATAGCTAAACGGTCTGTGTCCAGAAAACAGACTTGGCCTCCTTGAAGCTCTTCATTGGCAAGTAGTCATCATCTGAGGCCAAAGCCTTGGCCATCAGAGGTGTCTCCATTCTTGGACAGTTGCAGTAGGACTCCAATATTTTTAAGCTAAAAACTATTGAGTATTTGAATATCCCGTAGAAGCCTAAATTATTACTACGAGAAAGGCTAATAGGAAACTGTCTACCACTTTTTTAAATACACATTGTAAATTTATTAAAAATTATAAAATTTGGCGAGTCTCACTTCTTATTTTTTAGTACAAAACCATATGATAGAAGACAATCTTGCTTGAGATATAGGCAACAAAGTTATCCATTTAAATATTTAATGCAAGACTCCAATTCGAGACTACTAATTCAACTAGAACAACTTCGCATTAGTTGATTCACTGCACTTTAGTACTGTCTCACTTCTTATTTAAAAGAACAATTTTTTTTTTTACTTTTTCTTTACTTAATAAAATGGTAATAATTAGGGATGTGCTCCTCTGAATCCCTTGTACATTCAGTACAAGATATATATGTTTTAGTTCCTGTAAAATAAGTAAGTTTTGATTTTAGTCTTTCTAAATTTCTTTTTTATTTTCATCCTGAAAAAATTAAAATCATTATTTTTTGTCCTACTATTATGCAATACTCGTTACTTGCTTATGTGTTTAACAGAAGGTCAAGTGACCATTCTAGGTCACACCCTACCAGTGTCTGTAGTATTATGTCAGCATGTGATACCTCTAAAATTTTTCTAAATCCCTAAAATTAATGTTATTTATTTACCTTAAAATGAATGTTAGGAATCAAAAATAGTTATTTCAGATTTTAGAGAAATGAATATGAAAGAAAAATGTTTTACAGGAACTACAACCAAAATTCTTTCATTTTATAGGGACAAAAAATAATAATTTCAAATTTTAGAGGAACAAAAAACCAAAAAAAAAATTATAAAGACCAAAATCAAAACTTACCTATTTTATAGGGACTAAAAATATATTTAAGCTTATTTAAAAGAACAATTTTTTTTTTACTTTTTCTTTACTTAATAAAATGGTAATAATTAGGGATGGGCTCCTCCAAATCCATGATACATGCGGATTATATATATATATATAGTATATATATAGTGAGAGAGTCATTTTATATGAGAGTGAGAGGAGTAAACAACCATACATGGAGGGTTAAGATTTAATGTCATGTCACTACTTAAAAAGTAATGTGATTTTTTAAAAAATTCACTATGACATTGTAATGTTCAATCTTGATTATTCATGATAAGATCTGTTGTGTGGTGAACACGAAGAATCTTCGGTGAGCTCATACAGTGGTCATAGACGTCTTCGGTGGTGGCATCTACAAGGATTCTGATGCTTAAGTTAGTAAGGGCATAAGTGTGAGTAAGAATGAGAGAAAGCGTGTGTCCTGATGAGTGTGGAACCCTTTATATAGAGTGTTTTGGAGGAAAATACCGTGAAGGTTGGGTGTCACGTGGCAACACGCGTTTAGGTGCCTCATTACACGTTTTCCTTGCTGTTAGGTGCTTTCCATGCCATGCTAGGATAGGCATAAAACTCGGACCGGGATGAGCAAGGCCATATCGTCTGAGGTATATATGGCTATGATAGCCGAGATAGACAGTGAGTAAACTGACTTAGGGCTGAGTTCCAGGTAACCCCCAGAACAATTGCCCTTAAGCCGGTGATGCTTGAAAGAGACATCGTCCGCTTAAGAGTTTAGAGTGGTCTCAGAACAAGATTTAATGGTCAATATTCATTTCTCTCACTCTCATGTAAAAAAAGCTCTCTCACTTTATATATATATATATATATATATATATATATGGTAGGGATTAAGTTACTTCAAGAGTAACTTTTGGTAGAGTTATTCCACTCAATAACTTTTAACATGTATTAAATTTCAACGATCCAACCATGTGAATATTTTGATATTATATAAATAATAATACACACCAAATTTTAGGTAAATCAAACATTTATAACTAGTTAATTTTATAGTCGACATTTATTTATAATTTTAAAAAAATATTATACGTCAATTTGAATCTACTTAATGAAGTATTAAATAATTTTCAAACTTAATAAAATTTGTAAACTTGATCTACTCAATATAATCTTTTAATTCTGCAATTCAATCGTTGAAATTTAAATATATACCACGAGTTATTAAATGGAATAACTTTACCAAAACGTTACTCTTGAAGTAACTTAATCCTCACTCTATATGTGTGTGTGTGTGTGTGTGTGTGTGTATATATTCACATTTGATTAAAAATCAGTATTCTAAACTCATTCTCTGTGCCTTCTTTTTTCAGTATTTGGAGGGTTTTTATTTTAGAAAAAAATTAAATTAAACTAGTTACTATGTTTAATTAATTCCTACTTCTTGTTTAGCTCACTATTTTTTTTAATATGGACTTTAGTTTGATTTAGTACATATATAAAAAGAAATTAGAATTTGATCCAAAGCTTGAGAAATTGATAAAAATGAAAATTATTCCCATGCCTAGATGTTGACTTTTTGGACATTTTGATTAATTTTGTCTCACACCTATTATCTTTTTCTCCTTTTTTTAATTGCATTTGAAAAAGCAAGAAAATGCACAAGAAAGGGGAGTTGAATTGTGCATTCTAAAACCTTTTTCAAATAAAAAGAAGTTTGAGAATGTTTAGAGCAAAAGGATAGAGGAGAATAAGAACCCAGAGATTTTATACTGGTTCACTCAACCTTGAGCTACATCCAGTTCCTTCACCCAAAAGATATACACTAACCAACCTTAGGTTACACAAGTATTCTTCATGGCCTCTTCAAGCTTTACAATGTAATCACCCTTGATTGCTTTAACAACCTAAGTATTCTTTTTACTAAGTCCCTCAAGCTTTCACAACAAATACAGTTGATTTCAATGAAGATCAACTCACAAAGTGAGGATATAAAAGATTAAGCACAATACAAAATCATTTCAAAGAATATTCAACTATCGTCCAGTGGACGCAAGAAAGCAATGTATTCTTTTTTAGAAAGTCTCACAATCAAGTGTCACTACTATTTCTTCTTCTTCTTTCGTGGTATATATATAGTCTTCAGCGAGAAAGAGTCGTTGAAGATGACTTGGCTTCAGTCTTCAAGAAAGTAGCGCATGTATCGAGCTTTCAGACAAGTCATGAAAAGGTAACTTTGAGCTTGCACTAAAACAGAAGGTGCAGGACTGTGCTAAGCGGTTTGCTTTTTGAACATTCTTCTTTTGGCTTGGCAACTTGATAAGTTGACTTCCTTTTGCTGTGTTGCTGTGCTTTTGCACTAGAATGTTTCTGTCTACCATTTAATGCTTGAAATATTTGAACATTAGATCTTAAAAAGATAAGACATTAGTCTCAAGATGTATAGATTGAATGAGTATTTAAAACAACTTAGCCGTCAAGAGAACTTACGTCTATACGCGTCTAGTATAAATGTCTAATACTTGGGACACATAATCCATGAATGAGACTTACTCTTAGACGATCATCATATATGAACATTAGATGCTCGTTAAGACTGGCGCGTTGGACGCCATGAGTTTGGACGCTGTAAACTCGTTAAGATTAAACAGAGACTTAAACTTTAATAAGTTTGTTATCTTCAAAACTTTAAGGGACTAGACACTTCAACGTCTTTGGTTCCAACAACATTGAGGAAATACACATTTTTTTGTAAGTGTAGAGAAGACAACCAATTTTAGCAAAAATTTATAGTAAAATACATATTGCTTATCAATAGAAAAAAATAATCTAAGAATCGAATCTAAATTACTGCTAGTGTAAGTAAAAGACTTGATTAGCATGTCAATCCCTCGTTGCCCCACATCTGTTATCTAAAATACTGCTAACAAAAATGTCAATATGAAAAAAAGGTTAAATTAATTAGTAAGTCCTTGAATTATTTAAAAAAAAATTAATTAGGTCTCCAAACTAAAAAGAATTATAATTGAGTCTTTAATCTTGTAAAATTTTTGTAATTGAGTACTTAAAGTCTTTAAAATCGTTACAAATTGTTTCAAGTCACCATAAATTAATATTAGGGCACCTAATTACAAAAATTTTACAAGATTAAGGACTCAGTTGTAATTTTTTTTAGTTTAAGAATCTAATTAATTCTTAAACAAGTCAGGAACTTATTTAACCTAAAAACAAATGCCAACCAAATAAGAGAGATTGTATTGATCCCAAGTACAGATTAATTAATTTTTGCAATATCCTAGCTAGAGCACAAATCCTCTCTAGTTGAGAAAAATTGGAGAGTCAGCAATTTTTAATCCCCATCATTCAATGCATGATTTTTTATCTTTTATATGTTAAATTTATTAAATATTAAAATTAATCAAAGGCTAAAATTGTATCCAGTTTTCACATAATTGGAGATGATCTTTTTCCATCCTAGCTATTGTCTAAAGGGAGAGATTTGCTAAAAGTAGAGGAAGCCAATATTTTAGTTTAGAGAAAATAGGTTATATGCTGGCAGTATAAAGTAATTTTACATTGTTATTTAATCATAAACTATTATGTATAGTAAGTTTGTTGATTTTTATAATAATCACCTTAAAAATCATACAAATAGTGATTTTTGATTAGTTAACAAGCGTAAATTTTTTTACACTGACAATATATAACTATTGAACTCTTTAGTTTATACATTCATCTTTTTTTTTCTCATTTTTACGCAATTTTTTATTTTTATTTTTTATTATATCTCCTATTATATTTATCAATTTTTTTAAAATTTTCTTTTCTTACCACTTAAATGCACTCTAAAGTGGGGTGGACATTTATAGTTTTTCTTTTATTTTAGGAGACAAGACTAAAGATTAACATGTTTTCATATATTTAAGTAAAAGAAAATTTAATTATTATACAACGTAAATAATATAAAATAATTAAATTTATTTAGTGATCAACAATTAAAAATAAAAATATTCACAATTGATATAGTTCAATACAAAAATTAATATGAACTTCATATCTTTTATGTTTTAGTTTATACTGTTCATAAAATAAAACTCACCGATTCTAGTATATCATATCATTCATAAACTTATCAGGAATTTCAATATTATAGGTTATTTTTTATTAATTGCATTTTGCTTTATGTGAAAACTATTGAGAAAATATTTCATTTTACTAAGGGTTAAATTGTTTAAACTGTTAAAAAATTATTTCTTTAAAATAAGTTAAACTAGAGACACATTAATTATGTTAACATTTATGCAGTCAGTACTAAATATATTTAATTTTTTTGTTAAAAAAGTACACCGTTTTTTATAATTTTATATTTTATGCTTATATATTGGTATTCATTATTTTAAAAAATTAGACATATTTTTCCTTTTTTATGCATGAACCATACACATAATATATTTAAAAATAATAAAATAAGAAAGATGCAAGAGAACTGAGTGTAATTTTTTATTAAAAAATATAAATATAATTAATGTTAAACATAAAATAAGTTAATGTAGTTATCTTCTATATGAACGAGGCCACGTGTGCTACTTTCTTTCCACATTTGTGTGGTCCTTCCTTACATAAATAAGTAGGACTAAATTAAATAATAATTAAAACATCATTACTTTAAGTATAAATAATAATGTGACGTAAGAATTATATAATTATTTAATATAAAATAATACCACCCCTACATGATGAGACTACATCAAAATAAAAATATAAAACCTATATTATCTGATTGATGTTAAATTAATTTTTATTAGTATAATCTTTATTTAATGAAAATTAAACTATAGTAGTAGATAATGTAGATTTATATTAACAAAATAATATACATCATTACAATAGACAATTTAGTTAGTATAAAAAGTTGATATATATTATCAGCTGGTACATTAAATATTAATATAATACATCGTACTATTAGTGTAAACCTACAATATTTATATTTATTGTTTAATTTTCATTAAATAAAAATTATATTTACAAAAATAATCTAAATGCCTACTATGTTTTTTAATGACATTTTTTTTTTTTTACTGATATAACCTTTGCATTTCTGAACAAATCTCTTGGTGGCAAACTTGGTATAGCAAAGGAGTTGAAACTTGGGAATGACCTGTTCCAACATAAATAAACCAATGACCTTTGATAAATTCACAAGAGATTTGCTTACTGCTTGGCCACAAATTAAGTTGTTAAACTCAATGAATAGTACCTTATTTGTGTGAACACTAAATAAGATATAATCGAAGTATGTCTTCTAACTGATGCTCAAGATTCACTATATTTACACATTCTCTCTCGCTCGAAGGTTTTTCGTTATCTTGTCACGACTTGTTTTCAGTAACTGCAGAAAGTAAGTTTATCTACAGAGATTAGGATAGCTGTGGTATAAACGCAATATACCTCAAGTTCTTTTGTACTGCTTGTTTCATTATGTGTGTTTTGCATAAATGGCTACCATAGTCATTAATTTCATCAGCTCTCACCTTTGACTTTGACTCGAAGTAGTGTGATTAGTGCGGTTGACACACCAAATTGCAAAGGCTCACATGAACCTATGAAAGCTATATTAGATGAGAAACACCACTTGGGGCTAAGACTGGCAGTGCCAATTGCTCTGGTCACATTGATAAGCATTAAGAGACTAATAGTTAGTTTGGTAACCAGGTCCACACTCCACCCAACAATAGACTCTAATGATATATTTGATTGGAAGGAAAGAAAAGAAAAAAGAAAAAAAACACAGATAACGAAATATTTTTTTTTATTTGGTTAGAGAAAAAATAAAAATAAAAAAAATTGACTTTAAAAACAAAATTTTAAACTTTTTTTTCTTTATACATTTTTTTCAATTCAAATTTTAAGTGGTTAAGATATAAGTGGGAACTAATAGTTAGAGAGATTTTTAGGTGTTGACCGAGTAAACATTTTCTCACTCCATTATTTAATAAGTGTCATTTTAATATCGTAAGCTATTACTGTTTTTCACTTTAATTGTGTTTTTAATATTACAGATGATGGGGTACATGTTGAATGACATAATTCAATAGAAATTTCTTATTCCAAGAACAAATGGGATTTTTTCCTTACGGTTGTTTGTTCTTATTTAGAAAATTGAAAAGGATGGAGCACTTGCTAACGGAAAAAGCAAATTTAAAAGCCAAAAGTTAATTTCTAAAGGGTGAACTTCCATGTCAAATCATGGGTAAAATAATTAACAACCGACCGAGGACCACTAATTTGTCATCATGCAGTGGTCATGCCAGAAAAGTAGAATAAAGCTGATGTAACATACCAAACAATTCAACAAGGACAACCCTTGTGGTATTGAACGGTGATTCGGGACCGGGAGGCCAATTATTTTGTAGCCAAATAGCAAGTTGTCACGGTTAGTGGATGCTCATCTATAGAGAGAACTCATAGCTGCTAAAGAGAAGGTTTGCTATTTGCATGAGAGTTGGAGTCCACCAAGGTGTTGCCGATGTATAGGCATCAAGAAAGAGCTAGAAGACTAGTCGAATAATGGGAAGGTTTATCATAATAAACATTTTATCTTCTTGTATTCTGGTGAATTGGAGTTTCAGATTCTACTACGGATTTGTTCTAATACTGGAACTGACTGATTCCCTCTCAATTATACTAAGCCAAATGCTAGGCATTGGTTCAGGCATATTAGTTAAGGAATTAACACTATGTTTGAAAAGAAAAGAGAATTAAAAAGAAAGAAAGTTTTTAGTTGACCCATACATAATAAAATAAAATAAAATAAAAAACCCTTAAAGTGGGGGAAATGTTTATTGCATTTGTTTTTTTTTTCTTCTTTTACTTTTGGCAAATTCTACTGTGTTTGCATATTTTAAAGGATATCAATACCCTCTTCGAGTACACCAATAAATTATAAACAAATATACTTGTAATGTTCACTTTATGAGTAACATAGTTGATAATATGACTCAATATTTAGGATTTTGGTATTTTCTTTTAATTGCCAAATGACCTATAGGGCTACTTTGTTGTCCTTTTCATTTACATTTTCATATTTTTTATGTTTAATGTTGAATTTAAAATAATTTAAAATAAACCTTGATGAAATTTTTTACAATTATAAAATATAAAACATCATTAAAATTAAAATCTAACTCATTTATGATGTGATTTTAATGTACAAATAATTGTATTTTATTAGTTCACAATGAAAAGGCACCAAAACTCTATTAAAACTTAAGAATCCGAAGCAATCACCTTTAGTTTTTATAAATTTAAATAAAATTTTTATAACAGAAAAATAATAAATAATTTTATATTAAAAAAATAATATAGTTAAAATGTAGCATCCTCTTTTTCCTCTGTTTCTTAATTGCAAAAATAAATAAATTAGTATTTTATCTTATTTTTGCTTGATACTATTTTAATTAATAATTTTAATAATTGTGTTGTCATTATATTTTAACTAAGCTAAAATAATTAACCAAAGTTATAATTAATTAGTCTCAAAAATATCATGGATTTGAATAAATTAAAAAATTTATGTGTAAATAAAAATAAAATTAATAAGCTCAAATGTTAAAAAGTTCGTTGAATAAAAATTTATGAATTATTGTATGTGTGTAAAAATAATTAGTTGAAAGTTAAAATTAAATAATTAGGTGAAGGTTGGATTAAATTAATTGAGTTAGTATTAGATTAAATTTGTGTTAGTAGGAGATTATTTGAGTTGGGTTTTAGTTAGTGGAGCCCAAACAAGTATCAAGAGTATTTTGTCCTTTTTCACTTGAACTAGGCCGTAGTCTCTCCCAAGCGGCCAAGCCCATCCTGTCAACAAGCTTAAATATGTTTTTCCATCTCCCCTGGCCCAAAACGCGTGTCACCTGCCAGCTGAGTGCATGTAAATTTTCTTCAAATTCTATTTCTATGTACGGTTGTGCCCAACTCATGGTGGGTTTTTCGGTGTGCAACGACATAATAAGATTTGAATTTAGAACTTTCTGCAATCTACTCAACTTCCTACTACTACTTGAGATTGAGATGGTCACTTGACCTTCTGTTAAATATATAAGTAGTTAACAAGTGCCACTATAATATTAGGGACTAAAAGCAATGATTTTAAAAGATGAAAATCAAAAAAAAAAAATTAAAGAATTAAAATCAAAACTTACTTATTTTACAGGAATTAAAAACATATTTAAATAAAACATGTAAAACATTTAATTTAATAAAATCTGCACTTTGGTATTAAGTCACACTGAATCTAAGCATTGGGATATGACGTTTCCAAGCCAGCAACAGGGAAGTGAAAACACCCGAGTTTTGCCACTGTTTAAATCTTGGAATCGTACTGAACAATTAACTTGCAAAATTGGTGAATACAAAATGTTATTATAATATTCAAATGTTGCTACTTAAAGATGGTTTTGTTACTGGCCCTCCAAAAGAAAACCGAACATAAGTGGCCAATCTGCTTGCTAGATAAGTAATAGGTTCATAATCATTGGAGAGAAAATCCCCTCTCTTTCTCTAGCCAACAGAAAGTGGCCTATTGTTCTAGCCTAATCTGCTTAACCTCTACCACATATAAACCAGACATTGGTCATAGCTAGTCCTTTAATTAGATTGATCATTGATCAATCACCCTACTTAAACTTACTTTATATATATTCCAAAGGTCAAATAATAGAACGAAGAACTCTTCTTTTATTTCTCCCTCGGACACAAACAATTAATACAAATAAAAACTTGAAAACTGAACACAGCAAAAACACAACGAATAGTCCAACTACAATAAGCAAACACATCACTCTGAACACTGTTGATGCATGCACTAGAAAATTAATATTGAAGTCGATTATTAAGAAAACTTAAAGGATGCACACTTAAAATAAGTTCATTAGAACAATAAAATTTGGTTGGACCATAATGTTTTAATGTGTCAATTGGTTAGAATTGAGCCTATTATGGCCTAAATCTTTAATTTTCGTCTATTTATATGCGCTATATACAATACAACATGAGGAATTAGGGCTAGTTATCATATCCATATGATTGTAGCTAGCAAAGCAAAAGGAGAAAAACCCTAGTGTGAGTGTGAAGATGTATACTTATCATATTTTATTTATCGATTTGATTCATGACCTTTGTTTAAACAATAAAGAGACAAAATTATCAATTTCGCTGCATTGTCTCATAGCTCATACCCGACAAACAAATCATATTTGTTTCGCCAAATTAAAAGAATAAAACTAATTCTAGAATTTATAGGACAAAATGACATAAAGAAGTTTATAAATAAAAGAAGTTTATATAAGATAAAGAAATTAAGTACATAGTGTAATGATGTTATATAAATAAAAGTTTATATAAGATAAAGAAATAAAAGAAAATATATACTAAGTACAACTTCATCATATGTGACTATATAAATTAGTCTCTAAAAATGACATTTTTATAATAGGCTGACAAGACGAGTTATTTGTCAATTAATTTATTTATATAAAATTCGTAAAACAATGTCACCATTTTTATAAAAATAAGAGTGATAGTTCACACAGATGAGAAGTGTTCATTTAGAATAAAAAAATAGTGAAAAATTGTTTTTCCTAATGTAAAATAACGTCTTTATCAAAATAAACTAATTTATTTTAGGTTTAAATATGTTTTTGTCCTATAATATATTATTTTTTTAGTTTTGGTCATTGTAAATTTATTTTTTTTAAAATGGTCCTTGTAAAATTTATATTTTTTATTTTGGTATTTGTTATTTTGTTTTAGTCCTTGTAACATATCTATTTTTTTTGTTTTAGTCCCTTTGAAAAAAAAATGATAGGGACTAAAAAAATATTATTCACATATTATAAAACAAAAATGAAAAAATTAATATATTATAAAGACTAAAACAAAATAACAAGGACCAAAATAAAAAAATTATAGGGACCATTTTAAAAAAAATAATTTTATAATGACCAAAACTAAAAAAAATAGTATATTACAAGGACCAAAAATATATTTAAATATTTATTTTAATACGCTTCTAAAAATTAAATCAATACAAATTATTATTTTCAAAAACTAAATTATATATTAATATTGAAATTTTATGCACCAAACAAATTCTCTTGTGTTAACAATTCTAGTTTAATAACCTGTACCTTATACGAGTGTTAAAGCTTACAATCTGTTATATAAATGTGTGTGTGTGTGTGTAAGTATAAAAACTTACACCAAATCTAAAGCCTTAATACATATTACTCTTATGGTTTATAATATCTTAATATATATTAGCTCTAACTTTAATCAATCAATTGTGTTAATTTTGACATATTATTATTTTATATTATATTTTAATACACACACATATATGTATGTTATTTGAATAATTTAGTCATAATTTAATTTACTATTAAAGTTATTTTAAAATTTTTATATTATTGAAGGTAGTTGAGATTTAAATTTAAATTTGAATTATATTAAAATTTGTAAAATTTTATTTAAAAATTTAGATGATTTGCTTACAAATTATTTATTATTTTTTAATCTATTGTTTTGTTTCTATAATATTTATAATTTAATTGTGAAAATTTTATTATAAACTACTTTAATTAGACTTTGATTTGATTTAAGTCCAAATATTATTAGATTTTATATTTGTAAATTTATATATTTATATATTTATATATTTTATACATTTGAATGATTTAGTCATAATTAATTGTACTATTAATTTTATTTTTAAATTTTTACATTATTGAAGGTGCTTTAGATTTAAATTTGAATTTAAATTAGATTAAAATTGATAAAATTTTAATTTAAAATTTTCAATGATTTGCTTACGAATTATTTGTTAGTATTAATTTATTATTTAGTTTGTATAATTTTAAAAATTTAATTGCAATATTTTGGGTATAAATTATTTTAATTAGAATATGATTTGATTTAAGTCAAAATATTATTATATTTATGTTTATAAATTTATTTCATTTGAATGATTTAGTCATAATCTAATTTACAATTAATGTTATTTTAAAAATTTGCTATTATTCAAGGTAATTTAGATTTAAATTTCAATTTCAATTAGATTGAAATTGATAAAATGTTAATTTAAAAATTTAGATGATTTGCTTACAAATTATTTGTTATTTTTAATTTATTATTTTTTGTATATTCTTTATAATTTAATTGTGATATTTTGGATATACACTATTTTAATTATAATTCAATTTGATTTAAGTTAAAAATGATATTAGATCTTATATTTATAAAATGTTAAAATTTAAATCAATATAAATAATAATATTATTATTATATAAACTTGTCTTAAAAGAAAAGGACAAATAAATAAAATAAAATAAAAAGATCAAAAGATAAAATATGTGGAAAAAATAAAAGAAATATTTTTGGTAAAGAAAAAAAGATGTATGATTTTTATTTTTTCACATTATACTTTTAAAGACTCAGTCTTATTTACTCATTTCATTGTCTTTTTTATCACATATATTGTAATACCATGTTTTCTTAATGTATAATTTAATGGTTTAATAACTGAAAGTGGAAAAATAATATATGAGGTTGGTGATTAAGATGAATAAATAAGTATGTTGATGTTATATGAGTATTTCTCTGTGTTGGTTGTTTTGGAAGTCCTGTCTGATTTTAGGGAACTGAGAAAATGGTTTTCTCGAGCCAAGGTGAGCTTGTTGGGAATTATGTGGGTTGTTAAAAGAAACAGTTGAGTGAAATCAGTTGTAAGTAATGGGAGATGGTTAGATGGACCGTGGGCTTTAGTGGGCCCACAACCGTTGTATGACACGGGAAAGGTTTAAGTCATAAAACCCTTTTTCTCTCTCATTTCTCTTCCTTTCCTTATCTCTCTAACTCTCTCATTCTCTCCATCTCACTAAGACCCACCAAGAGTGTAGAAGGGATTTAAGCCTTGATTCCTTGTTAGTGCGCAGAGAATAGTAGATTTCTTAGAGATTTGGCTCAAGAGTTCGTTTTCTCTCATTCTCCTCCTTCCCCAAAATTTCAGATTTGGAACTCCTAAGAGGTAAAGGAAGCTTGCATTAGTTGAATACTTGTTGTATGATTGTGGTCGTATGTATATGTTGTTGTGGATTGGACTGAAACGTGTGATTTGGCTGAGTTTTGTTTGAAAGGTGTTGGAAATGGGTTTCCTTCAATTTTTGATGAGTTGGTGTTGAATGTCGCATGGATTGTTGGTTGTGTTAAGTATGTGGTTGTGGCATGTTGTGTGGTCATGTTCGACCTTTGTAAGATCGATTTGGGATATGTATGAGTTGAAAAATTGGATTTTTGAGGTTTTTTGAAGAGAGTTATGTTTTTGCTATCTGAGATTCGCTGAGCAAGTACGTGGCTCACTAATTGAGTGCTCTTGAATCGTGGTGTTGGCTGTAGTGTAAAGGGGATTCGCTAAGTGAAATTCTATTCGCTAAGCTAGTGTTCATAGAAATCTAGAAATTTTCCAGAAGATGATTCACTGAACGAATGCGGGTATTCCAGAATACTTGGAAGCGATTCATTAAGCGAATGATGGATTCATTGAGCAAATTATGAGCCCTAGAGAGTGGCGCTCTCTATTGTAAGCGATTCATTGAGTGAATTGGAGGCCCTAGAGAGTGGTGCTCTTTATTATAATTAAGTCGCTGGGCGAACAACATGTTCATTGAGTGAGGAATGTGTGCACAGATTTTGGCTGCTCTCTGGAATGGTTATTCCTTGAGTGAGCAGGTGGTTTGCTGAGTGAAATTTGGTCAAGAGAATTTGGGGGAAGTCTTGGAATGGATTCGCTGAGCAACTCTAGTTGTTGCTGAGCGAGACTCATGCTCGCTGAGCAGGGGAAGTTGGTCCTCTGTAAGAAAGGTCGTCGCTGAGCAAATACAGTGTTCTATTGTAGACCAATGTTAAAGTGCAGCTATGTGAATCATGGTTAAAAAGGACTCCTAGTGTGAGTCTAAGGTTGAGGATGTGAGAGGAGTGGTAAGTTGCTTGGATAAGACCTACACTTGTCATAAATGTTGTTGTTTGGGTTTCACCCATTAGATGTGGGTTGATTAGAGCCCTGAGTGGCAGGTTGCTTGGACAAGACCTCCACTGGTTGTGTATAAGATATAGTGTGAGATTTCTCACAAGATATGTGCTGCTTGGATAGGGCCTTACCTTTTGACTATGCTTGAGGCTAGATATAGGCCTGCATGGTGTTAGTAGTGGTTGTGGACCACGTATGGTGCTAGTCAGGTCCACGTGGTTTTGTGTTGCTTCTGTTGTGTTGGTACACACACACACACACACACACACACACACACACACACACACACACACACACACACACATATATATATATATATATATATATATATGTTGTTTAGTGGTTGTAAAGTATATATGGTACTATGATACATGCATCTCATGCATATTTTGTTGGCTGAGGCTATGATGGGCCTCATGTCATTGTGTGGGCAAGCATGTAAGTTGGATGGTTGACAAGAGTTGCGACTCAGACGGGCCTCCAACCTTGTCCCCGAATAAGACCTTGGGTCTTAAAGATGGGCCTATGGGGATGAGTGGATGGGTAATTCCGCAAGGGGCCAAGGCGGTGCAGGCCTTGTGTCGCGGTAAGCCACCACCCACATACACTTATCCCGACACACCACTAAGCTTATCTATAGATCAGAGTTTTGGCAATTCCTGAATGGTGCTTGGATAAGCCATGGTAGGGGGTGAGACGTGGCTGATCGCCCAAGATATTGTGAAATTCTCGAGAGTTGTGTCATCATGCATTGACATAATTGTGATGGCTTAGTGGTGATATGGAGTTTTAGACTGAGAACTCTTTGCTATGTGTATGAATACCATGTATGTATATATGGTTGAGTATGAATATCGAGGATTGTTGATGGTTTCAGAATTCTTATGCTATGTTGTTGTTTTAGTAAGCTTACACTTGCCTTATCTTGTTGTTATTGGACGTCTTGTTACTGTTGTCGTGCTGGTGTGACTGTGATGATCACGTCTTATGGTGTGGGAGCAGATGGCGATGCTTCTGTGGGTCCAGCATCTTAGAGTTGAGGATGGAGTCACGAGCTAGAGATGTTTGGCTTGAGAAACCAAGCCTGGGTTGTTTTGTTGTACATTCACCTTCTTTTCTTTTGATAGGGTTGTATAGAGTGACCAGTTATAAGGAATGAGTTTTGTATCCCATCCCCTGTTGATGGATTATACATTTGATTATTATGTTATGGCACAATGTTAGTCCCCATATATATGTGTGTGTGTGTGTGTTATGTTTTTATTTACCTGGTATGAAGAAAAGAGTATGATTAGTAGGGTTGTTTAGTAGTGACAGTTGGATTGTTACATATATCAATAAAAGGTTCACTTTTATCCTGAATAACATAGTCATTCATGTTAAACAATATTTAATAATCGATAAACAACATTTTTCACTAAATAATTGAACTCATAATTCAAAAAATTGAATAAAAAAATATAAAGTAAATTAAATGATAATACATATGAAATAAAAAATCAGATGCATAATAAATAAACCAAAAAATAAATAAAAGTGAAAAATGTTAAAACTCTCCACAAAGAAAAAGACAATAAAAAAAGACACTATGTTACATATGAAAGAATAAATTGGTATGATACTATTTTTGGGAAAAAAAGGCACAATTTTAAAAATCAGTAAATAATATGAATTTACCTAAAAATTCTCCTCATATTTGTCTTTAACATTTCACCTTTGCCAAATGCTAAAAAATGTGACCCAAAAAAATAAAATAGTGGGACATGTAAGGTATGGTCAAAAGAAGAAATAAAAAAGAGAAATAGAAATATTCGGTAAGAAAATGAATAATGAGACAAAAAAATAATGAAAAAAAAAGATAGACATAAACATATCCCATAATTTCTTCTAACGTAAAAAAAATTTAAAAAAATAGTGCATGCAAGGAGGGGTCAGAGGAAAAGAAGAAAAAGAAAAAGAATATATATTGGTCGTAATTTTTCTAATTAATATAAAATAATCTAATTACTTTAGTTTAAAATAATCTAAATTACCTTAGTTAATATAAATTACTCATAATTATCTCAATTAATTTAAATAAGAATATATATTGATCGAAACTGTGTAGGTGACAAAATCTCATTTTATAATAATATATAATTGTATAATAATTATATTTGTTTAAAAAGAAAAGTATAATAAATTGATTACATTATTATATAAAATCAAAATATGTATAAGTTTTAATGATTTAATTAATTAATTTAATCAAAATATATACTCATTGTAATCACCTTAATTGTAATCACCTTAATTATAATGATTAAATAATTAAATATAATATTATGTTTTTATTAATCAAAAATAATAATAATCAATAAAATTTAGGTGAAAAAAAATAAATATGGTGATGCCACGTGGTATTTACCTACGTGGCAAAACCTTCTTTTATAATATATATAATAGATTATCATAATTACTGTAATTATAAATAACATTCAATAAAATTTGAAAATTTGATTTTTTTCGTTATATAAAATCAAAATCAATTGAAGATTTAATTACTTAATTGTTATATTTAAGCAGAATATATACTTACTATGAATGTCTTAATTACTATAATTAAATATAATAATGTATTTATATGAATAAAAAAAACAAAAAAAATTGTGGAATTTAGGCGAAAAAAGAATAAATATAGTGTTATAACGTGGCATCTTTCCATATTATAAAACCTTCTTTTATAATATATAATATATTATCTCAAATCTTAAATATAACAAATTAAATCTTGGTAAGAATATATTTCATCAATTAAATTGAATTTTAATTTTAAATGTATTAATCTTAAAATATTTAAAGGTTGATGCGCATTTATAAGACATTTTTTTAAGGAAATGAGAGTATGTAGAAAATTAAATAAAATATATTTTTAATATTTGTCAATATAGTTAAATTTATTTTTTAAAATATTTTTAATTTTAGTTTTCATAAATTTAATTTTTTGGAAATAATTATTGTCATGATAATGTGACATATATTTAAATATATCATGTGACATGTTATTTTAAAATAATTACTTATATAATATGTCTAAAAATATGTCACGTTACCATTAAATATTAATAAATGACCATTTTTAAAAAAATATAATTTATAAATATTAAATTAACAAAATATTTTCTTTAAAAATTAAATTCATTTAACCATATATACACAAATTAAAAACATGGAATAAATATACAATTTAATTCCATAAAAATACTAAACCTAATTTATTTTTTGTACAAAATAAAGTTATAAAATAGTTTTTCAAATTTATGAATACAACACATTTCAATTTTTCATTTATTTCCATTAACAAGAATGCTAGTGTTACTCTCTCTAACATTTTTTTTAACATTTTATTTACTATTAACTGAAATTTAATAGAAATCACAAAATTTGGTGGGTCTCACTTCTTATTTAATGAATTTCTTTTCTGATTTAGAAATAAAACCCACTAAAATTATTTATTTTAAATAAATTGTAGCCAATAATAAAAAAAATATTAGAAAAAGAGTATTAGAGAAAGTAACGCTAACATTCCTCTTTCTATTAATACTTTCGAGGATTATTTTAATTTATTAGTGGTTTTTCAAGAGTTAGATCAGTACACATTATTATTTAAGAATTAATTATATACTAAAAATAAAAATTAAAAGATTTATTTTATATTTGTAATTTTAAAATATTATTTACATAATAACTTTTTTTAATGTTTGGGTCGAATAATTTTTTTAAAGATTCAAAATATATTCAAGTGATAAAAAGATTTTCTTATTTACGGCGGCGTGTTGGATTCGTGTGGCGTAGTTAATCCAGGCGACACGTAAGCACGTAGAGGGTTTTGACGATTTTACGCTGAGTTCCCTCTTTGGCTACGCGGCTTCGGCGCCAGCTTTTCGTGCTCCACGCCACGCGCTTGCCTTCTTCCAACGTGCCACACATCCTTGACATGACAGTTCGAGCTGGGAATTTAAGGAGAAGTTTATCTTAATTAATTAATCATTTTTTTTTAAGTTGCATATAAAGGAAGAAAATTTTTATTAGAAAATAAATAAATTTTACATTTTTAATATAATATTTTTAATAATTTTTATTGAATTAGTGATTTTTTTATCCCTGTAAAATTGCTAATTTTTAGTTTTTGTCTATGACTTTTGAAACTAATATTTTTCGTCCATATATTTTCTAAATATAAAAAATTTTGTCTCTCAATCAAATTTTGTCAAATTACTGTACAGTTACTTGATGATTTATCTGATAAGGAAGGCGAAATTCATGTATTTCATGACTAGGATGTATATTAAAAAGATCACCAAATAGTTATCCAAAAAAAAAAAAAAGATCACCAAATAACTGTACAGTAACTTAATAGAGTTAGGACCAAAGATGAAAGTCTGAGTATTAAAGAAATGCAATAATGAAAAGTGAGAGTTTTAAAAATCAAGAGCGATAACCAACAATTAGTCATTTTGCAGAGTTAAAAAAAATTACTAACCCTCTTTTATTTTTATAGTTACCGCTGATATTACTAAAATCATTAATTAATTTTAGATTAAACTAGATTCAGTTTATCATAATATTTTGTATTAATATATACTCATAAATACGTGAGATATATATATATATATATATATATATATATATATATATATATATATATTATTCAAAATACGAAACTTTTTAAATATATATTTGACATTTTCTTATTGTGTGCTCATGAGAATATGATAAAAAGTTAAAAATAAAAATATTTTATTAAAAAAAGGTGTTTATTATGAAAAATACAAAATGTTCATTGTCTTTTTAAATAATTTAAATATTTTAATAAGGTGTATTTAATATTTTTACATTATATGTTTAAGGACACACAATATAAAACCCTTACATACTCCTTCAATTTTTTTTATTTGTCTATTTTTAAAGAAAAAATTATTTCTATTTAATTGTCTATTTAAAAGTTTAAAACAATATTAATTACTATTTTTCAATCTTATCTTTATCTTTATCTGATTTTTAAATATTTCTCATAATTATCATAAATGGGAGAGAATAATAATAAATCATGTTAAGAAGTTTTTTTTTTAACATAAATAAAAAAACTAATTATAATCCTTAATTTGTGTATTGTCCTTTTAATTGAATAGATAAAAACAAGCGAATGTGGTAATTTTTATGTAATTTAATGCATTTCACATAATGTCTCTATGGGTACACAATAAAAAGTTTCTCAAAAAGTTTTAGACAAATGTCAGTGTCTTTACGGGTAGAAATAACGTAGGATAAGTAGGCTTTTGTGAGGTTTGAGTTTGACATATTTTCTAAATCTATGATTTGAGCTTAACTTATTTACATAGTACAAATCTTTTATTAAGGTTTATCGTAACCTTTTTCAAAGATTTATTTGACTTAAAGATTATTGACTTAAATTTTATTAAAATCCTATTTTGATGTAGAGTTAGGTTGATGAAAAAAGTCAATAATGTCCGTTTTTGATAAATGAGTACATTTTTTTATATGGGAATAGTCTTCTGAGCAAAATACAGGCCAAATTTCCTCACTTAAAGAGTTAAAACAACATTTTCTTTTATTTTTATCGCAACTTTATGGGTGTTTTTTTTATTTTGTAAGGACCTTTTTAGTATTTTATTATTCCTTGCATTACGATTTTCTTGCATTAGGGCTTTTTTTCCTTTTATATATTTGTACGTTAGACCTTCTGTGATTACAAACTTGATTGAATAAAATTTGAGAGTTTTCTCAATTTTTTTATCGTGAACCTCTTGATATTCGTTTGAATCAACAAGTTGTTGAATCAATATATTGTTCCATCACGTACACTGTATCATTCTTTATACTAAGGTCTTTCAAATAAA
Source organism: Spatholobus suberectus (assembly GCA_004329165.1). NCBI lineage: Eukaryota > Viridiplantae > Streptophyta > Magnoliopsida > Fabales > Fabaceae > Spatholobus > Spatholobus suberectus. The sequence continues at coordinate 16,347,943 of CM014735.1, forward strand.
TAAATAAAACATTAATTCTAAATAGATTAAAAATTTTAAACTTATGCATTTGCCAATACGCTTAAAATATAATAATTATGCTAGATCAAGTTTCAACTAGCGGTTTAGAATGGAAGTATTACTTAATATCATATCTGATCATATAATATAATAATTATGTAGACTCTTTTTTTATCTACATCTTATCTGAATTAACAGACTTTTTTATTGTAACTAACAGTTAATCTTAAGGTCAAACTTTTGGATAGTGAATTAGTGAGTCTTGATATTTAAAATAGTAAAAGAAAAAGAGTTTAAAGGTCATATATTATCAGTATAAAAAGTTTTACGCTGTCAACCAATCATAAATCACTATTGATATGACTTTTAAAATATTTATTATAAAAGTCAACAAACAAATAATAAATGATAAGTTGTGATTGGATGACAGTATAAAACTACTTTACACTATCAGTGCATAACTTGTTTTCTCAAAGAAAAAAACCTCTAAAAACAATTTATCCAAATTTTCTTTTTTTATTATTTTTTCATTAGAAACATTTTTTATTTTTTATTTTTTATAAATTTTGTAGAATTATGTTTGACTTAACTTCTACTTACAGATTGAGCCAATCACCATTTTTTTTCAAAATAAGTAATCTGTTTCTTATCTATTATCTTTATATATACAATTGAAAATAATCTCAAAAAGGAAACTAACCACATGTCAATCTCTGGAGTAATTCTACACAAAATTTCATCCATTTGGCAACACCAGAGTGTTTGTCTCATTTTTTGCTTACGTATCAACCTCATGTTTATTTGCATACAAAATAATTTATGGATAATTATGACACAAATTATAAATCATTTTTTTAAAGGAAACATTATAAAATCAAGATGAAAATTAATATAAATCATAATTTCCCATTTTTTAAAATCAATATAAATCGACATTATAGCAATAAATATTACATAAATCTTGAGGACATATTGCCCATTATATAAATATTATATAAATCAACATTAATATATAGGAATATTTTAAGGAATAATAAATAAATATTATATACAAGATAAGATTTTGTTGCGTTTTTTAGACTTTTATTGTAAAGATAAATTAAACGGTGGTTTTTACCTTAATTTTTCTTTTTTATGAAATTTTAATTTCAAATAATAACAATAATAATTATATAATTATAAAGGAAATTTTGAATGAGAAAATAAAAGCACCAAACACATATGTTTCTAAAGTGCCAATTATAACATCCTGGGCGCTAACAAGGGCTGGGAGTGATTGCCGGTGCAAAAAAAGATGAGGCACGGACAAAGAACGGCTCTTGGTAGGCTTCCAGCAGGAGGGACACATAAATGAATCGAATACACACCAGAATGAGAGGGATCCAGAGGTTGTGCAGGTATAGGACTGTACAGTTGAGGATAACTTAAAGGAATTAATAAGTGCTACCTATATTAACAAAAAACATCTACTTTTCGGTAGCTTGTCACTTAAGAACTCCACAGTTAAGCGTGCTTGACTTGGAGCAATTCTGGGATGGGTGACCTTTTGGGAAGCTTTCTAAGAAGCGTGTGAGTAAGGACAAAACACGTTGAAAAGTATTGTGTTGGTTTGTGGGGACAGTCACTGATCTTGAAAGCGGTCAAACGTTACACCAATTACTACAAATTGACAATTCTAATAGATTAACTATTTAATGCACCATTTCATATCCCACTCAACATACTTTTTTTATGACCTACAATCTCATTAACATATGTAGCACTGTGGTGTTTTTTTTCCCCTCTCCAACCTTCATTCTATAGTCTCTTTTTCAAAGAAGGAAAAACATTGTGAAAAATCAAAAGGTAGAGCATGTGGTTTGAGAATCCATTTCCTATAAGTAAGTAAAGGTACTACTTAATAAACACTGTTTATTAACCATATTTAGTCATTTTTTCCTTGAAAGTTGGTACATTTTTTTTCCTTCTACCTTTCTTCCATTGAAACCAACTTATTTCTTTACACTACTTAGTTTTTCTTTCTTCCATTAAAAATTTGTACAAATTTACTATTTTTTTTTTTTTGCAGTATGATTTGAGTATTAAGAGCATGCTCTTTGAGAAGGAAGGTCAACACTTGTTCTAAATTTTATTCATATTTATGTTCTATATATTATATGATTCTTAATTTCTAATTTTCTCTAATTTTGCAAACACTATTTCTCCTAATAATAAATTAAGGAAGAATAGTATTTTATTATTAGAGAACAATGACTTCATGATGAGTGAAACTATGAGTCTACCCTTCTAATTTTCTACTAATTTACTTTCCTTTATATACATATATCATACATTATTGTATTATAGTTGATGAAATTGTTTTATATCACCTATTATTGCAAATTTTAGGTAAGTCGTCGTTGAATGGACATTGCTTATAAATCCTATTGAAAGAAAACAATCATTGTTGAAGAAGTTATAACTCAAAATATCATGAACCTACGAGATAAAGTTAGAGTCTCAACCAAGAGCTTCATGAAATGGAAGCGAATAGATGAATTTTATGGATACATCTATAATGAAAAAAGTTTTCTATAAATTCATCTTCAATATGCATTACATATGGATATAGTACATAAAAAAATCTATTATAAAAAATATAATTTTTGTACCTTTCTCTAATTTATTATTGTATTAATTTCAATATGAATATATTTTTCCTACACAATGTCTTCTCACCAAAATTCATTGAAGGTTTTTGGCTTAATTATGTTTTTAGTCCCTCAAATTTGAGAAATGTATTTTTTCAGTCTCCTAAATTAAAAATTAAACTTTTTAGTCCCTCAAATTTTAAAAATTCTTGTTTTGGTCCTTTTGGTCAAACGCAGTTAGTGGATCTGCCACACAAAACCCACCCAATAATATTTCTATCAGTGAAAACATCACACCGAACTCAACTGATGTTGCATAGTTGATTCAATTTGTCTTATAAACAATACCGTAGGTGGTCTTAAAGGACTAAAACAATATTTTTCAAAATTTGCAGGACTAAAAAAATTAATTTTTAATTTGGAGGACTAAAAAAATACATTTCTTAAATTTGGAGGACTAAAAACATAATTAAGTCAAGGTTTTTTTATCTAAGCAAATTTGATTTTTTTTAACCTAATTAATTTAGATTCATTACATGATAACATATTAAAATCAATTCATGTGTTTGTTTCTATCTTTTCTATATAAATTAAATTTGGGCTCCAAATTGTTTTAATGTTTTTAATAGTTTTTTATTTCATTGTTACAATTATTAAATATAAATTTTTATATTTATTTTTTCAATTTAAATCTATTAATAATTTGATTTAGATATTAGTTGTATTGTAATTATTTTTTAAAATAAAATAGATAGTTTTATCCATGTAGTACTTGAAAAAATAAAAGTCAATTAAAGATAAATTATAATAAACATACAAGAGATAATATTACCTATTACTAAAATAATGTTAAATATCTTAAAGAATTAATAGAATGAAATATAAATTATCTATTTAAGATTAATATATTATATTTAATAATTTTAACATCAAATAGTTATAATTATTCATTTATTCATATTAGACAAGTTATAAATCATATTTGAATGGTTAATATTAAGAATTTAATTTTATATAGGGATTTTTCTTTGTTCAAGTTTACAGTTAATGGTTAAAGTTTGCACATATAACTCGCATATAAAAAGGTTTACTCATTTGATACATAATTCTTAATTTTTAAATAAAATTTTTTGGAAGTATGAATTTGAATTTTAAATTGTCAAGTGTTAATTCTACTGTTAAACATTTCTATCAACAATAAGCAATTACATGCTAATCAATGACATTGATTTTTTTGAAATTTAATATCTAACTGATTCACAATATTTTCTTTAGTAAATACGCTAAATTAAAAATTAAAATATAATTTGGCATTGAGGGTGAGGGTAATTCTTTGTAGGCCTACTAATTGTGTTTTCCATGCTAATTTAATATTTAAAAACTTAATAATTTTTAAATAAATCATTACTTATTATTTTATTTATTATTTTCTCATCTAACTAATTTATTAAAGACTTTTTTTTATTACAGTGATAAAATTCCTATGCATTGCGTGGTGATATCATTACTATTGATATTTTTATTATTAATATTTTTATGAATAAAAAATAAAATAGATGACGAATTTATGGGATTGATGAGAATTTGTAGTAACTAATGCGCATGATTGTTAATTATTTTTTTATGTACATGTATCTTATAAAAATAAAGTAGGTAATTATTTGATGATTTATTTATATTTCTTAATATATGAAAAGAAGTTAGTTGTCAAATAACTTCTAATTTAATTATAATGAAAAATATTAATTTGTTAATTTTTTTTAATTTTTATGTTACATAGAAATTGTCTTTTAAAATAATAGAAAATATTTCTCACACATATAATTTATTCATGCATTATAACATATCAAATTTAACACCAATGAATGTGATATATGATATAAATTGTACTAACATCTAATAATGTAAATGTGTATTCTTAAATTTATATTGTTTCATTCATTCACTTAATTTTGATTTCAATGTTTTTAAATTTTAAAAAATTAGTCCTTTTTTATAATAAGTATTAAAATAAATACATTTAAAATTTTATATATTAATAAAAGATATATCTACCTTGCAGATTTTTAATATTAAATATTAATTAAAAAATAATCAAACATTATTTTTCCGTGCAATGCACGGATTTGCATACTAGTATAGATACATATGTCGAAAGGAATAACCCCCCACACAAATACGTGGGTGTACGAAGAATGTCAATATTTTATTTTTTAACATATTATTTTCAATTATTACGGAGTGAAATCCTTATAAACATTATTAAATAATTAATAAGCCTAGTTAAATAGGAATGAATATTCACATCATTAAATAAAATTTATATAATTTTTACTAATACTAAAAAGTCTATAAAAAGAGCTTGTGTTTGTCTCTGGATATATATAGTTCGGTGGGTAATGAGCTGGGCACACATTGTGATGGAACCTGTAAGTTGAAATTAATTGCTTAGGGCGAATTCGGCTGTGGCCTCGTGTCGTGGGGTCGCCCTTTACCTTTATTGACCATCGAAACCCTTTTTGGGGAAAACAATGTCCTTGAAACGTGGCATAGGATAATAGATAGTTGTAATGGACATTTACTTATTTAGCATTGCCTGATCACAGCCATAAGTTTAATCAATTGCATAATTGTCAATAGTGTTGATTGTGAAATGAGACTATGTGAAGAGTGTGGCTCTTAATCGGTGCAGAGGGCCAAACAAAGGATATGCAAAAATCTTCTTATATCCCACTAACTTTTTCTTGAAATTTAAAAGAATGTCAACAAAACAAGCATCTTTTCCAAACCCACTCCTTTTAAAAAAAACAATAAAAGTGATTTTCTTTATTTAGAAGTTTTCTTTAGTATATAATTTGGAGATTCTAATAGACATACCTTCTTTTCGTATATAACTAGTTTAATCCTTAATACACAATTTGGTAATATGAAAAAAAATAATGTGTGTACATTGTTAAGGTAAAATAATTTTATATTAGCATTCAATAAGATTTGAAAATTTTTAATATGTTATTTTTTTTTAATATGATATGGCAATAAAGTAAATTTCTATTGAATATCTTTATAAAAATATTTTACAATAATAATATATGTATAAATTAAATTCTATTATAAATCGGGACAGAAAAGCTTCTATGATTTAATATAAATTAAGAAGATTTGTAATTTTTGTATTGAAATATTTAATAAGAGGTTATTGAATTACACTTAGAGGCCAGGATAATACCTAAAGGTATCTCACTAATAAGAAATCTTTAGGTTTAATTATATTTTCCTCCTTTTAATTTGAATTATGTGTAATTTTAGTCCTTTTATTTTTTTTGAGCCAATTAATTAAGTCCTCCTATATTTAAAACCAAGTATATTTAGTTTATCTATCAAATTCATTCTATCTAAAGCTATTAAATTCTTATTTTCTACCTAAATATTTGGGGATTTATGATAGATTTGTGATATAAATAATTTTTAAAGTTTTGAAGTTGGTGAAAGTTTAATAAAATTTGAAGGATTGTGTAAAATGTGAGATTGGAATTTGAAGAGGAGAACTTTTAAAAATTTTAATTTCTGGTATAAATTGATATTGTCATTGGTGAATTTTGAATAGAATAAAAGTTTAAAATAATTTAATTGATTTAAGAAGAAAGAAGGAATAAGGTAAATATTGTAATAATTATTATAGTTCCATTCCTTTGATCAAATGCAAATGTTGTAATAATTAATAAACATTCTAACTCTATATCATGCAAAGATATCAAAGCAAGAAGCATTTGAATAGAACTATGCTTTATACCATGGGAAAAACTTCATTAAAGTTAATACCTTATCTTTGTGTAAAGCTTTTTGCTACAAGTCTTACTTTGAACCTTATTCCATCTTTCTTCTTGAATTCTTTAAAACATTTATCATTCATCTTTTATAATCTTGCTGCTTCTCTCTGATAATTATGACAACTATTATTATTTTTATTTCTGTTACATGACTTAGATTGCCTTCTTTGGAAATTCTTCTTACTTACAATTAGACTTTCACATGAGCTAGTACCACCAAATGAATAGGTATTTCGCCTTTTCAATTTCTAATACTGCAAGGTGGTTTTAACTTCATCCATGAACAATGGACTCCTACTGAAAATTATCGTGTCTACAAAATTGTCAAAAGCTCTTCGCAAAAAAGTAAGAATAAGAACAACTTGGTCCTTGTCATCAATCGTAACATATTTTTCAATACTAAGTACACTTTAGTTGAAATTATCAATATGTTTGTGAATAGACTCACCTTCTTACATTTACATGGTATATAAATAGTTTAAGGGAATGGTCGCATTCAAACTTTCCTATAAAAGGTTGTTTGAGAGGCTTTACAAATGAATAGAAATAGAAGGTACAAACTTAATTATTTGTCATTAGTTTTACAAATCGAAAAGGTCACACGTGTTGCCAAAAAGGTCTAACGTATAACTTTTTTATTTAAAGTAAAAAAATCTCTTTCAAAGTTTGTTTTAAGTCTCACTTATCATTGGGCTAACTCTGGAAGGATGTTATGTGTTCTTTATGTGGAAAACTTGAGAATGTTTTTTAAGTTATTTGAGACTATATTAGCTTATTTATTGTGCAACATAGATTGATTTCTTAATATTATCTAGTATGTATTAAACATTGAATAATATAAGAGTTTATTGTACTTTTATCATATCTAATTGTATCTTATCCTATCATTTTTTTGTTGATACCACGGGGCTAAAAGCCCAACCTAAAAGCCTCTAAAAAATGACACTGCAGAAACATCCGCAAACAGACAAATCTAGATCCATGTCGGGGAAGGTAAAAAACATGCACTCCAACCTCCATCCGAAGCCCTTTCTTAGCTAGCAAGTCAGCTGCCTGGTTCACTTCTCGAAACACATGATTACAGCAAAGAATCTGGTCCTGAATCGCAACACTCACCACTTTGTTAACCAGATTGTAACAATAATGCCTCCTACTACATCCAACATTCAAAAACTAGACCACAAGAGCAGAGTTGGATTCAATAATGCCCTCACCCGTAATCATCTTATCACAAATAATCTTCAACCCATAGTAAATGGCCCACAACTCTGCTTGAATAACAATACAATTGCCTACCTGCAAGAATAAGCAAAAATGCATGCTCCCAGATGATCACGGAGGATCCCCCCACAGGAGGCTATGTGACCATCAACAACTGCTCCATCACAATTAAGCTTAAAAACACCCTCTGAAGGAAAGGTCCGCTTAATATGGGTAGGGACCTCTTGATTATTCGACCTTGGAATATTTGTGAGGTGTGTGGAAAAAGCTTCAATAATATCCAGTGACCTAGCCTTCACTTTTGCCGCCACTTGCTCAGGCCGAGGAACAACATGCTGGAAGATAAATTTATTTCTCATATGTCACAGGGAGTCAAGAGTCACCGCAAAGACAATATCCCGATCTTTATCTTATCCTATTATGATCACCAAATAAGATTAAATGTTTTATTTTCATTCAAATTTTAAATGATTATAATCACGAGGAGCGAGAAACTCGTGAATTAACATCCTTTATTTTTTTTTTCTCTTTATGTTTTCATCACCTTTTTTTTCTAACACAAAAACATTCTCTATGGACATGTACGTGAATTGGCAGTTCTTCTAACTAAGCCTACAGGAAATTAGGTGTTTTCCTTACTTTAAGAAAATCTAAGATATGTTTAGTTTGAAAAATGTATTTATTTTTGTTGTGAATAATAAAAATATTACATTGTTTATATTTTTTGTTTTAAAAAATTATTCATAAAATAGTAAAAATATTTGAACGTTGTATAAATTGTTAAAAGTAACATAAAACAACATTTTTGCAAGTAGTAATAAAATAAAAAATAAAAGGCTTAATTACTAATTTGGTCCCTTAATTTATTTATTTTATTCAACTGGCTCCCTCTATTATTTTTTGCTTCAATTAGGTCCTATTATTTTCAAAAAAGTTTAATTAAGTCTCATAATTTTCAAAAATACTCCAATGTTACCCTTTTTCATCCAAAACAACGTCGTTTTCTATTCAATTTTACATTAAATGGTGTGAAAAACATAATCAAAAAGGATGTTGTTTTTTATGAAAAAAGATAACATTGGAGTATTTTTAAAAATTATGGGACTTAATTAAATTTTTTTGAAAATAATAAGACCTAATTAGAGCAAAAAATAATAAAGAGATATAGTTAAATAAAATAAATAAATTAAGAGACTAAATTAGTAATTAAGCCAAAATAAAAACATTTTCTAAACTGGCCTAAAGTTAAAATTGGATATCTCGTTCTATAGGATGATGGGTACCATGGGGATTTTTATGGCACAATAGTACCGTGCAAAAGTGATTAGGTGAACTTGGAACTTGGAGTATTCATTTTGGGAAAGGAAAAAGAAAAAAAGAAAAAATGGACAGTATGGCATAGTATGGAGGATATTAGGTTAGGGTAGGCACGATACAAGTGGCACACGAATTGTGCATAGCCACGTGGCGGCCTTATAGTCCAATATTCTATGCGGAGAAAAATAGGAGGGTGAAGTGGTAGTTCGCATGTGTTTAGCTTAGCCAACCAATTTCTTAAATTTTTGCCTTTACGCAATGCACTTCTGAATTTGTCAAACTCGTTGTCCTATTACAACGCGAACTAAATTGCATAGGTAAAATTAACGATGTTCGTAACCGAATCAAAACAAATATATTAAATTGAAAAATCAAATAAAATTTATTACATTTGATATTTTTGTGGATAAAAATTGATTGGTTATGTTTGAACCTTTTGTTTTTAATTATGAAATTAAATTTATTCCAGACTGTTATCTACAACGTCCTTAATTTACGTGGATCACGGATTGGGTACTTTTTTTACTTAACCAAAATCTTCAAAGATTTAAATTATTTTTTGTTTGATTCAATTCTCACTTTTTTATTTTAAAAACTATTTTTTAAAACAAGTTCACTCTACTAAGCTTTTCAGGTAATAAAAATGCTAGAAACTAGTTGAAAATGATTGTCAGACATGCTTTAGGCAATCAATTTCTAACTATTGAGTTTTGAAAATTATTTTTAAAACTAGTACTTTAACTTGTGCATTATACAGAATAAATATTTATTTTATATAACTTAAATTTATGATAAATAAATATTTTTGAATATATAACTTATATTATAATTAAAGTTTGTGATTAAACATATAGATTATATTTTAATTTATAATAAATAATTATTGTAATACAATGTTAATTTTTAATTATTCATAATTTTTTAAAAAAAAGATTAAAATTCAATTTAGAACTAAAGAAATTAAAAATGATAGCTTAAAAGAGATAAGTAGTTAAAAATTTCTAAAAACGTTCTCATTGAAGAATAAAAACACTCTCGTGAAGAATAGTAACTAAAAATGTTCTCGTTTAAGATAGTTATTCTCATTTAATATATAGAGTGAATAAGTGTTTAAAAATTAAAAAATAAAATAGTTAAGAAATATTTTTTCATCTTTTTCTGTTTTCTTTTAGTGTTTTGTTCAAGTGCTCAAATTACAAAGTTTTAGAAAAAAAAAAACATTTTTAAATGTACTCAAAAGACAAACTAATTTGAGAAAATAAAAAAAAAGGTGTTTTTAAAAATAGTAAGGCTTTAATTTCTTATTTTTCTAATTATCTTATCTAAAGTAACACTTTCTCAATGGAAGTAAGAGACTACCTTCCCTATATTTTTTTTTCCATATCTAATCACCATACAAGGGCAAGAGCAAGACTCTCCAAATAGGAGGCTCATTCAATTTTACTCTGTAAAACTTCAAAACCTATGGATCATTCAATTTTAGGCATGAAAGTGTCTTTATACAAATCTATACATACATACATACGTATAATTTACATATATTATAACTTCTAATATTTCAACTAATTTATTTCTTTAAAATATTATAGGTTACTTCGTATATATCAATTTATTTTTCTTAAAAATTCTTAAATAAATTTGTTATCCATTAAGTTACAAAAATAAAAAAAATAACTATAGCCAAATTTGTGTTTATCTTTTAAAAAAAATTAACGAAAAACTTACTGATTCAAACATAACCAATTAAAAGCCGATGAAGATTAATTTGGTTTAGTTCAGTAATTTTTAATAGAAACAAATTAATTGATTGTCACCATAAAAAATGTCTGGTTTAATTTGGATTTTTTGACTTTTAACATTGAATTTAATCAAACCGTGAATATTCTCATGTAAAACTATGGGGTAATAACTTGTAATCCACATAACATCATTTTTTTTACGGTCACATAACATCATTAATTTGACGTTTAATATAATGATGATGTGTGATAAAAATTTAATCTTTTTGTCAGGCTATTTGTTTTCTTTTATTACTTACAATAAACCAAAACAATACTATCATTACATTGGTAGGAGTGAAACTGGATTCAGATATTTTAAACAATGTCTCAAATTCGAGTCCTGTAAATAAAAAAATGTAATAAGAAAGAGTTTGATTAAATATCTCACACCTATAACATGACAAGAAAAAATACACGGTGAAATTAATTAAGAACCTATTTTCTACCAAAAAAAAAAAACAAGAACCTATTTAGTGTGCATACTAGTTTGATTTTCAGTATAACTCGTTTATGTCAGAAAAATTGGCCAAACAAATATCCTTTTCAAAAAACTGCAAACAGTACTGTTTCATGATTTATTGATTATTATTCTTAATTTATATATGAACTTTTATAAGAGTTTAATTTTCACGCACTATTAATATAGTGTAAAGAATTTTATATTATCAACCAAGTAACTAGGTATAATTTTTAAAGCAATTATTTTAAAAGTCAACAACTTACTATATGATAATCTATAATTTTATGATAGTATAACATCTTTTACACTACTAATGTATTCTAATTAAATTCTTTTTATAATAGTTATACACTTTCAACTTTTATATTTTTATATATACAACTTGATCGTTTACGTGTTCAATTGCTCAATTTAAGAACAACTTAACCTATGTATCAGGCTAATATGATTAACAATTTTTAATTAATCACACTTGTATAATAATGCCTTTGTTATCTAGGTTGCTTCCTTTAATTTATTAATAATCCTTTTTTTTACGAGTACATGATTTGTCCTGCCATTCCAAATAGGTTGGGACCATTTTTGTAGTTTTTCAATTAGAAATCTAACCAAATTTCCAGAATTTTCTGCTCAGCTAGTGAACAAAGCATCTAGAAGGTAGAAATTTAGAAAAACGGGGCAGGTTTGTATGTGGACAAATACTTCAATGCAAGACTTAGAATCGGGGAGTTTATGAGAGGAAGAAACTCAATTAAAATTGATAACTATATGGAATGGAATCTCAAATTAAAGCTGTAACCAGAAGAATGCTCAATTATTTTTAGGGAAGAAGATGCTGCATACATATACGGCTATGGCTTGGACGTGAAGCCAGATGCATGGTGTATGGACAAAAAAAATTGCGGATTTCCCCATGCCAATATATATTGCTTAGATTGTAAATTTGGAGAGAGAGAGGAAACAAAAAGGAAATGATTTCATTCTCTAAATAAATATACAACAAAGGAGAAGTTATTCTCAAGAAACAAACCACCAATCATATGGAAAAAAGAGTCATGGTCCAAAGTAGAAAGAAATTGACATATTCTTAAAAAAGAGAACAAATAAACTAAGTTTTCTTTTGTACTATGTTTTTCATTTCGTATTCCTTTTTCTTTTTCTTAATCAGAAAATGTTTTCTTCAACTTGTTTAAACGACAATAGTAAATTAAAGTGATCAATTTCTGCACACACACACAATGACGTAATATTAAGACTTAATTTCTATATTATATAAAAAAAATTGTTGTGGATTTGTCACAATGAAATCATTTAAGAATCTCTGTTTCACCCATTCATCATCTTTTAATGTTCAAAGGTTGTCATGGCATTTCTCAAACGCCAGAATTGATTGAATGTCTTTTTTATGTCATTGAAATAAGATATGAAATATTGATCATATTTATGATCTTTTAATATGATAATCATAATATGGAAAATAGTTTTTATACAATAGGATTATGATATTTTCACTTTATATATAAAATATTCTAACTCGTGATTATTATTTGCCTTCTTTCAGTGTCTTGAGAATTTAAATATATAATCTTTTGTGAATTCATACAAACTTTTCACTAACGGAGAATTATAGTATTATTAATAATAGCGTCCGAAAATTTTAAATTTTTATACGTGTCCCTTAATTTTTCATTTATATCTGTAATGACCACAATATTAATGTTTACTCTAACATGTTTTTGCACTCACGACATTCATTAAAGGGAAATAGCACTCATTTTCACTCCTTTTCAATACCTTTGTCTTGTCTAGTGAATAGAAAATGAAACAATTCATCATATAAATTTTATATATGTATGTAAAACAAGAATATTATATTATCATCAATTTAATAAATACTTTGCATATCTAAATTGATTTTATCTTCTATTTCAATAGAATTAGTTCATATATATTCTTCCTTTTTCAAGCATCGAAGTTGCTTAGAAAACGTTGGATATGGAATTCCCGCTATTGGAAAGATAACTACACATAATGCAGTTTCATCTCTCACCAAACATTTTGTTACCAAAAAAATCTCTCACCATACATTTTTTTAGTTATATTCTTGGGTATATATTTTCGGTCATTATAAACTTTTTTAAATTTGGTTTTAGTCTTTCAAAAATTTGTCCTATTTTTGTCCATCTAATTTAAAAATTCATCACTTTTGGTTCCCAAAATGTATTTTATAGCGGTTTTATAACCGCTATTAAATGTTAATTATAATTAGTTTGAGAACTAAAATGAAGTATTTTTAAATTAAAATGGCAAGAATAGGACAATTTTTTAGAGGACTAACATCAAATTTAAAAATTTTAGAGAGACTAACATCATAGTTTACCATATAATCTTTTATCAATATTTTGTTTAAATAAAAATAATATTAATGATTAAGAATTCATTAATATTATGCAATTCAAAAAAGAACTCAAGGAGACCATGATTCACGTTGATTGACCAAATTGGGTCATTTTTATAAATTATTTATCGATTTGGAGCTATTTTGAAACATTTTATCAAAGTGGAGCGGTCAATGGTAGAAAACATTAATCAAATTGGGATACTCAATAACATGTCAGCATTTTAATTTTTAATTTTTAATTTTTTAATTTAATGCCAAAAATGTCAGGTGGTTGCCACGTGAGATACCTCAATGGCAGTAGCATTTTCTGAAAACACTACTACCACTTGGGTATCCCACATGGCATCCACTTGGTACACAGTTGACAGTTTTGATAGATACGTGTAGAATATGTTAGTATTATTAGCGTTTTCACTTCTTAGTGGACACGTGGTAGTCACTTGGCACATAGTTGTGGACATGTGTGGAATTTGCTAGTATTACTAGCTTTTTCACTTTTTTATTTTTTTTAAAACGGACAATTGCACTGATTGGAAGTGACAACACACAAAACACTAGTAGTACTAGCATTTTTACTTTTTAATTTTTTAAAAACGGACAAAAGTTGTACTAGGTGAAGAAGACAACACACAAAACACTAACGCTAATAGTATTTTCACTTTTAATTTTTTTAATAATTGGCGCGATTGGATAGTATACAAAATAAAAGTAAAAGAATTAGCGCCAATTATTAAAAAATAAATAAAAGTGAAAATGCTATTAGCGTTACCTTTTTGTGTGTTGTCACCTCCACCTAGTACAACTTTTGTCCATATTGAAAAATAAAAAAGTAAAAATGTTAGTACTACTAACGTTTTGCGTGTAATCACTTCCAATCGGTGCAATTGTCCATTTTAAAAAAAATAAAAAATAAAAACGCTAATAGTACTAGCATATTCCACATGTGTCCACAACTGTGTGTTAAGTGGCTACCACGTATCCACCAAAAAGTAAAAATGCTAGTAGTATTAACATATTCCACACATGTCACCATGTGGGATACTCTAGTGATAGTAGCGTTTTCAGAAAATACTATTGTTGTTGGGATATCTCACGGACAACCACCTAACATTTTTGGCGTTAAATTTAAAAATAAGAAATAAGAAAGCTGACATGGCACCAAATATCCAAATTTGACTAGCGTTTTCCACCGTTGATCGTCCCACTTTGATAATATGTTTCAAAATAATCCCAAATCGGTAAATAATTTATAAAGTGACCCAATTTGGTCAACCAGTCCATGATTCGAAAACGTTACACACATAGCTAGTACTTACAAGCAATATTTTTAAAACCGGATTGGTCATTGAATCGATCAAGGCACTGGTTCAAGGTTCAATGGTTGAATCGTGATCGAACTGGTATTAATAAAATAATAATAATAATAATAATAATTAAATAATACATAAAATAATATTAAAAAATGTAATATCATAACTTTATAATACTAAAAACTAAAAATAAAATATAATTTTATAGGTTCTTAACATATACAATACCTAGAAAAGTTCAAATTAAATATGTCATAATACTTAAGTCTAAGTTTTAATAATACAAATCAATATTTATTAATAAAAACAAGTTTATATTTAAAATAAAAAAGAAAATGACAAATATTTTTGGTTGATTTTTATTTTTTTAAGAAAAAATATCAAAATAATATTTTATTAAACATTTTTTATTGAACCACTGTGAACTAGTTTTTACCGATTTTTACCGATTTTACCAGTTTTTGACCGGTTCATAGACTGGTTCTTTACCTGACTAGTTTTCTAATTCAATTGGACCAAATACAGGACCGGTTCACTGATTTTTCAGTTGAACCGGTCAGTCTAGTTCAATTTTTAAAACATAGCTTACAGGAAACAATTATCTAGTGTAAGATTCTCTCTCTTGACTAAAACACAACACACCTTCCAACAAAGTGTGATTGACTAAGAATGTATTGAGATAAATATTTTAATTATATTTATTTAATAATTTCCCATTATATGAGAGTTTATTATATACATTTGATTATGAAATTTATGAGAATAAGTTAAAAATAACTTATCTTAATAAATTTTACTTATAAATTTATTAAAATAAGCTTAAAAGTTTATACTCTATATAAGAGTCATAAGATATTTTTATAAATATGTGCAAATTATATAAACTTTTTTAAACGTTTCTTAAAGTATTAATATACAATTGGTTAAAAAGAAATAATGGGTGATTTTGTTTAAAATAAAAATATTAAGCTTATACGTAAAAAAGGATATATCTAGCAAGAGTGTGACAAGTGAGAAGTTAATCTTAATCATATAATTATAAAGTATAAATGAGTTAGACTATGTTACATTTTACATGGTGTTTAAACTTTTATTTTAAAATTTACATAATGTGTCTACGAAATATGTTAAAAGAATTACCTCTAAAATATTTAATAGATTTAACCTTTTTTTAGAGATCACAAGTATTTTTCATGAGATAATTTTAGTTAAGTCAGCTAAGACTTCTATGAAGGACAAAATTCTCTTTTTGAGTATTTAATGCATTTACATATTTAGAACTTAAACTCAAAATCACTAATTAAACCGAAATAACACATGTCAATTGATTTACGCACTAGATTGTTAATAGATATAAATTTATATATATAAGTTAACAAACTTAACTTTTAAATAAAGCAATAAATGTCTGTACCAAAAAACATAAAGCAATAAATGTATAATTCAAAAATATTATAGTGTAAATTTAATACAATAATTTATTATTATTATTATTTTCATGTTACTTAAATAAGTTCGTCTTTTAAGCCTAAATATTACAAAAATTGACTTTATTCATTTAATAAACTGATCTAATTTGGTTGAAATTTGAATTAGGTTGTAAGTCAATATATTTCTATTCTTACACACAATCATGTATGAATTGTGAATGTTATTTATTTAAATTTAATTTTAATTATTTTTGGTAGAATAATCTCATAGTAGTTAATTCACATGTCCGATAGTAATTTTGACCATTCAATTATATTATATGATTAAAATTATTTTTTTTCCTCTCACACATAAATATATATAAATTTTTAGAATTTAAACTTAGAGCCTAACTCAATTCCTATAAAATCAATTTGTAAGGTAAGAATTATCCAAACTTTATAAGGACTACATAGGTCACATCTCTAATTAATGTAGGATTTCAACTACCCTCTCACATCCAAAACTAGACATTTAAATTGTAAACAAATACTTGCAGTCTAATAACATAAATTGCCAATATTTTTTTATTCAATTTTAATTTAAACTATTCAATTTATTGTATGGTTAAGATTAATTTCTTTCTATAACTCTAAATCACACGCACTACAACATTTCCAAGAAATTGTGTTACAGTTTTTATAAAAACTTATAATTTATTATCATACATGTTATAAAATAAGAGTATATTACTAATATATAATCTTTGCACATTAGCAAACCCATATAAGGAGGTATGCTAATACTCCCGTTTAATAATATGAATATTAAAATATTGCACACTTAGAAATATATTAACAAAAGAAAATTATGTAAGTAGTACGTGTTCATACAGAAATACACAATGAATACCAATGACAACATCTAGGGTATGTTATTTTATTAAATTTTTAGGAAAAATTCGTATATGGAATAATTTTAGAAATATTGTATTTTAATCTTTTTAACTCTTTAATATAAAACTGCTTTTAAAATATCAGTGGATGGATAAAAATGAAAAATTCTTTTGGACAGATAAAAAAATTGAAGCCAATCCATCAATAACTGAGAGCATAATCGTATTGTTAAAATGTTTTGTAAATATTAAAATGAGAAAATATTTTTTGTATTTTAAAGTGTATTTTTTTGGAGGTGTATACATAAAAAAGATAATAATAAAAAATATTTACATATAATATTATATCTAAAGTTTTTTTTATGTCCAATTAATAATAATTGAATTATTCTCAAATTAGAACATGTCTAATCCTCCATGGGTCATAACGGCCAATCACAAATTTTTCATATATGACCGTCGTCAATGACCAGATTCACATGTCTGAAGTGATAAAGAGGCATTTAGGTCATTTCGCGATAATAGAATCGCATTTTTTTCTTTTTTTGACGCAAAAGATCAATTTAATAACTATTTGTTGATATTTCTCAGTTGAAGGCCTAAAATAAAACCCGCTTCCCATTCATCATTGTTAAACAACTGAGTAAACTGAATTAATGAATTGTTAAATGTAACCTATCTTCATATCTTATACTGTGTTAGACAACGTTTCAATCCAAAATACAAAACATTTTGAAGTAAAACGGATGAAATATCATGGCTTTTGGTTAAATTAATAATTTGGTTCTTAAATATGATATACTTTTTGTTTTTAAAATTTTAAATTTTTTCGGGCGATTTCATATGATTAGGGAAAAGCCTTAAGCAATTGCCTGATTGGTCTTAAAGATGCCGCCATCCTCGGACTACTCCTCTTCAAAATGAAAAATCGTAGTGTGAAATCTTATTAAGGAAAGTGTTCACATATAACGTGGTCATATCTTGAATAAAGTTATCTTATGTGGAAAAATATTCATGAAACAAAAATGTCGGGTGAAGAATTTAAAACATCTTCTAGGGATATTAAGATAATTTAATCGGTAGTGGTTAATTATTTGTTATAAAATTGAGTAGAATTATAAATCTACTAGCGTTGGCTTAATGGTGTATGTACCTGCAAAAATCTAAAATACTCTTCTTCCGAGTATGATGAACGTCTGATCTCCTGTTTTTTCTCTTTTATTTGCATCTCCTTTTGATCTTCTCCCAAAGATGGGGGTGGTACCTGTGAATAGGAGTGTAAAAGAGTCGAACCGAGTCAAGCACTTAAAGTTTAGGCTTGACTTGTGAAAAAAAATTAGGTGCTCAAGCTTAGCTCATTTATTTAAATGAGCCTTATTAAAAACTTGAGCTTGACTTGTTTAACTTATTTATAAGTTAATTATTTTTGTTTTATGAAAAAATTTCTTAAATTTTTAACTTTATCAATTTAATATTTAATAAAAATTTAAATACTATATGATAATCTACAAATAAAAATATGTGCTTAACATGTGGCGTGTGAAACTCAAACATTCTAGATTATTAATTACATTTTCATAATCCAATAAATAAAAAATTCATAGCTTCTTGATTATTACAAAAAAAAATTCAAAAATATTTTTTAATGCTCTCAACAAAGTTCTACATATTTCCATAGTACAAAGGATAGAAAAGTTTTCAATCATCAATTTAAATAAATGAGTTATTTACGAGCTATTAATGTTGAACTCGTAAAGCTTGGGTTTTGTCCATTTAAATAATCGAGTCAAATATTAAGTTTGAGTTTGTTTATTTAATTAAACAAACGAGCTTGAACGAGCATTTAATGATCTAAGCTCGAATAGCTCAGTTTACACTCCTACCTGTGAAAACACTCTGACGCTAAAATCAATGAGTGCTTAATAAGAGTTAAAGAATAAAACTGAAGTTAGAGAATACCTGCAGTGTACCCCTTTTATAATACAAGAAATTTATCAGTTAGCGAGATAGATAGTTACCTAGCTAGTGGAATAGGTAATTACCTATCAATTATTGAGGATACAATATTGTGATATGTTCTCGGACAATACAATGTAGGTGTAGGTAACTTGCAGAAAGTCTAAAGTTTAATCTTTGTTGTCATTATTGTACACACACAAAAATTGAGTAGAAATTTTCTTGATAAAATTGGTTTTAAATCGTTAAATATAATTAAATTAATTTTAATCATAAATCTAAATCAAAGCGTATACTACAATGAAAATAATAATAATTCTGAGTATTCTCCGTTAAAGATTTAAAATGAGAAGAAGGTAAGAGACAATTATTAAAATGAGAGAAGAATAATAAAAATAGTTTATTAGGAGATGGGAATTTTCCTAAATTTAATGTTTTGGCCTCATTGTCTGAAACAGAGAGATTGGATTGGGAGGAACGGGCTGGTGTCGGTAAGAAGCATATGCCACTTGGGATGAGCCAGTAACTGGAATTTGGAATCCAGTGGAGAGATGTTAAACCCACGAGACAGGAAACCGAGTTCTCCTGACAGCGGGTTCTTATTGGTCCACGTGTGTCCAAGTGGGAAATCTCACATTAACCCATAATATGACTAAAATATAATATATAAGTAGGGTATAACACTTATCTTACAAGCTAATTTTGTAGAGTTGAATTAAACCCATAATTCACTTGATAAAATAGTATTAGAGTCTATCCTAGTAATTATTGTTGAGCAATCTTGCTAACTTCATGTTTGAAATATTCAGTCTTCGATGTGAGAAGAGTGTATTAGAGATCTCACATTAACTGATAATTAGGGATGACAATTCTATCCAGACCCTATAGGTACCAACAAAAAATATTCGTAATAAATAGGATAAATATCCGCTCAATAGGAACGGAGGCAGGGGTGGGAATTTACCCGCAAAATTTAATGAGGATGGATGTGGGTATGAGTACTATAATACCCAACTCGCCCCATACCTGCACAAACACACACACACACACATATATATATTAAAATATCTCATAATATATTAAAAAAATAAGTTTTAGTGAGTATTATAATATTAAAAATCTTGATAAATTAAAAAAAAGACATTGTAAAAAATATAAACAAAAATAAGAGTTTAATTTATATGCATTGTTAGTGTAAAACTTTTTTTTTAACATATATGTAAGCTAGAAATTCACCATACTGTCGCATCATATTAATGAATGGGATAATATGATGAAATAATTAAATTTTATTAGACGTCTGTATGAAAAAATTTTGCACTACAATTGTATGTAAATTAAATTTCAAAAATAATTTATACTCCATTAGAAATAAATTATATCAAAAGATTATATTCTTTTTCAAATGTACGCACTGCTTCTAAAATATTATTGAAATACTTGTAATTATTCTTATTGTTAAATGTAGGTTTTTTAAAAGTAAAATTATTCAAATTTTATTTGTTATTAACTATGTTAAAGAATGAATTAAATGAAGTTTCCTCTATATATTGAAAATAAAATATTAAAAATACTTAATTATAAAAATTTGATCAATACTTTCATAATTGATACAAAAATAAAATGAGATTTTTCAAACGGTATTAAATCTAAATTTTGAATATAAATTTCACCTAAGACCTCAAATTTTTTTTTCATGGCTCTATACTTAAGTAAAGTGCAAATAGTGGATGTCAATATGAATATATAGGTCCTCAACAGATATGGAGATGAAAATTAAAGTTGTTATCCATACAAATATAGAGTCAGGTACCAAATTTTTTTTAAATACAAATATAAAAACAAGTACTATAGTACTTTACCTATACCCTACTCATTGTCATCTTTACTAATAATACTGAGTTGGGCCTATAATTCATATTCTAAGAATCCACGTCATCACCTTCGTCCTCGTGGGTGATCATTGCTTTTTCTTGGGGACTTTTGCATTTGTGCCCTTTTAGAAATGCCTCATAACTGTCCCCTTAACTCAGCTGATCGCTTCCGAATAAAGATCAATTCATTTTCATTCCCACAAGTACAACATTATTCAACACACTTCCCACGCGCCTCCCACACTTGCTCCTTGCTGACAGGTTTCACCTTTGTCGTCCTGACTTCTCAGTTCTGTTCTGTTGGATCCATGATGTTTTTTTCATCATGTTTTAATTCTTTCGTAATGTTATTTAAAGAAAATAATCTAAATGGAATGATAAAAGAATTTTACTATCATTCCAAAAAAAATAAAAATTGTCATGAATTAATCAATTAATATGAAGTTATTTTAACTTAACTAGTAGTTTTAAGTTTAAATTTTAGGTATATAATCACGTTAAATACTTTAAAAGAGAATTTGTTGTCTATAGTAATTTTACTTAACTTGAATATAATTGTCTCATAAAAAATACGTGTGGTCTCATACAAAGAAAAAAAATCAAAGAAGTTTGTTGATTTTTATTATAATTATCTTAAAAAAAATATGAAACATGAATTTTGATTAATTGATAGTATATATATATTTTTTGACAATAATAACAATGCATATAAATTAAGCTCTTTTTAAAATAGATTGTTTGAGAGAAAATAATGAATTTTTTAAATTCTCTCAGTAATTTTTTAATAGCAATTTTTTTATCCTAGAAATAAATAGTCTAATACTTTGTACCCATTATCCAATCATCATTTTTATTAATGATTAGAACGAACCAGCTTCACATGATTTGAATATTAAATATCATTAAAGTATAAAATTTTAATAAATAAAAAAGTAAAAATTAAAGGATACGTGCAATATTTTTAGAGAAAGTTATATTAATATGAAAATATTATTAAGCCTAAATTAAAGGAAATATTATTGTTGTGCATAACATATTAATTTAATTTAATACATTATATTATCTTTGTTTTTTAAGTTATAAGTTTTAAAATATTTTGAATATCAAATCGAGTTAACTTGAACTATGACCCAATTCTGACTTTAACGGTTGAACCCTAATTGAACTTGGGTATGGTCAATATTGTGCAATAATCCAAATTAAATGCTTTGATAGCTTATTACCATGTTTATCCTTTACAATTAATAACAAAAATTAAATAACTAAATGAAAAGTATGAAAAATAAAAGTGAGTAGTATAATAATGTTTTCTTTTTTTATCTTTATAATTAATATTCTTTAAAAAAAATCGTGTGATATTTTAAATCAAATGCCATATTAAAACACAATTCAGATTTTTTTTATAGAGATCAAAATTAAAATTCGCTTATTTTGCATATACAAGAAATAATTTTATTTGTTTAAAGTACTTTATATGAATTATAAATAAGAATCTTAATTATTTTAGCAATAAAACATTTATTTATTTCATTATATTGTTACATTTTTCAGTAAAATTACACCAACAATGCTACTTTTTTCTCAAATAAAAATACTTTTTGTTATAAACAAATTTAACTATTTATCATTTACTTTATGAGATGTACATTTTTTAAATTGAGTTTAGTTTTTATAAACTGTCAATAAAAAAATTATATAAACATTTAATAAGATTTGATTATTTTATTATGTTATTTTATTCAACAATAATTTAATATGATGTTAAATAAGGTAAGTTCTTATTAAATGTTTGTATTTTTATTTTTTTTGGTACATTATGGAATGTATAAGCAAAAAGACAGGCTAAGAAGTAAAAAACAAATCACACTGGAGAACCCGAATTGCCACTCTCCTTGAGCTCCTCGTACTCGTAGAATCCCTCCTACCCCTATTAGATATCTAAGGGTGTTCACGGGTTGAATTGGTTCGAATTTAGGGCAAAATTAAATACGAACCAATTATATTTGATTGGATTGGTTTGGTTCGGGTTTTGAAAATTTTTTTAGCCAATCCGAACCGAACCGAACTGATTATAATTGGGTTGGTTTGGTTCGGGTCATCGGGTTAGGATAAAAAAATAAATTATTATTTTTTTAAGCTTTTATTTTTATTTATTGTCTATTTTATATAATTATTTAATTTTATACTAAGGCAAGATAAAAATATTCCTTGTTTTCTACTAACTAATTATTTATTTTATCAAAAATATTTAATTTTTATATAATTATCACTTTACATATATCATTAATTTTTTTACCTAAAATATAATAAAAAATTTACATAATAAACATAATCAACTTAAAATATTTTATAACATTAGATAAGATCATAAGAAAATTAAAATAAATGAAAAGGAAAGAAAATACAAAAGTTGAAGCAAAATTTAAGTTCTAACGTTAAAATATATTATTTTAAAAGTTAAAACATAATTGATTGGATTGGTTCGGGTTAAAAAAAGTTAAATCCGATAATCGAACCAATTATGATTGGTTTGATTTGGATTTGAAGTGAAAAGAACTGATAACTGAACCGTTCCGAATCAATTTAATTGGTTTGGTTTGAATTGTCGGGTTCATCGGATAAATCCAATCCGATGAACACCCCTAGATATTTGTATAAAATTTTTTTACACTCATATTGTGTATAAGTTGAACTCCTAAATTTACTAGGATTTGGAATTACTAGTATAGCACTGCGATAGTTTACTAAACTTTCGTTGTAATACATATGTTTTAGAATATTCTAAATCACCAAATTGCATGAACTTGTTTGTTTTTAAATAAAAAAAACCATTCAGAAACAAATAAATAAATAAATAAACCCTTAATTGACATAAATACATTTTCGATAGTAATAAATTTTCTTTTGAGTTTTGAATCTATTATACTTTTATAGAATGTATTAGTAATTTTATTTTTTTTTTGCATTGCTCATGTATTTTTATATTTGATTTTGTTAACATCAACATTTAAATTCAAGTAACATTTATAAATAAAAAAAAATTACAGAGAATAATAAATATTTCTACTGTCCTCTCTCTATATAAATTAGAATAGCTATCTTGAACGGAAACATTTTTAGCTACTATTTTTCAACAAGAATATTTTGAGCTGTCATTCTTCAACGAGGGCGTTTTTAGAAATTTTTTAACCTCTTATCTCTTTAAATTTATTATTTTTAATTCTAAATTGAATTTTAATATTTTTTTAAAAAAATTATCAATAATTAAAATTAACATTATATTATAATAATTATTTATTATAAATTTAGAATATAATTTATATGTTAAAAATATTTATTTATTATAAATTTTAATGATAATATGATTTATATATTAAGAAGTATTTATTTATTATAAATTAAAGTTATATAAAATAAATATATATTCTGTGTAATGCACAAGATAAAATACTAGTTAATAATAATTAACATCTATTAGATTATAAATATAAAGAAATAAAAAAGATAAAAAATTTTAAATTGAAGAAAAATTATAAAAATACATTATTTATATCGAGATATATTATCTTTGTTGATATAAAATTCAAATTTTAAAACTAAATTTGGTTAAGATTTTATAAAATAATTTTAAAATATAGTTTATATCTCATAAAAAGGATATCTTTAATTTGATAATATATTTCAAGATACAACATTTAAAATTTAAGTCAAGTTTAAATTGAAAGTCAAAGTTAAATTGAAAGTCAATTTCAAATTGATTTTTTCGAGTAATAGTGTTTGATAAAGTAATAAATAATAAATAGAATTAGACTTTTAATGTAAGAAAAATTACATAACTTAATTAAAAAATATTTCTTAAAAGCACTCTTATTCAAGAATAAGAATTCAAATTTTATAAAAATAAAGAAACACAATTTGAGTCAAACAAATTTAGTAATTGTTAAGGATTCTTTTTTTCCTTAATTGTAGCCAAAATTAATTACTACTTAGTTTGTTGGATAGATATTTGACTATTTTTATTTATTTTTATCATCAAAAGGGCAAGATCCGTTCACTTATAAGTTTAAAACACTTATATCACAAATCTAAATCGTTGATATATATATATATATATATATATATATATATAATTTACATCATTTTTTTTAATTTTTTAAAAATATCTCTATCTATTCACTTTTCATGGGAAAGAATAATCTTTTTAAAGTATGATATATCGCTGAAGGTAAAAGTTTCTCTCAACGATCTTTTTAAACATGCATGAATTTCAAGATCAAAATAAAATTTACATACTTAATAAACTTGAGTTTTTTTTTTAACTAGACAAACACTGAAACACATGTTAGCCCCCACAATACAAAGTTAGAAGAACATAAACCAAATCCACCATTAAAAAAAAAAAAAAAAAACTGAGCCACTAATGCAATATGAAAAGTGAAGATTCTTTCGGTACTCTAAATATTAGTTAATAATTCTCATTAAAAATCTAATTATTAAAAATATCAATACCTTTTATCCAAAAAAAATAAATATCAATACCTTAAAAAGGGATACCAATAAAAATCCTACAAATTATAAATCTTCCCATAATTTTTTAAAATATTATAGAAATATAAATTAAAAAATATATTTATTGTCTTAAAAATATAAAAAAAATACTTATATTTAATAGGTCAAATTGTCAAAAGTTAATAAAAAGACAGAATAATTTCACGAAGAAACTGATACTGAGAACATCTTGACAAGTAGTGATAATATTCGAAGGCGCGCGTGAGCGTTGGATTGCGTTGCCCGAGGAAGGTTGTCAATAAGAGAAGTTGGTTATTATTGAATAAGAGACGACTGCGTTTCGACTCCGGTGGGCTTCATCATGGTCCGAGGGAGAGTTGAAATCCCGAATCTGAACAAATCCAACGGTAGTGATCCCAGCACGGGCAAACTCAAACGCGAAAGAACCATTCACATTATCCGTACCCTTCCAAAAAATCCAACAAAATAAGAGAATAGAAATCCGCTTTCTTAATCGAATTTAAAATCCCCTCCGTTATATTCACCCGAATCACTTCAACATCTCAACCCCCCACACAAAAGAAACCCTCTCTCTCTCTCTCTGTTTGTCCCATGCGTTTCTCCAAAAACCAATCCTCCTAGTCGCTTCCTTATTTTCTTCGTCCAAAACCGTGGGATGTCGTCGCCGGGATTCCCAGGCGGTGGAGCTTCGGATTTCTACGGCGGAGCAGCGGGATTTCCCGGTCGATCCATGGCGATTCCACCCACCATCAACAACCACCACGCCACCACGCACCACCCTCTCTACCAAACCCAACCTTCAATTTTGCTCAACCCCTCGTCCCACATCGCCCAACGCCAAACACCCACCCTCATCGGGAAACGCACCCTCGCCGAATTCCAAACCCACAACCTTAACAACAACAACAACAGCCAACTTAACCCACTCCTTTCCAACTATTTACTACGTTCCGTGAAGCCTAGAACCTTCCAACACATGGATTTCTCCACGTCCACTCCCGAATTGTCCACCTTTCCGTCACAGCGTTACGGCGTTCCCCTTCACCACCACCACCACCTTCGCCCTAACGCCGTTAACGCACAAACCCCATATTCGATCCTCCCCACCACAAATTTCCCTCCGGTTCACAACAGACCAACCGCAACCCACGAACCGGAGAAAAACTTGATAGACCACCGCTTACAAGAGTTGGAAAAGGAGCTTCTAGAAGATAACGACGACGAACAAGGCGACGCCGTTTCGGTGATTACCACCTCCGAATGGTCAGACACAATACAAAACTTAATCACTCCCCAGAAACCCGCATCGCCCTCGCGCACTTCCTCGACGACGTCGTCGAACTCCTCCACGACGTCGTCTAACACATCTTCGATCTGCTCCAAGCAATCCCTAACGGAGGCCGCAACGGCAATTTCGGAAGGGAAATTCGAGGCCGCGACGGAGATCCTAACCCGATTATCGCAGGCTTCGAACCCGAACAACAATTCCGATCAACGCTTCGTGAGTTGCATGGCTTCCGCGCTCAAATCGCGGATGAACCACGTCGAGCGTCCACCGCCGGTTGCGGAGTTGTTTAGCGGGGAACACGCCGAGTCGACTCAGTTGCTCTTCCAACACTCGCTCTTCTTCAAGGTCGCGCTCATGGTCGCGAACATCGCAATCCTCGAATCCGCATTCGACGACAAAACCGAGAACGCAAAGTTGTGCGTGGTGGATTTCAACATCGGGAACGGGAACCAGTACGCCAGCCTCCTCCACGAGCTTTCCTTGCGTCGGAAAGGTGCTCCGGCCGCCGTGAAGATCGCCGCGGTGGCGGAGAACGGCGCCGACGAGAGGTTGAAGACCGTGGGCGAGGTCCTGGGAAGAGACGCTCAACAACTCGGGATTGGTTTTGAATTCAAAGTGGTGAGTCCGAGACTCGCTGAGTTGACTCGCGAGTCGTTGGGTTGCGACCCGGACGAGCTTCTGGCTGTGAATTTTGCGTTCAAGCTTTATAAAATGCCCGACGAGAGCGTCTCCACGGAGAACCCGCGCGACGAGCTTCTGCGGCGCGTGAAGGCACTCGCGCCGCGCGTGGTGACGCTGGTGGAGCAGGAGGCGAACACCAATACGGCGCCGTTCGTGGCTCGCGTGGCCGAGACGTGCGCGTATTACGGCGCGCTGTTTGACTCGCTCGAGTCGACGATGTCGCGGGCGAACTCGGAGCGAGTCCAGATCGAGGAGGGACTGAGTCGGAAGGTGGCGAACTCGGTCGCGTGCGAAGGAAGGGATCGCGTGGAACGGTGCGAGGTGTTTGGGAAGTGGCGCGCGCGCATGGGCATGGCTGGGTTCAGGTTGAAACCACTGAGTCAGCGAGTGGCTGAGTCGATCAAAACGCGACTCGGTGCTGCGAGCCGAGTCGCGGTAAAAGTAGAGAACGGTGGGATTTGCTTCGGGTGGATGGGAAGAACTCTCACCGTCGCATCTGCTTGGTGTTGAACTGTTAATTAATTAACTCAACTTTTTATTTTTATTTTTTTAATTTTCCATGGATATTATATACGACATTGATGTTATATTTTAATGCTATCTAGAGATTATGAAAAGGTTAAAAAAAAGAAGTAAAAAACCATAGAGTTGGAAAATTGTATTAAGTATATCCGCTCCTCCTCCTTCGTTCTACCAAACAGGCAAATAAAAAGTGTTTGGATTCCGAGAAAATTTATGTGACTTGTCGCAGCATTTATGAATATGATGATTCATTGATGTACTTTTATCATCATCACTTGGGTGTGTGAAAGAAGTTGGTTGCTGTTTGGTACAGAGAGCCTACTTATGTGCATTATAGGATACGTTCTGCTTTCTAATTTGTAAGGTGTATAAATGTGTACATGGCTATTATAAAACCAATGCTATTTGCCTATTTGCATATCATACATTTATGGGAAAATATTTTAAGTGTCAATGAATATTATATCTATTTTGTTTTCTTTTTCTTCGGCAAAAAGGTGAAATTCTTTTCTCTTTTCTCGGGTCGTGAGTTGTGCAATTTGGTGCTTATACTTTTCTACTTGATTATGTAAGCAATATCTAGATGCTAGTAGTGCTATAATTCGGTGATGGATTTATTTTTTTCATTAATGTAAGGTAGGCTCTTATTATGATACGTATATATTCGCATGGTGGTTGCTTACTTGCTTAGCCAAAAGTAAAAGGAAAAAAGACAAATAACAAGAGAGCCACCAGAAAGAAAGACACTTACATTATGAATAGGTGGATGGTTCACGTGCACATGTTGCAACGTAAAATTTGTTGCCTAATATTTCGCTAGTTACAACATCAAGGGTTGCCGATTCTTGTAAATTGGAGGGATTCATGTAAATTGTCAAAGCGTGTGGAAATTATTTATTTTTATTATATATCCAAATAAATCTCTTGTATTAAGGATTGGTTTGATTTGTGTTTGCGATTAAAAAATGCACTAGTAAAATTCAATTAAATTAATTTAATTTGATAACTACAGTTTATTAATCAACTCAAGACAAATTATTTAGAACAAAATTTAGTTTGGGTTGTTACATGAATTATATATATATATATATATAGAGGTTATGATTTGTTGACACTAGGTGTTAAAGTTAGTTAAATTTCACCTTCAATAACTTTTTGTAGAATGCAAATTTAACCAATCTAACCGTTGAATTATGTAATATTATCTTCATGATCTAATATATCAAATTTCATATAATTTGAATTTTTTTAGATATGTTATCTAACATTAAATATTTACATATATTTTAATAGCATATTGTATGTTAAAATAAAGTGATGTGTTGAACTATTAAATAATTTTGAAATTATATAAAATTTTGCATACTTAATCTAATTAATAAGAACATCAAATTCAACCGTTGGATTAGTTAAATTTGCATTTTACAAAAAGTTATTAAAGGCATAATTTGACTAACTTTGACACTTTCTATGTAAAATTTTGGATTTCTTAACATTGTAAGCTACAATATTATTTTATTTTTTATTAAATCATTTTAGATATAATCAAAATCAATTTCATACATTAGACATTCCCACATTACAATTTACAAATGTATTCTTTCTCACAAGTTCCCACGAACTTCACAACATTGATATTCTTTCTCAAGCCTCTATTTGCTCAACACCACAACTCAACCAATTGTCAACCAACACTAACGGTTTGTTTGGGAGAGTAGAGATGGGTAGTAAATAGGAAAGAGAAGATGGAAATGGGTAGGTGGAAAATATTTTGGGTTGTTTGATAGAGTGAAAATGGAGAGGTGAGAAATTAAAAGGTGGTGGGTCCCACCAAAAATTATTTCTGCTTAAAACCGATGAGAAATGGCAAAGAAATACAAACTGAAGCGTTGATAGTCAAGTTAAATAGTCGACTATCCAGGCTTTTTGGTCTAAAATATTGAATCTGATAGTCAATTATCAGATTGTGATAATCAATTATCATATTTTCTTAATCTATTATTTAATTTAAAAATCAAATTTAATTTAAAATTTTAATTTAATATTTATTTTTCTTTTTTCTATTTTTCACCTATTTGTTTTAAACCATATACCTCTATTTTCACCCTATTTCTTATTTATTTCTATTCTTCTATCTCTCTCTTTTCTTTTTCATTCATTCTATTTCTTATCTATTTTTTTCCTTTCTACCAAATATACCGTAACTCACCTAGTTAGTTTGGTATCTTCCTTCAACAACACTAATCCTAATGGATTAGCCCATGGAGAAACACAATCTTCCTAAAAAATACAAGACTCTGACTTTGTTTTTTTAATACTTAATGAGTGGATACACAATATAACACAAAACTCACAAACACTCCTTAAGATATTACGAATAAATATAAAGAAGAACTAGAGTGATTGACTAGGAAGATACTCTTTTCAGAATATACTTTCTCTTATTAGAAACATAGATTTTACAGTTTTGATGTGTAAGTATAAGACACTTCTTTTACTTAACGAATTTGTGCTTTAAGTAGCCTATTTATGGAGGTCCAATTTCAGACAAGCTATTTATAGTCATTAGAAGGTGAGTTGAACTTGTTTAGAAGCTGCATGTCATGTCACTTTCATTGTTGTAACTTTTTGACTAAGTTTTTGACCATGCGTGCTTCTAAAATCTTTTCTTCTTGAAAATGGGTGCAAATACGAACACCTTGGTACCCACCCTATCTTATCCCTTTGCCTCTGTGCACACACATAATAAATTAAAAATTAAAATTTACGAAAACCTAGTAGACTTTTACCCTTAATTCCTTTTATGGTTGACATATGAAAAAGGTAATAAAAGTTGCATTAATCTATTTTTTTCAATTAGATTTGTGTTTCGTCCAATCATTAGTTTTCTTTTGACATTCTAGTTTTTGTTTGTATTACTACACCAAAACAAGATTTATATGTGAAAGATAAGCGTTTGTGGTCTTTTGAGTAAATTACACTAACTTCCATTAAAGTTTTGTTAAATTCTTCTAGATATCCTTCTCTTTTTTACCCTTACACTAATTCTCCTTAATTGTTTGAAAAACATTATACTGACACATTATATATACTACACTAACCCCTTAATTATTAGAAAAACATTACAACGTATACCCCTATAAGGGAGATTACTACAAATGTTAAAAAAACAGAATTATATGCAATATTGAAACATCTTAGGGAGAGTTAATGTAATTTGCTTTAGTCTTCTCAAGACTTTAATTTTAAAGATGAGATAAAATAAACATTTACAATATTTTCAAACTGAGTTATTAATTTTGACTTTATAATTACAAGTAATTAGTGTAATGTGTCATTTTTTAACAAATTTTAGAGAGTATCAGCTCATAACTTAGAAGTTATAAATTTGTCATTGCTTATGTTTATTGTAATGTTTTTATAAATATGTTTGTAGTGTTTTATAAAAGATATTTGAATTAAAATTTTTTATTCATTACTTTTTCAAAATTAATTAAAGTGTGAATAACATATATAAATATAAATACTTAAATACCCAATAATTAAGATTATAAATATTAAAGTTGCTAGAGTATGAGTCAAGATATTAATACTTTTAAAAAAATCTTTACATATATAAAAGAAAGGTTTTATAGGGTTTTTGGGGTGTTAATTGGCATTAAGGTTTTTGTGGCAATAATTGACGACATTAGGATTTCTTTGACATTAATTAACGACATTAGGGTTTCATATTTTATGTTCAAATTTCATATTAATTTATCTGAGTAAAAAAATAGTAATATTTTATTTTATTTATAATATCTTTATATAAATTATTCATATGCCAATAATTATATTATATATGGTAATAAAAGAGATGTTTTGTTAACAATTAATGCCTCAGTAAAAATTCGGTGATATTGACAAATTAAAAGAGATATTTTATTACCATAGCATAAAAATAAATTTATATCTTTATAAATTATAATTTATATATAATTATACACATATAAATAATAATTTATAATTATTTGTATCTTTATACACTATATATAATAGATTAAAATACTAACAAACTAAAATACTAATTTTGTATTTGTTTAAGAATATTCTTATTTATTTAAGAATATTTGATATAAAATAAAATATCACCAAATTTTTACTAAGATAAATTAATATAAAATTTATACACCAATTTATTTTCGGATAATATTGAATATGAAATCAATAATAAAGTATTGATTGATTAAAATCAGTTAATAATAGGAAAATTTGAATATAAAATACGAAATCCTAATGTCGTCGATTGATGTCTCGAAAACTCAAATGTTCGTCAATTAATACACCAAATAAATAATAATTGTAATTGTAATTATTTTAATCTATTATCTAACATAATTATAAATATTTTAATCTATCATATAATGTATTATAACCACTGTTTTAAAAACTGGCTCGTATCGGCCAGTTGATTTGGTTTGACCGAGAACTGGTGGTATAACTGGTCTGAGCCGATATTTTGATCAGTCGTGCCATGACTCGTGTAGAACCAGTATGAACCACCTGATTTTCCAGTCAAACCTACAAATCGCAAGTTTGTTTTAACTTAGACTGGGCCAAAGTTTTTTTTTTTAAAGCTAAACAGCGTCGTTCACGGCCCGCTTTAAAAATCAGACAAGCTCTTTAACAGTTGAACCCCTAAATCTAATTACTTCTCTTCGCTCCTCATGTCTGCGTCGCTCAACGCCTCAACCTTGTCATCTTCCGTCGACTCCTTGTAGCGGTGTTCCTAGCCCTGCACAACACGTAGGTCGTCGAATGTCAGCTCTTTGCTGGTCAGCATCCCTCACGTCGGCTCTTCATCGCCTTCCAGCACTCTGCTTGCTCGTCCTCGTCGGCTCCTTGCAGTGGCATCCCTCATGACGGCGTCCTTCATAGCACCTTGCGCACTCCTCATCGTCGGCTCCTTGCAAGTCGCACCTTTGCTCCTCGTCATCCTTATGTTATGTCAATGGATTTGAATTTGAAGAATGCTCTTGTGGAATTATGTTAATTTGTGTTGTCATTTTTATTTTGGCTTTTTCTCAGCCATGGTATAAAATTTTAATAAATTTTATAGGTATGAAATTTTATTTTAATAGAGACTAGGTCATGAGGTTCAAGCATTGACCCACTAGTTCGATCATTGACCTAGTGCCCTGATCGAGTCGATGACCGATCCAGTTTTTAAAACACTAATTATAATGTAATGTTTCAAATAAATATAAAATACTACTCATTAAATCATAAATTGATTGAGAGAGAGATAATTTCAAATTCCATCAATCTATTATTTTATAAACTCAAATTGATTTTTGGACATTATATTCAAATTCCCCTATTATTGAATGATTTTAGTTAATCAATAATTTTCATATTATATTTTTCCAAAAATAAATTTTAGTACAAATTTCATATTAATTTATTTAAGTAAAGCTAAGATTCAGAGATATTTTATTTTAGAAAGAATTAGAGCTTGAAAGAATCAATTTGAATGAATTTTAATCAATTTGAATAAATGAATAAATAAATAAATAATCAATAAATTGATTGAGAGAGATAATTTTAATTCAAAATATTAGTACAAAATCGAATGATATAAAACAAATTTTAGTACAAAATTAAATGATATAATAAATAAACGTGCATATTATTAGCTAAGTATAATTGATTAAATTTGAAAGAATAAATTTGAATACACAAATAAACAATCAATAAATTGACTGAGAGAGAGATAATAGAAAGGTTTTGTAGGGTTGATGGGGTATTAATTGGCGGCATTGAGGTTTCTGGGACATTAATTGGCAACAATAGGATTTTGGGGGCATTAATTGGTGATGTATAAATAAATTTATATCTTTATAAATTATAATTTATATATAAATATACACATACTGTAACGACCCGCTGTCGCTACTGAACAACACTACAATTCATCATTATTATTGTGAGATTTGATGAAAATTACCTTAACATTAGTTCACATGCAACTAACATCATCATATTATGTATATATATAAGGGAGATTATTTGTGTCAATCATGATCCATATATATATATGCATTTACAAAACAAAGATTTAATAAGACATATGAATGAATGTTACTACCCAAAATATATATTAGTAAGGGAGAGGGGGATACAAAACACACTCCCTAAAGCTGGTCAAGCTATACATCCAATCTCAAAAGTAAAACAACTATCATAGAGCAACAAGACGAGACTATGATTCATCACGTCTCCTCGTCTTTATGTCAACAGCTTCACCATCACCTCTGAACAGCTGGATCAACGAAAGGCTCACCATCAGCTCCCACGTCAACGACGTGATCATCACAGGCATGAATCACACGTGCAAAACAATGCAAGAGTATGCTTACGTAAAACAATAGGACATATAATCAAAAGAAAACAGCCAACAATAGAATCATACATGTCCATTCAAACGAAAGAGCATAACATTATCTACCATGATATAGTATTGTCATACACATTCTCATATATATATATATATATACATACATACAAACACACACACAGAGCTCCACAAACATATCCATGATGCACGACCACATCACAAGCCAATTTCACCATCTACTATGCCAATGCATGAAAACACTACTCTCGAGAGGTTTTCACCATTGGAGTGACCAGCACATACATGTTCCTTAACATAACGCCCTCCACTGCTATTGGGGAACACTGTAGCTCTGATCAATGGATAGAATCAAGTGGTTGATCAGGATAGATATACGTGGGTAGTGGCTCACCATGACACAAGGCTTGCAACGACCTTGCCCCCCCTGTGGAATTTCCCGTCTACCTATCCCTCAAGTCCTAGTGTAGTGACCCGCATTGACCTTTCCGACACTAGGTTGCAGGTCCGTTTGAGCCTTAGCTCCTGTCAACCAACCAATTCACGTGCCTGCTCATAACGGCAGTCACCACTGAGGACTCATGCATGAATGCATGTACAATGCCATCCACAATCAATGCAACATTAATGGTTTAATAAATTCAACAACAACAATTTAATAGCATTTAACAACAACACCATGTGAGCTCAATTCAACACCTTACATGGTCAACAATCACCAATAACCCCATGTAGGCTCAATTTAACAACTAACATGGTGAACAGGTTAGGCCCTATCTGAGCAGCCTATACCTCTTTAGGATTTCACCAACAAATCCTCTCGACAACAAGTGGAGGTCCTATCTAAGCAACATTTCACTTCAACAACTCATCAATATTCTCAAACCCCTTTAGAGCAACAACAAAACTCATACTAAAAAAAAACTTCACTTCAACACAATATCCTGAGAAAATCAAGCATACAAGATAAATATAACTTTTAAAACATGCATAACATCCTTTTTATATGTGTATGTATATAATAGATCACATTATAAAGCAAAAATTTTAAATTCTAGAATAACATATTAAATTATGAAATAACAGATTAAATACTGTGCTAACAGATTATCTCCTATAATAACAAATTAAATCAATTAGAAAAAAAATGCACCAGAATTTATTTCCTAACTGAGATAATCGATTATTAGCTTCTATAATCGATTCTTCTGAAGCCAAAATCACGAAAAAAACTTCTAGAACTCCAGATAATCGATTATGAGGCCCTTATAATCGATTATTTGTGACAGAGTTGTGAAAAACGAGATTTTTCTACAGAAAACTCAAACTTCCCAACAAGATATATCTAGATTTTTGACTCATTGAGAGCTACAACATCATCAATTAGCCTCAACAAAGCTCATATGCATTAGATTGTACAACAATTTCAACATTTCATCACACAATCATAGATTTCTCATCCAAACCCATTTTAACAACATATCACCACCAAGTTCATTTCAACAGAAATTTTGCAAGTCTCCAACATATATCAGCACAACAGCATACATTCAACACTAAACAACTATGAGTAAGCTTTCCTTGTCTTTTGGAGCCTTTGAGATTTAAATTAGTGGAAGAGGAAAGAAAGGGGAAAATGGAACCCTTGAGCCAAATCAGAGGGAAATCTCTACAACCACAATACCTATACCCAAATCCATCAATATTTAGTAGCAAACTCAGATTCAATCGAAGTTTTCCCACATCCTCACCTAGAGACCCACGGATATCAAGAGGGAGGAGGGAAGAACCCACCAATTTGGGGTAACTAGGGTTTTATACAAGAGAGAAAAAGAAGAAGAGGAAGAGGAAATGGGTCTTGGATCAAGTCTTAACCTTGAGGAGAATTGGGAAAGCCTTCAGGGAATTTGAGATGCTCCCACATGCATTTGGTGAAACAATGAAAGGAGAAAAGGGCTTTACCTTTTTATAAAGGGTCATGGGCCCTAAGACGGAGCATTGGGCTTATTAAGGCCCATCTCTATCTTTCTAACACTTTAAGGCCCAAACTAACTCAGAATCACAACTCCTCACTACACAACTGAAACACCACCAACAGAGACATTTGGCTCAAACAATATTTTCTCCAATTCTACAATTCAAACCGGAGCTTCAAAGGAAACACAACATAAAACAACAATCACACATCTACAATTTATTTATTACCTTTTAATTACAAAATTTAATTTAATTTTCACTTTCAAGTTATTAAACCACTAAATCACACATTAGGAAAACACTAGTGTTACACATACAAATAATACTTATTATTATTATTTATATCTTTATATAATATATATAATAGATTAAAATACTATTAAACTAAAATACTAATTTATTATTTATTTGAGAATATTCTTATTTATTTAAGAATATTCGATATAAAATAAAATATCACAGAATTTTTACTAAGATAAATTAATATGAAATTTGTACACCAATTTATTTTTAGATACAATTGAATATGAAATCAATATAAAATTATTGATTGATTAAAATCAGTCAATAATAAGAAATTTTGAATATAAAATACGAAGCCCTAATGTCGTCAATTAATATCGTAGATAAATAATAATTGTAATTATCATTATTTTAATCTATTATCTAACATAATTATAAATGTTTTAATCTTATACATAATCTATTATAATGTAATATAACACAATGTTTCAAATAAATATGGAAATACTATTTATTAAATCATAAAATGACTGAGAGAGAGATAATTTCAAATTTCATCAATCTATTATTTTATAAACTCAAATTGATTTTTGTACATTATATTCAAAATTTCCTATTATTCAATGACTTTAATCAATAAATAATTTTATATTATATTGTTTTCGAAAAAAAAATTTAGTACAAATTCCATGTTAATTTATTTTAGTAAAGATTTGAAGATATTTTATTTTAGAAAGAATCAGATTTTGAAAACTCAATTTGAATAAATAAATAATCAATAAATTGACCTGAAAAGAGATAATTTTAGTACAAAATTTTACTACAAAATCGAATGATATAATACAAAATTTTAGTAACAAAATTGAATCATATAATAAATAAATGTCCACATTATTAGCTAATTAAGTAGAATTGATTCAATTTGAATGAATTTGAATGCACAAATAAATAATCAATAAATTGACTGAGAGAAAGATAATAGAAAGGTTTTGTAGGATTTTGGGGTATTAATTGGCGACAGTAGAGTTTTGGGGGCATTAATTAGTGACATAAGGATTTTTGAGCCATTAATTAGTGATATTAGGGTTTTATATTTTATATTAATTTAATTTAGTAAAAATTTGGTGATATTTTGTTTTATATCTAATATTCTTAAATAAATAAGAATATTTGTAAACAAATAATAACTTAATATTTTAATTTATTAGTATTTTAATCTATTATATATTATATAACGATATAAATAATTATAAATTATTCATATATAAATAATTATAGATGGTAATGAAAGAAATATTTTGTCACCACAATGTAAAAATAAATTTATATCATTATAAATTTATAATTTATATCTAATTATATATAATTTATAAATATTAATAAATTGATATAATTAATATATATATATATATATATATATATATATATATGAGTAATTATAAATTATTCATATATAAATAAGGGTTAAATATATTTTTGATCCTTCAAAAATATGACAAAATTGGTTTTAGTCCTTAAAATTTTTTTCCTTGAATAAAATTCCTCAAATATTAAAAATACCTTAATTAGATTCCTGTGTTAAACTCTGTTTAACTTTTTTGTTAAATGATGGCCACATCGGCCTCCAAGTAAAGTATTTTATTACCTAAAGTGTGCAGTTATAATTTTTAATATAAAATCGTGTAATTACATTTACTTTAAGGTTAAACAAAATCTGTGGTTTAGTGTTAAACATGTAACAATTTTATTCAAAAAGTATGTTATTAATCTGACCTAGACATAACAATTGACATGGACGGTCACATCAACAAATTAATGATGACTGTGATGTTGATGTAACAATTATTTAACAGAAAATTTAAACAAAGTTTAACACATGGATCTAAATATGGCATTTTTAATATTTGAGAAATTTATTTAAGAAAAAAAATTTGAGGACTAAAACCAATTTTGCAAATTTTTGGAGGACTAAAAACATATTTAACCCTATAAATAAGTATATATGGTAATAAAAGATATATTTTGTTACCAACTAACCTCCCAGTAAAAATTTGGTGATATTGACAAATTAAAAGAGATATTCTGTTACCATAACTTAAAAATAAATTTATATCTTTATAAATTTATAATTTATATATAATTATATACATATAAATAATAATTTATAATTATTTATATCAACATATAATATATATAATAGATTAAAATATTAATAAACTAAAATATTAATTTATTATTTGTTTAAAAATATTCTTATTTATTTAAGAATATTTGATATAAAATAAAATATCACCAAATTTTTACTAAGATAAATTAATATGAAATTTGTACATCGATTTATTTTAGATACAATTGAATATGAAATTAATATGAAATTATTGATTGATTAAAATATGTCAATAATAGAGAAATTTGAATATAAAATACGAAACATTAATATCGTCAATTAATGTCCCAAAAACCCTAATATCGTCAATTAATACCTGAAATAAATACTAATTATAATTGTAATTATTTTAATCTATTATCTAACATAATTATAAATATTTTAATCTATTATAATGTATTGTTTCAAATAAATATTAAAATACTACTCATTAAATCATAAATTGACACAGAGAAAGATAATTTCAAATTCCATCAATCTATTATTTTATAAACTCAAATTGATTTTCGGATATTATATTCAAATTTCCCTATTATTAAATGATTTTAGTCAATCACTAATTTTATATTAATTTCATATTATATTGTTTTCGAAAATAAATTTTAGTACAAATTTCATATTAATTTATTTTAGTAAAGATTCGCAGATATTTTATTTTAGAAAAAATTAGATTTTAAAAAATCAACTTGAATAAATTTTAATTAATTTGAATAAATAAATAAATATCAATAAATTGACTGAGAGAGAGGATCTCATTACAAAATTGAATGATATAATACAAAATTTTAGTACAAAATTAAATGATATAAAATGATACATTGGACCTTACAAAAAAAAATGCAATTAAATCAAATATTTATTAATTAGAGCTAAATAAAGATTCTATCATCATTGAGCTTTAAAAATTAAAGTTAAAAAGCTCAATGTACCATTTTAGGTTTAATTAATTCTCTAATTTTGTTTCGTAAATTGAATAAATGCTTGAATAATCATCATGCATTTTTTTCTCTCTTATATATTTTTCCACTAAGGTCTAGGGTTGACTAGGAAATGTATTTTTTTTGCACTTTGTCTTTTCATATGCTTATCTCGGTTTGATAACAAGAGAGTTTTGCTTAATATGTTTTAATTAACTTGTAGCGATGATACTTTTTGTGTGGATAAGAGAAGAAAGTTCTTACAACAATGCATCATTTATTGAATTTAGCGAGGAATGAGAAATAGGAATTGGGAACCAATGGTAGGTATATCATCTAACTCCTTGCCTTTTATTTTATTTTTTTGCTCTTTTTACGGGTACCACCTTTTTGCTTTTCTTTTCTTTTCTTTTTTCATTTTACTGTTATGCTATTTTATGTTTTGATTATTATTGTTCAGGTTTTTCATATATGTTCATATGTTTTTCCATTCACTATTATATTATAAATAATATATATATATATATATATATATATATATATATATATATATATATATATATATATATATATATATTATACTAATCTTTCTCATTTTGAGCAACAAAAAATCAATAATATTACTTTTACTTTATATCTCCAATTTACAATTTTTTTGTTTAACATGACATAAAGAGAACATATTATTGTAACAACTTTACTTCTTATTCATTAATTTTATTCTTTGTTATGTTTTTTTTATGTAATGTAATTCATTTAACACAATTTAAAGATTTTATATAATTAAATTATCCAATTAATTGTTTTTATTTTCTACTTAATTCAATTGCCTAATTATATGTTTATGTATGTTAGTTATATAGTTTATTATATATTTTAATGTTTTTTATGTACCAGAAAAATATACTTTAATGTTTATTAATTGGTCCAAATGAATTATGATATAAAAATAATTAATTATTTTCATAAAATTAATTAATTATAGACTAATCTCTCTATCTCATTAAGGTTTACTTTAATAAAGAATTAAATTGATTACATTAATAATAATAATTACACAATTTTAATTATTATAAGTTAATAATAATAATAATAATAATAATAATCATGATCATGATCATGATCATCATAAATAGACTCTTTTCAAATTCGTAAGAGTCAATTTTAACATTATAATTTTGACTTAAATATGTTTTAAGTCCCTTCAAATATGGCTCTGTTTGATTTTAGTCCCTACAAAAAATTTTGTTAGTTTTTGATCCTTAACATTTTTTCATTGTTCTTTTTCACTCCTTACCATTGAATATAGTGAATTTAGTGTTGACATGGCTAACAAATAAAAAATATTAATTAAGATAATTAAGGTAATGAGTAATATTTTAAATTAAGATAATTAAATTATTTTTATATTGTAATTCAATTAAGTAATGTATTTATTATTTTATATAAACAAGGTAATTACATATAATTTAATTTTACAATTTATTTTTAATTTTAATATATTATGAACAGTGATTTTTTTCTACTTTTAATATTATTTTTACTTTTCACTTCATTACTTTATTTTTAATATTTTAATTTTTTTAAAAAAATATAATTTACTTAGATGCTTATAATTTACTTTTAATATATTACTTTGATGTTATTTTTACATTTCAATTTATTAATTTTGACTGATTGTATTATAGTTTACTTTTGTAATATATCACAAATAGCGGTTTTGTCTCTAAAGATAAATTAATATATTAAAATAAATTATAAGTGTTTACATAAATTATAATTTTTAAAAAAAGTACAATGTTAAAAGTAAATTATTGAATTGAAAAGTAGGAACAATATTAAAAACAATAAAAGTTATTGTTCATAATATATTAAAAATTAAAAATAACTTATAAAGGTAAATTATATGCAATTACCTTGTTTATATAAAATAATAAATATATTACTTAATTGAATTGCACGCCTAAAAATAATTTAATTATCTTAATTTAAGAT
The DNA here is from genome assembly GCA_004329165.1 of Spatholobus suberectus. NCBI lineage: Eukaryota > Viridiplantae > Streptophyta > Magnoliopsida > Fabales > Fabaceae > Spatholobus > Spatholobus suberectus. The sequence continues at coordinate 16,389,739 of CM014735.1, forward strand.
ATTCTTCATTACCTTAATTATCTTAATTAATATTATTTATTTTGTTAGTCAAGTTAGTACTAAATTAACTAGAGTTAATAATATGGGCTAAAAAAATAGTAAAAAAATGTCAGGGATCTAAAACTAAGAAATTTTTTTGCATGAACTAAAATCAGATAGAGCCATATTTACAGGGACATAAAACATATTTAAACCTATACTTTTTTATTTGTATAAGTACAAACCTTAATAATTACAACAACAGTGATAGTAATAATAGTAATAGGTTTACTTAATTGTATTTCATAATTTTATTTCCACATATATATAATATTTTGAAAATGACAATTAAATTGATGCAAAAGCCTCATATGTATAATTTAAATACAAATAAGACAATAATAACAACAACAACAACAACAACAATAATAATAATACAATAATAAAGTTTTTCATATCAGACAGACAATTTATGATTTTTTTATTCTTATAAGTTTTATTAATGTATGATGCATGGTCAATTTATGCATTTCATGTAGGTATCACAAAACTATCATTACTTGAAAAAAGATCAAATCATAATAAATTTTAATAGGTTTAATATTTTTAAATACAACATTTGCTCAATTAAAAATATAATTAATTATATTTCTCAATTTTAGTGTAATTATATTTAATTTACTATTAAATATTTTAAAAATTAATAATTTTATTTATGTGGGTATATTTTTAAAATAATAATAAATACAAATATAAAAAAAATATAATATATAATTTAAATAAACCCATGTAACACATAGGTATAAAATCTAGTACAAGTATATAACAAGTACTATAATATTTTACCTAGACCCAAGCTATTATCATCCCTAATTCATACAAACACCTTGAAATGAAAAGATTTTACTATGATCTTACCCAAAATCAACTCTGTTGTTACTAACCGGAATAGTGCATCTTTAGACAATAAAATCATAAATGTACAATGATATCATTGGAGTATCCCAAAAAAAATGTGGTATCATTGGGAGCACGGGCATCAGTAAGTCACACTAATCAAGAGTAAAATAGTCAAGAATAAACAAGAAATGAGAAGGGAAACAAATATTAATAATAAAAGCTCACAAAACAGTGGCCACGGAATACAGATATATATGATATTATTAATAACAAAAGTTAAATGCATTAATATAGTCATGAAAGCAAAATTGTCAGGTATTGGGGGTGGTAAACATGATCCAATTTACTTTTGAGGATTTATTTCTAGATTTATATCTTATTCTCTGAATGCTTACTCTGATAAATTATTGAATTTTTATTGGTTGTTGATTATAATTAATAAATTAGTAATTATTATAAAAATCATCAACGAATATTTAATAATTTATAAAACTTGATTCTAAAAAATATAAAAACCTCCATAATTTACTATTTAACGTAAATCTTTAATAAAGATTAATAATAGCACTAATAGACCAATGGAAAATAAAAATAAAAATTGCGATGACCCGAGAATGTTGAATTTGATGTTTGAATTGATAATCACTGACATGGTGCCCATAAGAAGCACGAGAAGAATCCATCTTTGTCAAAGCAAAAGAAACAACAATGCATAGTGCAATAAAGTCGCAACCTTTAGTCGAAAGCATCGTTCACTGGGGACTTTTTAAAAAAAAAAAAAAAAAAAAGCCTGGAAAACTGTACTTGTAGATTTATGATGATGACAAAGGAAGAATGAGTGATACCTTGTAGTTATAGTTACCAACACAATCGGTCTAACTACTGATCATATAACCTAGCGTTAAATATGTTTTTGATGTTCTAAAATATTATAAAATTAATTTTAATTTTGTTAAAAAAAATTTCTTTAAATAAAATTTCACAAATATTAAAAATATTTTAATTAGATTTTTGTACTAAATTTTATTTAACTTTTTTATTAAATAATGGTCACATTAGTATCACAATCACTATTAATTTGTTGATGTGGCTGTCTATGTCAACTGTTATGTCTATGTCAGATTAGTAACATATATTTTAAATAAAATTATTACATGTTTAATTCTAAACCACAGATTTTTTAACTTTAAAAAAAATAATTACATGATTTTTTATTAAAAATTATAATTGGGTATTTCAAATAATAAAATACTTTACTTGAAAGCTGATGTGACTATCATTTAACAAAAAATTTAAATAAAATTTAGTACAGATTAAAAACAATAATATTTAAGAAATTTTATTCAATTTTTTTTCTAAAAACCAAAACCAAATTTATGATATTTTTAAATGATTAAAAACATGTTTAATCCTATAAACTATTAGCAGCGATCCCTTCATGGTTGTTGAAAATTTTTCACATTTTCATTAAAAGTCAAACCATAATTTTATTACGTATAAGACAACAACTCTGTCAGAATTATCGTCCCTAGGGAATGTTTATCGGTTGGATTTTATATTTAGGAAATTTATATATTTTGTGGTCTGTAGGGTTATACGGTTAGAAAACACTAAATTGACAAAGAAAGGAGAGTTGCTTAGTAGAAAAAGAGAGTCTCACAATTATGTTACAGTTTTTAAGTGAAAGAAGAATTTTCACTCTAACACAATTCCAACGATAAAAATAGTTTGAAATTTAATTTATACACATTGTTAGTCAATGTACAGACACTTAATAAAAACCCATCCAATTATCATATCGCATTAATGAATAAGATACGACAATTGGGTGAGAATTTATTCACACATTCAATAGAAATTCGTTCTATTATCATGTCATATTAATTTATAGATGATGTAGCGATAAAATAAATTTCTATTAAATGTCTGTGTAGTAAAGTTTTACACTAATAAATCTAATTAAAATCATAGCTTTTTCCAATATTTTTTTCAAGCTTATATTCTTTTTAAAAGGAGAAGCTAAACCAAACACTTTTCATAAAAAATTCTTTTAAAAAAAAGCAACCTATTTTCATAGAACAAATTTTTAAAAAATACAAAACATTTAATAAGAATTTAGCTTATTATCACATCATATTAAAATATTATTGAATAATAAATAACATAATAAAATCACATAATAAATAACATAATAAATATCACATCATATTAAATGTCTATATAAAAATGTTTTTTATTGACATTTTATAAAAATTAAACTCAATTAAAAAAATGCAAATCTCATAAATTAAAAGATAAAAAATTACTAAATAGTTTTTATTTTATTTTTGTAGCTCTTATTTTGAGATTTAACTTTAAAGTAGCTTTTAAGTAAAAAAAAAAAAGAAAAAGAAAAAGAAGACCAAACATAAGCTTTGTTTGATTTTATTTTGGCATTTTAAATTTTTTGACTTGCTTACAAATACATTATTATATAGATGTTTATAGATACACAAGTTACTTTAAGATATAGTGGACATATATTGAAACTAAATAATTTCAAGAAATTATAAGTTATTAAATAAAAGATATGTGCATAAATAAAAATATTATCAACCTTGAAATGCATGAACAAATATTAAATCAATCAAGTTTAACATTTTCAACATGACATTCTAAAATCCTAATGAGCAATATAAATTTGTGTCATATAACTATGTATGAAAAGTTAAGATTAAAAATTAATGGTTACATAATTACTTAAAAAATTATTTATAATTATTTTTTAATTTTAATCATTTAAATACAATTTAATAATTTAAATTTATAATTATCATTTGTTACAATAACAAAAGTTTACTTAATACACTCTAATTGTCATATCTAGAAAATGATATTCTTCAAAATAGTATGATAAAAAAAGTTTTTTCTAAATAAATTTAAAAAGCATATTTGAATTTAAATTATTATTATCTAAAATACACATGATAAAAAATGAGAAAAAAATAAATCTAAATGGCTAAAATAGATTTTTGGCTTCTCATCAAAATTTTTAGTTTTAGTTTGGTCTCCTAAATTAAAAAAAGTTTCATATTAGTTTCTTAAAGTGTCTCTGTTAGACCAAAATAGTCTTTCTATAGTTTTTTGCATTAACTGTGTTAATTATGGTTGATATGACATCTCTTACAATTTTTTACGTGTCACCAAGTTGACCAAACTATCGTGAAAAAATTGACAGAAAAGACCAACTTGGTCTAACAAAAACTAAGGAACCAAAATGAAAATTTTTAAACTTAAAGGACTAAATTGAAACAAAAACTTCAGATAAGGGACCAAAATTTTATTTTAGCCAATCTAAATATTAAATCATTAACCTTTCTTTGGGGTGATTTTTAACTTTAAACTTTTAAAATTTTAAAAAACAAAGTCAGTTTTTAAGTTTTAGTTTATAGTTTCAATTTTTTTTCCTAGTTTTAAAAACTTGTTGTCAAATTATAATTTTTTTTTAAAAGTTTAGTAAAAAAATGTGAGACTCTTCACACGAGGTTGTGATGAGAGGATCTAAAGTGAAAGTAGAATAGAAGATTAAAAAAAAAGAGACTTAATTCGTGCTTAAAATTTAAAATCTAAGCCCAATAATCTTATTGGGTGGGTTTGGGTTGGGCCAGTTGCAAGTTTGACATGGTTTGCATGCTATAGTAGGTCATTTCAAAGAACCCAAATTGAATTTGAGCTTCTAAAATGAGACCCAAGCACAACATTTCAAATTTTGATTAGGTTAAAAAGGACTAAATTTAATTCGTGTTCAAAATTTAAAGCCTAAATATAACATTTTATCGAGTGTGTTTGAGTTAGACTGGTCACGCCAAGCCTAGTGAAATCACAATTTGTATTAGGGTTTGCAAGTTAAGTCCAAATTGGGGGCACAATCTAATTAGGTTAAAACAACCCAAATTTAACTCCTGTTTAAAATTTAAAGTCTAAGCCCTATATTTTTTTGAGTAGGTTTGAGTTAGATTGGTCGCATACTCAATGTGGGTTGTGGACTATAAAGGGTCAAACCAAAAAGCCTAAATTTGATTCAAGTTTCTAAAATGAGTCCTAAGTCCGATGGAAAGCCTAGTTTGTATGGGCTTTTGCGAGCTAAGCTTAGATCAAGGAATGATCAAATCAAGTTAAAAGGACCTAGATTTAATTCATGCTGAAAATTGAAAACTCATGCCCTACATTTCATTGGGCAGGATTAGGTCAGGTTAGTCAACCTGACTCATTTTGCCATTTTTACCTAAAATTAAACGATAGACAAAAAAGGCTAGGTGGGAAATGGAGAAAGGTGAAAGAAAGTATCAAAATGGACAAAGCAACTTTTAAAAACTAAAACTATAATTATAAAAACCTTTTTTTTTTATCTATTTTTAAGTGAGTTAAAATGATTCTAAATTTCATTTAAAAACCATTTCAATCCCAATTTATCTAAACAGGTTTTGTTATCAAATTTAAGTTTGAAAACAAAAGACTAGAAACTTATAACCACCCTGAATGAGACCTTGAATAACTTAAAATATTTTATATGAGAAAGTAACACACAGACGCACACACACTTTTTATTATTAGTTGAAATTTATTAGAAATTACCAATTTTTATGGGTCTCACCTCTCATTTAATGAGTTTCTCTAATGATTTTGTATTTTTTTAATAAATTTTAACTAATGATAGAAAAACACACACTAATTACGTGATAAAATATAATATTTAATGATTTATTAGTTAAATTGATTAATTTTGTATTTTATAAATTTATTAAATGATATAAATAGAATGTAACAAAAAAATGATATAAATAGAAAAAATTGACACAAGTTTTAATGTTAAGAAGGCTTAAATATGTTTTAAGTTCCTGTAAAGATGACTCTGTCCAGTTTCAATCCTTGCAAAATTTTTTGCTACTTTTAGATCCCTAGCAATTTCATACTATTCTTTTTTAGTCCCTACTATTAACTCTAGTTAGTTTAGTGCTGACATGACTAACAAAACGAAGAATATATTAATTAAGATAATTAAGGTAATGAAGAATATTTTAAATTACGATAATTAGATTATATTTAAGTGTGTATTTCAAGTGAGTAATGTATTTATTGTTTAATATAAATAAGATAATTACATATAATTTACTTTTATAACTTATTTTTAGTTTTAATATATCATGAATAATGATTTTTATTGCTTCTCACTTTTCAATTCAATGATTTACTTTTAACATTGTACTTTTTTTTCAAAGAAATTATAATTTACTTAGACACTTACAATTTTCTTTTAATATATTACTTTTAATTTTTTTTAAAATTTTAATTTATTAATTTTGACTAATTATAATATATCACAAGCAGTGGTTTTGTCTCCAAAGACAAAAGTATATTAAAGTAAATTATAAGCATATGAGTAAATTATGTTTATTTTTAAAAAGCACAATATTAAAAGTAAATTAGTAAATTAAAAAGTAAGAATAGCATTGAAAGCAATAAAAATTACTGTTCACAATATATTAAAAATTAAAAATAAATTATATGTAATTATCTTATTCATATAAAATAATAAATACACTACTTAATTGAATCATTCACCTAAAAATAATCTAATTATCTTAATTTAACATATTCTTCATTATCTTAATTAATATTTTTTATTTTGTTGGCCATGTCAACACTAAATTAACTATAGTTAATGATGAGGATTAAAAAAAATTAAGAAAATATCAAGGATCTAAAAATAACAAAAAAAAATTTGTAAGAACTAAAACCAAATAGAACTATATTTGCAGTGGTTTAAAATATATTTAAGCCTTTTAAGAAATATGCTAAACTTCTTATAAAATAGATAAATACTAAAATAGTTTTATAATATGCACATAAACTTCGTCAATCGAAAATTAAAATAACTGTGTATAGTAAATGCGATGTCGGCTAATTATCATTCATATAATAATAATAATAAAATTACATCAAACTATTATATTTTTCTTTTGCGTGCCTTGTATTTTTTTATGCTAAAAAGAAAAAATTATTTGCCCGAATGCTTCCGCATAAATATTTTCTTTAAGTTATGTGTAATGTCTTTATGAGTACGATATTTTTTTTTAAGAAACCATTAATTAATAAAAAGAGAACACTATTTTTTTTAAAATTTTTCAGTAAGAAAAAACATCATTTTTATTAGATACAATAAATAAATTATTGTCTAATTTAGAGGAATAAATAAAATTATTAATTGACCAAAAACAAAAAGAAGAATAAAAACATGAGTTGGCAAAGGCAACGGTAAGAAATTGGGTGGGTATTAATGTAATTAAATTTTTTTAGAGGGCCAATAATGTAAAAGACTGTTAGTTACCGTTGAAACCCATTGCGTTCATATAAAGGTGCGGCTTGTGCCAAAGCCAAAACCAAAACCTCGTTTCAAAGTGATCAACAAATAGAGAAAAAGAAAGCGAGAGCACATTGTTGGAGAAACCCGAGTTAATCAAGAAATCAAAGAAAGCACTATTTGTAAGTTTTCGTTTTCCCTGTGTCGTGAGATTTGGATTGCATCGATGTTTTAATTGATGAGAAACTTGTGGAGGAAACCATCGATCTTGAATGCGTGTAGGGTTTATCTGCTTCTACGTAGTGTAAGGTTGTTTCTTCAGTCAGGTTAGAAGAAGGGAAAGTGAGGGTTTTGTGGCTTTTAAAATCTTGGGTTTCTTTTTGGGGTGGAAAATTGAAATCTTGAAAGGGGTTTTCTCTTTCTTGGAGTCGAAGATATGATTTTAGGGGTTGTCTGCTTTCATTAAATTAGCAATTACATCCACAGGGTTTAAGGATCTTGATGTTGAATGTTAGGGTTTTTTAATTTTTGAGGGCTTGTTCTAATTTTACCTTTTTACTTAGTCCAGTTTGATGAGATGAAGGAACTAGTGAAAATTTGACATCTTGGACGGGCAATTTGGTTCCAAGTGATGATTTTGGGGTTTGTGATTTTTTCTGAAAATAGAGAGACAGGACTAGATGTAAGAGTTTTGTAAGATGGTCTAACACTTTTACAATATGTGCAGGACGTTCGTTTTGAACATTGACAACATTAACACAAATGGCAGCACGAACTGGTCGCATGCTTCAAAACCAAAACCTCAATGTCCACGTTAATGGTATTGTTCTGGTTCTTTTGGTTTAAAAATTTTCCATCATTAATTGGTTTTCTGGCTGTGTTTACCATGCCTAGGCTAATTCTTAATGCTGGTTCAGGGGCTGGAAGTGTTTCTGGGAAGGCGGATTTTACAGCACAGAGGAAAGCTAGGGCTGGGGGAAGAAAGCCACTTGGAGATCTATCCAATGCAGCGAACCCCATCAACCAATTTGATGGAAAGAAAGTCCTTGATGGTTCATTGAACACAGGCAAACCCTCTGTTGGTCAGGCACCAAAATTGCTCAGGTCAAAGAATCTTGAAAGTGACAAAAGAATTGCCAGCAAGGCTTCTGAGAAATCACTTACTGGTGGCAGGAAAGCACTTTCTGACATTTCAAACTCGGGGAAGCCACATGTTCCCGAGAAAAAAAATAAAAACACGCTGAAACCAAGTTTGCTGATAGAGGAATCTCTTCCTCCCAGTGCAATTGCTGAAGAACAAATCTTGCACGATCATAAAAAATGTATCAAATCACAGTTTGAAACTGCAGATGTGCATCAATTTTTCAAGACTGTTGGACTTGAGGATGGTAATTGTTACATTCGTGTTTTATGGGCTGCTTTATACGTTGATTATAGTTTTTGCAGACTGTTGGACTTTGAGAATGGAAATGCTGTTCATTTCATCTCTGATTGCGCATTTTGTCTGGTACTTGGTTTACTTATTCATTGATTTGTAATTTGATCAGATTCAGATGATCACACGGCAATTTCCTTTGAGTTGTCTGCAATAAGTAAACTGAAGGTTCGTTTGTAATTCCTAATGTTTCTGCTGGTCTCTCTCTCTCTTCCCATATTGTTTTTCTAACCATTTGTCCATCCTTTCAGTCTGAGAGTGCATACTTGGAGTTGGAGGAGGTACCTGAGCGGTTGCCTGAAGTGCAGTCTCTATCTGCCCTGCATGGTTCCCCAGCAACACACTGCAAGACTCCAAGCTTATCTAGTTACCGTAGAATCTGGAATGACTCTACTGTCAATTTCAATTTGACAGAGACACCAAAACTGTCCAAAAATTGAGACCTCCTGCAACAATGTAAAGAGCTTGATGTGATAGTAGTCTAGTAGATATTTTGTGCCACAGATGTGCTGGCAATGATTGTGGTGTTATTTTGGTAGACATGTTTGTTCATCTTAGAATGGTAAAATGTTTTTCCGCCCCAAGTCATTTTCAATGAAATTTTTCTTCATTCTTATGCGCGTAACTCTTTTTCGTTCCTGATTTGGTGGATCGTTTTGTCCTGAATTCAATGTAGAAGCAATTCCGATCTGATGTTTACTGCTGATGGAGGACTCATTGGAGTCGATTTTTATCAACAGTAGAAAGATATAGCAGTTTGTATTCAGATAGAAACAGAAATCAGGACAGCAACGATATTAGACTATAAAACAACAAATTGAAAAGGCACTTGCGCTAAATCCTTAATAATTTAGTGTAAAAACTCTAGATTGATTCCTACGAGACAAACTATCATTGTTAATACTGAGTGATTCCTCCATCCCTATGGTTACGCGATATGGGAATCATATCCACAATTGAATTTAGTTCAAAGCAATTCTTGGTTTCTGGATGTATTACCCGATTACGGTCACGAGACCTGACATGCCCACTAAAACCATTTGTTGTGAGTGATGGATGAGATCCATTACGATTTATGTGAATTAGGCTCTAAACTGCAAAGTATCTATTTCACTATTAATATTTGGTTATTTCGGTGCCAACTTTCAATTATGGTCATAAATCATCAAAACTTGTCAAATCAACTAAACTGTATCCAAATAACCACCTCTAAACAATTGGTAACCCTTGGTTACTCATCCTTACAAAGGTGGTAAACAGGTTTAGCAATGAATAACTTTACCCAATAGTTCACTTTTTCTTGGCCACGAAACCTTATATGGTGGTAGTTTCATTATGGGTTGCCGCGATTATAACCAACATTAGATTGTAAGTGGAAACTATAGTGGAATGTAATCCTGTCATTGTAATTTGTACATACATAACATTTGCTTATAAAACGTGATTTGTTGCATAAATCACAATAAAATTTGTGCTTGCATCTTTGTATATTACATGGTACTAAATCAATTAATCAATATCAAATGCTCTGTTTTACAGCTTTGTATATTACATGATACAAAGCATCTTTGTACCTCCCTAATTCGCACTCTAACACTTGCTTATAAAACGTGATTTGTTGCATAAATCACAATAAAATTTGTGCCTGCATCTTTGTATATTACATGTTACTAAATCAATTAATCAATATCAAATGCTCTGTTTAACAGCTTTGTATATTACATGGTACAAAGCACCTTTGTACCTCCCTAATTCGCACTCTAACACTTGCTTATAAAACGTGGTTTGTTGCATAAATCACACTAAAATTTGTGCTTGCATCTTTGTATATTACATGGTACTAAATCAATTAATCAATATCAAATGCTCTGTTTTACAGCTTTGTATATTACATGGTACAAAGCATCTTTGTACCTCCCTAATTCTCACTCTAAACCCCCTGCTATGTTGTACCTACCTAGGAGTAATCCCCATAGCAATGTGCTAGAAATTTTTAAATATTGCAGCATATATAAGCTGCAAAATTTACTATTACCAACTACTCATTAAAAATCACATTAAATCACAAAAAAATAAAATAAAAAAAAGCAACATATGCACATAGTATCAACGGTCATGCAATATATAATACCTTTTTCATGTTTATAGCGTTAAACTCTTGCGTCTTTGTCTTCATCTTCTCATGGTTTACTTTTTACTTTATTGAATATCCTTTCATCTACAAATATAAAATATGCACAATCTACATAGGGTAAAATAAATGTATTACCAATTGTCAATGAGGTGAATATTTAAGGAATCAATGAATCAGGTATATGGGGTTTAGATTAAATCCATGATGGGTTGTGAATTGTGCGTGCGTGTAATCTCTATGCCCTCATCCTTCAATCACACAAGCTCTTCGACAATTTAGTGCATCAGGAGGTGGTGAAGTATTGTATGAGAAGAAAACTCTCTTGATTGGGGGGAGGGAGCAATTCAGGAGTGTCCATGATTTACACTCTCTTCCAGGCAGAGCAAGAACATCCGGTCTCAACCACTTAAAATTATTGTTTCTTTTTAATTTTTAATTCAACCATTCCTCAAAACGACCAATGTCTTGCGCCAACAAGTTTGAAAACATTGGTGTTTTGGAGAAGTACTCATGACTAAGTCCCATATTAGATCTTAGGTTAAATTACTTTTTTGGTCCCTATAATTGTGCAAACTTTGCCTTTTAGTCTCTATAGTTAAAATAATCCATTTTAGTCCCTATAAAGTTATGTGAAAGGCAAGTTGGATGAGATACAGTCCTCTCCTATGGAAAGGGCAATATCATTTTTAGATAGGTTCACTCTTTTTTAGGCACTTATGCCCAGTGACTTTGTCTAAAATGTCGCCTTGTCTAATATGCTTTGAATTATGAGAAATAATAGCGTTTGTTTATTGATATTGTTATAATCACGGCAAGTGTACCGACCATACAAGTAATAAAGTGAAAGTAAAGTATCGTTTCCACAAGGATTGTTGTTTTAATCTCAATTCAACCAAAAATTGCTTGTGTTTATGAATTAAAGACAGATTTGGAATTTTTGTGATTTTAGAAATTAAAGAGCAAAATTAAAATGAAAATGCAATTAAGTGATGTTTAGAAAATTAATGAATACGATGGTTAGGTTTCGGAATCCCTAGTGATATTCCCTCAATGTAATTCTTTTCCCTTCTAAACCCGTTCCTATTAGGCAATGTACCTTCAATTTTTCTAAATTAGTTTAACCGTAATTTCATAAGTGGTAAACCCTTTGTTCCTAATTTCACACCCTAATCCCTTGGTGAACAAATTTAGTTACAAGCATTAAGAGCAAGAAATTAACTTGAAGGCATACAACCTCTCTTCCTATCCCTAGGTTCAAGAATGGAACGGTTCAAACCCCAATTTCCCAATTACAAGGTTTGAATTACAAATCAATTTCTAATGGGTGTCACGCATAGAAAAAGCATTAAGCATAAAATTAACAACTGAATTGCATTAATAATTAAAAGGTTCAGAAGGAAAAATAAATTATAAAAGATTCCAATCACGGTTCGTTCTAACCTAACCCTAAAGGGGTTTAGAAACTCATAGAGAAACTAAACACACAAAAAAAATAAAAAGAAGATAGAAAGGAAGTCATGAATCTTGAGAATCAAACCATAATTCTTCAAAATCCAAAGCCGAAGATGAATCTTCAAGCTCTTCTTCGCTTTCGGTCCTTAGATGAGTCCAAGAATACTCCCAAACATATATTTTCTCCCTTTTATAGTGAGTTTGGGCTATATGGGTCATAAAACAAACTAGGCTTGCAAAAAAAAAAAGTTTGGAACATGTTGGCATCGGGTGCCAATTTCTTCAGCACCAGGCGCCTGGTGCCTGGTGCCAGGTGTAGTGTTATTTAGCACCAGGCGCCACATTCTTCAGAAGCCCTGTTTTGTTTCGGTGCCGGGTGTGGCTTTGAATGGTGTTAAACACCGCTTCTTGTATCTTTGTTGCTAGAAAATTCCATTATTCTCCACCTAAAAGTCATCCTCTTCGCTTGCTCATTTTTTTCCTGTCTTTATCAAAACCCAAGTAAACACGTAGAAATCATGTAATTTTTAAATAAAAACTAAAAAACCATTTATTCCATGAAATGTCTTGTTATTGGGTTAATTTCTCATAAATTTCCATTGAGCAAGTGCGAATATCATGTAAAATAGCTCTATAAATCTACATCAGTTGTAGATTTATCAGATATCAATCACAATAATAATCTTTTACCTAGAGTGTAGAGTTTTAATGGTAGTATAACCTTGGGTTGTGGCAAAACAATTTTTTACTTTACATATATCATATCCACCTAGTTGATTTCTTTGGTGCATAGGTTTTGACTTTTATGGTAAGCATATGGTTTAAACATGGAATGATTGTTGCCTGAAACCAGGTCTTTTTGATTGTCCTACACTATTTTAACAAAAGTGAAGTGATTATGAAATGGAAATTATTGACTTTCTCCCTAATGTATAAACACTTCCAACTTGTGTCAGTTTAATTGGTGATTCAATGACTGATTTGTTAAATTTTCTTTTTTTGCAATGAATATATTTTTTGAATTATAGAATATATTCCATCATGGTTTACTGGAGAAATGAGATATATGTGATGATGACCCGTATCTTCACCCAATTGGTCTCTTTCATAATAGGTTTCTGCCCAGGTAAATGGTTGGCAAAAACTTACATTAAGGTCTACCCTGGTAAATGGCTGACAAAAACATACATTAAGGTCCTTGAAATACGGCCGAATCAAGTCTACTAGTCTAACAATTTACTAAAAGAATGTCAAAAGAAACTACGATTTGATGGCTTTTATTGTTACAAAAATTATTTGAATCACTTTAGGATAAGCAAACTATTGGAATGAGGATTTACTGTGTTTGTTAGATTTATATCACTTAATGATTTCTATGAGTGGATTATAGACTACTAGTATAGTATGACCAACTCAATAATCTTTTTTGACATTTTGGAGAAATTTATTTTCTTTAATTTCAATCTTTTCAAATTATGCATGACAAGCTGTTGCATACACCTGCACATCTACATCGCTCACAGAGTCAAATGGACAAGAACAATATTTTACCTTGCACTTGTAGTAATCTTTTTGATTTGAGCTCATGCCTCATGTGATATCTCAAAGCAGCAATATCACAAGGCAAATGGGCAAGGTGCCCTTGGTTTGTGACGTAATGTTTTCATATAATTTTCTTTCATTAACAGATTTTGAAGGTAGAACATAAATTTCAATATATACATATGCTCATATGCATCCCTTATACAGTTAGATTAACAAGCACAACAATTTTCTTTAGTGTAGACAAGTAGAGTATTTTACCTTGGCATTGGTGGGAATATTGTAGATGTAACGCCGTGTTTTCTTAATGATTGATTTAATGGTTTAATAATTAAAAGTGGAAATATAATGTGTGATATTGGTGATTAAAACGAATAAATAAGTTGTTGTGTGGTTGTTTTTTTGTGTTGTTTGCCTTGGAATTCCTGTTTGAATTTAGGGAATTGGGGGAAAATATTCTTGAGCCAAAGTGAGAGTGTTGGTTAAGTTATATGGGTTGTTGAGAAAAACAGCAGTGCTAAGCCAATTGTGAGTAATGGGAAGAGAGTAGACGGATTATGGACTTTAATGGACTTGAAGCCTTGGTGAGGCCCATAAAAGTTTAAAGACCACCTAAGGCCTTCCCCTTCCATTTTTCTCATTTTCACAACACCAAACTCTCTGATTCTTTCAAACTCTCTCATCCTTTCAATCTCACTTAAACCCACCAAGAGTGTAGAAGGATTTCAAGCCTTAACTTTGTAACCTTGTGTCGAGAAAAGGTGGGTTTCTTGGAGGTTTGACTCAAGAGTTCATTTTCTCCACATTCCCCTCTTCCCCAAATTTCAGATTTGGAAGCCACAGGAGATAAGAGAAGCTTACTTTCGTTGAATATATGTTGTATAAATGTGAGAATGTGTGTATGCTGCTGTAGATTGTGTTAGAAAGCACGATTTGGCTGAGTTTTGTGGCAATGTGTTGGAAATGGGTTTTCCTTGATTTCGTGGTTGATTTGGGTTAAAATGTTGTATGTGTTGAGTATGTTGTTGTGGGCTGTTGTGTGGTTGTATTTGGCTCCTGGGAAGTTGATTTAGGGTGTGTATGGGTGAAAAGTGTAGATTTTTGGATTTTTAGACTAGAGTTGTTGGTTCTGTTATCTAATAGTTGTTGAGCGACTAGGGGTCTTGCTGAGCGAGAATGCCCCTGAGACTGAAGTGAGGCTGTCGGGTTGGTGATTCGCTGAGTGATCCATCGAGTCATTGAGCGAGTGTTCTTGAGTGGTAGAAATGGCTGAAGGGTAAGAGGAAGTCGCTGAGCGAAATCTAGTTCGCTGGGCGAGTGTTCATGGAAATTTGAAAATTTTCTAGAAAAGTGGCTCGCTAAACGAGTTTATGGCTTGCTGAGTGAGTATGGGCATTTCAGAATGCCCGGGAGCAATTTGCTGAGTGAATAGTGAGCTTGTTGAGCAAATTGGGGGCCCTAGAGAGTGGTGCTCTTTGTTGCAAAAAGTTTGTTTGGTGAACAACATGTTCCCTGAGTGAGGAGTGGGTGCAAGTTCTAGCTGTTCTTTAGAATGGCTATTCGCAAAGTGAGTAGGTGATTCGTTGAGCAAAATGTTGTCGATGGAGGTTTAGGAAAAGTCCCTGGAACGAATTCGCTAAGCGACTCTAGTTGTCATTGAGCGAGTGACTCTGATTCGCTGAGTGAAACTCATAGTCGCTTAGTGAAAAGCCTTCGTAGAGGAAAGTTGATCCTCTATAAAAAAGGTCTTCACTGAACGAGTATGTGGGTCACTAAATGAATGTAGTATTTTGTAGTTGATCAATTTTGAAAAGTGTGGTTGTGTGAACATGGTTAAGAAGGACTTCTTATGTGAGTCCAAGGTGAGAACTGTAGAGAATGTGGGGTGGCAGGTTGCTTGGATAGGACCTCCATTTGTCGTAAATATTATTGCTTGGGTTTTACTTATAGGATGAAGGCTAGGTGGATAGGGCCCTGGAGTGACAGGTTGCTTGGATAGGACCTCCACTTGTTGTGAATAAAGTTGTGTGAGATTTCTCACGAGGTGGGCTGCTTGGATAGGGCCTTACCTGTTGACTGTGCTTGGGGCCGGTTGGGGCTTGCATGGTGTTAGTAGTGGTTGTGGACCACGTGTGCTGCTAGTCGGGCCCACGTGGTGTTATGTTGCTACACACACACACACACACACACACACATATGTTGACTTGTTGTCGTGTTGAAGTACATGCATTTCATGCATATATTGTTGGTTGTGGCTGTGTGATGGGCCTCATGTTATTGTGCGGGCAGGCACATAAGTTGGACGGTTGACAAGAGTTGCGGCTCAGACAGGCCTCCAACCTAGTACCTGGATGAGATGTAGGGTCTTAAAAATAGGTCTATGGGGATGAGTGGATGAATGATCCCACAAGGGGCCAAGGTAATGCAAACCTTGTGTTGTGGTAAGCCACCACCCACACACCACTAAGCTTGTTCATAGATAAGAGTTTTGGCAATTCCTGAATGGGTGCTGGATATTCATGGTAGAGGATAAGACCTGGCTAATAGCTCAAATTGTTGTAAATCTCTTGAGAATCGTGTCATCATGCATTGACATAGTTGTGGAGGATTGGTTGTGATATGGGGTTCTGAATTAAGAACTCCTTGCCATATGAATGTATGTTGTGTATACATGTGCGCGGATGTTGAGAACCCCTAAGATATAATGGTGTGCTGTATGCTTGTGATTGAACATAAATGAATTTCTTAATCATATGATATATCTTTATTTTCATAAGCTTATCTTTGCCTTGTTTTGTTGTTGTCGGTTGCCTTGTTTAAAATAGCAAGAGATGCACAAGAAGGGGAGATTGAATTGTGTGTTTAAAAACTTTTTCAATATAAAAACAAGTCTGAAAACGTTTTTGAGCTAAAGGATAGAGAGGGCAGGCACACAGAGATTTTTATACTGGTTCACTTAACCTTGAGCTACGTCTAGTCCCTTCACCCAGAAGGTATCCATTAACCAACCTTGGTTACAAATATTCTTCACGGCCTCTTTAGGCTGTACAACGCAATCACCCCAGATTGCTTAACCTAAGTATTCTTTCTCACTAAGCCTTTCCAGGCTTTCATAACAAAACTGTTGTTTACAAACAGATTCAACTCATGTAGTGAGGATGTAGAAGATTAAACATAATTACAAAATTGTTTTAGAGAAAACAAAGATTGTCCAGTGGACAAAAGAAAGAAATATGATTGTTTTTGAGTTTCTCTTGTTGTGTCACTTGGTTTCTTTGTGTTCGTCGTCTTTCTTGATGAATATATAGTCTTCAGCGAAAAAGAGCAGTTGAAGATGACTTAGCTTTAGTCTTCAAGAAAGACGTGTGCGTATCGAGCTTTCAGACAGATCAGAAAGGACAGTTTTTGAACTTGCACTAAAATGGAAAGAGCAGCTCTGTGCTGGAGGTTTGCTTTTCTGAACATTCGTCATTTGTCTTGGCAGCTTGAAAAGTTGACTTGCTTTTTCTGCCTTGCTGCACTTTTGCACTAGAATGATTTTGTCTACCATTTAATGCTTGAAATATTTGAACGTTATATATCTCAAAAAGGTAAGGCATTAGTCTCGAGATATGTATGCAAGATGTATAGCTTGGACGAATATTAAAAAAAAATTAGTTGTGTAAGAGCTTTCGTTTGGACGCGTCTAGTATAAGTGTCTAATACTTAAGACACATAGTCCACGAATGAGATTTTTACTCTTGAACGGTCATCATGTATACACTTTGGACGTTCGATGAGATTAGCGCGTTGGACGCCATGAGTTTGGATGCTGTAAAACTCGTTAAATTAAAAATAAAGACTTAAACTTTAATAAGTTTGTTATCTTCAAAATTCGAGGGTCTAGACGCTTCAACGTCTTTGGTTCCAACATTGTTGTTGTTGTTGTACTGGTGTGACTGTGATGATCACATCTTATGGCATGAGAGCAGATGGTGACGCTTTAGTAGACCTAGCTTCTCAGAGTTGATGGCGGAGCGGTGAGTTGGTGTAGTGTGATTGCGAGGAGTCACACTTTTTTTTTTCTTTTTGTTGTATATCTCACTTTATTCTTTTGATGGGGTTATATAGTGTGACTAGCCATAGAGAGTGCGTTTTGTATCCTTCACCCTTTTTGATGGATTTGTATATTTGATTCCTTTGATATGACCTCGTGTTATCCCCTTTGTTCTTTTGTTTTTGAAAGTTGTTAAGGCATATATGTTGTCCACAAAGGAGATGGAAAGGTCTCTAAAGTTGTATGTAATTTCATTATATGCATGATATGATTATCTTTATGTTAAAAGAGTAGGATTAGTAGCGTTGTCTTGTAGCGACAGTTTTGGATCGTTACAGTAGATGCAAGCTCATATGGTGATCTTAAACCTGTAACATCACAATGCAATTGGGCAAGGGCCCCCTAATGTTTTCATATAATTCTCTTTGAGGGATGAACATAAATTCCAATATATATTAGATGAGGGCCAACATCGCCTATGCTCTCATAATCAGTCCCAATTGGATTTTGTAGACTAGTGATAAATTTATTTTTTTGGTATTCAAACCAAATAAAGTTAGACTTCAACATAGTTAATGTCCAAAATATATGATACCAAAATACTATTAATTGATAAAAGAGAAATGAAATCAAATATGAGCAAATTAATAATAGTATTTATATTTGGTATAGTCACCTTTTTATTATAAGAAGTCTTACAAAAAAGAATACTAAGATGCATCATTTTATACAATATAAGAACTTTGTTTCTTTACACAGAATATAAAAAAAGAAAATGAATTATATTTTTTAGAAGAAAGTATATTAACCTTCTTAAAGTAACTTATTAAGCTTTACATTTTTCCTATGATAACAAATCTTACAAAGAGACATTATTTTTTTAATATTTTATATTATATTTTAAGTTAACTTTTTGAATGATATATATATATATATATATATATATATATATTTTATAATACTTGTGTCCCTGGAGTGTTCAATTGTATGCATTTCTTCTAGTGTCTAAGTTGACAAAAGAAGTATATTAGACACCTAGTGAACAACATCCAACACATGTTATATGGGTGTCGTGGAGGTGTTAGTGTTAGAAGTCCAACACTCCACTTCCAGTAGGAGTGTTATTTTTGAAATTTAATTTTTAAAACTTTTTTTTGGGTTATCTCTTGTCTTGATCTTGATTGTGACCAAGTGTATTTACATTATAATAGAAAAAGTGCAAAATTTCAAAATAAAGAAGAATATTTTTCACGAGAAATTGACAATGCATTTTAGAAGGTAAAATACATAGTTACACTTATTGATTAAAAAATAATTTTTAAATTCTGATTAAATAAAATATATTCACATACATAACAAATTATGAAGTTAGTAAAATCTACTCTGTTAGTTTTATTTTACATTCTAAAATTTGCCTTTCACTGCAGGAGCCAAATTTGGTTTAGTGTGGTTGTTTATCCCCTAGTAATATTTTAGTTGAAGATAGTTGGTCAAGAATCGTGGTTGCAAGGAAACGAAAATATTTGACAAGAAAGCTTGGAAAAAAGGTTGTTATTCTGTCCACCAAATGTCATGTTGAGGGGCATTTGAGAAATAAGGAATTTTTATCATCTTTTTTGTGAAAAATATAATCGTGGAATAAGATAATTGATCATAGAGTTCATCCTACGCCATCAAGTTACAATTTCACCTAACTAATCACAATATACATAGCAAAGTGATTTACATAACATGTATAAACAAAATAGTCACTTTTGTTAACTGTATTAGTGTATGAAACTATAGATCTTGAGTGTCTCCCCTAGATGAGGAGGACACTTGTAACAAAAATAATACATAAAACATTAATAACTCACCAGGTGAAGCTAATGGACTCAAAATGTAGGTCATCTGTGCAACAAGAAGTGCATATTGATGCTACTTCATGTCTCATTTTTCTTTGGTCACTAACAAGAACTCCAATGCTTGATCCATCACAGCCAGAGAGTATTTCTGCCAGAAAATGAAACTTTTCCTGTTTAAGGATTTACTTGGACATTCAAAGCAATATTTACTTTTTATAAAATGTTGCTGGAAACTTATGCTAACAATCTCATAATTTGAATAGCATATCTTTTAACAAGCATTACTTGATAAATAGTTAAAGTTTTAGTTTGATGTCATATAGCAAAAAAATATTCAATATAAATAGATTTAACTAAACTTCAAGAAAGGGCACAGAAAGGAAGGAAAAACTATGACAAACTAATTCAAAAGAATTGTGACAAAATAATCAAATAATCTTACTTTTTATGTCAGGTCTTTCTCCATAATGTACTTTAACTGTTTGGACAATGGATTGGAGGGGTAGACTTTAATTCTCTGTCAGCATTGTAGTATCCTAAACCTAGAGAAGTTGATGTGTAAGTGTTTTTAATCTGCCTCAAATCCTTATTCTTGTTCCACAGGATAGCAGATGTTGCTACGATGGTTAAAGATACACATATGAATAACATGCTTAGACTAGACCTTGAGAAATAAGGGTATATCAGGTTTGCTTTATGGTCAATTAGATATTTGTAATATCTAGTCAGGATGGCAATAAGCAGAAGGAATAACACAAAGGAGGATGAGATGATAATGCTAAGATAAGCCAATTGTTTTGTCGTAAGACTACAGAAACTAGTTCATCTAATGCATTTGACTTGAACCATAATGTTTGAACAAGTTTACTATCATTCATATTTGGTTGTTTGTCTCTGGTTACATAGGCTTCAATCTCAAGTTGCAAGTGTGAGAGATCAAATGTGGTGCTGGTGGCTGAAACTGGCAGGATAAGGTCTATCATGGTGAGATCAATGGACTTCTCGAAGGCACATATAAGAAGAACTCTAGGAGTTTTTCCCCCTTTAGTGTTGGCCTTAAAGATTAGCGAATGACTTATGGAAATGAAAGTAGTAATGCTACTTCCTTCGCTCACCAGCACTAGCATTTCATGCCTCTATGAAAATTTTTATCAAGTCCTGCCTTGTGAAGTTTAGTCTAGCATAACTAATATTTATTTATATTGAATCATGTTTTGAATTTGAGATCTTCCAAAGAATGAAATTCATTAAAACATAGAGGAAAGACTCCTTTAGTAAAAATCTCCAGTACCTTGAGTAAAAGGTTGAAGCCTATCTATAGGGTCCTTCAATGGAGACATTGAGGTGGGACATTGGAGATGAAGATGATATAGCTTCTGGTACAAAGTGTTGGACCAGGTTCCTGAACTTCTGATGACAACGCTTAAATCAGTATTACTGTAGGAGCTGATTGTAAAAGGGTGCCATTGTAACTTGGAAATACTAGGAACATTTATGAAAATGATACTTGTAGGAGCATAACGCAGTCCTATTGTAGCAAAATGAGTAAAAAAAGTTTTGTAACTTAAAATGGAGCCAGATACACGAGTCATAAAGAACATCTTAGAGTCTTTCATTCACCCAGGTTCTTGGAGAAATTCAGTTCAACAGCTTCACAAGGCAAAACACAGGCAGAAACCAACCGAATTTGCTACTGGGACTGTAGGAATCTCAGGTAACGGTCGATCATGAATAGGTAAAATCCTGGAAGCATTATGCAAGAAGATGAAAATCCCACATGTAGCACAAAGAAGACTGTGTAGAAGAAAAGTTCAAAAGCTTTTCGCCTTATGGAAGGTAAGGTAGCAACCCACATGATTAATCCAGCAAGTAGAGCAATTGCTCCAGCCACATTTGAGATGCCAACTTTGTTCCATTTGAATATCTGCAAGTAAGTTTGTGGATTGTGATGTCTGGTCAGAAGCAGAGTTTGAAGATGGCCTAGTATTTTATGATTGAAAAATGGCCAAGAAAAACAAAAGGACAATGACTTTAAACAAGTTTACACTGACATCCTCCTCCTGAGGTTTCGTTAACTTTTTTCGACGTCTCTCTTTTTTTTCCTTATACTAACTCCATAATTATTTAAAAAATATTATACTGATACTCCTTATAACACCCCCTCTTATCCAAGAAACACATTAAATGTTGTATCCCTATAAGAAAGTTGTTGTAAATGTTAAAAAAGTAAAAGATCATGTGCAATCTCAACAAATCTTAAAAAGTTGTTAGTGTAATTTGCTTTATTATTTATTACCTCTGAGATTTGATGTGTCTTGTCCCAAAAAATAAAACAACCTAGACCATGGGTTGTGAAGAAGGCCATTGCAATGTTTCCTAGCCAGATATGATAGTTGATGCTTCCCTCTGAAGTTAAGCCAATGAACCGCAAAATTGAAGATCCTCTTGAGACCGGAAAGAACAATAAAACTAAGCAAATATTTCCAACAAGGCCTAAAGTGAGGGCTGAACATTCCAGCTTGGCTTCCCACCTGTGCAACAAGAACCATCCTGTTACTAGAAATGCATAAATATTATTTGAATTTGGTAACAAATAACTAATTGTCAAACTAAGAGTGATAAGTTATTTTCTTACACTTGTTCTCTCTTGTTAGCTGCCTCTAATGCCACGCTTGCAAACATGCCATGTAAGTAGGAGCACAAGGACCAAATTAATAGTAAAACAAACATGATAATGAAAAAGAGTTCTGTCATAGAGATTATCCCAAGCAAGCAATGGTCTTTTCCATGATGCTAATCCTAAGAATCCCACCTTGCTAGGAACAATAAATCATCATACTTTTGGTTGGTCAGGCATTGTGAATATTAGTGAAAATTGAAAAAGAAACTGATAAAGAAACAAGGTATGAAATAATGCAACTTTCAGCATTATGATTAGAACATTTTTGCTCCAAATGAAGGTATAGACTGGCCAAAGTGGCTCTTAATAAAATGAGAAATGTGTAAACGAGTATGGTTGTCCCTGTGCAAGGAAACAGGATGCAAATAAAATAATTAGGTAGTTTCATCATACGAAATAAATAAAATAAATCTCTATTTATATTTCTTTTCACTCAGCTGGTTCAATTCCTGAAAGTTCGCTATATATTTGGGATTTGGGTCGTGCGCGGGAATCAATCAACAGTGACAATAATCGGTGTAAAGGATAAAATAAAACAAAAAAAAAAGTGCCAAAATCATTTTTTTGAATAAATTATTCATTTTGACTGAAGTAATGTCTTTGGAAAAATTCATTATAATTTTAAATAACTTTTTTTTATGAGAAATGTTAATTGATACGAAATAATTTTATAAAAAAATGTTTGGAATGGTTATGATTAATTATGAGAACTGTTAATTGATATGAAATAACATTTTTTTTTTATGAGAAGTGTTGAAAGACACATTGTATAGCAGTATAATAGGTGGTTATATAATTTTAAATATAGCTAAAAAATAATAACACAAACACAAATACCAGCTAATTCATACTTACAATCTTCAAAATTTCTCTCATCACATGCATAATAGTTTGTGAATAATACCATTGGATGAACAACTTGAAAATAGGCTAATTCCCTGTATATAAATAAAATAATGTATCATTTCATTTATTTCCCAAAAACAAGAAAGCATTTTTAAAAAACTATTCTTCAATGAGAGTGTTTTTAGGAATTATTTCCACTCTCATTGAATCACATGTTTTATCCTAATCTTATATGTTGAATATGTTATTTTTATTCATTTAAAATATATTTCTTAATTTTAATTTCAAATTTAATTTGATTTAACAACTATTCAATTTTTTTCCTTAACTATCTCAAACTAGTGAAACCACTCTCATTTATCTTTATCCCTATACTTATTTTTTTTAACCATTTATATCATTTAATCTATCCTTTTCATATTTATTTCTAAATTGAATTTTAATATATTTTAAAAAAAATTATCAATATTTAAAAATATTCTTGCATCACTATATAATTTGTTTATGGTAGATGCAAAATCTAATTTATATGTTAATAAATATTTATTTATCGTAAATTTTAATTATAATATAATTTATATATTTAAAAACATTTATTTATTATAAAATATAATTATATAAAAATAAATATTTATTCTATGCATTTTACAGTCTAAAATACTAGTTAAAATTTAAGGTTGATTTTTTTTTTCCCGGTTGGCATAGTTAACCTAGGCCAATTTTATTCAATTAAGGGTAACTCAACAAAGAGAAGGCCATTAATTCCAATGACTTGATATCTAATATTATAATATAATATTGTTAAATATTTTATATGATATGTAGATTGTTCTTTCATTATTTTTTTTAGTTTAATTTTTATGTATTGTCAGCGTAATATTTTATATTGTCAATTAATAAAAAATCATTATTAATATGACTTTTAAAATAATTATTATCAAAGTTAACAAATTTACCATACATGTCAATTTGTAATTGAATGACAGTTTAAAAACTTTTTTCATTATCAGTACATAGACTATTAACTCATTTTGAGTTTAATTTCTATACATTGTCAATTTATAAAATTTTACATTGTCAACCAATAAGAAATTATCGTTGGTATGTCTTTTAATATAGTTATTATAAAGTCAACAAACTTATTGTACATGGTGATTTATAATTGGATGATAGTGTAAAAACCTTTACACTGTTAGTACTTAGTATATAGACTATAACTCATTATGAGTTTAATTTCTATACATTGTCAGTGTAACAATTTTATACTGTCAACTAATCAAAAATTATCGTTGGTATGACTTTTAATAAAATTATTGTAAAAATTAACAAATTTACCATACATGAAGATTTGTAATTGGATGACAATGTAAAAATTCTTTATGCTAACTACATAGACTATTAGCTCATTTGAAATTTAATTTTTATGTATAACAAAAATTCCTTTTTTTTAGTGTTTGCCAAGATTTAGGCTATGCAAAAGAAAAAAGAAAACGATGAAATATGTGAATAAAATTTAAAAATGTTTGAAATTCAAGATAAATTTTAATTAATTCAAATTAGAAGGCAACCTACTCAGCCCGTGGCCAATATAGCTAGGTAAATTGGAACATGAGAAATGCTAGCAATACACTTTCTGACACACTCTTGTTAACACACCATCTTTTATTAGTTGAAATTTCTTGAAAATTATAAAAATTTGTGAGTTTCACATCTTATATAATAACTCTCTCTCTTTCTCTCATGATTTTATAGTTTTCAATAAATTCTAACTAATTATAGAGTGAGTATTAGGAAGAATATATTAGAGAGTGTGTTATTAGCACTCCTCATTGGACATTAATCGACTAGCATACTAGAATTGTGACCCAAACCAAATTTGTTTGGTCTTGTACCATGTCAACCCAAATTGACCTGGTATAGTTTGAATATGCGCCACTGTTCTGGAGCCTCTTTGCATTGCTCATATTCAGTTTTTATTATCTACAGTATGAAGATATAAGATGATTGATAATTTTTTTTAATCACATATATCTGATAAATAAACGAGTATATTGAAAAAAAAAACCTTGAGAAAAAGTTTATTTTTGATTTATGAAAATATTGAATGTAACTTTGATGATAAAATATGAAAATACAAACGGACATATAAAATTAAAAATATGTTATATTATTGTCTGATATACTTTGTAGCTATTTTGGACTGTTTGTCAGGACAATTCAAATATTAAAAAATATCTTAAATAATATATATATATATATATATATATATATATATATATATATATATATATATATATATATATAACTGTAATTATTTATATTGATGCTCTTATTTATTTTTGCAAACATAAGTAACGTAAAGTAGAGGTAATAAAAATGAGTTGTAATTTATGTTTTTCAATCAAGATTTTTTTTTTCCAATTCATTTAGAATTTTCTATAAGCTTGAAGGAATATGAAGTTGATGCTGTTTTACAATATATGGATATAAGGTTAAAAGAATTTATTTCTTGATTTTTAAAGATAAGGCCTGTTAATTTGTCTCGAGTAATTAAGTGTGTGTTTGAGCATTATGAGGCAACATATTTTTAAGCATGCTAGAATTTTGTTCCTTGAAGCTTTTTTTTTTTTCCTTCTTTTTATTTTGTAGTTTCAATCTTTAATGTTATAATCACTATCAATATTTTCCCAGATAAAGAATACCTAGAAATTTTTGTATTTCTAAAATGATCTCTAAGCTATTTTTATAAGCAATCATTATCGGTCAGAATATTAAAAAAAAATAAAATGTTAGTACTTTGTAGTTCAATATTATCATAAATAAAATATAGGCTAAATTATTTCGTAAGTCTCTAAACTTTTAGGCAATTTTTAATTAAGTCCATATACTATTTTTTTTAATTGAGTCCTTAAGCTTTTAAATTTTTTTATTTGGATCCCTGGGGTTAAATTACTGTGAATATTCCGTTAACTTAGACAAAATATTTTTTGATAAGAACTCAATTAAAAATATAGTATAGGGATCTAATAAAAATTATCTAAAAGTTTAGAGACCTACTCAATAGTTTAGCTTTATTTTTACTTTTTTATCTTGATTTTGCCTTTGTTTTATTTTATAAAAGAGAAAAATTATAGAAAGGAGCATAACGCATTTCTCAATATTCAAATGCTGTCACATTATTATTATGTGGCTAAATTACATTTTTGGTGCTCTTATAATTCTCATTCCGCAATTTTGGTCCCCTTATTTTTAGTTTTACAATTTTAATTCTCCAATTTTTAAAAATCCTCAATTTTAGATCTCCCTATTTTTAGTTATGCAATTTTAGTCCCTAAATTTTAAATAGTTATAATTTTGGCCCAACTGTTAAATGTTTATCTATTGACTGTTAATGCCTTAATGATGACTATGATGTGACATTAATCTGTTAAATATAATCTGCCACATATTCAGTCTAATGCCACATCATAGTTAACGTTGGAGCATCAACAGTCAACAGATGAATATTTAACAGTTGGACCAAAAATAACAGATTTTTAAAATTTGAGGGGCTAAAATTGTAGAATTAAAAATATGTGTGAAGTATTTACTAGTTTTGTCAATGACTAATCTCTGTCAGAGAATTTGGCTCATCGCTCTTCATGAGATATCTTCTCCAACCACTTTTTTTTATTTACAAGCCTTAAACCCAAGACCATACAATACTAACATAATGTTAGTAAATTAAAGGTTAAACTATTGAATAGGTTACTGAACTTTTAGACAATTTTTAATTATATTTTTATACTATTTTTTTAATCAAGTTCTTAATCTTTTGAATTTTTTTTAATTTGGTCCTTAAGACAAACGACAATTAGATGGAAGTTAATTTTAGGAACCCAATTAAAAAAATTTTAAAAGATTAAAGACTCAATTAAAAAAATTATTACAAGGACCTAATTAAAAATTACCTAAAAATTAAGGGACTTATGAAATAATTTAACCTAAAATATATTACTTTTAACTTTTTTTAGTTATATGTTCATTAAATACATCGTTTATTTATGGTGCATATAGCATTAAAAAAATTCATCAATCAAATTATGCTACCACATTATAAATATCTTTTTTGTGAATAAAAATAAAACATATATTCATCTTTATTTTATTTTAAAATTTATTGTATTTTAAATTTTTCTTGTGAGCAATAAAAAATTTAACTGAGTTTAACTTTTGTTTAAAAGAAAAACTTAAAATAAGGATATACTTGTAAAGTAGTATGAAAATTAAGTGTGTAAATAAACATATGTAAGTGTCAACAACTATCGATCTATGATGTAGAATTTAATTAGAAATTACTAACAATGTAAAATCTTTTTACCATGTCATTATTCAATAACAGATATCACGCATGGTAATATTTTTACTTTTGAAACAATTATTTTAAAAGTCATATATAAAGTGACTTTTGATTGAGAATGTAAAAATATTTATGCTATGAAAATTAAACTCTTATACTATACATAATAAGAACTTTTAATTCAATGATAAATTTAATAATAAATTCTCTAATAAATAGTTATTCAATGATATAGGAACTATTTTAACTAACGTTAGTGTAAACTGATTTTTTTTATCATGAATATGTAGCTAAAATTGAAAATTTTTGACTTTTTTTAATATTAGGTTTAATACATCAGTTGGTCTCTAAACTTTTGAAAATTTTTTAATTAGGTTTCTGAACTAAAAAAATTTGTAATTAAGTCCTTAATTTTTTACAATTTTTGTAATTGAATTCCTAGAGTTAGTTTGTGACGGTTTAAAACCGCCAGAAAATTTACAATGTGTGGATATTCTGCTACCTCTAAGAACTCAATTACAAAAATTATAAAAGATTAAGAACCTAATTAAAAATTATCTAAAAATTTAGGGACCAACTGTATTAAACCTTATTATTATTATTATTATTATTGAGAACATTAATTAATGGGCGCAAAGACTTAATTTAATTATATATGTTTAATTACTAAGTTCACACATGCTGGTCAATTAAAGAGTTTAATTTTTATACTTTGTTACAATAAAAAGATTAATCTTGATATTCTCAATTAATTAAAAATTATCTTAGATATAATATTTAAAATAATTATTATAAAAGTGAATAATTTTATTGTATAATCTATGATTAAATGATTATCAAGACATTAATTAAATTCTTTATTAAAAATTGTGTATTTATCAATAGGTTAAAATTCAAAGATTTGTTTGATTGAAAATTAAGAAATTACCAAGAAGTAATGTTATATCCTCTTATAATATTTTTATTATTTTATAGAAAAAATAAATAAAAAATAAAATACATCCAATGTTTTAAAAACATAAAAACATTCAATACTTTTATCTAAAAATTAAAAAAAAGATTTGTAAAAGATATTATAGAAAAGTTTATCATTATTTATCACTAGAATACTAGTAGAAAAACCCACTTTACGTGACATAAATACATTAATCTTTATTTCAAATTAATATCTATCATTGTAATTGTAATGCGAAAATAAGAATTAGCATATTTTTCCCTCTAATAAAACACAAATTTTTGCTCCGTTGTTCACCAAGAAAACATATATTGAAAGGGAGTTACTATGGTACTCTCCTAAATAGATCTGTTTTGGAACAGTTACTTTTTTTAGACCAATAAAAATATAAGTTGTTGCCATGTCATCTATTTTGTTCTCTTTCACCTGGTGGCAAGATAGAATTTCTCATATATTATTTGCATTAACGAGTTTTTGTTTGCCTTTTTATTAAATCATGTAGATTCAGTTGATTTATTGTCCCTTACTAATACTGCATCGAGTTTTTTTTTTTTTTTTTTTTTTTTTTTTTTTTTCTGTTTTCTAATCGTTTTGTAGATGTACTTGTGCAGAAAAAAAAAGACAGCACCTTATCAGTTTATGTATAATTTCTCATCAGGCAAAAGTGTCGATGGCTTCAAATCCCCATCTTTGCCAGAATCGCCATCATTGCCACTTCCATGCATCTCCTGTTGGAGCAAGAAAAACAGAACTCAAACACACACACACTCACGGATAACAGAGAGCCAAAAGTGAGAGAAAAACTTTTTTTTTTGTATGTTATGCTCTGGCACAAGGTTGGTATTTATAGCTAAGAATAGTAACCTGTCGAATTGACTTGTTCAACAAAAACTATCTATTGGTTAGAATCACTTCTAACACCTCCCCTTGATTCAAACCAATTACAAACTAACAACATTCAAAAAATCTCTCAACTCCTTGAACCTTTCACTCTTCATGGACTTAGTCATAATGTCAGCAAGCTGTTTCTCAGTTCTGCAATGCTGAAGTCTGATCTTCCCCTTGCTTACTTGATCTCTAAGGAAATGGAATTTGGTGTCTATATGCTTGCTCCTGCCATGTGACACAGGGTTCTTAGCCAAATCAATTGCTGATTTGCTATCTACCAACAAATCCACTGCTTCACCAGTAAACACCTTTAATTCTTCAAGTAGAGAGGATAACCACAAAGCTTGACAGGCAGCTGCACAAGCTACAATGTATTCGGCTTCACAAGTAGACAATGCTACTACTGTCTGCTTCTTAGAACTCCAGGATATAGGTGACCCTGACAGCAAGAAAACTTGTCCCATGGTGCTCCTTCTGTCAACCAGATCACCGCACCAGTCAGAATCAGAATAGCCTACAAGGTGTAGGCTATCATCTCCCTTAGTGTGATGAGGAAACAAAATGCCATGACTGAGTGTTCCTCTCAGATACCTCATGATTCTTTTAGCAGCAGTCAAGTGTGGTTGTCTAGGATCACTCATAAATCTGTTGACCAAACCAACACTAAAAGCTATTTCTGGCCTGCTGTGACAAATAAACCTCAGGCTACCAACAATCTACCTGAACATAGTTCCATCAACAGAGCCCTCATCTTCACTCTTCACAAGCTTCACATTCAATTCAGTTGGAGTCTCTGCTGGTTTACAACCCATCATTTTAAATTTCTTCAGGACTTCAGAAATATATTTCCTTTGATGCATAAAGATGCCTTTCTCGGTGTAGGCAAATTCAATTCCCAGAAAATAAGATAGAATGCCTAGATCAGTCATCTCAAATTCACTCTTCAATCCTTGCTTGAGTGATTCAATAGCAGTCAAACTACTACCAGTGATGAATAAATCATCCACATACAAGCATAGCACCAAAATCTCAGTTTCACTTACTGTTTTGATATACACACCATGCTCAACTGAGCATTTTTGAAAACCAAAACCAGTGAGAAAAGAGTCAATCCTTTTGTTCCATGCCCTAGGTGCTTGTTTCAAGCCATACAAGGCCTTCTTTAGTCTCAAAACCTTCTGTTCGTTACCTTTACATATGAAGCCAAGAGGTTGTACCACAAAAACTTCTTCATCAAGTGGCCCATTTAGAAAGGCTGACTTGACATCTAGTTGCCACAGTTTCCAATTTCTCCAGCTAGCTAGTGAAACAATCAATCTTATAGTCTCTAATCTTGCAACTGGAGCAAATACTTCAGTATAGTCCAGACCTTCCTACTGCATGAATCCTTTAGCCACCAGCCTAGCTTTATGTTTGGCAATCGACCCATCAGACTTGAGTTTAGTTTTAAAAACCCATTTAACAACAATAGGCCTTTTGTTCTGAGGTAAATTTACCATTTCCCAGGTATCATTCTTCTCAATGCTCTTCAATTCTTCCTCCATTGCTGATCTCCATACTTCCTTAGAGATAGCTTCCTCAAAAGTAATAGGTTCCATGTCTGCCATAAGTGCCATATGCTGAACCAAATCACCTTCCTCAGTAATTGCACTATCATGGTAAACCTGATAATCTCTGAGTCTTAAGGGAAAGCTTCTGGCTCTTATAGATCTATCAGCCACCATCTGAGGTTCACTATTGACCACTTCTTGATGTATTTCTCCTACTGGATCTTCATTTTTCCATTCAAGCTGAATCTTTGGTATTGTCTCAGCAGTAGGCTGAAACTCTCCCCATGAGCTTAATTCATCAAAGTAGACATCTCTACTAAATAGAACTTGCTAATTCTTTGGATTGTATAGCTTGTATGAACCAGTAGAGTTGTATCCAACAAAAATCATTGGCTCACTCTTGTCATCCAACTTCTTTCTCCTCTGATCAGGAACATGCCTGTAGCATACGGATCTTAAAATCCTGAAATGCTTGACTAAAGGTTTGCTTCCTGACCAAGCTTCTTCTGGAACCATGGAGTCAAGCCTCTTGGTTGGACACCTATTCAGAACATACACAGCTGTTATAGCTGCTTCACCCCAGAAACTGTGAGGAAGATTCTTCTCTTTAAGCATGCTTTTGACCATGTTCAAGATTGTCCTATTCCTTCTTTCTGCAATGCCATTATGTTGGGGAGTGTAAGGAGCAGTTACTTCATGAATTATACCATGCTCCTTACAGAAACCTTCAAGTTCTTCAGATGTGAATTCACCTCCACCATCTGTTCTTAGAATTCTAATGCACTTTCCAGATTGCTTCTCCACAAGAGCTTTGAAATCTTTAAAGATGCTGAACACATCACTCTTGGCTTTGATTAGGTAGAGCCACACCTTCCTGCTCAAATCATCAACAAAAGAGACAAAATATTTATTTCCTCCTAATGATGGAGTGTCAATAGGTCCACAAACATCTGAGTAAACAACATGCAATATTTCACTAGCCTTAGAAGTAGTAAAATTGCTGAAGGAATTCCTGGGTTGTTTGCTGATTAAGCAATTGTCACATATCTTCTTAGGAATTTTAATTGAAGGAAGACCAGTTAACATTTCCTTGGATTTCAAGAGACTCATATCTCTAAAATTTAAGTGGCCTAGTCTAAGGTGCCATAACCATGAATCATCTGACAAAGTAGCAGCGAAAAGACACTGAGATTCAATGGTGTTTAAGTTTACCTTGAAGGTTCTGTTCTTGGCCAATGGAGCTTTCATCACCAGTCTCTTTGCTTTGTCATGGATTTCTAGAAAACCTTTAACTGAATTCGCTGAACATCCTTTCTGCAAGAGCTGACCCAAATTGATCAAATTAGTGGTCATTCCAGGAACATACAATACTTCTGTAATCACTGTTTGTCTTCCATCTTCTTTTTTGACTAGTACATTTCCAGAGCCTTCAGCCTGAGTGGCTTTATTGTTTGCAAATTTCACAGTACTCTTTTTCTTTGGATCAAAATTGACAATCCAATCTCGATGCCCAGTCATATGATTAGAACATCCAGAATCTATGTACCATACTTCATTGTTGTAAGATTCTGGATTGGTGATCATCATTAGCATCAAAGGTTGTTCTTCAAGATTTGCTTCATCCTCTTCTTTGGCCATGTGTGCCTGATAATCACTATGTGATTGACTCCCCCGTTGATATGTGCAACTTGGTTCAGCTACACATTCTGTGGAAAAATGTCCAATCCGATTACAATTAAAACATTTAATTCTTTTTCTGTCAACAACCTTTTTCTTTCCTCCTCGCCATTTACTAAAACCTCCTCTTCTATTGGAGCTTTCTAGTTGATCATGATCAATCTTTTCTTGATCTTGGTTTTGAATATTTTTCTCAAAGCCACCTCTGGAATCTCTCCCACGGCCTCGACCTCTGAAATTTCCCTTGTAGCGTCCTCTTCTTGAGGTATGAACCTGCAGTGCTTGATGATCACCGGGCTTCTCTGAACCTCTTTCAATGAGTCTCTGCTTATGTGCCTCAAGAGAACCTTGAAGTTCTTCTACCTTCAATTCCTCAAGTTTCTTGGATTCTTCAATGGCTACGACAATGTGGTCGAATTTGGGATTGAGTGTTCTCAGAATCTTTTCTACAATTGTTTGATCTGAGATTTTCTCACCACAATTCTTCATGGCATTCGTGTGAGTGACGATTCTGTTGAAGAATTTAGCTATCTTTTCATTATTCTCCATTTGCATCAATTCGTATTGACGCCTCATCGTCTGTAATCTCACCTTCTTCAATTGCTCTGCACCTTCACTGCATTTCTCCAGGATCTTCCATACTTTTCGCGAAGTTGCAGCACTTGCAATCTTCTCAAAGTGTGCCTCATCAACACATTGATGAATCAAGAAGGTCGCTTTACAATCTTTCTTCTTATTTTCTTTGTGAAGCGCCTTTTGTGCATCTGTGGAATCTTCAGTGAGCGTTGGATAACCTTCTTCGACAATGTCTGCGACTTCCTGATAGCCCAAAATCGCCTTCATCTGCACATGCCACCGATCCCAGTTCTTTCCATTGAGAACGGGAAGATTTGTTGAGAAATTCGCACCAGTTGGTCCCATCGTGTGTGTCGCAAGGATCCCTAGATCGAAACCTTAGCTCTGGATACCAATTTGTTGGAGCAAGAAAAATAGAACTCAAACACACATACACTCACGGATAACAGAGAGCCAAAAGTGAGAGAAAAACTTTTTTTTTTTGTATGTTATGCTCTGGCACAAGGTTGGTATTTATAGCTAAGAATAGTAACCTGTCGAATTGACTTGTTCAACAAAAACTATCTATTGGTTAGAATCACTTCTAACATCTCCATTTTTGCTGCTGTTAGAAGAAGCAAAGGATGCGATGAACTTCGAAATGCATCGCACAATACTTTCAAAAGAATAATTATATTTGTTTGATTAAAATAAATTTATTATTAGATAGCAAAATAGATGTCATGAAAGTAACTTAATAACTATTGGTCTAAAAATTAACTGTTTTAAAATCTCTGAAATTTATAAGGGTACCATAGAATTTCTCATATTGAAATACATAAAACAGAAAACATATATATACAATATATGCTTTTTGCTAGTTTATTTGTTTCATGACTTCCACTCAATATATTACACAGAACCAAAAGAGAAAAAAAAAAAAAAAAACCCTTCGCGTGCTTCCACTCTAGTTAATCAACATTATTCACAATCAACTAGTTACATCGAAAAGCGACCTCAACGTAGAGATTGGTACTAATTAATTATACTATGACAACAGTTAGCAAATGTAACACATATACACAGCCACATTGATGCCATAATATACACACATCACCAAGTAAAGCTGATGGATTCAAAGTGTAGATTTTCAGCTAAACCAGAAGCACAGATTCTAGCAACTTCATGTCTCATGCTCCTTGGCCCACAAACCAAGACTCCAATATCTTTGCCTTTGCACCCAAACAGAATTTCTGCAACATTAACAAATTGTATCATCACCCCATGATATAGTAAACCCCAAACAGAACCCACCCTGCCAACTTACTCTTGAGATCAGGCCTTGCACCAAAATGTACGTTGGTTGCTTGCACTAGAGACTGATGGGGAAGGCTTTCGACCTCTCTCTCCGAGCCATAAATCCATGACCCTGGTGATCTTATTGGTGTTGGAACTTCTACATTCGTGATTTGTTTACTCTCCAAGGTGTTTTGTCTCTTCCACCAAAGAAAAACTGCACTACAACATGTGCATATGCCTGCACAAAGTAGAAACATGAACCACAAAACCTTAAAGGTCCAATGATAAACTTCTTCTGAGTTATTTTCAATAGGGTAGATATAGTAGCGAGTGATAATCCCCAAAAGGAGAAGGAACATGAGAAAAGACGATGAGATTATAGCACCAAGCCAAAGCCAGTTGTTTGGGCCTAATACAACTGAGATGGGAGAGTCTGAGAGGGTAGCCTTAAACCATTTGGTTTGAATCTGTTTTTGAGAATCTCTCGGGGGCTCTTCTTTTTCTCTGGTAATATAGGCCTCGATTTGCAATTGAAGCTTTGAGATTTGAGTTGTTGAGCCAAAGACAGGAAGCATAAGATCTAACATGGTCAGATCAGCAGAATTCTTGAAAGCACAAACAAGTAAGACTGTTGGAACATGGGATTCTTGTTGGTTTTGAAATATGAGATCGCGGATTATGGATATGAAGGGAGTGATACCACTTCCACCACTCACTAACACAAGCTGCTCGTGCCTGTTAAGAGACACAATGACAGTAAATTAGTCTGAATGCAATTGAAAATTATTTCATTAGAAGGAATTGAAGGACCATATATAAATATCCAAAATGATTTATACTATCAACAAGAAGCATTTTAATTTTTTTTCTTTTTTGATGTTTGTTGTGAGCAGTAGCACAAGACCTTAAAAAATGTGAAGTACTTGGTCCATAGGGTCCTTCAACAGAAACGTTGAGATGATCCAAAGTAGATGAAGAAAGTTCCTGATAAAGTTTGTTTGACCAGTTACCCTCAGCTTTAATGGCAACACTCAGAATATCTGTCTCCATATGACAACTAGAAATCACTGTAAAAGGGTGCCACTGCAGCTTGGAAATTTTGGGCACATTTATAAACACCATGCTGTTGGGGTTATAGCATAAACCTGAAATTAGGCATAAGACCAAAAATGATGATTTTCTCCGCAAAACTTGGTTTAGGTAATTAAATTTATTCTCATATGTCATATACTAATTAACAGGTAACCGTTGGGTTTACCTCTGTTGATATAACATTTATTTTATAAAAATTAAATTATTAGCATAAATATTTCAAATCTATATGCCCCAATAATATGATGGGTCACCTTACTGTTTAAAATTTTTCCACATTAGTATATGATATTTTTTTTGGTGATATAAGTCATTTTTTTGTCCCTTTAGTCATAACTAAAGTTATTAAACTTTAGTTAGAAGTAATTTTTTTGTCCCTTATTCATAACCAAAGTTTAATTAGAAGTTAAGGTCCTGAGAGAGCTCTTAAAACTTATTCTAATTTCTACATAAACCAGTAAGTCAACGACAGAAAAGGAGGGAGAAGAAACTATTTTGATTAATTGCCTTACTTGGACTCTTGGAGAAGTTGAGCTCAACTGCACCACAAGGTAAAAAGCGAGCTGATAGCAACGGAGCATGTTGGCGAGATTGTAAGAATCTGAGGTGTCTATCAACGAAGAAGAGGAAAATCCCCGGAGCAATCATGCACATGTATTCAACTCCGACGTGGATGGCATAAAATAAGATGTAGAGAGTGTAGAGGTGGTGAGTGTAGAAGAAAACCTCAAACATTTTACGCCTGAAGCGAGGAAAGCTGGTCACCCACATGACTAACGCAATTAAACTTGCAATCACCCCAGCTACATTGGATACATATGTCTTGCTCCACTCTAGCACCTGGGACATAAAAATGCTTATATAGTTATATGATTAATTGAACAAACGCTATATTCACATGCCTCTTTAATTTGAATTTGTGTCTATATCTTCTATGGCAAGATATATAATATGCTTTTATGGAGTGTTTAGGGTTTATAATTTATTTCTAATAAAAAAATTAGTGGTCGATCACTAGAAAATAATAAAGTTCACATTAAGGTAACCTTATCTGGGTTAAGTAATTTTAATTTCTCAGGACAATAACGTTTCAGACGAGACTTTTATTTATGCAGGAATCCATGAAGATAATATGATACAAATTAAGGAGTTGCTCCTAATTTTAATTATGGACACATACTTGTCAATTTTTCTTCTCTACATTCATATTGACTTGGACGACGAATTAAAGGTTGCAAGAAGTTTAGCTTTAAACTAGGATTGAATTCGCACTTTCATATATAGAGATCACTTTTTTAATACAAAGATGAAAATAATGGACTAAATCAATGATCAATCATATCCTTCCTACCTTCAGCAAATTGAAATTAAGAAAAAATGAACAAAGAATCACTGTATCATATATCTGAATTTTTTTTATTTAAAAATACGTCTAAAATACTTTAAGCTAATTAAGTAAGTTTTTTTTTTCTTTTAAAATAAGTTAAACTTAAAACACATAAAGTACTTTAATATCTTTCTCATAAAATAAAAGGAAAAGCTTCTATAAAATATTATCACTAAAAACATTCACATATTACTATTGGCAATTGTGAATTGTCTTCGTTAGTATAAACTTTGTCTAATAAAAATTGAATTATTAATATAAACATTGTAGATCTATGCGCCAATAATAAGATGCATCGATGATATATGTAAATTTTTTATACCCATATGATTATTTATTAGTATGATGCATCGTACTATATTAGTGTAGACTTAATAATATTATCAGTTCAATTTTAATTTTGTTAAACAAAATTTATATTAACTGAGATAAGTCTAACAAGTAATGATTACTATGTGATTTTTTTTGTTGTATATTAAAACGGTATTTTATATGCTTATCCAAATGCATCAATAAACTTTAGTCATTAAATGTGTGATTGTTTAAATATGTGTTTATATTCATGTTGGATTATATCTAAAATCACGTTAAAATACTAGTTAATGTAATTTTAGAAAAATGTTTACATGTTTAGTCTATACATGTTGAAAAATTGATTACAGGTCTAAAATTGATTTTGAATTAAAATAATTTTAAATAACTTTTACGTTAAATAAACAAATTGTATTAAATTTTACTATTCTTTTGAAATAAAAAATCTAAACATAAATTACTTCATTTTAAAATTGATTTTACAAAACCAATTTTGAAAACCCTCACTTAAGCACACACACGATAAGATTGTTCTGGGGCTCCAAACCAGTGTTTGATAGAAGGGGAAAATTTTTCTTTGGTGTAAAGGTACATTGAGAAGTGCAAATTTCACGTTTGCAGTAAGAACGATCTCAAGCGAACATACTAATTAGATATTATCTAAATGGAGGGACAAACTTATTCATCAAGTCCAACACGAAGAGATAACACATTCCTAGCCACATATATATGGGACCTCAAAAGCATATCATAAACATCCGCATGGTCCGGGTCTATGAATTAGGCCGTAATAAGTTTTTTTTTTATTATTATTAAATGGTTGTTAGCTTGGGTTGGCATATAAAAAATACGCTTAATTATAGTTTTAGTCTTTCAAATTTGAGAAATGTGTTTTTTTAGTCTTTATATTAAAAATTAATTTTTTTAGTCCCTCAAATTTTAAAAATATTTATTTTGGTCCTTTTATGCAAACGCAGTTAGTGAATCTGTTACACAAAACCTACCCAATAATGTTTCTATCAGTGAAAATATCACACCAAACTCAATTGATGTTATACAGCTGATTCAATCTATCCTATAAATGATACCGTAGGTGGTCCTAAGAACTAAAATAATATTTTTCAAAATTTAAGAGACTAAAAAGATTAATTTTTAATTTAGAGGCTAAAAAAATACATTTATCAAATTTGGAGGACAAAAAAAATAATTAAGCCTAAAAAATATGTACCTCTTTCATTTGGTGTGTCATGCCCCAATAGATGAAGAAACCTATGGTATGCGCAGCAAAAAGAACCATGGATAGATGTCCAAGCCAGATGTGGTACTTGATGCTTGACTCAGATGTGAGTCCAACAAGGGGCAGAATAGAAGATCCTCTTGTGACTGGAAAGAATAGAAATGCCCAACATATGTTTCCTATGTAGCCAACCCTCAGAGATACACTCCTGAACTTTGCTTGCCACCTGCCAAGACCAATCGATGCAAAATATTTGTTCCATTTAGGTTTTTTTTTTTTTTTTTTTTTAAGATTTCAACCATAAGGTGAAGTACTTACACTTTCTCGCCCTCCCTGTCCATATGGAGGTGCTCAAAGCTGGTATGCAAGTAATTAGAAAGGGACCATATCAAGAGTGCAGCAAACATGAGTGCAAAAATAAGCTCCATAGCTGTGACAATTTCTAATGGAGACATCACAAGAAATGGGCGTCTCAAGAAACATAACCATCTGTTAATTACTCCTCCGCTGTAACCAAAACATACATATCTATCACTTCAAGAAAAACAAACATTTAGAAAGATCTGAGTTAGCTAGAAAATAACAAAGGATTTGGATCTTCTCACAAAAGAAGAAAAATATATAAATATTACTGAGTTCTATAAACAATTGTGGTGACCCTTGTTTTGTTTCTTTCTCTCTACAATAGAACCATATATTGTATAGGAGAAGATCCACATCCTATATTAGCTGATGGATTTTCTGCTTTGTACCTTTTGGAAGGTAGCTTTTCTGCTCTTTTTTGGTGAAGATGGAGATAGATACAGCTCAGGGCCCCTATGAACATAACG
Organism: Spatholobus suberectus; assembly: GCA_004329165.1. NCBI lineage: Eukaryota > Viridiplantae > Streptophyta > Magnoliopsida > Fabales > Fabaceae > Spatholobus > Spatholobus suberectus. The sequence goes on from CM014735.1 coordinate 16,429,048, forward strand.
GGGAATGTGAAAAGCAAGAGATTTGTCCCTAAAACAGTCAACAGTGTAATTAATTAGTATTTAAGAAGAGGCATATAGACAGTGGGGAAAGAAAAAAGAAAAAGAACAGAGAGAGATCTTAGTGGAAATTCTCATAATTAGTGGAAGTACAAATTAAGGTGCACCTTGCTCTCTAAAGTATGTAGAGTTTAACTTGCTTTTCAGTTTGGGGGTCCAGGTGTTCTTGAAAACCTTTGTGGGCAACATGATCCAAGCCGTGAGCCATCCAATAAACACCAAAAGAAAAATGATCCTAAGGAATGTGTGGCTCCTCATCATGCACTTGAGTTGTAACTCTCTATGATGAACTTTCATTCTTGATATTGCAGGGGGTATATATAGAAAGTCAGACACGTGTGCGTGAGGCTAACAGCGCTTCTCTTGGAGTTACAATTATTATTTACAATTGCATTTCGTACAAGTGGCTCCCACCAGATTTCATATTAAAATCCAATGAAGTCGTACTCATAATATTCCTTTTTTTTTTTATTTGGTTCAAGTGGCTCATAATATTTTGCACAGTTTTCATTGAATGTACGTAAAAGTTGTGTTGTAATTAGTAGAATGATTTATACCTTACAAAAATAACCATTACCAATGAGATTGTATTCCGTACCGTAATGGTAATAATTTTTCAGTGCATAAGCCGAAATCCATTCATGACAAAATAAAATAATGCTAGTAATTTTGGTATATGGACGCATAATGTAGGGTTTGCATGTTCTCAACACAGTGCAAATCCTCAATGTACAAGGACAAGCTAGCGCAGCAACAGGACACTGGAGTGCATATATATATATATGTTTAGCCCATACATTGCATGGATCAAATCTAATATATAAATTGTATAATTATAATTATTTATCATAAAAGTAAAAAATTATTCATATCATATAATTATAGTAGTAGCAAGACTGGAGATTAAAAACAGATTGACTATTATGAATTAAACAGGTCAAAGAACTATTATGATACTGGAAATGTAAATATTTGTATATGCTAAATGTTTATTTTTATCAGATAAATAAACATCAATATAGGAGGCTCAATAAGTAAAATTGAAATGTCTTATGGCTTCCATCTTGAATCTTTAACACAGGCAATTAAGGCACAAGAGTAACATGTTACCGGTGAATCTTTTACTTTTATGTTTTAACCCCGATAAAAACTCAAACAAAGCAGAGGTGAAAAGGAAAACAACACTGCAGAAGGCCAAACCAGAAATCCTAATCTCTATCGATTTGAAAGATATACCCCTAGAACAAATTAAAGAGTCAAGATAAGGAAATAAAAAAATCAAAAAACAACTTCATTAACTGCTTTTAAACTACGTTATCCCAAAACTCCAGCAAATCTAAATGCGTGCAGAAGGTGCATGTACAAAAAACCAAATAGACAAATGATAAGCTTGTGAAGAGATATGATGGGGAAAAGAGGTTTATTAATTGGTAAGCTTGTGAAAAGTTTGTAATGCACTTTAAACATGCATATATCTCTGAACTCAAAATTTAATTTAACTGTGATTTCTGATAAAAGGTCATGTTTAGGGATGTTTGTTTCAATTTTTTAAATAATTGTTCTTCTATTCAAAAGTTCTTTCAAGAAGATTAAAAGAAATTATTATTTCCTCAATATTTTTTAATCAAACACGCAAATCTTCCAATGCAAACATTAAACCTAATAGGTAGAGGCAAAAACAACAAATTTGAATTTAGCATCTAGTCTAGGAAAAAAAGAAAACAAAACAAAACAGTATTAGGACCATAAGAAAGAAATAAATACTTCCTTCTTCACAATGGAGGAAACTCTATCTGAAAGTGATGAATAACGGTGAATTCTCCACAAAGGCCCACCAAAAAAATTAGAAAAGAAACAACACTTCAACATTCAAATTGCAATCTCATCATTGTCATTAATTAAAAAAGAAAACATAATCATAAAAAAAAAAAAAAACTCAACCCATACCAACAATAGGTGCAAAAAGAATGATTCCAAGAGGTGAAAGATGTGAACAAACTTTTACTAACCCTATTTTTATAGCCATTAGAGAAACGTAAAATATTATCCATCATTCAAAATTTGAAAAGTGATAAAGATAATTTGTTTCAATAAATTAGTGATAATTTATTTGAAAAGAGAAAGATAATTTATCCAAAGAAATTTGACAGAGAAATAAAGGAATTATTTTCAGAGATCAAAGTTACAAAAAATAAGGGAATAAGAGAAGAAATCATGGGAGAAGAATAAGTTAATATTCGGAGCAAAAATATATTTGAAGATGGAAGTTACAAAAGATAAGGAAAGAAGAATAAAAACCCAAAGATAAATTGCATAGATATTGAGATAAAGATTGAGGAAAATAGAAATTGAGGGTTCATCTTGATTTTTGCAAAGAGTGTAAAAGAAAAGATAAGAATAATAGTTAAGAACTGTAGCATAGGAAAGACACTACAAGAAAACTATAAATTAGCATCAGCCAATTAGTGTCGGCCTTGACACCGACACTAAATAGCGTTAGCTAGCCGACACTAAACCAACACTAACACGTTTTTTGTTTTTTTGTTTTTGGCTTGCATCGGCTAAGGCCGACACTATTAACATTTTTTAAAAAACAAAAATTATTAATGTTGGCTAGATTGACACTAATTAATAACTTTCAAAAAATAATTATATTTTTCTATTAGAGTTGGCTAGGCCGACGCTTATTAGCGTCAACATTAGTGTCAACCAGGCTGACACTAGTTTTTCATTTGAGCACAAAAACAAATCACCTCTCCCGCCTCCCTCTCTTCTTTCATCAATTTGAAACTTAAATATGAGTTTCCAACTTCTTCTCCCCCCATTCCCTTCCTCTTCCCACACTTTCTTCCTCTCTCCTCTCTTTCTTACCTTTCACTTTCTTTCCTACTCTTTAAAGACTCCAAAGTCTCCAACATACATTTTTTTTTCAATAATGGTGTGGTGGTGTGGTCGGCAATGCCCAAACCTCCAACGTGACAAAGCCCCCTTCTGTCCGTCTAACATGAAAAAGAAGTTGCATTTGTTGGGGATGGTGACAGGGTAGTGTGATTCGTGGAGGTTTCCAGAGGGGGGAGGGAGAGGACGCGAAATGTGAAGAGGTGCGTGGTGTAGTGGGAGTCTAGAACAGAGAAGGGGATTACAATCAACACATGGCCAGTGGTTGAGGATTAGGCGGCAGGGACCGGGAGCACATGCAGCGGAAGGGTGGCTAAGGAGTGGGAGCAAGAAAAAAAAAAGAAATGGAAGAAAAAAAGACCAAGAGGAAGAATAGAAGTGGAGCTGCCACAATAGTGACAGAGTTTTTTTTTTTGTGTTGTCTTTTTTTTAGTGTCTACTTAGTCGACTCTAATTAGTTTAGCCAACTCTAGTAAGCGACGGCTTCTTATGGTCGACACAAACACATTAGCGACTGTCTTAAGGTCGTCGCTTGACCGACACAAAAATAATAATTAGTGTTCGCTTTTGGTTGACACTAATTTATGTTTTTCTTGTAGTGAGATAAGGGAAGTAACATACAGTTTAAAAGAGAAGATAAGGGAAGTAGCTTTCAATTCGGAAGAGAGTATAAGGAGAGTTTGAATGGGAGTGAATGTGAGAGAGAGTGGGGAGAATGAAGCATTCTCGTGCAAGATAGAGGTTCTCATTTAATATATAGGTGGATATATATGTGTGTGTGTGTGATAGAAAATGATATGCGATATGATAGAAAGAGAGAAAAAGAAAAAGAAATGTGATATGCAATATGATAGAAAGAGAAAAAGAAAATGTAGAGAAAAAGAAAAAGAGAAAAAGAAAAAGGTAGAAAGAGAAAGTGATAAATGTGATATGCAATATGATAGAAAATATAGAAAGAGATAAGAAAAAAAAAGGGATAAAAGTGAGTTATAAGATAGTGAAATGTATCTTTATAATTACTCTATATAAAAAGTTTTACATTACTTATGAATCACGTTATGTAATGTATGTAGATGATTTTACTTAAATAGGATAAGACTTTGTTATTTGTTGTGCTTTATTCTTTCTTTTCTTTCTCATTATTAATGTTCCACATCACCAATTGTGGAGTGCTTCTCTCTTTTTACATGTAACAAATACTTTTTTCTTATCCAAATTGTCACCCAAATGGCATTGATATGAGGACCAAGTTAGGAAGCTCATGAACCAACATGCAAATGACATAATAAACGATGTCATGATGACAGAGACCAAATTAGTAATGTTTGCACGTATGAGGAACGATTTAATAAGTTTTTACGTATAAGGACTAAATTGTGAATCCATGACATGTATAGGAACTAAATTATGTGTTTAACCTTATAAATATTAATTATGACATAAAACAATTTTAATGAATGAAATAATTTATAGCTTATTCTTAAAAACTTCAGACAACTCGATCTTATATACTATTATTATTGCTTGCCATATGATGGATTAAGGATGTAATGTGAATGGTACATGCCATGATAATCCACATGGCCAAAGTCACTTCAATTCCAAAAGTTAGCAAACATAATATTAGTAGAAAGTCAACCCCCGAAATCATTTGTGATGTAATCTACAAGGAGAAGTATATAATAATTTTTCAATGATTTTTTTTAGGTTTCTTAACATTCTCTTACATGATTAGTGAAAGATTAATCTTTTAAAGTATGGTTAGACATCAAAATTAAAATTACTCTCAACTTATATTTTCAATAATATTTCTGATATTTTACAAAAATAATTATAAGCATTTTGTACGTTGTATTAATATTTTTAAATTTTTAAAAAGATTATAAATTATAAACAACACATATTTGAAATTATAATATATATATATATATATATATATATATATATATATATATAATTCAAATAAAGAATACTAAGTGTCTTAAATAAATATAAAAGTAAAAGAGAAGAAAACAAAAAAAAAATGAAAAAAATAATTTGAGAGTATAAATAATTGAGATTTAAGATGAAGAAAGAAACTTTATATTAATATAGAAAGATAAATTTTTATGTATTTAAGACTGATATTTGAAAAAGAAAAGAAACTTTAACATAAAAAGAAATTTAAAATATCTAATAATTTTAAAATTTTCAAAGAATATATATACATATGTATATGTATATGATAAAGGTCTTGGAGGGGCTTAGTTATCTTATTAAATGTCTTTTAGGATGTTTTGTTATTGGGCCTAGCTGGGATTCTTGTAGATCTTGTGTATGTACCTAAGTGTTATTTAATTAAATGCTATGTGGACTTTGGTTATTTTAGTTTCTAGCTTATATTTTAGTTTGATTTGTATAGGGTCTTTTAATTTGTTTGGACCTTTTATTAGTTGTAGTATAAATAGGCCTCTAGGACCACTTGTAAAAAAAACTTTTGGCATTATTGAATTTGATTAGCTTTTGCCAATTAAGAGAGGGTTGTTCCTCTTGGTACTTCCTTAGAACCTTTGATTCTTATCAAAGAATTATATTTTTTATGGCAATCCTCTTTGATTTATCAATCCTTGGATTGTGGCATCGTTCTATCCATTCCTTATCTTTTTCGTTTTTATCTTTCCTTCAATTTTGGTTCCTTGTTTTTTTTTTTTCAAATTCTATAATGCTAAAAGTTTTTTTTTACAAGTGGTCCTAGAGGCCTATTTATACTACAACTAATAAAAGGGCCAAACAAACTAAAAGGCTCAATACAAATCAAACTAAAACATAAGCTAGAAACTAAAATAACCAAAGTCCACATAGCATCTAATTAAACAACACTTAGGTGCATACACAAGATCTACAAGAAGCCCAACAAGGTACAATAACAAAACATCCTAAAAGACATTTAACAAGATAGCTAAGTCCCTCCAAGACCTCTATCATCTCCTCCTTCTTGGAAGAAATGCGTCCACAAATTTAGCTCCTTTATTCCTACACGAAAAACAAAGAAAATAATAGTTTTCAATGGAATAAGAAAAATCCTACATATCTGAAGACTTGAATCCCTTGAAAGGGAAAATCTCTTATTTTTTATGTGCTTATATATCCATCTTCCCAGATCAAATACAAAGTTAAAGAAACTATCAATCAACACTACAATTCATCTATCCAAGAAGAATAAAGACTATGCATAATTCATCTATCATTAAACTTGAGTGTACTATGCTTCATGTAATTTCCAAACGAACTCCTATGTAACATTACACTCTCATCATGAATTCCTCTAATCAATGAATCATGCAAGAAAGATTTAGGCACACAAGATGTAACATCTTTAAACGTATGCTCTCTATGCTTATAGAACTCATCATTCTCAATATTTCCATAAGCAACAACACATATGGAAGAAGTTTCATTATAATCATGCAATTTCAAATGATGTGTATCAAGTAAAACACAAACATTATGCAAATTGAAACCATCTTGAATAAACACATCAAGGAAAACACAAGGTTTATAAACACTTTGGATCCAATTTCTCTTCTCCCAAGGGTTGACTTGTTCCTCATATGCACCCACCTCCTCTCCATATTGCCTTGCCCATTGATCTTTTATGTACAATTCTTCCTTGGGCATCAAATCAAAAGAATTAATATGGTTAGATGCACAATCAAATTTACAAGAAGAATTAAGTTTAACATCCAAGTTAGAGGAAAGAGTAAGAGTTTTGCACTCCTCTTGTAAGGACTCCTCTTCACTTTCTTGCACAAGAGAAACATCACTATCAAACAAAGGCTTAGAATATAAGGCCTTGCATTCCCCTTGAGGAGGCATTTCTTCAAGTCCTTTCACAAGAGAGCCTTCACATTCAAACAAAGTGTTAAAATAAAAACAAGAATACTCGTATTTTTCTTTATCTTTTGCTCTCTCCTTTTCAACCTCTATTTCAATCATTTTTTTTTCTCTCATCTCTTTTTATTCTAACTCTTTTTCCTTTTCTCTCAACTCTTTTTCTCTCATTTCCTTTTCTATTTTTTTTATCTTATTTAATTCCTTTGCTAAATTACTATAATATGGATCACTCATGAAATTCATATCAATATCCAAGTATGAGTCTTCCTTTTGATTATTTTATCTCCTTTTACTCTTTTTGTCTTTCTCTTCTTCCCTTTGTTTGTCTTTTTCTTCTTTTCTTTCTTGCCCTCTTTTATCTCTCCTCCTTGCTAGTCTCTCCAACCTCTCATTTATATCCTTATAACTTCTTTGTATGCTTTCAAACCCTCCATTATCCACCCTTCTCATGCTCTCTATTCCTTCTCCAAACTCATGATTTGCCATTCTAATTTGCTCCCCAAATTTCAACAATTATGCCATTAGGTAATCTCCATTTGATGAAGTCATACCTACAAGAAAAGTTAGTTCACAAATAATAGAAATATGGACCTCATCACTTAACTAAGTGTTTTTACTCAAAGTTCACTTGTGTTTCACTTTTTAGAGGCTTTTTCTATCATGTGTACACTTGCTTTTTTCCACTCGTGTTCCTCTTTAGCTCTTACAAAGAACTTCTAAGTTCCAATAAAGAAAGTATTCAATGTGAAATATGTCAGGAATTTCAAGCTCAACTTAAGAAACCATATAAGAGGAAAACTCAAAGACAAAACCAAGGAATTTAAGAGACAAGTAATAAAAGTTATAAGAAATGAAAGTTTACTCAAAAGAATGTCAAGCAAGACAAGAAGAAGACTCAAGAAAAAGAGATAAAGAACAACCAAGAAAAAAAAAATGAAGAACTAGTGTATTTCTCCCACCAAAATGAAGTCAAAATTATATAAAAGAAAAATAATATTAGTATGAGAGTTGGCTCACCGAAGAGGGCAAACTTTTTTTTATAAATGGAATTTTTTTTAACAATTTTTTTTTTCAATTTGCCCCCAAACTTTTTATAATTACACTTGAGCCCCTGCTTTTTTGTATTTTCACTTTTGTCCTTGTATATTTGCTAATTGGTCCTTGAATATTTTCTTTTTAGACATTCAACTTTTTTAATTTACAAAAATGCCCCATCTCTCTCCAAACAATTTTCTAATGGATCAAACAAGTGTTCTACCACCAAAAAAAAAAAAAAAACTCAAGAACAAATAAAGAATACTAATGAATGTTCTTCCCCAAATTCAAAATTCAGATTTCACAAAAACCAAATTAACCCTCCAATCAAGTAATTTCCACCAAAATTCAAGTTACTAGATGCAAAGCAACACCAATCAAGTATGGATCTAACACCAAAAATACTAACAACAGGAATCTAGATGGATCAAAGTCTAGATCTAACAAGAACAAATGAAGAACATTACTGCAGAATTTGACTCTAATTTGGATGAATCAAGAAGAGATTGACTCAAATAAGACTAAATGGACACAAACAAAAACAGTAAGATACAAAAATTATGCGAGTAACAAAACCCGCCCAGCGGGTTGTGTAGGCCGCCCGGCGGTCACGCACGAATCTAGAAGCGCAAATCTGTAGCCACGAATTCAGCTTTGCATGAACCACTTCTAGCAACTTGCAATGCAGAATTGACACGAAAATTTGGCACAGTTGGATGTGTAATTGGTGTTGAATGTGGCTCTAGATATAAATTGATAAAACCCCAAAATGGATTAAAAAAAATCAGCACTATAGATCTCAAGAATGGAACCAAAATTGAAGGAAAGATAAAAGTGGAAAATATAATAAATAGATAGAACGATGCCACAATCCGGGAATTGATAAGTCAAGAAAGATTCGTCACAAAGAATAGAATTCTTTGATAAGAATCAAAGATTCTAAGCAAGAACCAAGAGGAACAACCCTCTCTCAATTAGCAAAAGCTAATCAAATTCAATAATGCCAAAAGTTTTTTTTACAAGCAGTCCTAGAGGCCTATTTATACTATAACTAATAAAAAGCCCAAACAAACTAAAAGGACCAATACAAATCAAATTAAAACATAAGCTAGAAACTAAGATAACCAAAGTTCACATAGCATTTAATTAAACGACACTTAGGTGCATACACAAGATCTACAAAGCTCAACAAGGTCCAATAACAAAACATCCTAAAAGACATTTAACAAGATAGTTAAGCCCCTCCAAGATTTCTATCAGTATATGTATATATATATATGTATGTATGTATATATGTATGAAATTAGTGCTAAAATTAATTATTGTGAAGCTACATGTCAAAAAAAAAGAAAAAGAATATAATAATATACACCATCAATTTTAAGAATAAGAATTCACATTTATAATATAAAAGTAAATTGAATAAAAAAACAAAAATACATCTAATATATCTTAAAAATACATAAAGAAAATATTTAAAAGTTTTCATTTAGGAATAGAAAGAGGATTATTGAGAGGATGTTTTAATAAAATTTAGAATTATGAACAAATGTGTATTAAAATGAACTTAGCTAAAGAGTCATTTAGTGTAGAAGCAATGATTTTAAATTATTAAAAAATATTTATTAGATGATTTCTTATAGAGTTTAATTTTCATGTATAGTCAATATAAAATATATATATATAATGTCAACCGATCTTTAATCATTGGTAATATTTTTAAGTTAATTTTTGTGAAAGTCAATAAACTTACTATATATGACAATTTGTGATTGAATGATACTATAAAAATCCTTTACATTGTTAGTGCATACACTATTTACTCTTTATTATATTTATAATAAATGATTCTTTCACTGAATTTTTTTTTTCATTTTCTTAATTGGTGTTTCAAGGACATTATTCAATAGCATTTTCATAAAATTAATTATTCAAGGAAAAATAATAGCAACACATTCTTTCTACCACATTTTCTGTTTATTATTTAGAAAATTTCATGTGGTTTTCACTATAGAAGAATGTTAGTAACACATCCTTTATAAATACTTCCGAACATATTAATAGAAATTTATTGAAACTAATAAAATGGTGTGAGTCTTACTTTTTATTTTATGAATTTCATTCATAATTTTATGAGTTTTAATAAATTTTTGTCAACAACGAAAGATATATTACAAATTTATTAAAAATGTCTTGTTAATGTTTTTCTTTCAAATAAATAATTTGAGCTCATTTAATGGGATCCACATGAAATTTATCTCAATAACAAAAAAGATTTTTCCTCTTTTGCATCATGTTTTAGAGTTATTTTGTGTGCATCTTGTGTTAGATTTAAATCTCATTCAATCATTATTTGTTTAATCTCTCATTTTAGGACTTTTTACTACATTAGGTTGTGTTTATGTGATTTTAGGAAAGATTTCTTATTAAGGGAACTGTAGCAAGAGGAACTAGAGTAGTCATAACTTGGCCTCCTATAAAGTAATTGAGGAGATCTTAGTGTCTATAGAAAGCTTAAACAAAGATTTTCACTTTTTCATGAATAGACTCTGATTCAATTCAACTTAGATCATAGAGGAAATTAGTTTTGAAGTTAAAGTTGATGTTTAGTTTAGACAGCCTTACATAGGTGTAGTCTTTTGAGCATATTTCAAGTTGTAGGAAAATGACGTGATACTAGTGCCCAAATTTCAATGTTGAATTTATCTACAACTTTCATGAAGATACATTGGCCAAATTATTCATGGCCTAGTCATGGGGAGCATCACAATAGTGGCACACTGCAACACTCTGTTTTTGCTTTATGTGTGTGTGTGTGTTTTAATTGTAATAGGCATAAGCCCTCTTTAGGTCCTTAGGTTTAAATAGACTTTTTAGAGTTTGTTTTGAGTAGTCCCCAATAGTTTGAAACCTCAAAGGGGATGATGGCCTTGGAGTAAAAGCAATCGTCTTTTTCTTTTTGTCCTTCTTATTTTGGGTTTGAATGTTTCTTCTTTATTTTGCTTTCTCCAGGACTATGCTTAAGTCGTCATTTTATTTCTAGGATTGGGCATAGCCCTTGACTCATTAATGGATTGCTGATTTTTAATTTCTATGTGCGAAGGTTGAGTTCTTGTCTTTGATTCTTTCCCTATTAAGCTTATCTATGCAAAAAGCTTGATCACGACTTTGAGTAACCTTAGGCATTTTAATTAAGGGAGGTACTTAAAGGTGAACTTAAATGTTAGATCTATAGGAAAGGAGCTTAGGAATTAAAAATTTAATTACACTAATTTAACATAATCTTTATTACTTAATATATATATATATATATATTCTGGTCACACTTAGTTAATTAAATCAGATCAAAACATATGTTGGTCATGATTACCTTAATTAATATAATTATATATTTTTATCAATAAAAATGTTTTAAAAAATTTAACAATATTCAAATTGTACATTTAAGGCAAATTATGGGATATATATATATATATATATATAGATAGCAATATTCAAACTATAATTTTAATTAATTAAGGTAATGATGAAATATATATTTTTTAAAAAGGAAAGTAAGATTAATTTAAATTAAATAAATTTTATTATTTTAAAAATATATAATCAAAGTAATTAATGTAATTACTAAATATATAATTAAGGTAATTAATTTTGATTTTCATATGCAATTTATATTTTTTATTAAATGTAATTATTAAATTATATAAATTTAATAAATAATAAGTTATTAAATGATTTATAATATGCAATTTATTATTTAAATTTTTTTTTATCTTTTGTATATATTATGGATAAATTATAAATGGATTATATGTTATAGATTATAAATTATAGATATTTTGCAAAATAATCGCTTTCCTAGAAATCATGGTGGGAGAGTAATACATAATAATAAGCATCTGAATTCAATATATAAAAAAAATATATAATCAATGAAATTAATTATTTATTAAATTAATTGTCGATATATGATTGAAATATAGCAAGTTGTTACTAATATGTAGGGATATGTTACTAACGATAACAATAAAATCATACATGTATAAGCTACTCTTTATTATATTTACTTATTTCATATATAAATATTGGGTAGTGTAGAACACAAAGATAACACAAGAAGGGCGGTTGAATTATGTTATAGCAATTTTTTGCAAAACCTTTTCAAAGATGTATCATCTAAAGGATAACCTAAAAGATTTTTTAAAATGTTTATGAAAGAAAGATGAGTGCTGTAAATAGAAAAAGATAAGGACACAAGACTTATACTGATTTGTCTAACTTTAGAGACTACGTCTAGTTTTTGGCAACAACCAAGTTCTACTAACTTATCCAAGTTACAAGTATTCTTTCAACCAAGCTTCTTCAGACTCAACCTAAGTAGTTTTTAACTTGTCTCTCCAAGTAAAAATCCAAGTATTCTTTGAATCAAAGCCTTTTTAGGCTTCTACCAATTTCTTAGAGAAAAAGGTTGATTGTGAGTTATCTCATTGGGTTTAATGTCCTAACAGACAAATATACAATGAAATACAAATACAATTTATATAGACAACGTGTATGAATATTTCAAGATTAGAGCTTTTCTCAATAGTTAGAGATTTTCAATTAGCCAGAAAACTAACACTTAAGACTGAGGAATCTTTTTCTATTTATAGGCTTCTCTAGAAAAGTATCTATTGTGAGTGCTTGCAGGAGACAACTTATATCTGTTGGAAAAGAGTCGTTGAAGCATTTAATGCCTTTCACCAATTTGTCACTTTGATAAGATAAAACAGTATGCTTATCTTAACCATTCTTGTACTCAATCTTGTAGTAGTGGACATATTTGCTTTTTCGTTCTGACATTTGCACGCACATTCCTTCTTTTACATGTAAAATTAACTTTCCTCGAGGGTAGGTACGTAAACTTCATCTATTTCAAAGTTGTTTACGCTTTTACAACTAACTAAATTGCAGATTATTAGAAAATTGTCTGAGAATAGTTACTTACTGAAACTTTCGAAGAAAGTTAAAGATGGTACATAAACAGATGATTAGATGATAGCGAACATGCAAATCTCGAGTGACCAGACGATTGTTTGAAAAATTCTTTTTAATTGTTTCTTATTATTAAAACATTTTAGGGTTATAAATTTGTCCTTTGTCTTAACAGGTAGCATATAACTATATAATGCAATTTTTTTTGCACTAGTGACATGTAAGAAAAATCTTCATTTAAATTATTTGAAAAATAATTAATCATTTAAATTATTTGAAAAATAAATAGAATTGATCGAATAAATTTTAACATGAAAAAGGCAATCAAAAAATATTTTAGTTTATTGTTTTACAAAAAAATAATAATGTGTAGGTTTTGGGCCAAAAGAACTTTCATAATTTTTGTTTCCAAAATATATCAAATACACATAATTAATTTATTTAATATATAAATATATTTAGAGCCATGTCTATAATTTTTCACCTTTTTTTTATGGACAAATGATTAACATAAACATTTTAGAATTTTATATAAACTATTATGAATCATCTATAATATAAATACATAAATAACTTTCTGTTTTAATCTTTTATTTATTTCTTTTTAAAAGAGTTTTTTTAATTCAAATTATTCATTTAATATGATAAGAAAATATTTACTAAAACATTATATACATTTTTAACAAAATTATTATTATTTTGAGACATTAGAACCTTACTTGGCTTAAATTTTTATACATGAGATTAAAACTAAAATGTTTAGATATCTAATTTTGCAATTTAAGCTTAATTAATTTATAATTACTTACATAAAAATCAAATTAAATAATTATATTTGTTTTTATCTTCTCCATGCAACATTGTAATAAATAGTTTAGATATTTCATTCTTTTTTTTATATTCTTACTAATTTTATTATATAATTACTTAAAGTAATAAATCGTAAAATGCAATTTTATAAAACTAATAAGTATCATTTCTATCCCATGCATTGCACAAGTACAAGTACTAGTAAAAGTAAAATTAATATACACATTAATGCATAAGAAATAATGATTTTCTGTGAATTCCTTTTAAGATGTGTTCTTATGATTATTAATAAACAAAAAAATGATATTTTTATAACTCATTTTATTGCGTTCTTATAAAATTCCTTATGTCAAGAAAAAAAAAAGAATCATGTTTTAAGAAATAATAATATTCCATGAATTCCTTTTTATAAGTCGTGTCATGCCCTTTAAAAAAAATGATTTACAAATATTTACAAATTTCTCACAAACTTAGCATCTTATTCAAGAAGCAAACAAATACGTATATATATATATATAAACATTTTGTCAAAAAATATTAAATTAAAATTAATATACACGACAATGCATAAAAAAGAAATTGTAATATATCAAATTTAGCGCAATAAAAAATATTAACGCAATAGAAATACGGACATACAGGTACAATAATGTCTTTGTTTCTGCTAGTTTGGATAAAAATGATGAAAAATAGTCAGTTTAATTTGAGTTGATGAGAATATTTTATATTTATAGATAATATGTTCAATTATATTTGTTTAACCCTTAATTTAATTTTTGTATAATGGAAAACAAATGAGTATTGGAATATGTTAAAAAAATTATATTAATATTTGATTAAAGTTAAACTCGTTTTAATATTTTCCTTCAATAGTGAAACAAGAATAAAACCATTTACAGAGGTCATTAATTAAATGATGTAAATAAAATTAAAAGATAAAATTTAAAATAAAATAAATTAAACATGTTTTGGTTGATTAAAACACAAGTGATTATGAAAACTTTTAAAATTTATCAAAGACGTAAAAGATTACGGTTTGTTTAAAGTTACTTATAAAAATATTTTTTTTCTATAAAATGTAAGTAAAGTTGCTTATAAAGATAATTTTTTAATAAGAAAAAATATTAATCAGGTAATTTGTAGTACCTATTTTTACGCTTAATTAATATGTAAATTGTTAGAATTTTATGACATACTAAATAACGCATAATTAATGACAACAAAATATATTGTGCATTTTCACCAAAAAAAAAAAAATATCGTGCATTACACATGGTAGTTTCAAATGCGAACAAACCACCTAGGGGCAGGAGGGAAGAAACCATTGAAAGGCGACTTGACACTTTTTCAATATCTACATGAATTTTTCTTTTATAAAAAAGGTAAGGCAGCCACAGTCCATAACCGGTTATGTCCACAAAAATCTCAACCCTCCATTTTCGAACACAAAATCTAAGGGTTTGTAAAAGTTCTCGTGGGGGATATGGCTAGCTTTCCCACGCTAGCCACAGCCTACTTTTATGAAGGACAAGTGGGGTTTGGGTTTTTGGTTTTGTTGTGGATTCTGGGTTTTTTCACTCTCATTGTGGGGTTGGGTTTTTTTCACTTGCTGTGGGATCTAGGTTTTTTCATTCATTACGAGGTATGGGTTTCTTGTTGCATTGTGGGGTTTGGGTCTTTCACTTCTTTGTTTTTTTGTTTGATTATTAATTAATATGTTATTAATTCATGTTTATTGTGTATTATTTTGTTTGATTTCCCTTGTTCTGTGTTTGACTATCCTTATTCTTTGGTTGACTTTTGTTTGATTACCCTTATTCCACTTGTTAGAATACCCTTATTTTGTAGCACATCAAATGTGTAGTAGCAACATTTCTTGATTACTCTTATTTTGTAGCACACTGTCAAAGTCTCATCATAGGGACTTTGTCTTATTATTGAAATAGAATGACATTGTGTAGCACTCTATCTGATAGGTAGATAGTGGCTCTGATTAGTCATCTATTTTTAACAATGTAAATAGAAGGTTAAAATTTAGTTTTTCATGTCAACCATTATTTAGTTAATGGTTGAAATTATTCTTTATAAGCTATAAAAGCACGTAGTTTTCATTCAATCAATTCATTAAGACAATAACTCCTTAACTCGTTCAGTTTTATAGAGCTTTTTCTTTCTCTTCATTAGAGATAATTGTTCTTGAAAGTTTTTTTTGTTAAATCTTGTGTTCATTTTTTTATTGTTGCATTTGCTTTTCTATTTCAACTGATTTGATCTAATGCTTGCGCATAACATAATTCTTATACCATAACAAGTAGCATCAGAGACTTAATTTTCATGGTTCACTTGAAGTCTCCCATCATTCTACAAAAATGAAGGATTAGGTAGTTAATAAATGTGAAAGCAAAATAAAATTAACAAAGAAAAATATTTCTATCACCTTTTAAATAGATACACTAATCGGTATTGCACCAGTTCACCAAATCTTACTTTATATGATGTGCCTCCAGCTACTCTCGTTCTTGCCCTTACTTATGTGCAGCAAATACTTATTGTGCTAGGGAGTGG
Organism: Spatholobus suberectus; assembly: GCA_004329165.1. NCBI lineage: Eukaryota > Viridiplantae > Streptophyta > Magnoliopsida > Fabales > Fabaceae > Spatholobus > Spatholobus suberectus. The sequence continues at coordinate 16,445,260 of CM014735.1, forward strand.
TTCCTAAAAATATGATGAGAATTGCGTGACTTGCGTCCCGAGGAGGAAGAAGAATATCTGTCTTATATAGGTCGATTAATTTTTGCCGCCTTGCTCTTGTCATGCCACACCTCGAACTCGAACGGTTGGGGTGGGAGTCGAGGTACTACTAAGTACTGGGCTTCTGCTGTACCGGGTAAATCTTATTGGGCCTCTATTAGGCCTACACATTCCAGGACACATTTCAACAACGTTGCCTAAACTAAGGAAGGAAAAAGGAGAAGATTTTGAGTAGAGTTGGGTATACGGGCCAGCCCGCCCGTTTAGGCCCGGCCCGCAAAGCCTGCAAAATAAATGGGCTGGACCAAGCTCGTCTGCAACATAAACGGTCCTAAATTTTGAGGCCCGCGTCCGCCCCGCATAGCCCGCGGGCTAACGGGCCAATCCGCGGCCCGTGAAATAAATGATAAAAATAATTTTATAAAAATGCAAAAAAAACAATAAAAATAAAAATAAATGACAAATACACCAAAAAATAAAAATAAATCAATTTCAAAGTCTAATATGCTAAAAAACCATCTAAACCCAAGATCTTACATGTTAAATAAACCATCCAACACAAAATATGAAATATAAAATCTTAGATTCAAAGTATCAAGCATAAAACAAACTATCCATAAAAGCCCATGGATAAGCCCGTAAGCCCACAGATAAATCTGCCTAAACCGCGGTTTAAACGGTCCGGACTAAAAAGCCTGCACTCTTAAATGGACCATATTTTTTAGGACCGTAGCCTGCACAGACTGCAGGTTACACGGGTGGCCCGCGAGCCTTGGTCCATATGCCCAGCTCTAATTTTGAGTACAACACGCGAATTTGACGTGTGTTTTAAGAGTGTCAGACTTCAAATGCCGAGAAAAGTTGCAATGTCAATTCCAAATATACTACACATGACACGTCGTTGTTGGGCCTCCAACATTGGTATTTGATACAATAAGAAGCAACAGTTTCAAGTCAAAACGAAAAAGTCACGAAAATGTATTCCCAATCCAAGGATCACAAGATGTACTGCTATCTGAAAACAAAAGCAAATAGGAAAATACCGGGTGCCGTGGTGATGATACTCCATAGTCCATATGCTCCCCACAATCACAACTTGCACCCATATATTACGAACACCTACTCGCAAGTGGCAAAACCCCACTTTAAGTAACAAGCTTGTCAGTTAACCATGGGACAGTGATTAAGATTTCAAAATGTTGGGAACAAAACAAGACGTAGTTTTTAATCTAAATAATTTGTCTCCAATAATCCAAAAACACCCTTATTTACATTTACAAGTTATCTTTGTAATTCAAAATTTTAAATAAAATATTATTCAAACAACATTGCCCCCACCATCACTTCCCTTATTCTCAATGCTAGCTTCTATAAAGGAAGGAATGTGTTTAAGATCGAAAGTGCAAAGTAACGATTATTAATGTTGTTAATTAGAAAATTACAAAATAAGTTTAACTGTTAATCCTTCAATCAACAATTAAATTCTGTACTTTTCTTTTCTAAAGTGTACTCGTCGATCCTCAATTTCAATTAGCTCAGCAGAAATCCATAATGACACATTGACACCCCCTTGTCTTTAATTTTCTTAAAAATAAAAAAATCATTGCAAAATAGTTAAATTTCATGCAATTTACGTATGTATCTTTCTTATCCTTGGCGCATACACGATAACTTGTTTGTTAGTAATTGGAAAGCCTGCCTATGAGCTATGATGAAGAGCAACCAATTAACCTGGATGAGAATCACGGCCTTAGCCTGGCCAGAGGGTGCTAGAGAAGCAAATGGTTCGGGAAATACACTGGCAAGAATTACGACAATTGATGTCACCATTGTCAAATTTATACCCCCTTGGATTCCAAAATACGCTGGCAAAGGCACCAGCAAGGGAAATAGCCACTAGAAGTTTGTTGATTAATTACCAGACTCAGACACAGCAGTCATTCCTTCATCTGACAAAAAAAAGAGAGTCCCTGTCATCAGGTGTAATCTATGAAACACAGACGCACAGGTCATTCAATTCTCGATCACTGTCACATCGAGTACCATAGAATTGAAGCATCACAAGACAATAAATACTTCCTACATGCACAAAATTTACAAGTTCTTTAAGTGTTTTTATGTATTTTTTACTTAAAATTGGAGTTTTATTTTTATAATTTACATAATGAAAACTTGTGTTAAAAATTAATATAGGTTATTGGGATGAAATTTTAATTTTGATTAAAAAACAACATTAAAAACACTTACAAAACTGTATCTAAAAGTTTTTTCCTTCATACACATAAAGGTAATATTTCAAGTCACATAATGATAGAGTATGTTTAGATAGAAGTTGAAAAAGTACTTTTGTAAATTTTAGTGTACATTTTTGAATTTCAATGCACAAAATGAACAAAGAAAAAATTGTTCTTTTAAAAATAAAAGTATTTTTGAGCTCTTTTAACGCTAACTTTTAAACATGTACATAAACGCTAGCTGACTAATAAGCAGGCAATAATAAATACATAATGAGAAGAAAAAATTACCAGATTCCAAAAGCAGCGGTGGCGCGAGGAGAAACCAAAGGGCATTGAAGTTGAATCTGATTGCCAATGCAACCAAAGAAGAGATCAAATTGTAAATTTGATGACGTTAGAAGATGAAGTGGATTCGAGTGTTGGATGGAGAGGCAGAAGCTTTTTGGCCGGAAATGAATGGGAAGTTCCAGATTGAAAAAGAGTTATTATATTGGTATATTCAATTTCTACTGGAGGTGTCCCATGGATTAGTAATATTGCCCAAATAGAGGATATAAGTGCAACTCTCACCTCTTGAGCTAATTTTTTGGGTTGAGCTAGGCCAAAACCTAAATTTTAAGATAATGTCAGAGTCTATCATAATGATTGTTGTTGGACTTATCAGGCCTACTCGTTATTGAATTATCCTGCAGATATTCAGTCCTGCAAGCTTCACACTCAAGATGTTTAGTCCTGTGTGAGGGAGTGTATTAAAAATTTCACATCGACTAGTAATATAACCCAAATAGAGTATATAGATGAAGGACAAACTTCATTTCTTAAACTAACTTTTGGGATTAAGTTAGGCCCAAAGCTAAATTTTAAGATGGTTTAAATAAAAGAACTTACAACTAATAAAATCCATTTCTTTGAGAATCACACCTTTGATTTTTGAAACAAATTTTTACCGTCAATAATTATATATTGTTATTCTAAAATAAAACTAATTTTATTAGAGATTAATACTAAAAATATTTAATATATTACATTTAAGTTTTGATACTAAATGATCTTCATCTAAATTTCATCTCCATATTTAAATTAGAACCCACGCGGAGTTACATTCAGAAATCTTTTGTCGACACCCCAAATTCCTTGCCAGAACCCCTCAAAGTTCTGCAACAAAAGAGGAGGGGCATCCCTGCTGTTATGCTCATGCTAGCCTGACAAAACTTCTTATATATGCATATCTGATGGGATAATCTGGTATATCAATATGCTTTATGGACTTAATTTGATAAATTATTTTCGTTGTACTTTCTTTACTTCTTCTCGTAATTCAGTAATCTTTAAGTAGACTTCAAGCAGGTTAAACTCGACAAAATCTATAACTATTTTTCAAGTTGTTACGTAAACTTAAACTTAAAGGCTGCGTTTAAAAACAAATTAATAACTTAAAAGTATCGATAAGTTAATCACATGAATGTATAGTCAAAGAGCATAGAAAGAATTTAAAATTACGGTTGTGTCAGGACATAAACGTCAGAAAAGAATTTTAAAAAAATCACGGTTTTTTTTTTCATTTTAAAGGAAAATTATTTTTAGCTCTCATATTATGGAGAAAAAGGTTAACATAACACAAGTGGACATGTGACCTTTTAATCCTAAGCAGCAGGTGCCTCTAAGCTAAAGTAGTGCCAGAATATTCGCAACGGTATTTTTGAAGAAACGACAACATAAACCACTGCACTAATTAATGTGAAGCATACAAACACTGGTCCATACACCAAATATCAGAGGGTTAATTGATAGAATAAATTACTACTACTGTGAAATTTTTTCAGATTGTATATCATACCTCTTTTTTTTATTCGTACACTAATTTTTTTATTTATTT